>JAVIAB010000125.1:47238601-47971101 GCA_032433765.1 Megaustenia siamemsis | reverse complement strand
TTGTCTATCTGTCTATCTGCATATCTGTTTATCTGTCTGTCTGTCTGTCTATTGTTCTTTCAAGTCAAAGACGGTGCATAGAAAATATTTCAATAGGAAAGGACAAAAACGTAATTTAAAAGGCAATGGAAAAATAAAATTACGGGTCTAGATAACATACAAATAAGATGTTACAATTATTAGGAAGTATTTGACACTTACATAAATCCACAACGGTCGGTTTATGATAAATAAAGCACAGGACATGTATTTCAAAATATATATTATTATTGTTTGTCTAAATTAAAATACACCAATGCCTTCGAATGTAAGCGTTAGAGAACAAAACGTGAATCCTATGAATGGAGAAATAACAAGCATGTCAATTTTGTAAGTACTTAAAATTACAGAAAATTATTTGATAAAGAATATAAAAACAAAACAAAATGTTGGTCATGTTAAACGACATGACCTAGAGAAGATAATTATGGAAGCTAGTTCAAGGTAAGCGAATTAGAAGAAGACATATAGGAAGGTATATTAATAATTATCACTAATCATAATAATTATCACTAATACACTAATCTGTACAAGAATAAAGGAGACAGGGGCGACTTCAATAATTACAGAGGCATTTCTCTCCTTAGCACAACAGGCGAAGCTTTTGCTAGAGTCGTACTTAATCGCCTGCATAGACTTGCAGAACGGGTGCTTCCCGAGTCCCAATGCGGTTTCAGACCCGGGAGATCAACCATAGATATGATCTTCACTCTTAGACAACTGCAGGAAAAATGTCGGGAACAAAATATGCCGCTCTATATTGCCTTTGTGGATCTTACAAAGGCATTCGACACAGTAAACAGAGATGGTCTCTACAAGGTGTTAGAAGGCATAGGCTGCCCTCCTAAATTACTTAGGCTGATAATTTCCTTCCATGAAGACATGAATGGCAAAGTCCATTTTGATGGGAGTCCATCAGAGAATTTCAAAGTCGACAAAGGAGTGAAACAGGGATGTGTCCTCGCCCCCACCCTTTTTGGTATATTTTTTGCTGTCCTCCTATTACGCCTTCGAAAACAGCTCAGGAGATATTTACATTCGCACTAGACCAGATGGCTCACTGTTCAACCTAGCACGACTAAGAGCAAAAACCAAAACAAATGTTGCCCTACTTAAAGAATTTTTATTTGCTGACGATGCAGCCCTAGTCGCTCATAGTGAGGCCACCCTACAGTCGCTGATCAACAACCTGGATAAAGCATGCGACCTTTTTCACTGTCAATTAATGTTCAGAAGACAGTAATACTAAATCAAGGTGACTTCAAACCTCTATCTATTACTCTAAAAGACTGCCCACTAGAATCGGTACAGAAATTTACATATCTTGGATCCACAATTACGCAAACCATCTCTCTTGATGAAGAAATAAACTGTCGAATTGGTAAGGCAGCTACGACCTTCGGCAAACTCACAAAAAGGGCATGGAACAACACGAAACTAACTCGAAAGACTAAACTCCTAATATATCAAATATGTGTGCTTAGCACACTACTATATGGATCCGAAACCTGGACAACATACTCAAACCAGGAAAAAAGACTAAATGTCTTCCACATGCGATGTCTCCGCAAAATAATGCACATCAAATGGCAAGACAAAATAACCAACTTAACTGTCCTGCAACGTGCTAAGACCCTAACAATCATGTCGATGCTCAGAAGTCGAAGGCTAAGATGGCTGGGGCAAGTCCAACGGATGGAAGAAAAACGCATTCCTAGGCAAATACTATATGGCGAGCTAAAACACGGAAAAAGACAAATCGGCAGACCTAAACTACGATATTGAGATATCTGCAAATCATCTCTGAAAGACTTCTCCATCTGTGAAAACGACTGGCAACATATGGCAAGTGATCGCACATCATGGAGAGCACGTATAAGGAACGGTATAACAACATTTGAGACTGTGCTAAGACAGGACTTAGAAGAGAAGAGACTTATGAAAAAGGATGGTAAACCCTGTGGATCAGCGAGCCTGACCTGTTCATTATGTGACCGCGTGTGTTTGTCAAACATTGGTAGAATTAGCCACGAGAGAAGCTGTTCGGCAAAAACAATACCTCAAAAAATACGCAATAGCCTCCACTAGACCGTCTGACAAGACGAAAAGGGCCATATATATATATATATAGGAAGATGGGTGCAGAATAGTTCAGGTAAGCCTGAATTGACTTGTGCGGAATCTTGACAACTTGCCCAGGACAGGAAATAGCCTCAGAGCAGCTGTCATGGGAACCAAGTTACAATAGAGACAAGCAAGATGATGATGATGAGGAGGAGGAGGAGTAAGTGGAGGATGAGGACATATAAAAAGGAGGAGGACGGGGAGTTGGAGGTAGTAACTTTAGAGTATCTCTCTCTCTCTCTCTCTCTCTCTCTCTCTCTCTCTGCGAACAAGTCTCAATCAGAGTAGGATTCCAGACTCTCTTATGAAATCAGTTCTCAGTTAAAGTGATTCGATTGCCCCAAATAGTTTCTCTTCCAGGGAGGTGGGTGAGGACCACATTGTCCCTCTCGGATCTGTGTATTGGGGCAATCCTGTAGAACATGATGATGATGATGGGGATGGTGGTGATGAGGATGATGATGATGATAATGATGGTGGTGATGATGATGATGGCGGTGGTGATGATGATGATGATGATGATAATGATGGTGATGATGATGGTGGTGGTGGTGATGATGATGATGGCGGTGGTGATGATGATGATGATAATGATGGTGATGATGATGATGGTGGTGGTGGTGGTGGTGATGATGATGATGGCGGTGGTGATGATGATGATTATAATGATGGTGATGATGATGATGGTGGTGGTGGTGATGATGATGATGATGATAGTGGTGGTGATGATGATGATGATAATGATGGTGATGATGATGATGATGGTGGTGGTGGTGATGATGATGATGGCGGTGGTGATGATGACGGTGATAATGCTAGTTATGATTATAGTGATGGTGGATGATGTTATGACTAGCATGATTATATTAATAATTATCACTAAATTGAACAGCTTTTATTTACATTGATGTCTAAAATGCCCCTATCTCAGTCAGCCATATCACTCCTCGGTACAACCACAGAGATCTACATCTACGGCGTGATGACTAGTATGAATGGCGTCGGAATTGCAATCGGCTACATGATAGCGGCGTTCACTTTGGTCCCTCTCCTGCACCCACTTCGTTTAACAAGCTTCTATGAATACCATCAGCTAAGATTCAACTCTGGCACTGTCCGAATGTTTGTTTTAATATTTGGGATGTTACAAACGCTGCTTTACATGGCAGTTGCACTTCTTGCTCCTGCTCTGGCCCTCCAGGTAAGATTTCCTGTGAAATTTGTATTTCTTCTAAAATTTCTTTATGAAAATGAAACATGAATTTTAACTGAATGTTGCACAGTATTGTACAAGTGATGCAAACATGCGCTAGAAACGGTACAAGACACTTCATTCACTGACAGTCTCCATTATTATAATATTGTATATAAGACGGTCAGTATGGCGGACAGGCGGAAGGAACCGTTAAAGACTGTGTCTGAAAAGTGTTCCTTGTTGCAGTTTCCTCATATTCCAAATTCAGTTTGCTACAGGAGCTACTGAGTTAAGTGCTCTGTGAACACCGTAGAGCTGTGTTTCCATCCGTATCGTGTTTCGATATTCCTATTGCTTACGATGAATGATGATATCGTATGACGGAGAACATATGGCTGTGTTCTCTTTCTGTGCGTTTCATCTTATGACTTTTGGCTTGCGCTGTGACAGCTATGATGGGGACTGCAGCTATCTTTCATTGTTTGGGGGATGAGATATTAATTCGGGTGATTCCACCAGCACGGGTGGTTGAGCAATTTTGGATTTTAATTCGTTTACAGTGTTACCAGGACATTCTATAACCTTAACCATAATTATAACAATTAATAAACGCAAAATATTTGGGGTTAGAAGAAAGAAAGAAATAAGCATTCCCCGTCAATCCATGGTAGTGTGGTATCAGAAAAAATGTTTTAATTCGTATATTCTATTCCTACAAGTACTTTTTCTTATTAATTGTGTTCAACTCTATATGAGGCCATCGTACTTTCTAAGTACCTATAAGCTAGTCGGTAGAGCGAATGAACCCCGCCTTTTGTCAGCCATAGACTAGTTCACTAACCATTGTTCTACCAAGACTTGAACTTACAGAACGATCATATAATAAATTATGTTTAGCTTATTTAATACCGACTACCGTTTCTGCGATTATAAAGCATTAAGTGCGGATATCATTAAACCCATTTAACAATATATTCGTGTGTACAATGTGTTTTTTCTCTCTGTTGGCTTTGCCGCCAGGTCGTCCTCACGGCATATTACAGACGCAATAATTGCTCGGGTCCCCCTGCCTGCATTTACCTTAACTTATAGGGATTGACAACCTCAGTTCAGTTTCGATTTACCAGTCTACAACCTCATCTCAGGACATCACCCCTTTGACCTGAAATACTTGCAGTCTATTTTAAAGGTTGTGGATTCAAGTTCGAAAGTGCCTGTGGTTTAGAGGTAGCAAGTATGGAATAGGGGATTGGGTAGTCTAGACGTCGGACCCAGGAAAGGAAGGCCACCGGTTCAAAGCCCACCAGAAGCGGTGGTAATTTGTTTTCAAAAATAGGACAAATTAATCCGTGGTTTATTTATGCCGTTACTCTTCCATGATCTCTTGGGTAGTGAGATCTGATATCCAGCCCTCTTGGATAACAATAATAAATAGGAGGTCCCGTGTGCATTGGCGGTCGTTAAAAAAATCATTGGCAATTAAAATCGAAAAGAATAGGGTTAAATCTGACGAGAGCAATGGGATGGCCCTGCTTGCCATCTATATTGAGACGGCTGACCAAAGAGATGAGGCTGTAAGAATGAGGATACGGGGGTCAATCACAGAATTGTGAGAGGGTGTAGTGTTTGAAGAAGATCTCACGATCACAACCGATGTCATTCGCACAAGACTGGTCCTGGTCCAGATGGTGTTCGGTACGGCGACATAGGCGATTTAGCTGACGACGACTTGAAAATACTGGCCAAAGAGTGTAATGCCAGCATTCAGAGTGGCCGGAGTTAGGAGGAGTGGCTTACTCACTACCGCTACCGATGCCAAACAAGGACCATTCTTAGACCAATGCCCGCAGAATCATAACAATGGAGAACACTGCACTCAAGCTACTGGAGAAAATAGTTGCCCGTGTACTCTCACCTATCAGGAATTGAAAAAATATTTTAAAATAGAAACAAACGGTATTGTTAATCCTTCATGTAACTGAGGGAATCAACAAACTGATCATCATAGAGTTCAAATGTTGAAACTGGAAACTATTTTTATAAGTAACTGCAAAATGGAGTGTCTTTCTTTCTTTCATTTTTTTTTTGCTTTCTAATTTCTTTTTCCTAACGCACTGGCTGCTTGGGTGTCATAGTCCCAGGCGAAGGTATGAAACACAATTTGAGAATCACACGAACAGCTACAACATAATAATGATGACATTATAGACAAATTTAAAGAAAAAAAGATAGTTTTTTGCAACACCAAGAGGAAAAAGTAATTTATGTTTTTTTTTGTTTTTTTTGTGGGGTGGGGGAGAAGAGGGGAGGGGGGGGTATTTTGGACATCTCATGATAACGGAATAATTAGAATATTTTGTAGAAACAAAACTGATAATATAATAGATGTTTGTAAATACAGAAATAGGTATCTATCTATTGTCCTTTCGTGCCGAAGACGACACATAGGGCAGAACCACAATCTCAAAAACAGAAACCTTGCGTGTCAAAATAGCACATATTGCAGAGAACGCTGCTCTAAAATCTATGGCTCTGTTTCCATAACAATACTTTTTACAATGACAGCTTGTCAAGCCGAAAATATATGACAGCTGAAAAGATAGAAAGTTATGGAGAGGCATGATCACCTACTCCAGCAGAGACAGTTACAGGATAGCAATCACTGTTGCCTGATGAAGTGTTAGTGATTTCATAAGGTGGTGTGGCCAGTAGCCATCCTCTTTGACTTTCCCAGTCAGAGAATAGTTCCTGTACCCATTTAAAGAGACTAGGTGACCACGAGATTATTTAGGTTTCCGGTTCCGATTTCAAGATGGAGGATGTTTTCTTCAACTTAGCCATGTCCGTTGATCTACGGCCGAACACTTCGTCATCGTAAAACATCCATTGTTACAGAAATGGAAATTCAAGAAATATCACGATGATTCGTTGTAAACTGTTAAATTCGGTAGATGTATACACAGTTGGACACTGGAACATGGGAACGATGTACCAGACAAGGAAAGCAGCTCAGGTGTGTAATGTTGTCAACGAATTCAACCTTGATGTTCTCGGTGTTAGTATAGACAACTGTTACATGTGTTTATTTGCACAACCAACACCATTTAACAAATAATAAAGAACGATAATAAATGGCTTTAACACAGAACTTCTAGTGAAACTTTTTATAGAACACATTTATAAATGAACACTTGCAGTATCAAAATGGAAGATGATGACGTTTCCTAAACTATCTATTTCAGACAGGAGCCGGTTTCCCTCTGTGGATGTCTATTGGTGTCATGGGGTTTATCTGTACAGTTTACACAGCAATTGGGGGCATCAAAAGTGTGGTCTGGACTGACGTATTTCAGAGTGTTGTTTTGCTTGGAGGTCTCTTTGCAATTATCGTAAAGGGTAAACACAAACTGTTGTATTCTCTTTAAATGTATGTTTCTACATACGTCGGGTGAACGATTGGTTTATAAATATGAAGAATTCACAGTTAGTAGAGAAGAGGAAAAAGTTCAAGGTTGAGAAAAATGCTTAAAATATGTATGTAACAAAAGATTTAATTGTTAATTATGTTTCGCAATAGTTTATAAAGTACATTTTCCCCGCACAAGAACTAAAAAAAAACCACCATAGTCTAGCGCTATAGAAATAACATTTACTAGATTCAGTCTCAATATATTAACATGTAATAGTAATAATAATTTTTTTTTTCCATAGGTACTTCTACTGCTGGAGGTGGGGACACAGTTTTCGAGATCGCACAAGCTGGTGGACGTCTTAACTTTGATAATTTCAGTCTAGATCCTAGAGTCAGAATTACGTTCTGGGGGTCTATCTTTGGGGGTTGTGTATTCTGGTAATTGTCATTTTTTTTTAAATGTTCCCTGGCATTTTGTATGTTTCTTTTCAATATTAAAAAAATACTTTTAATACTTTTTGAAAGGGCATATGTTGGCTTGAGAATTCCAGCTGGTAATGTGGTAACACATTTTTAGACAACATGTGTGCTTGTTATCTCTTAACTTGATGATCGTATTGGGGAGTTTGTAACTTCTTCTGTGTTCTCTTGTGATGGAAGATTTAGACATGGATGCCGGTAGTAAAGTAAAGTACCCCCGTCACGCCAAGTGGCGTATAGGGAAATATGGTGTTAGTGACCCTATATTTTACAGACCTGCAGCACATGATTTTTGGGGTAATGTGGTCAGTATTACGCCCGTGCTGCTTTACTTTCCCAGAAAAAAAATCCGGTACCCATTTAAGGCTGGGTGAACCCGGAAGCCGTTGGTTGGGATCGAACCCTACCCCTTGTCCGTGGTAGTCCAGTTCACTAACCACTGAGCTATCGCGGCTCCCATGGATGCCGATGCTAACAATATATTCCAAAGTTCATATTATGAGTAATAAGAGTTATGATTGTGATAAGGTGAGTAACAATAGTGACGACAGTGATCATGTGAGTAACAAGAATGATGATTTCGATCTATGAGTAACGAGTATGGCGATCTAGATCTATGAGTAACGAGTATTAAGAGTTTGATATTTTGACAGCTGAAAATGGCAAAATTAACGTTTTGTTAATAGATTTATTTTTACAAAAACGATAATGATTAGTATGACTTTCAGTTATGCATCTTTAAAGAAGCTTTGCGATTCATCTTCAGGGCGGTTTTCTGTCTTCTTTCCATAGACTTTGGACATTCAATCTCGACCGCAGGTAACTTGTATGATCTTGAAGGCAGTTTTATTTTTTTCTAGATAACTTATCATTCCTAGTTACCGAGTTTCACCTATCCTGAAACAGCGGGTAAAGTAGCAGAACAAACAATATATCACACGAGAAACATAGTGAAACAAAGTAGTTTGCACTTGTTTAGAATATTCGAGAGTAGATATAAATTAAACGAATGTAGATAAGGTTAAGTGTAATACCCGTGAAAATAAAGGTAACACACGCAAATATGTATTACTGAGTTGCCATTGTGGATACAAAGTTTAGGCTGGTGTAATATTAGATAGGAGGTGATGAGACTAAAAGGACAGAGCTAATTTAATATTAGTAAGTGTTGAAGAGAAAAGTGTAAAGCTAATGTAATATTAGTGAGTAGGTGTTGAAACTGAAAAGATTTGACTGTTGTAATATTAGATAGTTGTGATGAGACTAAAGGTATTGAGCTAATGTAATATTAATGAGTAGGTGTTGATGCTAAAGGTATTGAGCTAATGTAATATTAAATGGTAGGTGTTGAGGCTAAACGTATTGAGCTAATGTAATATTAGTAAGTGGTGTTGAGGCTAAAAATATTGATCTAATGTAATATTAGTGAGTATGTGTTGAGACTAGAAGGTGTGGGTTAGTGCAATATTAGATTTATATTATATAATATTAATTATATTAGATATAAGATTAATTATTATTATTATAATTTAGTATATTTTGTCATTATTATATTACAAATTTTCGAATATTCTATTACACATTTCGTACGCCAATATGATTTATTTGCTATGATTTGCATTTATTAAAGCAATGTTTTCCTATGGCCACTATAACGTTTGTGAATGAAGCCGAAACTACTATTTAAAAAAATAGTACATGAAACCGCTAATCAGCAGCGGTACATTTCTCTTCTCTCCAACTTAGAATTAATGACCTTGACATTAAACAATTCCCGTCAAAATTATATGAGCGAGAGCTACCTATACAAAATACGGTTTCATGGGTTATATTTAGCTCTAGCCAATCAGAAGCGTCACAAAGTGAAAGTAAAACTATGTCTTATTACCGAAACTTCCTAACCTATTTATAACTATGTTATGCGCATCAGCATCTGTAGAAAGAACTTGTTCTGCTCTAAAGAGAATCAAATCTTATTGTCGCTCAACTCAGACACAAGAACGCTTATCTGGTTTAGCCATAATGTCCACTGAGAAATCATTCCTTCAGAAACTTAGAAACCAACCCAACAGTACTTTGAATGACAAAGCCATCGAGACATTTTCGTCCCAAACAAGACAGATAGAGTTTACATATAAAAAAGGAAGTAATTTAAAATGTAGCGATGTCATTAGCAAATATTACTTCATGTTAGCCTACTGAATATAATGTATGTCTTTATTTATTATATCAGCGGTAGCCCAGACCCCAAAACCAGTATACGCCACTGAATATTAGTGGTCAGGTATTGAGACTCAAGATGCATCAAAGCTTGTCAAATCATTGGACAGATATCATCACTATTGTCCAACAAGGAAATAACTCTGGAGGCAAAAATGGTACTGTACAATACAATCTTCATCCCAACGTTGTGCTACCAATGCCAGACCTGGACGCTAGATGAAAGAACAATAAGAAAAATAACCTCTACTGAGATGAAATGTGTCAAACAAATTACAGGAGCAGTCTGAGATATAGGATCAGAAATAAAGAACTGAGAAAAAAAAACTAGGAATAGCCCCCGCTATAAAATATATAAAGAAACAACAGATAAAATGGTTTCTCCACGTGACAAGGTAGAGTAATTACAACACAACACAACCAGGCCTCAATAAACGTTGCAAGAATACCAGACCCAAGAGTCGACCACGAACAAGATGGATCACTGGAAAATTTGAAGGCTAGGAAACATAAAAGCATCACTGGCGAACAGAAAACAAAAAGACATCTTTGTGTGTGTATCTGTGTTGGTCATATCTCATATTTTAGACATGTCTATGTTAGTCACATCTATCTTTGTGAGTGCATGTTTATGTTAGTCATGTTTCATATCTTTGAGTGTGCATGACTGTGTTTAGTCATATCTCTTATCTTCGTGTGTGTATCTGTGTTAGTCATATCTCATATCTTAGTATGTGTGTGTGTGTGTGTTAGTTATATCTCATATCTTGGTGTGTGTCAGTGTTAGACATGCCTCATATCGATGTGTGCATGTCAGTGTTAGTTACATCTCATATTTTTGTGTGTGCATGTCTGTGATAGTCACCTCTAGTGACTCGGGCAGATGGTGCTCGTAAACCTGGGAGGGCCGACCATCTAAGGGCAGAATCACCCTACAGAAAAGGCAATCTGTTGCCTTGCAGGAAGATTGGGGACAATCAAAGGCTAAGGAAAGCAAACCTCAATAAAATGCTGGCTGAAATCGGATGCACTGGGCCACTGGCGCAGAACACAGTGCAACGTTTTAACAGGTATTCAATCATGGTGGATCTAACAGACTCTAATTATGATGTTCTGTCTGTGGGGTCGATCAATTCACTTAAACAGACAGCTGTCTTCATGTGAGATTCTGGAACCCTACTGTGATTAAGTCTTGATCGCAGAGAGAGAGAGAGAGAGAGAGAGAGAGAGAGAGAGACCAAAAGACCGCAAATAATTTTCCCCTCGACGCTGAAAGGCAAATGAGGAAGGAAAGAAGAAGATGAAGGATGTATTGAGTCTAGAGGTTTGAGCTAGTATAAAATTAGTCAGTAAGTGTTGAGGCTAAACGTATTGATCTCATGTAATATTACTGAGTAGCTGTTGAGGCTAAACGTATTGATCTAATGTAATATTAGTGAGTAGCTGTTGAGGCTAAACGTATTGATATAATGTAATATCAGTGAGTAGCTATTGAGGCTGAGCGTTTGATATAATGTAATATTAGTGAGTAGGTGTTGAGGCTGAACGTTTGATATAATGTAATATTAGTGAATAGCTGTTGAGGCTGAACGTTTGATATAATGTAATATTAGTGAGTAGGTGTTGAAGCTAAAAGTTTGATATAATGTAATATTAGTGAGTAGATGTTGAGGCTAAACGTTTGATATAATGTAATATTAGTGAGTAGATGTTGAAGCTAAACGTTTGATATAATTTAATATTCGAGAGTAGATGCTGAGGCTAAACGTTTGATATAATGTAATATTAGTGAGTAGATGTTGAAGCTTAACGTATTGATCTACTGTAATATTAGGTGTTGAGGCTAATTTTTTTTTAGTTAAAAATGTAGTTAGTAGGTGTTGAAATTAAGAGAGTAGGGAGAGTGTAAATTTAGCGATTATGTTTTGATACTAAAAGGTTTAGTTATTGTAATTAAAGTGAGTAGGTGTTCGGACTAGATGGATGGGGCTGGTGTATTATTATTGAGTTTCTGCTGAATCTAGAAGATTTGGGCTAATGTGCAATTTAAGTGAGTAGGTGTTCAGATTAGATGGATGGGGCTGGTGTAATATTAGTGAGTTTCTGCTGAATCTAGAAGGTTTGGGCTAATGTGTAATTTAAGTGAGTAGGTGTTCAGATTAGATGGATGGGGCTGGTGTAATATTAGTGAGTTTCTGCTGAATCTAGAAGGCTTTAACTAGTGTAATGTTAGGGAGTTGTTGTTCAGTCTAGAATGCTTTAGCTAGTGTAATATTAGTGAGTTTCTGCTGAATCTAGAAGACTTCAGCTAGTGTAATGTTAGTGAGTTGTTGTTGAGTCTAGAAGGATTCTGCTGGTGTAATATTGAATAATAGAAGAAAAAGGTATGTGTTAGCACTCGGAAAAAATGACAAATAAACAACAACAGAAAAAAAAAAGAACAATATATGGTCCGAAGCAGGATCGAACCCGTACTCCATGCACTGCACCTTGCCACGAGAAGCCGAACGCTTGTTACGCTGCCACTCAGCTAATTAAAAAATTGCTATTGTGAGCAGTGTCTTACACGAAGGCGTTCCCATGACTATAGCATAGGGTTACGATCACAGATCGGAAATAAATTGTATTTCTGTACTTTCCTATTAAGGCAAGTATCTCCCAGTAGGGCTGAATACTTGTGTTGCATTAAAAAAAAATAATAAAGTACCCCCGTCGCGCCAAGTGGCGTATAGGGAAATATGGTGTTAGTGACCCTATATTATACAGACCTTCAGCACATGATTTTTGGGGTATTGTGGTCGGTATTACGCCCGTGCCGCTTTACTTTATCAGAAAAAAATCCGGTACCCATTTAAGGCTGGGTGAACCCGGAAGCCGTCGGTTGGGTTCGAACCCTACCCCTTGTCCTTTGTAGTCCAGTTCACTAACCACTGAGCTATCGCGGCTCACTTGTGTTGCAAACAAACATTTATTGGACGAAACTATACGAATAGTAGTTTCCAGTGGTTCCTACGCGTACCTAGCGTTAGGCTTCTCGTGGCAAGACGCAGTGCCATAGAGTACGGGTTCGATCCTGCTTCGCACCATATATTGTTCTTTGCTTTTTTCTGTTGTTGTTTATTTGTCATTTTTGTTTTAGTGCTAACACATACCTTTTAAGTCTATTATTCCCTATTTATCGCCTCGGACGTTTCCCTATTTAATAATATTTATTTAATATTATTTGTCTCTGGTGTAATATTAGTGGGTTGGTGTTGAGTCTAGAAGGTTTTAGCTGGTGTAATATTAGTGAGTTGGTGTTGAGTCTAGAAGGTTTTAGCTGGTGTAATATTAGTGAGTTGGTGTTGAGTCTAGAAGAGTGGTTTAGCTAGGTGTAATATTAGTGAGTTGGTGTTGAGTCTAGAAGGTTTTAGCTGGTGTAATATTAGTGAGTTGGTGTTGAGTCTAGAAGGTTTTAGCTGGTGTAATATTAGTGAGTTTTCTGTCTGAGTCTAGAAGGTTTGTTGAGCTAGAAGGTTTTAGCTGGTGTAATATTAGTGAGTTGTTGTTGAGTCTAGAAGGTTTTAGCTGGTGTAATATTAGTAGTGAGTCTAGAAGGTTTTAGTAATTAGTGATGGTGTTGAGTCTAGAAGGTTTTAGCTGGTGTAATATTAGTGAGTTGGTGTTGAGTCTAGAAGGTTTTAGCTGGTGTAATATTAGTGATGAGTCTAAGTGTAATTGAGTTGTGTTGAGTCTGTTTTAGCTGGTGTAATATTAATGAGTTTGTTGAGTCTGGTGTAATATTAATGAGTTGTTGTTGAGTCTAGAAGGTTTTAGCTGGTTTAATATTAGTGAGTTGTTGTTGAGTCTAGAAGGTTTTAGCTGGTGTAATATTAGTGAGTTGTTGTTGAGTCTAGAAGGTTTTAGCTAGTGTAATATTAATGAGTTGTTGTTGAGTCTAGAAGGTTTTAGCTAGTGTAATATTAGTGAGTTGGCGTTGTGTCTAGAAGGTTTTAGCTGGTGTAATATTAATGAGTTGGTGTTGAGTCTAGAAGGTTTTAGCTGGTGTAATAATAATAAGTTGTTGTTGAGTTTAGAAGGTTTTAGCTGGTGTAATATTAGTGAGTTGGTGTTGAGTCTAGAAGGTTTTAGCTGGTGTAATATTAGTGAGTTGTTGTTGAGTCTAGAAGGTTTTAGCTGGTTTAATATTAGTGAGTTGTTGTTGATTCTACAAGGTTTTAGCTGGTGTAATATTAATGAGTTGTTGTTGAGTCTAGAAGGTTTTAGCTGGTGTAATATTAATGAGTTGTTGTTGAGTCTAGAAGGTTTTAGCTAGTGTAATATTAGTGAGTTGGCGTTGTGTCTAGAAGGTTTTAGCTGGTGTAATATTAATGAGTTGTTGTTGAGTCTAGAAGGTTTTAGCTGGTGTAATATTAATAAGTTGTTGTTGAGTTTAGAAGGTTTTAGCAGGTGTAATATTAGTGAGTTGGTGTTGAGTCTAGAAGGTTTTAGCTGGTGTAATATTAGTGAGTTGTTGTTGAGTCTAGAAGGTTTTATCTGGTGTAATATTAATGAGTTGTTGTTGAGTCTAGAAGGTTTTAGCTGGTGTAAATTTAGTGAGTTGTTGTTGAGTCTAGAAGGTTTTAGGTAGTGTAATATTAGTAAATATCTGTTGAGAATAAAAGGTTTGGGCTCTTGTAATATTGGTGAGTATGTGTTGAGACTTGAAGGTTTGGGCTAGTGTAAAATAAACGAGCGGTTTTGAGACGAAAAGGATTAAGCCAGTGTAATCTTAGTTAATAGGTGTTGATACTTAAAGGTTTTAGCGCTAGTGTAATATTAGAGAGTTATTGAGTCTACAAGGTTTTAGCTAGTGTAATATTAGTGAGTTGGTGTTGAGTCTAGAAGGTTTTAGCTGGTGTAATATTAGTGAGTAGTCGTTGACACTAAAAGATTTAGGGTAATGTAATATTATAGTGTAGGCGATGAGGTTGAAATGTTTAATCTTGTGTAAAGTTAGTGAGCAGATGATGAGGCTGAAAAGATTAGTCTTGTGTAATGTAAATGAACAGGCGATGAGGTTGAATTGTTTAGTCTTGGGTAAAGCAAGTGGGTAGGTGATGAGGCTGAAATGTTTAATTTGTATAATGTAAGAGAGTAGGTCCTTCTACCTTTTAGCTCCCAGTGGAGCATAGGTCTTCAACAAACACTTTCCAAGTCGTTCTGTTTTTTGCCATTATTTTAAGATCATTCCATGTCTTCCCCATCATCTTCATCTCTGCTTCGATATGTCTTCTCCAAGAATTCCTTGGTCTTCCTCTTTGTCTTTTCCCCTGGGGATTCCAAAAAAGGGCCTGTTGTGTAATACTCTCAGTTGGCTTCCGTAGTGTGTGTCCTATCAATCGCCATCGTCTTCGCTGTATCTCTTTATCCACTGGTATTTGACCGGTACATTTCCATAATTCCACGTTAGTGACTTTGTCTTGCCATTTCCATCCCTTTATTCTGCGCAAGCATCCATTAATGAAAGTCTGTACCTTCGTGATTGTCAATTTCGTTATTCTCCATGTTTCACAGCCATATAATAGGACCGACTTAACATTTGAGTTGAAAATTTTTATTTTTGTATTTAGCCTAATTTATTTGGATTTCCATATGTTTCCCAGTGAAAGCTCCTCTTGCTTTTGATATCCTTATTTTGGTATCATTTTCTGTTCCTCACTGTTTATCTATATTACTGCCCAGATATATATAAGATTGTACGTCTAGTAGAGGTATTTCTCCTAGTTTTATTTGGTTATTGCCAACTGCATTAATTCTCATAATGTTGGTCTTATCTCTATTAATCTTTAGTCCTAGCTGTTGTGATCTCTCATCTAATATACTCATTTTATCCTGCATCTGTTGATGGCTGTATGATAGGAGAGCTATGTCATCAGCAAAGTCTAAATCATCAAGTTGTTTGGTCAGTGACCACTGGATCCCATTTCTGTTGTTTTGAGTTATTTTCATAATCCAATCTATGGCCAGTAGAAAGAGAAATGGAGACAGGAGGCATCCTTGCCTTACTCCTGTTCTTATTTCAAATGCTTCTGTAAGCTGTCCTTCATGCACCACACTACATTTTCTTCCTTCATACATTGTTTTTATCAGGTTAATAAACTTTATGGGGATTCCGTAATGACTCAGCAACTTCCAAAGCATTCTTCTGTCTAAACTATCAAATGCCTTTTCGTAATCTATGAATCCAATATAAAGTGGGGATTTTAGTTCTAAACTTTGTTCAACTATTATACGTAGGGTAGTTATTTGATCAGCACATGATCTGTTCTTCCTAAAACCTGCTTGTTCATCTCTCAAGTGTTTCTCTATAGCCTCTTTTAGTCTCTCCAGAATGATTCTGCCTAATATTTTTCCTGGCACTGATAGTAGCAAAATTCCCCTATAATTTGTGCACTCCTGTAAACTTCCTTTCTTTTGTAGTTTGATCATATAACCTTCTCTCCAATCTTTAGGTATTTCTTTCCTCTCCCAAATTTTATCCAATAGATCATGTAACATCTTGGTAGAGGTGTTAATATCTGCTTTAATGTCTTCCGAAGGAATTTCATCTGGTCCTGTGGCTTTACCATCTTTTAATAGTTTGATGGCTTTCATTATTTCTTCATTGCTTGGTTTTCCGCAGTTAACGTGTAACTCTTCTTCTGCTGGTAGTAAATCTGGAGGATTATTTGAGCCGGGTCTGTTCAAAAGTTCTTCAAAGTGATCTTTCCATCTCTCCATTTGTTCCCTTATATTACTAAGCAGATTTCCTTTCTTATCTTTGATAAAGGCGTTGATCTGTTTGTATTTTCCACCCAATTTCTTTGTGCTGTTGTACAGTTCTTTCCTATTCCCTTTATTTGCTGCTTCTTCTGCCTTTTTAGCTAGTTCATCTATATATTTCCTCGTATCCCTTTTAATGCATCTTCTCACTTCTTTGTTCACTTATGTGTAAGCTTCCTGTGTCTTGGCTTTATTACTTCTTGTTTTGTTTTTATTTATGTCTGCTTTCTTGTTCTTTCTTTCTTTAATTTTATCCAGGGTCTCTGCAGTCATCCATGCCTTATTCTGGCGTTCTCTTTTCCCCAGTGTTTCTTCGCATGTCTCTTTCCATATATTTTTTACCTGTTTCCAATGATCTTCTATATTTATTGTATTTTCTAGTTGTTGGAGGACTTGGTATTTGTTTGATATTGTGACTGTGAATTTATCTTTAATTCCTTGTTCTTTAAGAAACCCTACATTGAAATACTTTCTACCCTTATTCGTTGTAGTATACCTTTTTAACTTAATTTTAAGTTTGGCCAACAGAAAATGATGATCAGAAGCTATATCTGCCCCTCTATATACTTTTACATCCTGTAAGGATGACTTAAACTTATTATTAATACATATGTGATCAATTTGATTTTCCGTTCTATGATCTGGTGACACCCATGTAGCAGCTTTGTGTATTCTTTTATGTTGGAATATTGTTCCTCCTAGGCTCATTTGATTAAGGGAGCAGAAATTCACAAATATCTCTCCATTCTCGTTTATATCTCCAAGTCCATGTTTTCCCATAATCTCTTCGAAGCCTCTGTAGTCTGATCCTACCTTAGCATTTAGGTCTCCCATCAAGATTATAATATCCTTGGCTCGTCTTGCATCCATCTGACATTGTAGCTGTTTATAAAAATCATCTTTAACTGAGTCATCTTATCGTTGGTTGGTGCATAGCATTGTATAATGTGTAATTTTATTTTTTTTTGGTTGTTCTAAATGTTGCTCTCACCAGTCTTGGTCCCACTGCCTCCCATTCTATTAGTGTCTTCTGTGCATTCTTTGATAGTATTATAGCTACCCCTTCGCTATGTTGTGCTCCTGGTTCCTGGTGTCCTGGTGATAAAATCATCTCCCCTGTATTCAATTTTATTCTCTCCGCTCCCAGCCATTTTGTTTCACACATTCCCAGAATATCTATCTTGTAGTTGATAATTTCTGCTGCCACTTGTGCCGCTTTTCCCTGTTCGTTAAGGGTACGAACATTCCAGGTGCCAATTCTGGATGATTTCCTGGTAGACAAAAGGTGAGTCGGCAACCGGACTCCTTACGGCTTTCTCCGGATTGCGTCATACGTCTCTTAGACAGAGAGCCCTTCTCTTTCCTGGTTCACGGATTAACTTTATCTTTCTTTGACTTGTTCATGTTTGTGAAGTTTTTTTCGGCTTATTTTTTTACAGTATGGGATAGCCAGTCCCATGTCCAACCCTCCTTTCTCGCCTCTTACGAACATGCCTGGTAGGGTAGAGCGCTGCTATTCTTTACTCCCCTTTCGGGCCCCGGCAGCGCACGAGCGAAGAGAGTAGGTGATGATGTGAAATGTTTAGTCTTGTGAAATGTAAGTGAGTAAGTGATGAGGCTGAAATGTTTAGTCTTGTATAATGTAAGTGGGTAGGTGATACGGCTGAAATGTTTAGTCTTGTGTAATATATGTGGGTAGGTGATGATGCTGAAATGTTTAGTCTTGTGTAATATAAGTGAATAGGTGATGAGGCTGAAATGTTTAGTCCTGTGTCATGTAAGTGAATAGGTGATGAGGCTTAAAAGTTTAGTCTTGTGTAATGTAAGTGAATAGGTGATGCGGCTGAAATGTTTAGTCTTGTGTAATGTAAGTGAATAGGTGATGAGGCTAAAATGTTTAGTCTTGTGTAATGTAAGTGGGTAGGTGATGAGGCTGAAATGTTTAGTCTTGTGTAATGTAAGTGGGTAGGTGATAAGGTTGAAATGTTTAGTCTTGTGTAATGTAAGTGGGTAGGTGATGAGGCTGAAATGTTTAGTCTTGTGTAATATAAGTGGGTAGGTGATGAGGTTCAAATGTTTAGTCTTGTGTAATGTAAGTGGGTAGGTGATGAGGCTGAAATGTTTAGTCTTGTGTAATGTAAGTGGGTAGGTGATGAGGCTGAAATGTTTAGTCTTGTGTAATGTAAGTGAATAGGTGATGAGGCTGAAATGTTTAGTCTTGTGTAATGTAAGTGGGTAGGTGATAAGGTTGAAATGTTTAGTCTTGTGTAATGTAAGTGGGTAGGTGATGAGGCTGAAATGTTTAGTCTTGTGTAATATAAGTGGGTAGGTGATGAGGCTGAAATGTTTAGTCTTGTGTAATGTAAGTGGGTAGGTGATGAGGCTGAATGAAATGTTTAGTCTTGTGTAATGTAAGTGGGTAGGTGATGAGGCTGAAATGTTTAGTCTTGTGTAATGTAAGTGTGTAGGTTATGAGGCTAAAATGTTTAGTCTTGTGTAATGTAAGTGGGTAGGTGATGAGGCTGAAATGTTTAGTCTTGTGTAATGTAAGTGAGTAGATGATGAGGCTGAAATGTTTAGTCTTGAGTAATGTTAGAAAGTGATGCGACTGAAATGTTTAGTCTTGTGTAATGAAAGTGGGTTGGTGATGAGGCTGAAATGTTTAGTCTTGTGTAATGTAAGTGGGTAGGTGATGAGGCTGAAATGTTTAGTCTTGTGTAATGTAAGTGAATAGGTGATGAGGCTGAAATTGTCTAGTGTAATATTAATGTGAGTTGTAACTAAAAAGCAAAATATTTACGCTAGTGTAATGTTACTTAGTAGTCGGTAGGATTTAGATGTTTCGACTAGTGTAACATTAGAGAGTCGTAGATGACGGTAAATTGCTTTGACCATCCTCTAGATGCCAACGAGACAAGATGTATAGTTTTTAGCGACGGATAAGACCCGAATTAAAGTTAGAGTTACATTTTAATTATAGACCACATTAGTGCCTAGGTGAGAATTAGATATTAATTGTAATGCGTTTTACGCCAGAATTAAACGTCTTATACTACAATAGTATTGGAATTAATCGTAGTTAGTGGATAGTGTAGGTGTTTGTGGTATCCGTGTCTATATGTAAGGATTCAATGAGAAAACAATGCCATACTATACAGCATATCTGCCGTCAGGCAGTATGAAAGTTTGCTTACTTTATAAATATTAGAAAGCAATGCGACTTTTATTACTTAATTGTTACTCTGAGGTGTCGTTCAGTGTTTCAACAGAGGTGATCTATATCAGAATGAATGAATTAATAAATGATTGGATTTGACGATACATCAGAAGGTAATAAGAATGTATCTTTCACTTTCGGAGTACATTCTTATAAATAAAAATACAATTAAAAAATAATAGAATTTACAATATTTACGACAAACCATAATATAAAATCCGAAAGATCTACAACATTTACTTAATGTAATAAACATGACAAGCAAAAAATATGGACTATATATGAATATCAAAAAGACTAAAACTATGATCATAAACAAAGAAAATACTCAAGACCTACAATTAAATATCAAAGTTGAAGGAATACATTTAGAGACAGTCCAGAGCTACAACTACCTGGGACACACTATAACCAGTGATGGAAAATGTACAACTGAAATAAATAAAAGAATAGGAATGGCATAAAGTAATTTCAATGCCATGAAAAATATACTAACATCTAAACAAATAACACCAGGGCTAAAACTAAGAATAGCAAAATGTTACATCTTCTCAATATTCCTGTATGGTGCAGAAACATGGACATTAGACCAGAGAACAGAACAGAAAATTGAAGCCTTTGAAATGTGGATTTAAAGAAGAATAGGTAGAATTGGATGGAAACAAAAGAAAACAAACGATGAAGTTTTAAAACAACTAAAAATGAAAAAAGAACTACTAAACACAATTAGAGCAAGACAAATGAAATTTTTTGGTCATGTTAAAAGACACAACAGTCTAATAAAAGTAATATTATAAGGGGAAATACAAGGTAAAAGATACAGAGGCAGACCAAGCACATGGACGAGCAACATCAAAAGATGGACAAGTCAGCCTATGGCAATCTACACCATCAAAGCAAGAGACAGAGTGGAATGGCGCTCCATGGTAGCCAACCTTCGATGCGGAGAAGGCACTCAATGATGATGATGATAATATGATATGAAGAAAAGATCATTGTTTCTCTACTTTTAGCCTATGTACTTATTGTATCGTGTTTTATAGAAACTAAACGATCAGTAGATCAACTGCCATCACAATTTTTTTTTTAAAACAGGTGCTTTGTACAGTCCGTATTTGGCGGTTCTTTATGACAAAGACAATGAAGACGTAGAAGACAAGAAATAGTACAAAAAAGAACATATATAACTCGAGCTCTTTAGTAGAACACTATTTCGACATCTGTCTACAACATTTTAAATTAAGAGTCAATAAGAGTATTTAAGAGTCGCATTTAGAAATCACATTCAAATTAAAGTATCCTTCGATCACTTTTACATTCTCAAATTCTTAAATATGTACAGCAGATGTCTTTTCTCTATTTCTTTGAAGTAACGACATTAATGGGGTAATATTGGCCATACTGCACAAAAATGAAAGTGTCGAGAAGAAGAAAAGAGAACGAATGAAGAAAAAACACTTTATTTTCAGTTGTCTACTAAAATGATATTCTGTCAATACCTAGTTATCTATGAGCGTTTATGAGCAGAAAACAATAACTAGCATATGTTTATCTTCTGTGACATAAACCACAGCTTGACGAACGTCTTTAGCCAATCCTCGGCACAGCGTATCTCATCCGTGAAATCAATGAAGAGTGGGCAGTGGATATACGGAGTGAACGCCCTAATTATGATACTCTACACAATGATGTTGATAATGAAGGCCTTTGTCACGTATGCCTATTTTACTAACATTCGCTGCGACCCTTTCAAGGTTAGACTTCAAACATATAGTTATTTTATTTGTTTTAGAATTGCATCATCAATATCATTATATATATATTATTATTTATAGTGAGATTATTTTAAGATCCTTAAAGGTCATGCCTGGAATAACAATTGGAAGTCATAATATAAATAATCTAAGGTATGCTGATGATACAGTCTTAATTGTTAAGAGTGAAAATGAGTTACAAGAAATGTTGGACATTATGGTGATAGAAAGCAAAAATAAAGGACTCAGCCTTAATAGCAAAAAGACAGAGGTAATGGTAACAACAAAGAAAAAGACATCATCTCAGTGCAAAATAAGGACAAGTGGAATAATATTAAAACAGGTAAATGAATTTAAATATTTGGAAACTTTGTTAACCTCAGACGGAAGATGTACAAAAGAGGTGAGATGCAGAATGGCTCATGCAAAAGCAGCTTTCCAAAAAATGAGGAAAATACTATGCAATCCATTTTTGACAATAGAAAAAAGAGTTTTTAAATGTTATGTAGAGCCAGTCTTAACATACAGATGCGAATCATGGACAATAGGACAACAGACATGAAAATCACTGGAGTCTGTAGAAATGTGGTTTTACAGAAAAATGTTTAGACAGCAAAGAAGAGTAATGAAGATGTTCTGAGAGAGGTCAAAGCAAAAAGAGAGATAATTTCCAATATTAAGAAGAAACAATCATTATTTTTTTGGCCATGTAATGAGAAGCGAACAACTGGAATATATTGTAACAACTGGAAAAATTGAGGGACGAAGAGATAGATGGAAGCAAAGAGAAAAAATAACAGACAGCTTAAGAGAATGGCTTGGCAGAAGGTCAACAACAGAAATGATAAATAGCTGCCGAGATCGAAAGTTGTGGAGAGACATGATGACCTACGCCAGTAGGCCCGGCACTTGATGATGATGATGATGATATATATATATATATATAAATCACAGCACCTGTGGTTCATTCCGAATCATATAACGTATGGACTTTGTCCCTCCTTCGGAAATCCTTGAAACGAAGTCGAGAGGGGGATAGTGCGACTGGGTAAAGCACTATCTCCATATCCTGTGCCCAGGCAGAGTAGGCAAAGTGAAATGAGGTTGCTGCCCTCCTAAATTACACCTTCGAAAACAGCTCAGGAGATATTTACATTCGCACTAGACCAGATGGCTCACTGTTCAACCTAGCACGACTAAGAGCAAAAACCAAAACAAATGTTGCCCTACTTAAAGAATTTTTATTTGCTGACGATGCAGCCCTAGTCGCTCATAGTGAGGCCACCCTACAGTCGCTGATCAACAACCTGGATAAAACATGCGACCTTTTTTCACTGTCAATTAATGTTCAGAAGACAGTAATACTAAATCAAGGTGACTTCAAACCTCTATCTATTACTCTAAAAGACTGCCCACTAGAATCAGTACAGAAATTTACATATCTTGGATCCACAGTTACGCAAACCATCTCTCTTGATGAAGAAATAAACTGTCGAATTGGTAAGGCAGCTACGACCTTCGGCAAACTCACAAAAAGGGCATGGAACAACACGAAACTAACTCAAAAGACTAAACTCTTAATATATCAAACATGTGTGCTTAGCACACTACTATATGGATCCGAAACCTGGACAACATACTCAAACCAGGAAAAAAGACTAAATGTCTTCCACATGCGATGTCTTCGCAAAATAATGCACATCAAATGGCAGGACAAAATAACCAACTTAACTGTCCTGCAACGTGCTAAGACCCTAACAATCATGTCGATGCTCAGAAGTCGAAGGCTAAGATGGCTGGGGCATGTCCAACGGATGGAAGAAAAACGCATTCCTAGGCAAATACTATATGGCGAGCTAAAACACGGAAAACGACAAATCGGCAGACCTGACTACGATATAGAGATATCTGCAAATCATCTCTGAAAGACTTCTCCATCTGTGAAAACGACTGGCAACATCTGGCAAGTAATCGCACATCATGGAGAGCACGTATAAAGAACGGTATAACAACATTTGAGACTGTTCTAAGACAGGACTTAGAAGAGAAGAGACTCATGAAAAAGGATGGTAAACCCTGTGGACCAGCGAGCCTGACCTGTTCATTCTGTGACCGCGTGTGTTTGTCAAACATTGGTAGAATTAGCCACGAGAGAAGCTGTTCGGCAAAAACAATACCTCAAAAAAATACGCAATAGCCTCCACTAGACCGTCTGACAAGACGAAAAGGGCCATATATGTGGTTCATGAGATATTTCACCAAGAAAACTCTTTTTTTTAATATGTTCCATTCTTCACGCATGACATTGCTTATATAACTACCATTCCATTTAATCTATTTTTTCTATTGTCCCCGAATTTTATTTTCTTCACTTTTTCATGTTATCACTTTTTATATTGTTTTTTTTTTTATTATCTTGTCATGGTTACCCTCAGATTCTTGATTGCGTAAATAAATAACGTTGTCCTATTTTAAATAACACTACTACTTTGATGCAACGATTTCCTTTTCCAACGTTCTCCTACCAGTATTCAACTGTATATGAATCTATCGTATGTCAATATTGTAAGATCTATACTTTAGTGGAATTAATCATTTTAGATCTTGTGTTTCATACATATGTTTTTTTTAAAGTAATATTGGGTTGTAATATTTGTTAAAGTGATCTTTCACGCTTTCTAAGAGAAATGTTGATTTCGTTGCTTTATTTCATTTCTGATTTTATATGGAATGTCGATATATTTATGTATGTGTGTGTTCGGCCGTCAGCATCGTTACCCAATCATTTAACGTTAAACGGATGTAAATATAGCAAGCTGTTCTATCTTCAACTATTGTTTTAACACTGCCGATATTGCAAGGCACATTTGAAGTACCCATTTCCATTTATTTTCCTATTCCTGCTGGCCAGGCAGGGTAATATTTTTCTATGTCTTTTATGGGTTGGTCAAGTGGTGATCTTGGTTAGCTCTGGTTCACTGGTCCTGATCCAAGCAGTCAGTCAGCTACGAGTCGATATAGTCTTTTAGCCCATGTACTGTGCGGCATTCTTGGGAAAAGAAAGAAATATGTTTTCTAGAGTGTGGCATTGGCGAGAAAGATCAGCCCGTAGAATTACAAAGTTCCAGTTTCCTCACGAGGTAATTGCGAAATAGTAAAGTGATCATTTTTATTATTTTTGGAAAGGGTACGTTTTATTTTATGATAGTTCTTGTGTCTATTAACTATCGTAAATTCCCTCAATCCATCTTCTTCATCGTCTAACTCTGTATTTGTATCTTGGTCATTCCATTTTGTTGTTATAAGCTCTTGATGCCGGCGCTGAGGTGTTAATGCGCATTAAATTGTCAAAGCACTTTATCTTTGTATTCGATTACTGATAGAATTGCAATAATGTTTCTGATGTTATCGTTCTTTACCTGATCTATCTCGTTCTGGTCACAGCTTTTTCTGAGGCATCTCACATGTTGCCGGTTGGAAACTTGAACTATAGACAGAAATCAAAGCTGCAACAGCGGAGATATGGTGGATTGTATAAGAGCAAATCAACATTTAGAGTTAGTATTTAAATATGTTTCTTGAGGAAACACATGAAAAACATAACAATTTATCTGAACACATAACGACGCGTTCCAACTAAAAGTAAACATGACACTATATGGCAGTTTTGATTTCTTCAACAGGCTGGTTTTATTAAAAACCGCAATCAGCTCCCGCCATATTTTGTTGTCCATGCTTTGACAGATCTGCCAGGTGTTGTTGGCATATACATGGCTACGATCTTCAGTGCTTCTCTTAGTACTGTCTCTTCAGGTATGTTCTCTTATTATTATACCTAAAAAAATTAAAACATTTGGTTAAAGAAACACGTTGTGGGAAAAGACAGTTAACATTAATGAAAGCGGAATTGTTTAAATTGTAACATATCAGGAGAATCTTCCTCTACTTCGAAATGAGTGGAACTCATTTGTGGTCGTTCAAATACATGAGAGAGTTGAGGTTAGTGTGAGACCGATTAATGGTGTAGCAATGGGCGGTAGAAGGGAAGTTAACTTGGTCTCTAATTTCTTAGAGGCTCACAATTTCAAAAGAGAAAAAAAAGGAAAGGAAAGCATTATAAATAAAAATCAGGTTAGGAATCGTAATATGTGTTTTGTCTCTGCCTCTGACAGCCCGCATACTCGTCTTACTGCCGACTCTGTCAACTCCTGATACGCCACTGATCTTTAAAAAGAATTAACTCCATAATAATCGCCAAGGCAAATAGGTAGATGGGTTTTTAGCTGATAATGAAAGGTAGTGGCTTCCAAACCTTTAAAGACAAAAAAACGACATAATTATACTTGATTAAGAAAAGTACGTATAACCTACAGCAAACCTATTGCAAAATTCACGAACATGAGTTATGTCACAGTAAAGAAAATATATTTTACGAGCGAGCTAGTGCAGTTACCTAAAATTCTCATCTGAGACCATACAACTCATGTATCCCAACTACTCATCATGTATTTTGTGGACACTCGTTCATTCTTTGTGACTATCGAGGATTGTTGTCATCGAAACCGAGTTTCGTGATTATTGCGATGCAAATCTTTTGAAAAAATACAAGCCAAGAAATATAATCTAAGAATAGAAGAAAATATATAAGTCAAGAGGAGTTAGGTCTCATAATTGACGAAAGAACGATTATGTAATCAGCGGATGTGTGGTCAAAGGTTTAATTCATGGAAGGAATGAAGGAAGTGTCGTGTAGGATGTTCACTGTGGAAGATGAACTAAGAATGTTGGATATACAGTGTGGACGGTCAGATTCAGGTGAATGTTTGGTAAGAGGACATTGCCGAGGTAAAGTTGTCAGCAGATTAAGATTAGTAGAATATAGCCAGCTAGAGTAGTCTTCAATTAGTAGAATATATAGAACACAGTGCAACGTATTAACGGGTGTTCAGTCAGAGTGGATCTGACAGACTCTAATTGTGATGTTCTGTCTGTGGGGGCGATCAACACACTTAGCCTGACAGCTGACTTCATATGAGAGTCTGGAATCCTTACTCTGATTGAGTCCTGAACGCAGACAGAGAGAGAGAGAGAGAGAATTAGTAGAATATAGCCAGCTAGAGTAGTCTTCAATTAGTAGAATATAGCCAGCTAGAGTAGTATTCAATTCATTACCACTGATCTTTGATAGCGATATCCTTCTACATACAAGCCAGTGAGATTGAAGTCATAGATCCTCGCTCACCAAGGGATCATGGAGGAAATTGTGTAATTAAACTAAACGTTATTGTGATCTAGAGTAATGTATTGATAGTCCATACATGTGTGAGCTGAATTAATTCACGGACAAAAGCATTTTAATGTGAATAGCTGTTTATTAATATAAGACTCATGCATGATATATATATATATATATATATATATATATATATATATATATATATAAATTACAGGTAAAGGAGAACAATCATACAATGGCTATATCGAGGTTATTATTAATGTTTTCTTTTTGCAAATTGAGTAGAATCCATCACTTCATATTGTCTTTCTGGTGAATTGTTGTTGCAAGTTGTAGTATCCGGCAAATCCAAAAGAGGAAAACTAAAAGTTGAACTCAGGCAAGTTTTGAAGGTCATAGTAGGGTGTTTAAGAAGGAATAACGGACATACAAAATATTGCACAAAGAGATCCAAAACAAATGCAGAGAAGCAAAGGAAGGATGGTTTAAACAGAAATGTAAAGAAATGGAAAAACAACAATAGAAAGACTCAACATTTATGCACAATCAGTCAAATGAATTAACAGGAAGAAAAGAAGTCAAGGTCAGGATGTGTAAAATCAAATGAAGTAAATATAATAATGGGACAGGAGAAGACAATATAAAGGTGCACAGAATGTATCAGTCAACTCTATGATGATGAACGACCAGAGTTAAACAATTCAAACAAAGACACAGGACCACAAATTATGCAGAGTGAAGTGGAGGACACAATTCAACACATGAAAAGATGCAAAGCTCCAGGTCCCGACAATATAACAATAGAAGAGATAAATGCATTAGGAGAGTTGGGAGTACAAGTCATAACAAAATTACTCAATGACATATATAACACTGGACACAAACCAGAAGATCTACTAAACGCTATCGTTGTAGCCATAACGAAGAAGTCAGGCGCCACTGATTGTGAAGACCATCGCACTATTAGTCTCATGAGCCATATGACGAAAATATTACTAAGAATCATCATGAGACGAGTAAGAAACAAAATAAAACCAGAAATAAGTGAGCAATAATGTGGATTTGTGGAAGGAAAGGGCACCAATAATGCAATATATATCTTAAAAACATTGATAGAAAGATCTATAGAGGTAAAGAAAGATCTATATATGTGCTTTATGGACGACACAAAAGCATTTGACAAAGTTAAGCATCTGGAAATAATCAATATGCTGGAGAAATTAAACATTGATGGCAAGGATCTGCGAATCATAAAAAACATGTACTGGTAACAAACAGCAGCTATACGAATTAACAACCAAACAGGACAATTTCAACTTATCAAACAAGGAGTCAAACAAGGCTGTGTTCTGTCGCCGGATTTGTTTTCACTTTACGGCGAACATATTATGAGATCAATAGTAGACAAAAAAGGAATTGATGTCAACAGTCACAACATAAATGATTTGCCTAATGCAGATGACACAGTCTTAATAGCAGAGACAGAGAATGAACTAGAAAAAATGATAGACATAATAGTAAAAGAAAGCATCAAGAAAGGTCTCAGTCTGAATAGTAAGAAAACAGAAGTAATGGTCATATCGAAGAAACAATCATCACCAGCATGCAGCATAAAAATAAACAGGACAAAGTTGAAACAAGTGCCACGCGTCAAATACTTGGGCACAATAATAACATCGGATGGAAGATACATCACGGCAATAAAAAGTTGTAAAGACTCAGGACAAAATAGCATTTCCGAAAATGAAAAATATATTATGCAACAAATTTGTGTCAATTGAAATGGGGAAAAATAGTTCATCCGTGCCATATAGAACCAATTCTGACCTATGGAAGCGAATCATGGAAAGTAGACAAACAAAAGAAAAGAGATTAAATGCCACAGAGATGGGATTTCTCAGAAGAATGTTGAAAGTTCCCAGGACAGCTAAACAGACCAATGAGGAAGTTCTCAAAGAGGCCAACACAAAAAGGGAGCTCTTAAAAAACATCAGAAAGAAACAATAAACATTTTACGGGCACATCATGAGAAGAGGAAAGTTGGAATACTTGGTTACAACTAGCAAAATAAAAGGAATGAGAGACCGCGGACGACAAAGAGAGAAAATACTGGATAGCTTGGTGTCATGGCATGGAAAACAGTCAACAATAGAACTGATACGATGCACTGCAGATAGAAGATTGTGGAAGGACATGATCGCCTACGTCAACCGGTATGGTACATGATGATGATTAGGGTGTTGCTGCTATACATGCAGGTATCAGGTTGATGGACGACACAAGAAAGAGATCTAACCATCACCGTATCTTAGAGTTCCAAAATGAACTTATCATATATCTTTTAACGATTACAACCTGATGAGCCATCCAGATTGTTCATCATTATTACCACGGCCTCTTCAATGTCTCTTTCTTGACTGTATATGGGATATATTATGTTCGGAGTGCAATGATGATGACGCAAATAACTAAGTAACTAATTATATGAATTGACTATGCAATCATCTTCAATCCCTGCAGGTATCATGTGATACAAATATATTCATAGAGTGGCACAGTGAATATTTTACTAGCGCACAATGAAGACGGTAACCTCCATATACAAATTTTCTAATATGGCGTCAGAAAGTGTAAGTAGTAGGTAGCGTCATGTAAATATAGAACAAAAACAAAAAAATAACAAAGTCTACAAATTTGGACATCATCAAGTAGCGTGTGAGATACAAGCCACACTCGACTTTGGTGGAAAGAAGGGATCGCTCCAGGATATGCTGTCATTCATTTATGAAGATTCTTCTTGGGTCTTCTACGACGAGAACTCAGGAACTTTTCTTCCAGCATTGACATTTTTGCATTGCTGATCTCTGACGTCTGCTTTACGAGGTATATTATCACCATTGGCTAAGGTGACTTTGGCTTTCATAGATTGTAGAGATGTAGATACTCCTCACTATTTCACGTTATCGCAAATTCATTCGGAGTGTAGGGTGACAAAGAGGTTAGAGGATGAACTTCCACAAAATGTCCAGACTTGACCGCCGTCTGCACCAGATGTACGCTAATTAAGTGTGGAAAAGAGTGAAGACATTCGTACGAGCAGGGGTGTATCACCGTCATCATCTAAATGTTTCTTCTCGGAACATATATATATCTGTATGTATGTATCCACCAGTCTGATCCCGTCCAGGTTGAAGCTACTGGTCTATATTTTACTATTGTTAGTGGCAACTGCCGCAGTTCCTCCTTCTCACTTTCTCTATACCTTTGTAATTAGAGTAGCGATAAGGAACATCGCTTTACTACTAGCCTATCGCTACATTGGTAACATGAAACGGTAATTTCACAGCGAAATAAGTTGGAAGTTTCTGGCCAACAGCTGAGAGTATGTTGCATCTCTTTGTTCACATACATGACTACGTAGAAAACTTTTGGACTTTTAAAATAAATTCAACAAAATAATTAGTCATTTACAATCACTTATCTATAACATAATCCGAGAGACTAATTGCTTCATAACGTATCTCCTTAGGTATAAACGCCTTGGCTGCCAACACGGTAGAAGACTTACTCAGGAAACCACTACAGAATGTCCAGGAAAGTACCATCACCAGCATCACAAAACTGCTTGTCTTTGCTTACGGCGTCTTGATTATAGGTCTTGCATTTGGAGCCTCAACGCTGCAGGGATCCATGCACCAAATACTTGTATCTATCACTGGAGCTTGGGGAGGTCCAATGCTTGGTATATTTCTATTGGGTGCACTGTCTCCTTACGCAAACAAATATGGAGCCTTGTTGGGAGGAGTCTTGGCTCTTGTTTTTAACATGTGGCTCGTGTTAGGAAATTATTTCTACGGAAATGTTGCACAAACACTACCATTCGCACCAACAGACATGTGTTTTCCTAACATTTCCTTGACCTTGTTTGACAATAACAGTATTCCACACTCACATTTAGAAAGCAAGCAGACATTTAACTCGGTCTTTAATATATCATCTGGTAATGAAACTGAGAACACGAAAACAATCACACCCAGTTCTACTTTTTCTTTCAACGATATTTCATTCCAGTGGTACGGTTTCTTTGGAGTAATCATCACACTTGTTCTGGGAATGATCATCAGCTTCTGTACTCGGAGATGGTCTATGTCTGCTACAGACGAAAAGTTGCTCTTCCCTTTTGTTAGAAAGTTCTGGCACTCAATATTACCAACGAAGAACAATGAGAACTCTGAAGATGAAGAAGATAATATGATCAATTTGCAACATATGGAGCAGAAAGACAAGATTTAGTTCTGATTGGTTTACACAACACTAAATGTATTAAAATTGTATTATTTTTTTAGAAAACAGAACAGAGAATTGAAGCCTTTGAAATGTGGATATATAGAAGAATAGGTAGAATTGGATGTAAGGAAAAGAAAACAAACGATGAAGTCTTAAAAAACTAAAAATGAAAAGAGAACTATTAAGCACAATTCAAACAAGACAAATGCGATTTTAGGGCCATGTTAAAAATCACAACAGCCTACTAAAAGTAATGCTGGAGGGGAAAATACAAGGTAAAAGAGGCAGAGGCAGGCCAAGACTAACATTGACGAGTAACATCAAAAGATGGACAAATCAGCCTATGACAGCCTGCACCATCAAAACAAGGGACAGAGCAGAATGGCGCTCCATGATAGAAAACCTTCGTTGCGGAGAAGACACTCGATGATGATGATGATGATTATTTTTTAAGGAAAAGATTAATTACTTGAAAACTCTAACCGAAATGGTGAATTTCTTACGCACTTAACGATTGTTCTACTGGGGTAATACATTCATCCGCATTCTCTTAGTGATTCACATTTCTCTTTTTAGTTAGCCTGATAGATTGGTAACAGGACGGTGGTTTAACAATTTACTGGCCATGTGAGTTGATCATGTATATGTGAAATCATCTCTTATGAGTCCATCATACGTATATGAATCACTCTTGTGTTTGTGGATCAATGCGATGAATATGATACAATTATGAGGTCCATATGAAATTGTGACAAGCCTCCCAATCGTCCCTTAAAAATTAGCACCAGAAATTCTCACGAAAAAAATTATTTAGGCCCCTCGTATTGTGTGTCCTTAATGTGGGGAATTTGTTTGATTAAAGATCTGAGCGTTTATGGACAGTTGTTCAATTTGCTATGAGGATATTCCGACTACTAGCAAATAGCTTCTAATGAAATCCGGTTCTACCTATCGTTTATTTACAGTGGCGCAGAATGTGAGGATCTTTTTTGTCTAACACTTAGTAGAGTTTTAAGCAACAAGTAGGCAACAGATGGAAAGCAGGGAACACAGTCAATCTTGTCTTGTTTACATAAGCATCAAAACAGTTGCTGGTTGTAACTCACACTGGATTGAAAGTTTCTTGTTTCTGACACTGGAGCTAAATGAGAGGAAATGTAAAAACAACCTGCAGACATCACGATACGGCACTTAGTCCAAGCGAAGGAATCCGCAGTCTGTAGAACCAATTGCAAAGAACTGGTAGTTTGGGCACAGTGTTTGGACGTACTACTTTCTTATGAGATATAGTGGAATAATCAAATAAGTATCCACTGTCCTGTGTATGTGGGACAATCATGTGTATGTGGAACAATCCGGTATGTATTAGACAATCCTGCGCATATGAAACATTCCTGTATATGTGGGACAATCCAGTACACGTGGGACTATTGAGAAATTGTGAGCTCTTCATTTTTATAAATTGGATTTGTTTCTCTGCAGCTTTGATGTAAAAGAGCTAAACCAAGTAATCCAAATAATTGATCAGTTTTGTTATTTCTTTATCGTTTTCTCTTTAAAACTGTTAAATGTGACACATTACTTATGTATATGTATATTATATATACGCACACATTGTATATCAATTGGTGATGGATTTATCTTTCAGATTTATTCAGGTTTTTTCAAGGTCGGTTATATTCTTGCACTTCTAGAAAGTATTTCAAGTTTGATTATTTCCAAAAACTTAAAAAAATGATATAAATCTGAATTAAACGTCATAAAGGAAAAAAAATATGTCATGCTTTTATGGTAATGTCAAATTAAATATAATATCAGTAACCATATTTTTTATGTTAAATTAAAATAAATTACATACATTTGAGAATATTTGCCTCTGAAAATATTTCATAAACTAAGGAATGAATTCAAGACTAGTGCAGAAAAAAAGAAAGGAAATGACAAAGCAACCAAAATGAACATGTATTATCAAGAGAAGAAGGTTGGCCCTGTGATGAGAAGCGATAACAAGAGAATCTCAAAGCAGGCTCCCAAATGGGAGCCAGAGGGTAAAAGAGAAGAGGCGACTAAGAGAAATACTAAATGATCACTGAGTCGCAAACCAACAACAGCATACATCAGCTCCTCGCCTAGATTTGGCGACTGACTCAGAACATGGCGATATACAATGCGAGTCCTGTGCAAGGTCTGACACTTTATAACAAATATCGTTGGATACAGTCTTAAATTTCTGCTCTATGTGCCGTCTTCGGCTCGAAAAGAGAATAGAAAAATTGAACCATACCATACTACCCTGAGACATATTTTACCTAATGTGTCCAGCACTACGCCAATAACGTTATATTTCTACCCAAGAGATCATCATCATCATCATGAAGTACCGGGCCTGCTAACGTAGGTGATCATGTCTCTCCACAACATTCGATCTCGACAGTTATTTATCACTTCTGTTGTTGACCTTCTGCCTAGAAAGTCTACATCTCTGGTGTGGCTTTGAAAACAGAGTAACTAGTAAGGTAAGGTCAAATGAGTTGGAGGCGAAGAGGGAAGGCTCAGCAGAAACTCAAAAAAATTATCCGCTGAAATGAGATGTGCAGGACACTAGAGTGCATATATCAAAGTTTCTGGTGAAGTACGACATATCGTAACTACATTCATTTAACGTCACTGTAAGGGTGAGCAAATACCTTAGGAACTAACCTTGAGTTGAGTAGATAAACATGAGCAGGGTTTTGGTGTCGACTCTTCTGCCAACATACATCCAAGATAAACCTCTAGTAAAGCAAATATTGTGGTAAATATTAGCTAGTAGGATTCTTTTTGGTGTTAATATTGTGCTGACAGTTTATGAAGCAGATTTTTTGTATAATCATAGTGTCAAATATAAGATCATACTGCGATAAAGATGAAACGTATATGAGGCATGAAGCATTAAGTCTCAGTGTTTGAAGATAAGGTGAATATTAAACTGAGAAGAATTTTTTTCTAACGATGAATAACAGGTTCATTTTCACCTGGCTTGAGCTGGTCAGCTAGGTGTGCGTGAACGATCTTCATGCTATTATCGATAAGTTATGAGGCTGCCTAGTTGTGTGTGCCTACACATTAATTCTTTATAACTTTTAATCCCAACACTAATGGCCATTTGTTTTAAACAAAGGCCTAAATAAATTTCTTATTTCAACATTTAATTTATATTTGATCATTCACCTTTACATATGCATGCTACTAATTACAAATGCAACATCAAAAGTTTATTTATTTTTGTATGCACCTATTTTCTTGTTTTCCCGCATACACAAACACGCAAACATAGCTATTGTTCATTTCTGCACACACATACACATGCACATACAAACGCATACGCACACAGTTTTCGGATTTCGAACGATTGGGCCCAATTCTCAAGGTAATTGTGATTGAGTAGAAAATGGAGCAGAACAAGTTGTAGGCCAAGGATGGACTACATTTAAAACATTTTAAAGTAAATGTTACTACCTTCTCTCATACTTATTAGCTTATTTAAAATAATCATGAAAGCCCTCGTAGACTCTTGGAAACCGTGCACTGCGCTGAGATATCCTTGTATTATGCACAGCGCTGAGATTTTATTGTATTGCGCACTACGCTGAGATCTTCCTTTGTTAAGCACTTCACTGAAATCTTTCGGAGTTGTGCACTGCGTCGACATCATCATGTGTTGTGCACTGCGCCAACATCTGTATGTGTTGCGCTCTGAGCTGAGATCTTCCGTGTTGTGCTCTGCGCCTACATCTTCCTGTGTTGTGCACTGTGCTGATATCTTCCTGTGTTGTGCACTGCGCCTATACCTTTCTGTGTTGTGCGCTGCGTTTAGATATCTATGTGTTGTACACTGTGCTGATATCTGACCGTGATGATATAAAAAATATCTGAATGGGAAGGGATATTGGAAAGTTCATTTCATGCCATGTGAAACATACTATAATAAGGTGAAATAACACTAGACTGGAAAACTGAGTATAGCCAAATCTTCTCAACATTCCACAATTCACGCCACCATCTTTTTTCCATTGACAAGTTTTGGTTCGCTTTCTATCTTTACGGCCCACCTTATATTACTAAGAATCCAATAGTAATTACTCAGTCCATTTTAATCTCAGTCGAAATCATCACACAAAAAACAGTCAACTACCCCAAAAATCTCGCTAAAATTCATTAAGATATATCGGTCAAATTTGGTTATTACATTTGTCGACCAGCTTTGATTCACAATTACTTTATTTTCTCTCTCTTTACCATACCCTATCTTCTGCCACTTAACACTAAGATTTCATGCTAAAAAGCTATTAATATAAAGTTTTAAAAATGCAATAGGTGAACTATGATTCGGCCCTTGTATTCTTTTTTTTAATTCATCGCTCACTCTTTATCACCCCTCATGTATACCACACATACCGTCCCGCTACCCTGAAAAACCCATTAAAAAGACCATTAAACCCTTAAAAAAATACAATCAAGCGGTCAGCTATGAATCAACTAGCATCTTTGGTCACCAAACTTTCCTCTCCCCCACACCCCCCCCACCTCTAAAACCAGACCACCTACCAATCTGCGCCACCTTCCGTCCTTTAAAAAATAGTAAAACCATTTACATAAAAAAAATACAATTAATCGGTTAGTTATGAGTCAACTTTTTAAATGTTATTTTACTATCATATCGTTATCGAACATACCTTTACAACTAATTACTTCCCCCTTACCACAAACCTTTAGTAAACTCCCTTTGTTCACGATTATCTCTCCTTGTCCGCTGTGTCCGAAACGTCCTAATCATGTAGTGATGGGAGGCCAAAGGACACAGTATGATTTTGGGTATTAAGTTGGTCCAATAATCACTACTCACAAGTCCTGAGCCTGATTTAAATAGGAGGCCATCTTGGATACTCGAATTTATAAATAAACTGTGCAATAAGCAAACATTTTTTTATGAAAGCGAATTGTATGTTTACTTGTATATTACACAAAGGAAAAAATCGGCAAAGAACCATAAACTTACAAATGTTAATATCTCTGAGAACTGATAATAAAATCATCATGATTACAAGTCGACAACTCCAATCCTACCTAAGACCTCTCCTTTTCCTAAGCAGTTAGTGATCTTTTAGCTAAGAAGAAGCCCCTGATGGTTCACACAACTGCATTGGTAGGGTCAAGACAAAGAAATGCACATAAAAGCATAAAGTTGCAAAGCTGTAGTGAAGTAATTTTGAGGAGAAGTGAAATAAAAATAGATATAGAAAAATAATAGATATATTTTAAAAAATTAATATATAACAAAAATAGATATAGAAAAAAAAATGGAAAAAGAAAACGTAAATGTTCCTCTCTTGTTACGTGAAACTTTAACCACTTCATCTAGTTCAAACTATTATACATTTATTATTATTTTTTTTAATTTTAAATACATATTTGAATGTGTGTTGTATGTTTCTTCCTGCTGAAGGTCTATTGATCCGAACTGTCGTTTTGGTTTGTGTTGTCCATATGTTACGTGAAGCTTTAACCCAACCGTTTTCTTTTAATTTTTTTTCCTATATTTATTTTCATTTCTCCTCACGGCTGTATTGCTTTCTTTTGTACTGTTTTATAAAAGGATGTTTTATTGAATAGATTTCACGTTCGAGTTATAGGTCTGTATGAGAGGCCATTGTCTTATGTACAAGTGAAGGCACACAAATCTATCAATAAATTTCCGAACAGTATCTTCTGATATGGTTCTACGAATAGTTTAACATCTTCTAGTATGTTTCTACGTTAGTTTAACATCTTCTTGTATGTTCCTACTGTAGAAGGGGAGGAGTGGAGAGATTAGAGAGGTAACAAAGACGAGAGAACAACGTCAAGGAGGAAAAAGGAAAAAGACATTCAGACGAAGTCACGAGAAAAAAAGTAAGGAGAGGATGGGTCGAAATGCACGGGGAAAACGTGAAGACCATGTGGGCAGACATATGCGTAGGTGTAGAGGTGGGAGGAAGGAGAGAATAGAGGAGTAAACAGACGAGAGAACAAGGTCAATGAGAAAAAAAGGAAAAAGACATTAAGACGAAGTCAGGAGAAAAATGAGATTCTGGGTCAAAATGCACGTGCAAAACGTAAAGACCATGTTCATAAGTGAGTGGTCAGACAGACGCGTAGGAAGTCCATTTTGATTAGCTGACAAGATCCAAATTTAAGAGGTAAACACAAAAGATTGACAAGCACTTGGAGGCGAAGCACTTGGAGAAATGTAGTCGGCAGGGCACACATGCTTTCTAGGAGACGACCGACCATGTGGTCGGCCCATATAGAGGCTAACCATAGCCTAGTAGAATTAGATTAGAATATGAGTTAGGATAATAGTGAGCACTTTTTGGATGCCGAAGACTGGAAGAGACTGATTTGGCAGGGAGTGACGATCTAGAGTCATAACACCAAGCAAGTGTAATATAATTTTAGCCAGCAAAGAACACACGATAGTTAGGAGATGCAGAGACTAGTGAAGATCAGTTAGGGGGACAGATTAGTAAGTAGCACTATTAAGAGACAGTTAGTAGCAGTGGCCAAGAGACAGCCGGACCGGTAGAAGTTAGATAATATAGGTGGGCCGTCAATGTAGACGGTCCACATATAGTGTTGATGAGAGTATGAATGACGTCAGAGCCCAGAGACAAGTGTTAGGGCGAGAGACTGAAGAAATTATAGAGTGCGCTCTAAGTGTGTAACTTGCCATATCCAGTGTGTACGAGAGTTCGATGTGACAGAATTAAAAGTCGGAACAAAATCATATAAGCAAGGTGTTGTTATCTGTTACACAGTTATATCTATCTAGTCCAGCGTCAACACTCGGAGACGAATCATAACATCAGTAAAGTTGTCGCGGAACCACAACGTGAAACGGTCATCTTAACAACAAACCCGAAGTACTACATTGACCCGGCAAGGTCAGGGCTGAGCCCATAGCCAGGAGGCACGAAGGCGTGTTGGCCCGACTGTAAACACGAGCAGCGCATTCCATCTGAGGTCACGCTACCATCAAACATATGACGTCTGCTGCCCACAAGTAAATAATAAACCTATTCCCGGGTACATTTTTTTCTCGTGACTTCGTCTTAATGTCTTTTTCCTTTTTCCTCCTTGACCTTGTTCTCTCGTCTTTGTTTCCTCGCTACTCTCTCCACTCCTCCCCTTCTACATACGAATTGTTTAACATTTTCTGGTATGTTTATACGAATAGTTTAACATCTTCTGGTATGTTTCTACGAATAGTTTAACATCTTCTGGTATGTTTCTACGAATAGTTTAACATCTTCTGGTATGTTTCTACGAATAGTTTAACATCTTCTGGTATGTTTCTACGAATAGTTTAACATCTTCTGGTATGTTTATACGAATAGTTTAACATCTTCTGGTATGTTTCTACGAATAGTTTAACATCATCTAGTATAGTTCCACGAATAGTTTCACATTTTTCTGCTTCGATGTCATATTTGCAAGAAAAGACAATAATGTTACATCACTGAACACAATAGCTCTTCTTTTTAAGATGGGGTCGAGCCCATGTAAAATAAGAGAAGTGAGATATGTTGTAAATGAATCTTTTAATCTTAATTTATCTAAATTATTTTAATCAGGAAAATTCGTCATTTCCTTGCCGTCATTAATCTTTCTCTCTATGTGACAGCTCCGTAGTTAATACCAAGCAATTTCCTTGTTCTTATTGCTCGATTTCATCAGCACTTTCATATAGATTTGTCCGTTCATCAACATTTCACTTTAATTTTTCTCATCAGGTGATATATACCTGATAACTGAAGTCAACTGATGAAATGTCAAGTGTGGGATTTGATGACTACACAGAGACTATAGAACACTATGACTAACTTTTCTTTCTGGTTTTCATTCTCCTGTTTATATGAAAATATGTCTTCCGTAATAAATCTTCTCTGGATCAATATGTCGTTTTTATATGGTCAAAATATTTTAATTATAGTGTAGACTTAGAAAGTAAAGAGAAAAGAAATACCAGCCAACTGTGATAGCTCAAAATTAGAACTTGATGTGAGTAAATACGGTCAAATGCTCTATCTGATGTCTAAAGTTTGATATTAACAACTTGATAATAGAGACTTTTGCTTTGTTGTCAATACACGCAATGATCAAGACTTGTGTTATACTTCGTTGTTCACTTTATCAAGTATGTCATTATAACTAGAGACCTACCTATTATGCAGTCCCTCCCCATCTCATTAGCACCGTTATCAAGCATTACAATTTTTTTATGATAAACTAAACAGGCACCTAAGGGGTACTTTGTGCTATATATTTAGTTATTTGCTTCGTGATCGCCGTCATAATTATTATGTTTCCTTTGTCTCTAAAATGACACAATTAATTCTACAATCGTTCACTGCAAAAACAACACCTATAACGAGTGAGATTAACAATAAGAGAGCGATCATATCATAATCTATGACTGAGAACGAATACTGACCCCATCTTTTTGTGCCACAACAGGTAGCACTGTTTTAGTGTTTAGAAAATATTGTGAGTAAACTACATTATTAAGGTCATTAGAATAATTAATGCTTCAAAAGGGACTCTGACATAAGTTAGAAATTGCGAGACTATCTAGCACACAGTTCAACCATTAGATGACCGGAGCATGCAATCAAAATAGCTGAATTTCCGCACTATTAACAACACGTCACAATGCTCATCTAAGATACAAGGCAGGCTGAGGTAGGTTGGGATTTAGTGGGACAGACGCAGTACCGGCCAGAGAGAAGGTTAGCCTAACGTTTTCTACTATGTTTCTTTACAGGATTTACATTCACACACCAGTAATTACGTAGCTGTCATTATGCTCGTTTGTGTAACTATTTGAGCATTCTCTGCTGTGTAGACTGGCAAAGTAGCGTTGTTTATGTACATCAATTCTTTGATACCTTCATTTGTTCCTTCGTTAGTACTGCTATATTCTAAGATGGTGTAACCAGATTATGACTCACTGATTGTGTTGGGGAAACACAACAGTGAGAACAGAGATACCCTGGGACCCTTTGGTGATAAAAGAGCTGAAATAAACATAAATGGCAGCAGACTGCTTGAATTATGCAACATTATGGTTTATGTTCTTCTTTGCTTTTCTCTTTTCACTGATACCTAAAAGGTATAGTGGTTATGTCATCAGTAGTTCTTGAGCTGCTCGAACTGTCTGAATTAGTGATTTTTCTTTGTTATTACATGTCTCTGTCACTGCATCTGTCCATCTTCTTCTGGGTCTCTTCTTGGTCTTTTTCCATGCCATCGTGAGAAGAACGTCCTTGATGGTGATTAGTGAGGATTCATTCTGACCAGGTGGCCAAATCATTTAAGTTGTTGTTGTTCTATATATTCCTGACAGGGTTTTGTTCTTAACATTTTTCTTATGTTTTCATTTGGTATTCTTTCTCTTCTTTTGTTGTTTGTTACTTTTCTCAAGCATCGCATCTCACATGTATTGATCTTTCTTAATTGTGATTTAGAAAGGGTTCATGTTTGACTTTCATAGCACAAAGTTGGCATGAAAATGCTGTTTATCATTTGTTTTATTATTTGTTATTTATTACTTGTTTTATTTCTTTATCTTTGATCTTAATGTTTAATTTGTATCTTAATTTGCTTATTCTCATAGCCTATGTTTGTGCTGTGTTAATTTTCATACATATGCAATCATTATGCAATCATAGTAATTTATTTATCATCAACACATTTATAAGACACAAAGAGTCGCAATTATACCCCTCATACAAATGGAATGACACAATATGCAGAAACCAGATAGAAAACAGAACAAAAAATAACCAGAAAACAGAACAAGAAAAGAGTTATCGACAGCAGAACTATACCTAATATCACAGATGACACGGATCACAAAATGGTTATGATTACACTCCGACAGCCAAAAACATAAGGAAGATACGAAAACAAATAAAAGAAACAAAAAGCGCAGACAATAAAATAAAACAATTAAAAGAAGCAAGGAAAACCTTAGAAGAAAAACTAACAAAGGAATTCAAGAAAATCCCAAACGAAGTAAGCACAGTAGTAGAAGAGTGAAAACAATTTAAGAAAGGATGTCATCAACATCTCAAAAACAATATGCGGAACAAAGCTAAGGACAAAAAAAGCGAGAAAGAGCACCCCGTGGTGGAACGAAACAATCAGAGAAGCAATTAAAGAAAAGAAGAAACTGTTTAAAAAATGAAGATAGAATAAAAACCAAGAAAAATTATTTTAAAAATAGGCCTTAGTTCGAAAAAAGTTAAACTTTTGATAAAAGAGATGGACAGAATTCTGACAAAATTTGAGCAGGGACCTCAAAACAGTCACAAGAGATTTCTACAAAGCAGTAAAAGCCACGAGAGCGAGAAAATAAAACCACGATCCTACTGAGCTGATAAATGACAAAGACGGACATCCAATATCAAATAACCAACGTATGCAACAGAGATGGAAAGAATATTTTGAAGACCTATTAAACATGACAACAACTACCAATAAGACAACAAAAACAACACAGGAATGCGCAAAAACTGAACCCAACATCATGAGAGAGAAAAATCGAAGCAGTAATCAAATATGCACCATAAAATAAAGCACTGGGGATAGATAACATACCAGTAGAAATAATAGCATTAGCAGAAGAACCAGGAGTGACATGGCTGCACAGAATATTCAATGCAGCATGGCACCAGCAAAAAGCCCCAGAAGACTGGCAACTGACAATCATTGAACCAATATAGAAAAAGAAAGGTAGCAAAAGAGACTGCAATTAAGATAAATGAATATCACATCTCAGTCATGTTGGAAAGTTATACGCCAAATTAGTGGGAAAAAAGCTAAGACAAATAATTTAAACTGCAGTTAAGCGATTCTCAAATGAGGTTGCGAAAAAAAAACTGAGGATATACTAATGCTCTATTCACATTAAAACATCTAACAGAAAAGATGACAAAACACAATCAAAATTTGTAACATAATTTTCATCGACCAGGAAAAAGCATTCGACAGAGTAAATAGAGAACAACTGTGGGAGATATTAACAACATACGGAGTAAGCCAACATCTAACCAACCTATTTAAAAGTCTCTACATCAACAGCAGCCGCTCAGTCAGAACAGCAGCAGGAACTCAACGAGCTTTTCTTTGCAGACGATCAGGGACTAATATATGGAGAAATAGAAGACCTACAAGAACACCGAAATAGACTCATCAGCACAGACACAACATACAACATCAGAATCAACATCAACAAAACAGAAGTCATGAATGTCACAAAAGAGAAGCAGAACATCAACATAACTATAAAAGACAGGCAATTAAAACAAATAGAGGAAATCATTGGACAGCTATCACCACTATTGTCCAACAAAGAAATAACTCTAGAGGAAAAACGGTCACTTTACAATACAATCTTCATCCCGACGTTGTGCTACTAATGACAGTCCTGGCTGGACCCTAGAAGCAAGAACAATAAGAAAAATAACCTCTACTGAGATGAAATGTCTTAGACGAATGACAGGAAACAGTCTGAGAGACAGGATCAGAAATGAAGAACTAAGAAAAAAAGCTAGGAATAACCCCCGCCATAGAATATATAAAGAAACAACAGATAAAATGGTTTGGACACATGACTACACAGAGTGATCAAAACAACACAAGGAGCCCTAAATAAACGTTGCGAGAACACCAGGCCCCAGGAACGACCACGAAAAAGATGGATTGACGGAATATATTAGAAGCACTAGAAAACATAACAGCAGCAGAGGCGACAGAAGAGCAAAAGACCGCAAATTATATCTCCTCTCGAAGCTAAAAGGCAAAAGAGGAAAGAAAGAAAAAGCTCTCAGCTCATGCCACGAGGAAAATATTGTAAATAAGTGGTTAATGATCTGGTTGACTGAGGACAATAGGGCGGGTCCATCATGATCGACAATCATTTATGTTTCATTTCTGCTCCAGTGAGAGGTATTAGATATCATGTTCCTCTATAACCGTCAATCTTCTGCGTTGTGTAACAGTTCTTTTACTGATCGTATCCCTCTGCCAAGCCGTCAGAACATGCAGTCCTCCCTCTATCTCCGGACTTCTATTTTTCATATTTTTACTAAGTACTCCAAGCCCACTCTTCTCCACACAAACAACACTAACCTGGACTACTTAGATAAGTTTTCAGTTCTGAACTGATTTTTCTGAAAAAGAAAGTTGTCACTACGCAACACTGACCACACTGACCAAAACAATACGATTGGACAGATTATTGTTTTAAGCAGTGCTCTCTAGCGTTTGGCTTTTCGTAGCAAGGCGTTGTGTCACTATGTACGGGTTCGATCCTGCTTCTGTCCATAAACTGTTCTTTGTTGTTTTTTTTTTTTCTGTTGTTGATTATTTAACATTTTTTTCTGTCAAGTGTTGTAAACATACCTCTTCCTCTGAATTGACTCGCATATTCCCTATACGCTGCGTGTCTTAACGAGGCTACTGCATTTAAGCCATCTAGTGTTTATTGTTATATTGTCAGGACCTGGAGCTTTGACTCTTTTCATGTGTTGAATTGCGTCCTCCACTTCACTCTGCATTATTGGTGGTCCTGTGTCTTCATTTGAATTGTTTAATTCTGGTCTTTCATCATCATAGAATTGACTGATATATTCTGTCCATCTTTCCATTGTCTTCTACTGTCCCATTATTATATTTCCTTCCTTTGATTTCACACATCCTGAAACTTTTACTTCTTTTCTTCCTGTTAATTCATTTAACTGATTGTGCATAAATTGTGGGTCTTTCATTTGTTGTTTTTCCATTTCTTCAGATTTATGTTTTAACCATTCTTCCTTTGCTTCTCTGCACTTGTTTTGGATCTCTTTGTGAAATATTTTGTATGTCCGTTCTTCTTTCTTATGTTTTCTTCTTTTGTCCATTAGTTGTAATATTTCTTCTGTCATCCATTTCTTTTTGTTGATTCTTTTAGTCACTGGTATTACTTCTTTTGATGTTTGCTGAATCGATTGTTTGAGCATTTCCCACTGCTCCTGGATGTCCTGTATTTTCTCAATAGCATTATATCTATTTTGTACTATCATGCTGTACTTATCACTCATCTGTTTATCTACTCTTAGCATATATAGTTCTAATTTTATATTTCTTTGTGATTTCTGTGCCTTCCGCAGTTTTATTCTTATCTTTCCAACTACTGGTACATGGTCACTATTACAATCTGCTCCTGGCCTTGTTTTAACAGGCGTTAGTCAATTCCTAAATCATCTCTGTACCAGTATAAAATCAATATGAAGCACAATATAAAGCTACACAATAGATAGCTACACAATATAAAGCTACACAATAGATAGCTACACAATATAAAGCTACACAATAGATAGCTACACAATAGAAAGCTACACAATATAAAGCTACACAATAGATAGCTACATAATAGAAAGCTACACAAAAGATAGCTCCACAATAGATAGCTACACAATATAAAGCTACACAATAGAAAGCTACACAATAGAAAGCTACACAATAGAAAGCTACACAATAGAAAGTTACACAATAGAAAGCTCCACAATAGAAAGCTACACAATAGAAAGCTACACAATAGAAAGTTACACAACAGAAAGCTACACAATAGAAAGCTACACAACAGAAAGTTATACAAAACAAAGCTAAACAATAGAAAGCTACACAATAGAAAGCTACACAATATAAAGCTCCACAATATAAAGCTACACAATATAAAGCTACACAATATAAAGCTACACAATAGAAAGCTACACAATTAGAAAGCTACACAATAGAAAGCTCAACAGTATAAAGCTACACAATATAAAGCTACACAACAGAAAGCTACACATTAGAAAGCTCCACAATATAAAGCTACACAACAGAAAGCTACACAACAGAAAGCTACACAATGGAAAGCTACACAATAGATAAAACTACACAATAGAAAGCTACACAATAGAAAGCTTCACAATAGAAAGCTTCACAATAGAAAGCTACACAATAGAAAGCTATACAATAGAAAGCTACACAACAGAAAGCTACATAATAGAAAGCTACACAATAGAAAGCTACACAATAGAAAGCTACACAATAGAAAGCTACACAACAGAAAGCTACACAAAAGAAAGCTACACAATAGAAAGCTCCACAATAGAAAGCTACACAATAGAAAGTTACACAACAGAAAGCTCCACAATAGAAAGCTACACAATAGAAAGCTACACAATAGATAGCTACACAATATAAAACTACACAATAGAAAGCTACACAATAGAAAGCTACACAATATAAATCTACACAATAGAAAGCTACACAATAGAAAGCTACACAATAGAAAGCTACACAATAGAAAGCTACACAATAGAAAGCTACACAACAGAAAGTTATACAACACAAAGCGACACAATAGAAAGCTACACAATAGAAAGTTACACAACAGAAAGCTACACAATAGAAAGCTACACAATAGATAGCTACACAATAGAAAGCTCCACCGTATAAAGCTACACAATATAAAGCTCCACAATATAAAGCTACACAATAGAAAGCTACACAATATAATGCTACACAACAGAAAGCTACACAATAGAAAGTTACACAACAGAAAGTTACACAATAGAAAGTTACACAATATAAAGCTACACAATATAAAGCTACACAAAAGAAAGCTACACAATTAAAAAGCTACACAATAGAAAGCTAAACAGTATAAAGCTACACAATATAAAGCTACACAACAGAAAGCTACACATTAGAAAGCTCCACAATATAAAGCTACACAATAGAAAGCTACACAAAAGAAAGCTACACAATATAAGCTACACAATAGAAAGCTCCACAATAGAAAGTTACACAATAGAAAGCTACACAATAGATAGCTACACAATATAAAGCTACACAATAGAAAGCTACACAATAGATAGCTACACAATATAAAGCTACACAATAGATAGCTACACAATATAAAGCTACACAATAGATAGCTACACAACAGAAAGTTACACAATAGAAAGTTACACAACAGAAAGCTACACAATAGAAAGCTACACAACAGAAAGTTACACAACAGAAAGCTACACAATAGAAAGCTACACAACAGAAAGTTACACAACAGAAAGCTGCACAATAGAAAGTTACACAACAGAAAGCTGCACAATAGAAAGTTACACAACAGAAAGCTGCACAATAGAAAGTTACACAATAGATAAAACTACACAACAGAAAGCTACACAATAGATAAAACTACACAACAGAAAGCTACACAATAGAAAGCTACACAACAGAAAGCTACACAATAGAAAGCTACATTATAGAAAACTACACAACAGAAAGCTACACAATAGAAAGCTACACAATAGAATGCTACACAATAGAAAGCTACACAATAGAAAGCTCCACCGTATAACACTACACAATAGAAAGCTACACATTAGAAAGCTACACAATAGAAAGCTACACAATATAATGCTACACAATAGAAACTACACTTTAGAAAGTTACACAATAGAAAGCTCCACAATATAAAGCTACACAATATAAAGCTACACAATATAAAGCTACACAATAGAAAGCTACACAATTAGAAAGCTTCACAATAGAAAGCTAAACAGTATAAAGCTACACAATATAAAGCTTCACAACAGAAAGCTACACATTAGAAAGCTACACAACAGAAAGCTACACATTAGAATGTTACACAATAGAAAGCTCCACAATATAAAGCTACACAATAGAAAGCTACACAATAGAAAGCTACACAGTAGAAAGCTACACAACAGAAAGCTACACATTCGAAAGCTACACAATAGAAAGCTCCACAACAGAAAGCTCCACAATAGAAAGCTCCACAATAGAAAGCTACACAACAGAAAGCTACACAATAGAAAGCTCCACCGTATAAAGCTACACAATAGAAAGCTAAGCTACACAACAGAAAGCTACACAAAAGATAGCTACACAATAGAAAGCTCCACCGTATAAAGCTACACAATAGAAAGCTACACAATAGAAAGCTACATTATAGAAAGCTACACAATAGAAAGCTTCACAACAGAAAGCTACACAATAGAAAGCTCCACCGTATAAAGCTACACAATAGAAAGCTACACAATAGAAAGCTACATTATAGAAAGCTACACAATAGAAAGCTACACAATAGAAAGCTACACAACAGAAAGCTACACAATAGAAAGCTATACAATAGAAAGCTACACAATATAAAGTTACACAACAGAAAGCTACACAATATAAAGCTACACAATAGAAAGCTCCACAATATAAAGCTACACAACAGAAAGCTAGACGTTAGAAAGCTACACAATAGTAAGCTCCACAATATAAAGCCACACAACAGAAAGCTACACATTAGAAAGCTATACAATAGAAAACTCCACAATATAAAGCTACACAACAGAAAGCTACACATTAGAAAGCTCCACAATATAAAGCTACACAATAGAAAGCTACACATTAGAAAGCTCCACAATATAAAGCTACACAATATAAAGCTACACAACAGAAAGCTACACATTAGAAAGCTCCACAAAATAAAGCTACACAACAGAAAGCTCCACAATATAAAGCTACACAACAGAAAGCTACACAATAGAAAGTTCCACATTATAAAACTACACAATATAAAGCTATACAATTGAAAGCTGCACATTAGAAAGCTACAGAATAGAAAGCTACACAACAGAAAGCTCCACAAAAGAAAGCTCCACAAAAGAAAGCTACACAACAGAAAGCTACACAATAGAAAGCTCCACCGTATAAAGCTACACAGTCGAAAGCTACACATTAGAAAGCCACACAACAGAAAGCTACACAATAGAAAGCTACACAATAGAAATAATAAACAATAGAAAGCTTCACAATAGAAAGCTTCACAATAGAAAGCTACACAATAGAAAGCTACACAATAGAAAGCTACACAAAAGAAAGCTTCACAATAGATAGCTACACAATAGAAAGCTTCACAATAGAAAGCTACGCACTAGAAAGCTACACAATAGAAAGCTACACAATAGAAAGCAACACAATTGAAAGTGTGTTTTTTTCAGAAAGTTAATGTGGACAAAATTTAATTTTGTAATAGAATTAAAATATAAAAAAACATGAAGAAGGCAGAGATTGAGGGATGCAGGAAAAAAATATATAAAACAGTATATGAGAATGGTTTGGTATGAAGTTATTTACAGAAAATGAAAACCAAAGTAGAGATAAGAAATTGTTGAGAAACATGGTGACCTCCGCCAGCAAGCACAAGGTTTTATGATAATGATGCATGATTTTTTGTATGTTTTTGCACTGTTTTTTGTTTTAATATAAAACTGTTTTTTATTTATTCCAACATATTAAAATTAATCTTTGGGCGAAGATCTTCGAAGTCTTTTACATACAGCGCAGTTTTAAAATTGATATTTTTAAAAAAACAATTCCAACCTGCGATTTTGGTCTTATATCTTGATTAAAATCATGAGAATTAACGCAGGTGGCTATAACCAATTACCGCTACGTGAAATATCTCTAATAGACGTGCAACTTATATATTATCTAGACAGTTATATAATCAATGTAAGAGGAAAAGATAATGATCCTAAAATAATGATTCAAAAAAGCAAGACTACACTGCTCAAGGAAACTTATATGTATTCCACAAAATTTAGTTAATAGAAAAATAAAAATGTTCAACTCCAATGTTGAATCAGTCCTATCATATTACTGTGAAACATGGAGAATAACATAAATGATAATCATGAAGGTACTGACTTTCCGTAACGGATGCTTTCGCAGCATAAAAGGATGGAGAATGCAGAGCAAAATTACCAACTTAAACTATGGAAGAGTAGCACTAGACAAAGTGATAAGACATTGTTGCTGGAGGCGACACAACCTGCGAAAACCTAATGAGAGTATTACACGACAAGCTCTATGTTAGAATCCCCAGGGAAGAAGACAAAAAGGAAAGGCAAAATTTAATTGGGGAAGGCGTGGAAGCAGAGATAAAGCGGATGGGAAAGACATAGAACGGTGTTAGGAAAATGACGAGAAGCATGGCGGCTTTGAACGTTGTTGTTGCCGTTTTATGCTACACAAGGAGTTGAAAAGAAGAAGATGTATTCCGGCCTATGACACCTCATACAGTATGTATGATTTGTTGAACTAAATACACTGTAGGTTTTAATGAAATCTTGCTTAGATCCATGCTCATAAGCAAGAAACATTTCAAAGATTGACAGAATTCATAGATGGTTTCATAGATTAATAAATACAATTGTAACAGGTAATGTTACTAAAAGTCAAGATAATAATATTTTCTAATCTACCAAGAATATCAAGAAGATGTTGATTTGCTAGTTTTCTTGATTTAACCAGAATAAATTAATTTATGAGGTTAATTAATCACAATCAGAAGAAGGTATTGATTTAATATGTTTCTTGATCTCAATCAAAAGAAGGTATTGATTTAATATGTTTCTTGATCACAATCAGAAGAAGGTATTGATTTACTTTCTCTTTTTTATATTAAAATGGAAAGAAAATATTTATCTGTTATGGTTCTTGCTCAATGTCAGAAGAGGTTATTAATTTACTATTATTCTCGGATACATTCGAAACAAGATCTCGATTTTTTACTGTTAAATTTATAAGAAGAACTACGGATCATACTGTACCTTAATCAACAGCAATCTCCCATCATCATCAAGTGCCCTGCCTGCTGGCATAAGTGGCCATGTTGATCGATAACTTTCTATCTCTACAGTTGTTTAGCAATTCTGCCTTTGACCATTCAAATAAACTGAACTATCACTTTTATCTCTGCTTTCTTCTATCTTTCTTTTTAAGAACTTTTTTTCGGTTGTCATTTCAATTGTTACCTCTTCATAGCATTACTAAAATGATGATTGTTCCATTCTGATCTTTAAAATATACTTCCCATTTGCTTTTGGCCAATTTCAAAACGTCCTCATTACATTTTTGAGCTGTCTAATGTATTATCAATATTTTAATGCAAAAGTACATTGCTGTGCTCTCCAGTGATTATATTTTCTGTTCTATTTTTGTTTAAAATAACATCTATCTTTCACGACTGGTTATATACAACACTGAAACACTCAAGAACTATATTGGCTATTTACATTGACAAAAATTACTGACATAAAATTGGCCTCTTTATGTGGACTGCCAACTTTGCATAAGCTAAGTCACAACTGCAATTAAATGCTACAGTACCAAATGGGTGATTTCTAGAGAACTAGATCTATGTTAATAATATATTACAGTTTCTCTACCTCATTAATGGCAGGTTATTAATAATTTATTTTAATCTTCATGATTTTTTAAAGTTTTTGTTCATTACAGTTTTCTTGTGAAATAAATCAGATTCTTACATGTTCTTTTTTCTAAGTATTTTGCTTTGTTCAATGTCTTTGATTCGTCTGTTTCAGTGTAAAATGTATATACTGTAAAAAAATATAATAATAATTAAAGCGCACATAAAATGTATCTCAAAACGTAAAAACAAGCCTGGATCAGCAAACCAAGATCTGCTCAAGACATGAAAACAGAGGAGATACAAACAAGCGGTGGAGCTAGATAAGTCACCGGATCATTATTGATCTAGTAAAAAGGCATTGGACTCTGAAGCAAGAATGTCCTGATGTTTCCCATAGAAGAGCCTGTTTTGGAATTCTCTTGTTGTCTGTTCTCTGTACATGTTCGACATATCTTCTTCTTTCCTTAATTGTAAATTGGTAAAAGATCTTAGTTGCATGGCCATGTCTCACATTTTAATATTAGTCTTGAATTCATTTCATTATACACAAAAAAATGTTTTTCTCAGGCATTTATCTTCAAAAGCGTTTAGTATTTTCTCAATCTCTTTTGATGTTTTTTTTTTTCAGCTTTCACATCCACAGGTAAATGTTGATATAACGTTTGAGTTGAATATTCTAAGTTTAGTTTTCCTGCATAGTACTTTTGGCTTCCATATTGTGTCCAGAAATTAAAATTCGTTGGTGCTTTTGCTATCCTGCTTCTATCTTTTTCTTTGTTTCACCTCCTTGATCTATATTACTACCAGTATATATATATATATAGTGGTCTACTCTTTCAAATGTCTGGCGATTGAGATATATATTGCACTCTGGGGTATTGTTCATCATCATGATCATCGAGTGCCTTCTCCGCAACGAAGGTTGGCTACCATGGATAGCCATTCTACTCTGTTTCTTGCTTTGATGGTGCAGGCTGTCATAGATTGACTTGGCTGATGTGTCCATCTTTTGATGTTACTCGTCCATGTTAGTCTTGGTCTGCCTCTGCCTCTTTTACCTTGTATTTTCCTTCCAATATTACTTTTAGTAGGCTGTTGTGTCTTTTAACATGCCCCAAAAATTTCATTTGTCTTGTCTTAATTGTATTTAATAGTTCTCTTTTTATTTTCAGTTGTTTTAAAACTTCCTCGTTTGTTATCTTTTGTTTCCATCCAATTCTACCTATACTTCTATAGATCCACATTTCAAAGGCTTCAATTTTCTGTTCTGTTTTCTTGTCTAATGTCCATGTTTCTGCATCATACAGGAATATTGAGAAGATGTAACATTTTGTCATTCATAGTTTCAGCCCTGTTGATGTTTGTTTTGTTGTTAGTATATTTTTCATGGCATTAAAATTACTTTTTGCCATACCTATTCTTTTGTTTATTTCGATTTTGCATTTTCCATCATTGGCTATAGTATGTCCCAGGTAGTTGTAGCTCTGGACTGTCTCCAGATGTATTCCCTTAACTGTGATATTTAATAGTAGGTCTTGAAAATTTTCTTTGTTTATGATCATAGTTTTAGTCTTTTTGATATTCATTTCTAGTCCATATTTTTTGCTTGTTATGTTTATCACATTAAGCAATTGTTGTAGGTCGTTAGGATTTTCTGCTTGTAGAACAGAATCATCAGCATATAGTAGGTTATTGATTATCTTTCCATTAATGATTAGGCCTGGTATCTCTGCGATATTTTTAAAGATTTGCTCAGTGTATAGATTGAACAAGCTTGGTGGTAGGATGCATCCTTTTCTTACTCCTCTTTTTATGTCCATGGGTGTAGAGTTCTCCTTGTTATATCTTATTATTGCTGTTTGCTCCCAGTACAAATTACATATTAGTCGTATGTCTGTGTCGTCTAGATTTATATCCTTTAGGCAATCTATGAGTTGGTTATGATGTATTGTTATGGTGTATTGTTATTTTTCATTAATTTTGTTTTATTCCTGTTGGTTTCAAATCCTGTTTTCTTCTGCCTTGGGTGATAACGTATCTGTGATATTTTGCGTCTTTGTGATATTGTCAATTAGGACTTCTATATTAGGGGGAAAAATTAAAAAATACAAAAAAATGGTATGTTAGAAGCTTTACGTGATAAGTGGACGACACAGACTAAACGACGTTTCGGCCCAATAGGCCTTCAGCAGGAACAAATAAGAAAGAAACAAGAAAAACACACACACAAAACTAATCTAATAACGAAACATTCAAAACAAAAATATTCGAAATATGTTAAAGAAAAATAAAAATGTCTATCCTGTGTGTATGAAAAGGAAATGGTAACAAACGTGTGGCTGTCGTCAGCTTTACTACTATATTATGGCTACTAGCAGAATATTCTTCATAGGTCTATCAACGCGAGAGAACCTTCACTTACTTACATATAGTGATGTTTGAAAAGGTACCCTAATACGAAATAAATTGATGTTATCTGGCCCAGACATATACCTGGGCAAGATGATTTTACAAAAATGTAAATAGTTTAACCATGTTTTCATGTTATTGTCGATATTCTCTTTCAATCCTTGTGATTTAATTAATCGGCGTAAATTCTCAAAATAAAATAAATAAATAAATAAACAAAATTATCAGTTAAAATCAGGATGCATATAATCGGCTTAAAAATATCTGGCCATGTCAACATTGACTAATAATCAGTCAATCACAGCTCTTTAAATCAATCCTCTTTTGTGGCATAAGAGAACTAGAAAATTAAAAAGAAAGCGACGTGTGTATATGAAATGGACAGCTAAAAAGGCCAATGAGGAAGTTCTCAAAGTGTCCAACACAAAAAATGCAGCTCCTAAAAACATCAGAAAGAAACAATCAACATTTTTGCGGGCACATCATGAGAAGAGGAAAGTTGGAATATTTGGTTACAACTGGCAAAATAAAAGGAAAGAGCGATCGCGGACGACAAAGAGAGAAAATACTGGATAGCTTGGTGTCATGGCATGGAAAACAGTCAACAATAGAACTGATACGATGCACTGTAGATAGAAGATTGCGGAAGGAACATGATCGCCTACGCCAACCGGTATGGCACATGTTGATGATGCTGATAATGTATAATAAATACGGCGTTAGTTCCCAACTCCATTATAGACCGTAGGCACATTATTTTTGAGCTAATGTCGTCAGAATTACGTCCATGTACTTTTCTTTCACAGAAAACATTCCATTACCCATTTAGCGCTTGAAGAACCTACAAGATGTCGATCGGCTCCCTTGATGGGGCATAGGCCACGGACAAAGTCTATAAATCCGTCCTAAAGCATTTGACAAAGTAAAGCATGTGGAAATAATCAGTATGCAGGAGAAATTAAACATTGATGGCAAGGAACTGCGAATCATAAAAAAACATGTACTGGCAACAAACAGCAGCAATACGAATTAACAACCAAATAGGACAATTCCTAATTTTACTCCACAGACGGACCAGCGAGACAAAGCATAAATCGTTATGAGAAACATAAACAACAGCAGATTCATAATAATTATCTCTCAATGGATTTCACTAAATTGAAAACTATATATTCTGTATTATGCAATAAAAAGGATAATTAATATCACCATAAATTTCACCATAAAATAATATAGCCACAGAATATAGCTTGAGAAGAACATGTTCTTTTTCGAGCATAAAATATCTTGATGGTAATATAAAACGAGACATATATATATATATATACACTCACAAGTTCTTCAACTACTTTCTTTGCTCATTTGCGTGTCGAGGGGAAATATAATTGGGGGTCTTCTGCTCTTCTTTTGTCATCTGCTGCTATGTTTCATATTGTTTCTACTATTTCATAAATATTTCTTTATTTTTTTCCTCCTTTCTTTCTTTCTTTCTTTCTTTCTTTCTTTCTTTCTTTCTTTCTTTCTTTCTTTCTTTCTTTCTTTCTTTCTTTCTTTCTTTCTTTCTTTCTTTTATGTTTTAAAGTATACAAAAAATACTGTGTACTATTCAATAATAAATGTCATTCTAGTTACGGACACTTAATTGGTAAAAGTGCAATGAACTATCTGTCCTAACTAGCGCGACATTTTTTTTTAATGGAAAAGGGCACAATATGTTTGTTTTGTGTTATTCTTTTGGTAAAGCTGTCACCATACATTTTATTTCGATACCACGCTAGTGCTACACATCCTGTTTAACAAGAAACCGTTTCCTATGAAGCTTCTTCAAGCACTCGTGTCCACGTGTCATGTTTTCATTCAAATACGTGACCTCTATATTTGTCTTTTAATCTCCAAAATGTTGTCCACTATGTATACATATCATCATCAAGTACCGGGCCTGCTGGCGTAGGAGATCATGTCTCTCCACAATTTTCGATCTCGATAGTTATTTATCATTTCTGTTGTTGGCCTTCTGACAAGCCATTCTCTTAAGCTGTCTGGTATTTTTTTCTCTTTCCTTTCCTCTTCGTCCCTCAATTTTCCCAGTTAATACAATATATTCCAGTTGATCTCTTCTCATTACATGGCCCAAAAAAAATGATTATTGTTTCTTCCTAAGACTGGAACTTAGCTCACTTTTTGCTTTGACCTCTTTCAGAACGTTTTCATTACTCTTCTTAGCTGTCTATGATATTCTCAATATTCTTCTGTAAAACCACATTTCTACAGACTACGGTGATTTTCTTGTTTGTTGTCCTATTGTCCATGATTCACATCCATATGTTATACATGTATACAATCGAATAGCGTGGGTGGGAGAACATTTGTGGTCAGGTCGGATAATCGTTACCTGCTACTGTATGATGTAGGCAGCACAACCTGCGGCTACCCTGCTACTTTGCATGAATGCTCGGGAGAGTAAAAGGCTAAAGGAGCTCTGAAGTAAAACAGTCTCACTGCTTTGTGGGTGGGACTTTTTAGTCAAAGGCTAGCGGAGCCAATCGGAATCAAACCGACGGAAGGCAACAGAAAACCACCGTCGTAAATTCTTTGTATAATCATGAATCGTCAGAAATAATCATTTTTTGACCATTTAATCAGAAGCGTACAGCTGGAATAATTACAACATCTGAGGAAATTAAGGGACGAAAAGATAGAGGGAAGCAAAGAGAAACAATACCAGACTTCTTAAGAGAATGGCTTGGCAGAAGGTCAACAAATTGAAATGGTAAATAAATGTCGAGATCGAAAGTTTGGAGAGACATGGTCACATACGTCAGCAGGCATGACACTTGATGATGATGGGGGAACCTTCAGAATGTTGCAGTCATACGTGCACCACCTCAAGAAACTCGTCATCGACATGGGACATTATTTCACTTAACTCATGGTTCTCTGGACCGAAGATATGGAGATCAGACAACGTGAAGTCGGGTGTGTACGGAATGATACTGCTTAACTTAGTTCCTCGACGGGCGATACTGTAGCCCTAGTAGGATATGAAGTCAAATTGTCGCGGAGGCGATATGTCCTCGCCGTTAACAATCTGCACTGTTCCCGTCGTTAACAATCTGCACTGTTCCCGCCGTTAACAATCTGCACTGTTTATGACGAATAGTCGGATTCAGGTTTTATCTTTTCTTCTTCTTCTGCGATCACGACTCATTCAGACTAATATTCCGGACTCGGTTATGAAGGCAGCTTCATAGTTTCAGTGATTCGGTTGCCCCTTAGAGTTTCTCTTCCAGGGAGGTGGGCGTGGGCCACATTGTCCACCTCAGGTCTGTGTACTATGGGAAATCCTGTAGAATGTGCCTTGTTGTCATGTTACCCAGGGTACAGAGGTATTCTCTGGTAGTTTATATTTTGAATTTGGTGAACATGTGGTTTCACATTCTGTTGTGGCCAGTGCGTATTCGAAATATGATGACTTGATCCCTCCTTGATATTTAGAGATATCCATCCCTCTCGTTATACTTTGGGTGTTTTGTTTCCATTTTTCAAGAAACCTACCTTTGAGGATGGATTTGGCTTCATCGTAGTTGACCAGATGGTCTTCTTATGGTAATCTCCCTCCCTCCTTAACTAATTTGTATGCGAGTTCGTTTCGTTTATATTACAGTGTGATGGTATCCACTGGATGAACACTCACTGGAAGTTATTGCACTGTTGGTCTATGGTTGTTCTCAAGTCATCTAACTCACTGTTCCTGTGGGTTTTTAGAGCTGTCAGTACAGACAGTGCGTCAGTATCACCAGTTTCTTGTGCACGTCATTTTTGTGTTGGATAGTCAGTTTTGCATCATCTTCAAGGATTTCACTTTCTGCTTCATAAAATAGATTTTAATCAGTTATGATTGTTATTTTGAAAGTGAATAGTTCACACCATATCATGAACCGCATAACGGTATGTGATACCTACATATAGGAAACTCCTATGTTTTTCTATTTAAATTAACGGATGATATGTAAATGTAATCCGCGTGTATCGTGTACACAAACATTTGTTTATTAGTTTGTTTTAATAGATGGCTTGTTGTTATTCTTTTTATTGTTTTTGTTCTATTGTTGAAGGCATTTTGCTGAAACGTCAAAAAATATGTCATGTTATGTCATCATGTCAAGGTTTAGTCATATATTATGTACATGATTTATTGATGTACAATTAACAATCAACTTATTTTAAATGAAAAAAAATGACTGGCAACTGAATTATGATATTGTATCTGTTATTGCGTACAACAAAATGAATATAATTATTTTCGTCCACTAAGTGCTGCAGAAGCGGCTATTATATAAAGGTTTATAATGAACAATACACTAAAGATAACAAAATTGAATTATTTTGAAACAAGCATATTTTGACTGTGTTCTGTCGTCGTTTCTGCTACTTGTGCTAAATAGTGCACCAATAAGAGCATCCTCTATTATTTTGGAAGCCGCTGATTTGTATTTCTATAATTGTTCACATCCGTTTCTATGCAGTTTTGGCGTATAACTTTCTAACATTGCTGAGTATGGAGATGCATATGATGTAGCTGCAGTCTCTCTCGCTGTCTTTCTTTGTCCTCATAGGTATGATGATGCTCTGTTGCAAATCTTCTGGGGCTTTCTGTTGTTATATCTCTCTCTGTCTCTGCGATCAAAGACGCAATCAGAGTAGGATTCCAGACTCTCTCATGAAGTCAGCTGTCTGTTGTTATCAAGCTGAGTTAAATACTGTGCGCAGCCGTATAACACCTGCTTTACTTCCTCTACTTGTATTTTTACTGCAACATTGTCTACCTATAACGCTTAATTTTTTTCTTTGCTACATGTTTTATTATTTTTTCGACTTTTTTTTCACGATGTCAGGGTCAGTGTACGTTTATGTTTCCATGGTTTTTGTTGTGATACCAAAAAAAAAATGAAACCAATAAATTAAACATCAAGGAGTTTTGGAATCGCTGTCTGTGATGTCGAGTGGGGCATGCACAGAGCGACCTTATCAGCGGAGTTTACCGACGCATTTTAGGAAATGTTGTGAAAATTTGTGGAGCAGATATCAAGAATTCCTGACTGCAATGAAATTGGTTCAATGAATAGAATATAACAGAATCGGCATCAAAAGAATACACAATTTTGAATATGAAAAAGCACTGACCATGACAGAACTATACATGTTCCTGCAGTGAAGTCGAAAATTTGGAACCTCTTTTTTCACAAACTTTGTAATTAGAAAAGTAAAAAACATATATATATATATATATAAAGAATATATAAGGAAACAACAGATAAAATGATTTGGCCACGTGATAAGGCAGAAAGATCAAAACACAACACAACAGGCCTTCAACAAACGTTGCGAGAACACCAGACCCAAGGGTCCCCACGAAAAAGATGGATCGATGGAATATTAGAAGCACTAGGAAGAATAACAGCAGCAGAGGCGAACAGAAGAGCAAAAGACCGCAAACTATATCCCCCCCCCCCCCCCCCCCCCTCGACGCTGAAAGGCAGATGAGGAAGGAACGGAGAAGAAGAAAAAAGAGGAAGAAAAAAATGTAAAGTACCTTCTTCACACCACGTGGCGTATAGGGAATATGGTGTTAGTGACCATAAATTTTACAGACCTGCGGCCCATGATTTTTGGAGTAATGTGGTCGGTATTACGCCCGTGCCGCTTTGCTTTCCCAGAAAAAAATCTAGTATCCATTAAATGCTGGGTGAACCGGAGCCGTCGGTTGAGATCGAACTCTACCTCCTTGTCCTTTGTAGTCCAGTTCACTAACCACTGAGCTATCGCGGCTCCCAATTAGAAAAGTAACACAGGAATAAAATAGAGAAATAATCGTCAGTTTGCTAAACGAAGTAGACCTCACAGACTGCCACATCTGGTGATGGGCTACTTAATTTAGTGTCAGGAAATAATTTAGTGGTATCATTCTTCACATATTCTGTAATGTTAGGCAACGGTGGGTAGTTACTTAGTTATGTTGACAATTATTTAACTGAAGTAAGTTAGTTGACATATGCTTTTAATACACATCGGAAAAAAGGTACTCATACTCCCGTCTCCGTATATCCGCAAGTGTGTACCAACTGACAAACCCAGTTCTGTGTTGACATTCGTGTCTTCTTTAGTTTCCTGCGTGCCGATGCTGACTGGCATTGCTTTGTTTTATGATTTCTTGCAATCTATTCAGGAATTTAGATCAGTTTCGTTGACTGAATCATTTTATTTGTTCTGTCTTCATATAGGATATCAGCGAGGTTTAGTGCTCGCGCTCTCACTGCGGGACTTGATGAGGAGGGGATCTGAACACCTATGGACATGTTCGGAGTGCAATGATGATAACCCGCTAATAACTGTGGATTTATAGAAGAATAGGTAGAATTGGATGGAAAGAAGAAAACAAACGATGAAGTTTTAAAACAACTGACAATGAAATGAGACCTACTAAACACAATTAGATCAAGACAAATGAAATTTGGGGCATGTTAAAAGACACCAGAGCCTAATAAAAATAATATTGGAAGGGAAAATGCAAGGTAAAAGAGGCAGAGGTAGACCAAGACTAACATGGACGAGTAACATCAAAAGATGGACAGGTCAACATATGACCATCTGCACCATCAAAGCAAGAGACAGAGTGAGTGGAATGGCGATCCATGGTAGCCAACCTTCGATGCGGAGACGGCACTCAAAGATGATGATGGAAATATTACTGTATAATACAAACCGAAGGAAAAAACATTTTTACTAGCAATTGCAGCAATAGGCCTGTCACTTGTGTCTGAACTTAGAACTGCCTGAGGAAAAATGCATGAATCATATTTTTTATTTGTCCACGCCAGGAAGATAACAAAGACAAGAACAACGCTGTCTTTATGTTTCCATAGTGAAAGTTATGTGGTACTCATCATCATAATCATGTGCCATACCGGTTGGCGTATGTGATCATGTCCTACCACAATCGTCTATCTACAGTGCATCGTATCAGTTCTTTTGTTGACTGTTTTCCATGTCATGACACCAAGATATCTAGTATTTTCTCTCTTTGTCGTCAGCGATCTCTCTTTCCTTTTATTTTGCCAGTTGTAACCAAGTTTTCCAATGTTAACCTTTTCAGAGACTCCAACCACTGCCTTAACTCTTTCCGTACGTTTCGACGTACCATGAGCCATGCCGATCTCGGTCGTGTACGTTTAGCCGCATAGTGCGCCACTCTCAATTTGGTTAGTGTAAACTGTCTTCAAACCATATTCTTTTATCCTTATTCATCTTTTTATATGTCTTGTATCATCTTGGTATTGGTGAAATCTAATTAATTGTTTAATTACCTAAACATTCATATATAATATGTTAAGTGTTCATAACTTGATCGTACAGGTCAGAAATCATTTACTAGTTCATAACTTGATCGTACATGTCAGAAATCAGAAATTACTTACTTGTTCATAACTTGATCGTGCAGGTCAGAAATCAGAAATGATTTACTAGTTCATAACTTGATCGTACAGGTCAGAAATCATTTACTAGTTCATAACTTGATCGTTCAGGTCAGAAATAAGAAATCATTTACTAGTTCATAACTTGATCGTGTAGGTCAGAAATCAGAAATCAGTTACTAGTCCATAATTTGATCGTGCAGGTCAGAAATCATTTACTAGTTCATAACTTGATCGTTCAGGTCAGAAATCAGAAATCATTTACTAGTTCATAACTTGATCGTACAGGTCAGAAATCATTTACTAGTTCATAACTTGATCGTTCAGGTCAGAAATCAGAAATCATTTACTAGTTCATAACTTGATCGTACATGTCAGAAATCATTTACTAGTTCATAACTCAATCGCACATGTCAGAAATCATAAATCATTTACTAGTTCATAACTTGAACGTTCAGGTCAGAAATCAGAAATCATTTACTAGTTCATAATTTGATCGTGCAGGTCAGAAATCATTTACTAGTTCATAACTTGATCGTGCAGGTCAGAAATCATTTACTAGTTCATAACTTGATCGTTCAGGTCAGAAATCATAAATCATTTACTAGTTCATAACTTGATCGTGCAGGTCAGAAATCATTTACTAGTTCATAACTTGATCGTTCAGGTCAGAAATCAGAAATCATTTACTAGTTCATAACTTGATCGTGCAGGTCAGAAATCATTTACTAGTTCATAATTTGATCGTGCAGGTCAGAAATCAGAAATCATTTACTAGTTCATAACTTGATCGCACAGGTCAGAAATCAGAAATCATTTACTAGTTCATAACTTGATCGTGCAGGTCAGAAATCAGAAATCAGTGACTAGTTCATAACTTGTTCGTACAGGTCAGAAATCATTTACTAGTTCATAACTTGATCGTTCAGGTCAGAAATCAGAAATCATTTGCTAGTTCATAACTTGATCGTGTAGGTCAGAAATCAGAAATCATTTACTAGTTCATAACTTGATCGTGCAGGTCAGAAATCATTTACTAGTTCATAACTTGATCGTTCAGGTCAGAAATCAGAAATCATTTACTAGTTCATAACTTAATCGTACAGGTCAGACATCATTTACTAGTTCATAACTTGATCGTGCAGGTCAGAAATCATTTACTAGTTCATAATTTGATCTTGCAGGTCAGAAATCAGAAATCATTTACTAGTTCATAAATTGTTCGTACATGTCAGAAATCATTTACTAGTTCATAACTTGATCGTTCACGTCAGAAATCATTTACTAATTCATAACTTGATCGTGCAGGTCAGAAATCATTTACTAGTTCATAACTTGATCGTACAGGTCAGAAATCAGAAATCATTTACTAGTTCATAACTTGATCGTACAGGTCTGAAATCATTTGCTAGTTCATAATTTGATTGTACAGGTCAGAAATGACATCATTTACTAGTTCATAACTTGATTGCTACAGGTCAGAAATAATTTACTAGTTCATAACTTGATCGTACAGGTCAGAAATCATATACTAGTTCATTACTTGATAGTTCAGGTCAGAAATCATTTACTAGTTCATAACTAGATAGTACAGGTCAGAAATCATTTACTAGTTCATAACTTGATCGTACAGGTCAGAAATAATTTACTAGTTCATAACTTGATCGTACATGTCAGAAATCATTTACTAGTTCATAACTTGATCGTACAGGTCAGAAATCATTTACTAGTTCATAACTTGATCGTACAGGTCAGAAATCAGAAATCAATTATTAGTTCATAACTTGCTCGTAAAGGTCAGAAATCATTTACTAGTTCATAACTTGATCGTACAGGTCAAAAATCACAAATCATTTACTAGTTCATAACTTGATCGTGCTGGTCAGAAATCAGAAATCATTTACTAGTTCATAACTTGATCGTACAGGTCAGAAATCAGAAATCATTTACTAGTTCATAACTTGATCGTACAGGTCAGAAATCACAAATCATTTACTTGTTCATAACTTGATTGAACAGGTCAGAAATCATTTTATAGTTCATAACTTGATCGTACAGGCCAGAAATTATTTTCTAGTTCATAACATGATTGTGCAGGTCAGAAATCACTTACTAGTTCATAACTTGATCGTACAAGTCAGAAATCATTTACTAGTTCATAATTTGATCGTTCAGGTCAGAAATCAGAAATCATTTACTAGTTCATAACTTGATCGTGTAGGTCAGAAATCATAAATCATTTACTAGTTCATAATTTGATCGTGCATGTCAGAAATCATTTACTAGTTCATAACTTGATCGTGCAGGTCAGAAATCATTTACTAGTTCATAACTTGATCGTTTAGGTCAGAAATTAGAAATCATTTACTAGTTCATAACTTGATCGTACAGGTCGGAAATCATTTACTAGTTCATAACTTGATCGTTCAGGTCAGAAATCAGAAATCATTTACTAGTTCATAACTTAATCGCACAGGTCAGAAATCATTTACTAGTTCATAACTTGATCGTAAAGGTCAGACATCATTTACTAGTTCATAACTTGATCGTGCAGGTCAGAAGTCATTTACTAGTTCATAATTTGATCGTGCATGTCAGAAATCTTAAATCATTTACTAGTTCATAACTTAATCCTACATGTCAGAAATCATTTACTAGTTCATAACTTGATCGCACAGGTCAGAAATCATAAATCATTTACTAGTTCATAACTTGATCGTGCAGGTCAGAAATCATTTACTAGTTCATAATTTGATCGTGCAATTCAGAAATCAGAAATCATTTACTAGTTCATAACTTGATCGTGCAGGTCAGAAATCATTTACTAGTTCATAATTTGATCGTGCAGGTCAGAAATCAGAAATCATTTACTAGTTCATAAATTGTTCGTACATGTCAGAAATCATTTACTAGTTCATAACTTGATCGTTCACGTCAGAAATCATTTACTAATTCATAACTTGATCGTGCAGGTCAGAAATCATTTACTAGTTCATAACTTGATCGTACAGGTCAGAAATCAGAAATCATTTACTAGTTCATAACTTGATCGTACAGGTCAGAAATCATTTAGTAGTTCATAATTTGATTGTACAGGTCAGAAATGACATCATTTACTAGTTCATAACTTGATCGTACATGTCAGAAATCGTTTACTAGTTCATAACTTAATCGTACAGGTCAGAAATCATTTACTAGTTCATTACTTGATAGTTCAGGTCAGAAATCATTTACTAGTTCATAACTTGATCGTACAGGTCAGAAATCATTTACTTGTTCATAACTTGATCGTACAGGTCAGAAATAATTTACTAGTTCATAACTTAATTGTACAGATCAGAAATCATTTACTAGTTCATAACTTAATTGTACAGATCAGAAATCATTTACTAGTTCATAACTTGATCGTACAGGTCAAAAATCACAAATCATTTACTAGTTCATAACTTGATCGTGCTGGTCAGAAATCAGAAATCATTTACTAGTTCATAACTTGATCGTACAGGTCAGAAATCAGAAATCATTTACTAGTTCATAACTTGATCGTACAGGTCAGAAATCACAAATCATTTACTTGTTCATAACTTGATTGAACAGGTCAGAAATCATTTTATAGTTCATAACTTGATCGTACAGGCCAGAAATTATTTTCTAGTTCATAACATGATTGTGCAGGTCAGAAATCACTTACTAGTTCATAACTTGATCGTACAAGTCAGAAATCATTTACTAGTTCATAATTTGATCGTTCAGGTCAGAAATCAGAAATCATTTACTAGTTCATAACTTGATCGTGTAGGTCAGAAATCATAAATCATTTACTAGTTCATAATTTGATCGTGCATGTCAGAAATCATTTACTAGTTCATAACTTGATCGTGCAGGTCAGAAATCATTTACTAGTTCATAACTTGATCGTTTAGGTCAGAAATTAGAAATCATTTACTAGTTCATAACTTGATCGTACAGGTCGGAAATCATTTACTAGTTCATAACTTGATCGTTCAGGTCAGAAATCAGAAATCATTTACTAGTTCATAACTTAATCGCACAGGTCAGAAATCATTTACTAGTTCATAACTTGATCGTAAAGGTCAGACATCATTTACTAGTTCATAACTTGATCGTGCAGGTCAGAAGTCATTTACTAGTTCATAATTTGATCGTGCATGTCAGAAATCTTAAATCATTTACTAGTTCATAACTTAATCCTACATGTCAGAAATCATTTACTAGTTCATAACTTGATCGCACAGGTCAGAAATCATAAATCATTTACTAGTTCATAACTTGATCGTGCAGGTCAGAAATCATTTACTAGTTCATAATTTGATCGTGCAATTCAGAAATCAGAAATCATTTACTAGTTCATAACTTGATCGTGCAGGTCAGAAATCATTTACTAGTTCATAATTTGATCGTGCAGGTCAGAAATCAGAAATCATTTACTAGTTCATAAATTGTTCGTACATGTCAGAAATCATTTACTAGTTCATAACTTGATCGTTCACGTCAGAAATCATTTACTAATTCATAACTTGATCGTGCAGGTCAGAAATCATTTACTAGTTCATAACTTGATCGTACAGGTCAGAAATCAGAAATCATTTACTAGTTCATAACTTGATCGTACAGGTCAGAAATCATTTAGTAGTTCATAATTTGATTGTACAGGTCAGAAATGACATCATTTACTAGTTCATAACTTGATCGTACATGTCAGAAATCGTTTACTAGTTCATAACTTAATCGTACAGGTCAGAAATCATTTACTAGTTCATTACTTGATAGTTCAGGTCAGAAATCATTTACTAGTTCATAACTTGATCGTACAGGTCAGAAATCATTTACTTGTTCATAACTTGATCGTACAGGTCAGAAATAATTTACTAGTTCATAACTTAATTGTACAGATCAGAAATCATTTACTAGTTCATAACTTGATCGTACAGGTCAGAAATCATTTACTAGTTCATAACTTGATCGTGCAGGTCAGAAATCAGAAATCAATTGTTAGTTCATAACTTGATCGTACAGGTCAGAAATCATTTACTAGTTCATAACTTGATCGTACAGGTAAAAAATCACAAATCATTTACTAGTTCATAACTTGATCGTGCAGGTCAGAAATCAGAAATCATTTACTAGTTCATAACTTGATCGTACAGGTCAGAAATCAGAAATCATTTACTAGTTCATAACTTGATCGTACAGGTCAGAAATCACAAATCATTTACTTGTTCATAACTTGATTGAACAGGTCAGAAATCATTTACTAGTTCATAATTTGATCGTACAGGCCAGAAATCATTTACTAGTTCATAACATGATTGTACAGGTCATAAATTACTTACTAGTTCATAACTTGATCGTACAGGTCAGAAATCGTTTACTAGTTCATAACTTGATCGTGTAAGTCAGAAATCAGAAATCATTTACTAGTTCATAATTTGATCGAGCAGGTCAGAAATCATTTACTAGTTCATAACTTGATCTTGCAGGTCAGAAATCATTTACTAGTTCATAACTTGATCGTTCAGGTCAGAAATTAGAAATCATTTATTAGTTCATAACTTGATCGTACAGGTCAGAAATCATTTACCTGTTCATAACTTGATCGTTCAGGTCAGAAATCAGAAATCATTTACTAGTTCATAACTTAATCGCACAGGACAGAAATCATTTACTAGTTCATAACTTGATCGTACATGTCAGAAATCAGAAATCATTTACTAGATCATAACTTGATCGTTCAGGTCAGAAATCAGAAATCATTTACTAGTTCATAACTTGATCGTGTAGGTCAGAAATCAAAAATCATTTACTAATTCATAATTTGATCGTGCAGGTCAGAAATCATTTACTAGTTCATAACTTGATCGTGCAGGTCAGAAATCATTTACTAGTTCATAACTTGATCGTTCAGGTCGAAAATCAGAAATCATTTACTAGTTCATAACTTGATCGTGCAGGTCAGAAATCATTTACTAGTTCATAGCTTGATCGTTCAGGTCAGAAATCATTTACTAGTTCATAATTTGATCGTGCAGGTCAGAAATCATAAATCATTTACTAGTTCATAACTTGATCGTACATGTCAGAAATCATTTACTAGTTCATAACTTGATCGCACAGGTCAGAAATCAGAAATCATTTACTAGTTCATAACTTGATCGTACATGTCAGAAATCAGAAATCATTTACTAGTTCATAACTTGATTGTACAGGTCAGAAATCATTTACTAGATCATAACTTGATCGTACAGGTCGGAAATCATTTACTAGTTCATAACTTGATTGTACAGGTCAGAAATAATTTCTAGTTCATAACTTGATTCTACAGGTCAGAAATCATTTACTAGTTCATAACTAGATTGTACAGGTCAGAAATCAGAAATCATTTACTAGTTCATAACTTGATCGTACAGGTCAGAAAACAGAAAACATTTACTAGTTCATAACTTGATCGTACAGCTCAGAAGACAGAAATCATTTACTAGTTCATAACTTGATCGTACAGGTAAGAAAACAGAAATCATTTACTAGTTCATAAATTGATCGTGCAGGTAAGAAATCAGAAATCAATTATTAGTTCATAACTTGATCGTAAAGGTCAGAAATCATTTGCTAGTTCATAATTTGATTGTACAGATCAGAAATGACATCATTTACTAGTTCATAACTTGATCGTACAGGTCAGAAATCATTTACTAGTTCATAACTTGATCGTACAGGTCAGAAATCATTTACTAGTTCATTACTTGATAGTTCAGGTCAGAAATCATATACTAGTTCATAACTTGATCGTGCAGGTCAGAAATCATTTACTTGTTCATAACTTGATCGTACAGGTCAGAAATAATTTACTAGTTCATAACTTGATCGTACATGTCAGAAATCATTTACTAGTTCATAACTTGAACGTACAGGTCAGAAATCATTTACTAGTTCATAACTTGATCGTGCAGGTCAGAAATCAGAAATCAATTATTAGTTCATAACTTGATCGTAAAGGTCAGAAATCATTTACTAGTTCATAACTTGATCGTACAGGTCAAAAATCACAAATCATTTACTAGTTCATAACTTGATCGTGCTGGTCAGAAATCAGAAATCATTTACTAGTTCATAACTTGATCGTACAGGTCAGAAATCAGAAATCATTTACTAGTTCATAACTTGATCGTACAGGTCAGAAATCACAAATCATTTACTTGTTCATAACTTGATTGAACAGGTCAGAAATCATTTACTAGTTCATAACTTGATCGTACAGGCCAGAAATTATTTACTAGTTCATAACATGATTGTGCAGGTCAGAAATCACTTACTAGTTCATAACTTGATCGTACAAGTCAGAAATCATTTACTAGTTCATAACTTGATCGTTCAGGTCAGAAATCAGAAATCATTTACTAGTTCATAACTTGATCGTGTAGGTCAGAAATCATAAATCATTTACTAGTTCATAATTTGATCGTGCATGTCAGAAATCATTTACTAGTTCATAACTTGATCGTGCAGGTCAGAAATCATTTACTAGTTCATAACTTGATCGTTGAGGTCAGAAATTAGAAATCATTTACTAGTTCATAACTTGATCGTACAGGTCAGAAATCATTTACTAGTTCATAACTTGATCGTTCAGGTCAGAAATCAGAAATCATTTACTAGTTCATAACTTAATCGCACAGGTCAGAAATCATTTACTAGTTCATAACTTGATCGTAAAGGTCAGACATCATTTACTAGTTCATAACTTGATCGTGCAGGTCAGAAGTCATTTACTAGTTCATAATTTGATCGTGCAGGTCAGAAATCATAAATCATTTACTAGTTCATAACTTAATCCTACATGTCAGAAATCATTTACTAGTTCATAACTTGATCGCACAGGTCAGAAATCAGAAATCATTTACTAGTTTATAACTTAATCGTACAATTCATAAATCATTTACTAGTTCATAAATTGTTCGTACATGTCAGAAATCATTTACTAGTTCATAACTTGATCGTTCACGTCAGAAATCATTTACTAATTCATAACTTGATCGTGCAGGTCAGAAATCATTTACTAGTTCATAACTTGATCGTGCAGGTCAGAAATCTGAAATCATTTACTAGTTCATAACTTGATCGTACAGGTCAGAAATCAGAAATCATTTACTAGTTCATAACTTGATCGTACAGGTCAGAAATCACAAATCAATTACTTGTTCATAACTTGATTGAACAGGTCAGAAATCATTTACTAGTTCATAATTTGATCGTACAGGCCAGAAATCATTTACTAGTTCATAACATGATTGTACAGGTCAGAAATTACTTACTAGTTCATAACTTGATCGTACAGGTCAGAAATCGTTTACTAGTTCATAACTTGATCGTGTAAGTCAGAAATCAGAAATCATTTACTAGTTCATAATTTGATCGTGCAGGTCAGAAATCATTTACTAGTTCATAACTTGAACTTGCAGGTCAGAAATCATTTACTAGTTCATAACTTGATCGTTCAGGTCAGAAATTAGAAATCATTTATTAGTTCATAACTTGATCGTACAGGTCAGAAATCATTTACTAGTTCATAACTTGATCGTTCAGGTCAGAAATCAGAAATCATTTACTAGTTCATAACTTAATCGCACAGGTCAGAAATCATTTACTAGTTCATAACTTGATCGTACATGTCAGAAATCAGAAATTATTTACTAGTTCATAACTTGATCGTTCAGGTCAGAAATCAGAAATCATTTACTAGTTCATAACTTGATCGTACATGTCAGAAATCAGACATCATTTACTAGTTCATAACTTGATCGTGCAGGTCAGAAATCATTTACTAGTTCATAACTTGATTGTACAGGTCAGAAATCATTTACTAGATCATAACTTGATCGTACAGGTCGGAAATCATTTACTAGTTCATAACTTGATTGTACAGGTCAGAAATAATTTCTAGTTCATAACTTGATTGTACATGTCAGAAATCATTTACTAGTTCATAACTAGATTGTACAGGTCAGAAATCAGAAATCATTTACTAGTTCATAACTTGATCGTACAGGTCAGAAAACAGAAATCATTTACTAGTTCATAACTTGATCGTACAGCGCAGAAGACAGAAATCATTTACTAGTTCATAACTTGATCGTACAGGTAAGAAAACAGAAATCATTTACTAGTTCATAAATTGATCGTACAGGTCAGAAATCAGAAATCTTTTACTAGTTTATAACTTAATCGTACAATTCATAAATCATTTACTAGTTCATAACTTGTTCGTACAGGTCAGAAATCATTTACTAGTTCATAACTTGATCGTACAGGTCAGAAATCGGAAATCATTTACTAGTTCATAACTTGATCGTACAGGTCAGAAATCATTTACTAGTTAATCACTTGATCGTACAGGGAAGAAATCATTTACTAGTTCATAACTTGATCATACAGGTCAGAAAAAATGTGCTAGTTCATAACTTGATCGTACAGGTCAGAAATCATTTACTAGTTCATAACTTGATCGTACAGGTCAGAAATCATTTATTAGTTCATAACTTGATCGTACAGGTCAGAAATCATTTACTAGTTCATAACTTGATCGTACATGTCAGAAATCGGAAATCATTTACTAGTTCACAACTTGATCGTACAGGTCAGAAATCATTTACTAGTTTATCACTTGATCGTACAGTTCAGAAATCATTTACTAGTTCATAACTTGATCATACAGGTCAGAAAAAATGTGCTAGTTCATAACTTGATCGTACAGGTCAAAAATCATTTACTAGTTCATAACTTGCTTGTACAGGTCAGAAATCATTTACTAGTTCATAACTTGATTGTACAGGTCAGAAATCATTTACTAGTTCATAACTTGATCGTACATGTCAGAAATCATTTACTAGATCATAACTTGATCGTACAGATCAGAAATCATTTACTAGTTCATAACTTGATTGTACAGGTCAGAAATCATTTACTAGATCATAACTTGATCGTACAGGTCAGAAATCATTTACTAGTTCATAACTTGATTGTACAGGTCAGAAATCATTTACTAGTTCATAACTTGATTGTACAGGTCAGAAATCATTTACTAGTTCATAACTAGATTGTACAGGTCAGAAATCAGAAATCATTTACTAGTTCATAACTTGATCGTACAGGTCAGAAAACAGAAATCATTTACTAGTTCATAACTTGATCGTACATCTCAGAAGACATAACTCATTTACTAGTTCATAACTTGATCGTACAGGTCAGAAAACAGAAATCATTTACTAGTTCATAAATTGATCGTACAGGTCAGAAATTAGAAATCATTTACTAGTTTATAATTTAATCGTACAATTCATAAATCATTTACTAGTTCATAACTTGATCGTACAGGTCAGAAATCATTTACTAGTTCATAACTTGATCGTACAGGTCAGAAATCGGAAATCATTTACTAGTTCATAACTTGATCGTACAGGTCAGAAATCATTTACTAGTTTATCACTTGATCGTACAGGGTAGAAATCATTTACTAGTTCATAACTTGATCGTGCAGGTCAGAAATCATTTACTAGTTCATAACTTGATCGTTCAGGTCAGAAATCAGAAATCATTTACTAATTCATAACTTGATCGTAAAGGTCAGACATCATTTACTAGTTCATAACTTGATCGTGCAGGTCAGAAATCATTTACTAGTTCATAATTTGATCGTGCAGGTCAGAAATCAGAAATAATTTACTAGTTCATAACTTGATCGCACAGGTCAGAAATCAGAAATCATTTACTAGTTCATAACTTGATCGTACATGTCAGAAATCAGACATCATTTACTAGTTCATAACTTGATCGTGCAGGTCAGAAATCATTTACTAGTTCATAACTTGATCGTACAGGTCAGAAATCATTTACTAGTTCATAATTTGATCGTACAGGTCAGAAATCATTTACTAGTTCATAACTTGATTTTACAGGTCAGAAATCAGAAATCATTTACTAGTTCATAACTTGATCGTACAGGTCAGAAATCAGAAATCATTTACTAGTTCATAACTTGATCGTGCAGGTCAGAAATCAAAAATCATTTACTAGTTCATAACTTGATCGTGCAGGTCAGAAATCAGAAATCATTTACTAGTTAATAACTTGATCGTGCAGGTCAGAAATCAGAAATCATTTACTAGTTAATAACTTGATCGTGCTGGTCAGAAATCATTTACTAGTTCATAACTTGACCGTACAGGTCAGAAATCAGAAATCATTTACTAGTTCATAACTTGATTGTACTGGTCAGAAGTCAGAAATCATTTATTGCTGAAAAGGAAAAGAATAAGAAGAGAAAGAGGAAGAAGAAAATAATAAAGAGGAAGAAAAAAAGGAGAAGAAGACTTAGAAGTCTGTGGTAAACTACTGGATCAAGCTGACGTCATCAATGGCCTCTGAGATGTGGGATGGACATAGGACTTCGACAACCATGAATCCACGTCACTCCTTCGGATGAAAGAGGAGTTAAGATGGGCACAGACAGAAACGAGAAACTTAGTGGCAGTATAAAAAAAACTTATCAACCAACACAGAACTGGAGTCGTCAGTCGCTGGACGAGACATGCGCGAGTAGAGGATCTGAACACATATAGACGTGTAAGGACATGTGCGCGCGAACACACACAGAGACTAACACAAAAATACACTAAGTAAGACCTTGCTGTTTCTTGCATTTTTCTCTTATTGTTATACATTTGTTATGTTATACATTTATTATTTTGTTATACAACAATTATGTTGTTATACCTTTGTTATGTTGTTATACAACAGTTATGTTGTTATACAGTAGTTATTTTTGTTTATAATTGTTATGTTTCGATATACAAAACAAGGAGTCAAACAAGACTGTTTTCGGTCGCTGTATTTGCTCTCAATTTATAGCGAACATATTATGAGATCAACAGTAGACAAAAAAGGAATGGAAGTCAACGGTCGTAACTTTAATAATTTGAGCAGAGATAGGGAATGAACTACAAGAACTGAATAACACAAGAGTAATAGAAAACATATAACCTGATAAATGACAAAGACGGACAGCCAATATCAAATAAGCAATGTATGCAACAGAGATGGAAAGAATATTTTGAAGACCTGTTAAACATACCAATAAGACAACAAAAACCACTCCAGAAATCACAAATACTGAACCCAACATCATGAAAGAGGAAATCGAAGAAGTAATCAAATATGCACCAAGAAATAAAGCACTGGGGATAGATAGCATAGCAATAGAAATAATAGCAGCAGCAGGAGAAACAGGAATGCAATGGCTGCACAGATTATTTAATGCAGTATGGCACCAACAAGCCCCAGAAGACTGGCAACAGGCAATCATCATACCAATATGGAAGAAGAAAGGTAGCAAAAGAGACTGCAATCAATATAGAGATATATCTCTTCTCAGCCATGTAGGAAAGCTATACGCCAAAATCGGATGGAAAAGGCTGAGACCAATAATAGAACTACAGTTAAGCGATTCTCAAATGGGGTTCCGAAAAAAAACAGGATATACTGACGCACTATTCACACTAAAACAGCTTGCAGAAAAAACGATAGAACACAATCAAAACTTATACATAGCCTTCATTGACCAGGAAAAGGCATTCGACAGAGTAAACAGAGAACAACTGTGGGAGATACTAACAACATACGGAGTAAGCCAACATCTAACCAACCTTATTAAAAGTCTCTACGTCAACAGCAGCTGCAGGGTCAGAACAGCAGCAAGCTACACAGACCACTTCGAAGTTAGATCAGGTGTGAGACAGGGGTGCGTACTATCCACCCTACTGTTTATTACATACATGGACCATATATGCAAGCTAGCCAACCCATCAGAGACAGAGGAGATCAACGAGCTTCTATTTGCAGACGATCAGGCACTAATACATGAAACAATAGAAGACCTACAAGAACACTTAAACAAACTCAACATCTCAGGCATAAAATACAACATGAAAATCAACATCAACAAAACAGAAGTCATGAATGTCGCCACAAATAAACAGAACATCAACATAACTATAGAAGGCAGACAACTAAAACAAATAGAGGAATTCAAATACATAGGAAGTCTAATGACAAACGATAATTCTCAAACAGCAGAGATAGAATCAAGTTGCAACAAAGCTTGTCAAACCATCGGACAGTTATCACCACTATTGTCCAACAAGGAAACAACTCTGGAGGCAAAACGAGCACTATACAATACAATCTTCATCCCAACGTTGTACTAACAATGCCAGACCTGGACCCTAGATATAAGAACAATAAGAAAATAACATCTACAGCGATGAAACGTGTTAGACAAATGACAGGAAACAGTCTGAGAGATAAGATCAGAAATGAAGAACTGAGAAAAAAGCTAGGAATAGCCCCCGCCATAGAATATATAAGGAAACAACAGATAAAATGGTTTGGCCACGTGACAAGGCAGAAAGAACAAAACACAACACAACGAGCCTTCAACAAACGTTGTGAGAACATCAGACCCAAGGGTCGACCACGAAACAGATGGGTCGATGGAATATTAGAAGTATACTAGGCAACATAACAGCAGCAGAGGCGAACAGAAGAACAAAAGAACGCAAATTATATCTCCCCTCGACGCTGAAAGGCAGATGAGGAAGGAAAGAGGAAGAGGAAGAATAGAAAACAACAAGAAAGGTCTCAGTCTGAATAGTAAGAAAACAGAAGTAATGGTCATATCAAAGAAACAATCATCACCATCATGCAGCATAACAATAAATAGGACATCTGAAACAAGCGCAACGTTTTAATTACTTGGACACAATAATAACATCAGATGGGAGATATACCACAAAAATAAAAAGTAGAATAGTTGAGGCCAAAATAGCATTTCAGAAAATTAAAAACATCTTGTGCAACAAGTACATATCAATAGAAGTGAGAAAGAGAGTTCATCGGTGCTATATAGAGCCAATTCAGACCTGTGGAAGCGAATCATGGATAGTAGACAAACAAATGAAAAGAAGATTAGAGGCCACAGAGATGGGATTTCTCAGAAGAATGATGAAAGTTCCAAGGACAGTTACAAAAACCAACGAGGAAATTCCCAAAGGAACCAACACAAAATTGAAGTTCATAAGAAACATCAGAAAGATACAATCAACATTTTTCAGGGACATCATGAGAAAGGAAAAGTTGAAATACTTGGTTACAACTGGCAAAATACAGGGAACAGAGAGATCGCAGACGACAAAAAATTAATATTCTGGATAATTTGTTGTCATGGCATGGACAATAGTCAACAACAAAAGTGATACTATGAAAGGTAGATAGAAGTTTGTAGAAGGACATGATCGCCTACGGCAGTCGGTGCCACACATGATGATGTCTCAATCATCAGATCTCATATCTTTGGGAGTAATCCGAGAGGGCCAATCATCAGATCTCATATCTTTGGCCGTAATCCGAGAGGGCAATTCATCAGATCTCATATCTTTGGCCGTAATCCGAGAGGAGCAATCATCAGATCTCATATATTTGACAGTAATCCGAGAGAGATAGTCATCAGATCTCGTATCTTTGACCGTTATCCGAGAGAACCAGTCGTAAGGTCTCATATCTTTGGCCGTAATCCGAGAGAGCCAGTCATCAGATCTCATATCTTTGACCGTAATCCGAGAGGGCCAGTCATCAGATCTCATATCTTTGACCGTAATCCGAGATGGCTAGTCGTCAGATCTCATATCTTTGACCGTAATCCAAGATGGCTAGGCATCAGATCTCATATCTTTGACCGTAATCCGAGATGGCTAGTCGTCAGATCTCATATCTTTGACCGTAATCCGAGAGAACTAGTCATCATATCTCATATCTTTGACTGTAATCCGAGAGAGATATTCATCAGATCTCATATCTTTGACTGTAATCCGAGAGAGCTAGTCATCAGATCTCATATCTTTGACAGTAATCCGAGAGAGCTAGTCATCAGATCTCATATCTTTGACAGTAATCCGAGAGAGCTAGTCATCAGATCTCATATCTTTGACAGTAATCCGAGAGAGCTAGTCATCAGATCTCATATCTTTGACTGTAATCCGAGAGAGCTAGTCATCAGATCTCACAACCCAGAAACCAGGGGAGGTAAACTCACGAAGACACCACGGACTTGAGTAGAAACATTCCCCGCGTCTGTGGTGGGACTTGACCCCTCAACCTTCTTGTCCAGAGTAAGATGGACAGACAACATCAAATAAACGCTACAACAACATCAATTGACAATGTTTGAAGCTGCCAGGAGAACGAGAACCAGAACTTTGTATCTCCATCGAAACCGGAAAGAGTAAAATAAAGAAGTTAACAAAGAAAGAAGGAAAGGAAGGAAGAAAAAAAGGAAAGAAAGAAAGTGAGAAAGAAAGTAATGAAATAAGAAAGAAAGAACAAAAGAATGAAAAGATTTATTATATAATTTGGTTTGTTGTTAAACATTATCATCACCATCATCATCATCATCAACATCCAAATGCCATGCCTGTTTGCGTAGGTGATCATGTCTCTCCACAACTTTCTATCTCTACTGTTATTTACTATTTATGTTGTTGACTTCTTACTAAACCATTATCTTATTCTGTTTGCTATCTTTTCTCTATGTTTTCCTCTACATTTTCCTACCTCCAATTTTTCATGTTGTCACAATATATTCCAACAGTTCCCTCCAAAATGTCATGAGGTATTGTTGGTTCCACTTCTTCTTGTGGTCACAAACTTTACTTGTTTCGTTTTCTTCTAGAAAGTTCTGGTTAATGTTCAATTGTCCATGTTATTCTCAACATTATTCTACAAAACTTTATTTCTGTTACTTCAATGATTTTCTTGTTTTGTCGTCCGAGTGTCCAGCATTCGCGTCCATATAAACAGACTTGATCTACATAAAACTGAGGACTTTTATTGTACATGATCATTGTTGAATATTTTCATTATTATATTTCAGATTCCAAAAAAGCCAAAACGCCAGAACAATGTGTAGAGGGCTACAAACATTCACCAATGATCGGTACTTGCCCTATGGCAAGAAGTTTTGCCTCATGTTATGCAGGCGCAGACTTCAGGTTTCAAATCGACGTAAAAATCACCGTTATTGTCGAAGGCGTTCGTGTCGTCGTCGGTCCTACAGTGTATAGCGGGTGTCATCTAAACGTGGCGGGTTTGATGCAACAGCTACAGCACACTGTAGGGGCAGGGGGAGGACGTCTTACAGGAATAGTGGACAATGTAGGACCCGTTGTTCGTGATCTAGGACCCGTTGTTCGTGATGTAGGACCCGTTGTTCGTGATCTAGGACCCGTTGTTCGTGATACAGGAACCCTTGCTGCTGGTAAATATTCTTCAATTTTTGTGAAAACAAAAGTACCATCAATATATGTCTATGTTTTTGTGGGAGGTTAAAATTGATGTTAAATTAACCGGTTAAAAGTGATACCGTGGCAAATCGTTAAATTATGATTCATTTCTTTGTCCGCGCCAGCTTTATATCTCAAGCCAAGTTCCGTGGGAATAAATGTTGTTCGAACATTAATGTTTCTTGTTTCCACGGAGATACCGTTTGCCTAGGTGTCTCTCGCCATACAGGCAGATATTCTCTGACTTCAGAGATACACTTATTTCTTATCGTCGAGTTTTCAGCATATTTTTTCCTTCCAATTTTGGCCGTGCATTAACTCCTGTTTGGCCTACTCTGTTTACAACTAACAATGGATATTGAAGAGGATCCGAATGTACTTGAAGTCGCGTTATTTTGGTTGAAATCCGAGATGGTTAATCATCAGATCTCATATCTTTGTCCATGATCCGAGAGAGCTAGTCATCAGATCTCATATCTTTGGCCGTAATCCGAGAGAGCTAGTCATCAGATCTCATATCATTCACTGTAATCCGAGAGAGCTAGTCATCAGATCTCATATCTTTGACTGTTATCCGATAGAGATAGTCATCAGATCTCATATTTATGGCTATAATCCGAGAGGGCTAATCATCAGATCTCATATCTTTGGCCGTAATCCGAGAGAGCTGGTCATCAGATCTCATATCTTTGTCGTAATCCGAGAGAGCTAGCCATCAGAGCTCATATCTTTGGTCGCAATCAGAGAGAGAGCTAGTCATCAGATCTCATATCTTTGACTGTAATCAGAGGAGCTAGTCATCAGATCTCATATCTTTGACTGTAATCAGAGAGAGCTAGTCATCAGATCTCATATCTTTGACTGTAATCAGAGAGAGCTAGTCATCTGATCTTATATCTTTGACTGTAATCAGAGAGAGCTAGTCATCAGATCTTATATCTTTGACTGTAATCAGAGAGAGCTAGTCATCTGATCTCATATCTTTGACTGTAATCAGAGAGAGCTAGTCATCAGATCTTATATCTTTGACTGTAATCAGAGAGAGCTAGTCATCTGATCTTATATCTTTGACTGTAATCAGAGAGAGCTAGTCATCAGATATCATATCTTTGACTGTAATCAGAGAGAGCTAGTCATCTGATCTTATATCTTTGAATGTAATCAGAGAGAGCTAGTCATCTGATATCATATCTTTGAATGTAATCAGAGAGAGCTAGTCATCTGATCTCATATCTTTGACTGTAATCCGAGAGAGCTAGTCATCAGATCTCATATCTTTGACTGTAATCAGAGAGAGCTAGTCATCAGATCTCATATCTTTGACTGTAATCAGAGAGAGCTAGTCATCAGATCTCACTTCCCAAAAACCTGGGAAAGGTAAACTCATGAAGACAGCGCGGACTTGAGTAGAAACATTCCCCGCGTCTGTGATTGGACTCGACCCCTCAACCTCTTGTCCAGAGTAAGATGGCAGACAACATCAAATAAACGCTACAACAACATCAAGTGACAATGTTTGAAGCTGCCAGGAGAACGAGAACCAGAACTTTGTATCTTCCTCGACACCCGAACGGGTACAAGAGGAAGTTAAGAAAGAAATAAAGAAAGAAAGAAGCAAGACAGAAACTAAGAAATAAAGAAAAAACGTATTATATAGTTTGGTTGTTGTTAAACATCATCATCAAGGGCCATGTCTGTTGGCGTAGATGAACATGTCTCTCCACAACTTTCTATCTCTACTGTTATTTACTATTTCTGTTGTTGACTTCTTACTAAACCATTCTCTTAATCTGCTTGCTACCTTTTCTCTCTGTTTTTCTCTGCATTTTCCTTCCTCCAATTTTTCCTGTTGTCACAATATATTCCAGCTGTTCACTCCAAAATGTCATCAAAAGTGGTTGGTTCCATTTCTTCTTTGGTCACAAACTGTATTTGTTGCTTCGTTTTCTTCTAGAAAGTTCTCGTTGATTTGTAGTTGTCCATGTTATTCTCAACAATATTCTACAAAACTATATTTCTGTTACTGCAAAGATTTTCTTATTTTGTTTGTCCGAGTGTCCAGCATTCGCGTCCATATATGCAGACTTGTTCTACATAAAACAGACGACTTTTATTGTTAATGATTGTTGTTGACTGTTTTCGTAATTATATTTCAGATTTCTTGAAAGCTGTAAATCCGAAGCAATGTGGAGAGGTTTACCAACATTCACCACAGAAGGGTACTTGTCCTTGTGCACAACAACTCGTCAAATGCGTTGATCGCACATCAGTAGTTCTTCGTCTCAGGCTAGAAATATTCATCGACTTCCGCGTCAATCTCATTCTCGAAATGGTAGGTCAGGAAATGTATGGAGGATGTCACTTAGGCAGAAGGGATTCTGGTAAAGGTAAATATACATCCATTTTCCTCTGACATAGGTGTCATCATTTAATGTCCATGTTTCTGTAGTAGGTTAAAATAGATGCTAAATTAACCGGTTAAATATGATAACATGACAGATTGTTAAATTATGACTTATTTCTTTGTCTGTGCATACTTTATACCTCTAGAAATGTTCCGTGATGTTATCTTTTGTCAGCATTGATTCCTCCAGTGTTCCTCGTCAAACAGGCAGATATTCTCCGACTTCAGTGTTACTCTCTTTTCCTATCGTTGTGTGGTTTGTTGTTTTGAGCAGATTTGTTTCATTTCAATTCAGGCATTAGCTTTTCATGTTTCCTCTTTTTTCCAACTAACAATAGTTTTTGATCGTGCGCCGAGTGTACATAGGATTCCAAATTTTTGGTCGTAATTCAAGAAGATTACTCTTCATATCTCATATCTTTGGTCGTAATTCTAGAAGGTTAGTCATCATATCTCATATCTTTGGTCGTAATTCTAGAAGGTTAGTCATCATATCTCATATCTTTGGTCGTAATTCTAGAAGGCTAGTCATCATATCTCATATCTTTGGTCGTAATTCAAGAAGGTTAGTCATCATATCTCATATCTTTGGCCGTAATTCTAGAAGGTTAGTCATCATATCTCATATCTTTGGCCGTAATTCTAGAAGGTTAGTCATCGTATCTCATGTCTTTGGCCGTAATTCACGAAGGTTAGTCATCAGATCTCATATCTTTATTCGTAATTAAAGAGATTAGTCATCATATCTCATATCTTTGGCCGTAATTAAAAAAGGTTTGTCATCATATCTCATGTCTTTGGTCGTAATTCAAGAAGGTTATTCACCTTATCTCATATCTTTGGTCGTAATTAAAGAAGGTTAGTCATCATATCTCATATCTGTGGTCGTAATTAAAGAGATTAGTCATCATATCTCATGTCTTTGGCCGTAATTAAAGAAGGTTATTCTTCATATCTCATGTCTTTGGCCGTAATTAAAAAGGTTTGTCATCATATCTCATGTCTTTGGTCGTAATTCAAGAAGGTTATTCACCTTATCTCATATCTTTGGTCGTAATTAAAGAAGGTTAGTCATCATATCTCATATCTGTGGTCGTAATTAAAGAGATTAGTCATCATATCTCATGTCTTTGGCCGTAATTAAAGAAGGTTATTCTTCATATCTCATGTCTTTGGCCGTAATTCAAGAAGGTTAGTCATCATATCTCATATCTTTGGTCGTAATTAAAGAAGGTTATTCACCTTATCTCATATCTTTGGTCGTAATTAAAGAAGGTTATTCACCTTATCTCATAACTTTGGCAGTAATTCTAGAAGGTTAGTCATCATATCTCATGTCTTTGGTCGTAATTCAAGAAGGTTAGTCATCATATCTCATATCTTTGGTGGTAATTAAAGAAGGTTAGTCATCAGATCTCATATCTTTGGTGGTAATCCGAGAGGGCTAGTCATCAGATCTGATGTCTTTGGCCGTAATCCGAGATGGCTAGTCATCAGATCTCATTTCTTTGGTGGTAATCCGAGAGAGCTAGTCATCAGATCTCATGTCTTTGGCCGTAATCCGAGAGAGCTAGTCATCAGATCGCATATCTTTGGTTGTAATCCAAGAGAGCTAGTCATCAGATCTCATATCTTTGGCCGTAATCCGAGTGGGCCAGTCATCAGATCTCATATCTTTGGTCTTAATCTGAGAGAGTTAGTCATCAGATCTCATATCTTTGGCCGTAATCTGAGTGGGCTAGTCCTCAGATCTCATATCTTTGGCAGTAATCCAAGAAAGGTGGTCATCAGATATATTTTTGGTCGTAATCCCAGAAAGCTGGTCATCAGATCTCATATCTTTGGCCGTAATCCGAGAGAGCTAATCATCAGATATCATATCTTTGGTCCTAATTCGAGAGAGCTGTTCATCAGATCTCATATCTTTGGTCCTAATCAGAGAGAGCTATTCATCAGATCTTTTATCTTTGGTCCTAATCAGAGAGAGCTATTCATCACATCTCATATCTTTGGTCCTAATCAGAGAGAGCTAGTCATCAGATCTCATATCTTTGGTCCTAATCGGAGAGAGCTAGTCATCACATCTCATATCTTTGGTCCTAATCAGAGAGAGCTAGTCATCAGATCTCATATCTTTGGTCCTAATCAGAGAGAGCTATTCATCACATCTCATATCTTTCGTCCTAATCAGAGAGAGCTATTCATCAGATCTCATATCTTTGGTCCTAATCAGAGAGAGAGCTAGTCATCACATCTAATATCATTCGTCCTAATCAGAGAGGCTATTCATCAGTTCTCATATCTTTGGTCCTAATCAGAGAGAGCTATTCATCACATCTCATATCTTTGGTCGTAATCAGAGAGAGCTATTCATCACATCTCATATCTTTGACTGTAATCCGAGAGAGCTAGTTATCAGATCTTATATCTTTGGCCGTAATCCGAATAGGCCAGTCATCAGATCTCAAATCTTTGGTCCTAATCCGAGAGAGCTAGCATCAGATCTCATATCTTTGGTGGTAATCCGAGAGAGTTAGTCATCAGATTTCATATATCTTTGGCCGTAATCCGAGAGAGCTAGTCATCACATCTCATATCTTTGGTCCTAATCAGAGAGAGCTAGTCATCAGATCTCATATCTTTGGTCCTAATCAGAGAGAACTATTCATCAGATCTCATATCTTTGGTCCTAATCAGAGAGAACTAGTCATCAGATCTCATATCTGTGGTCCTAATCAGAGAGAGAGAGCTAGTCATCACATCTCATATCTTTGGTCTTAATCAGAGAGAGGTAGTCATCAGATCTCATATCATTGGTGCTAATCAGAGAAAGCAAGTCATCAAATCTGATATCTTTGGTCCTAATCAGAGAGAGCTAGTCATGAGATCTCATATCTTTTGTCCTAATCAGAGAGAGTTATTCATTAGATCTCACATCTTTGGTAATAATCCGAGAGAGCTATCATCACATCTCATATCTTTGGTACTAATCCGAGAGAGCTATTCATCACATCTCATATCTTTGGTACTAATCAGAGAGAACTATTCATCACATCTCATATCTTTGGTACTAATCAGAGAGAGCTAATCATCAGATCTCATATCTTTGGTCCTAATCCGAGAGAGCTATTCTTCAGATCTCATATCTTTGGTCGTAATTCTAGAAGGTTAGTCATCATATCTTTGGTCGTAATTCTAGAAGGTTAGTCATCATATCTAATATCTTTGGCCGAAATTCAAGAAGGTTAGTCATCAGATTTCATGTCTTTGGCCGTAATTCAAGAAGGTTAGTCATCATATCTCATATCTTTGGCCGTAATTCTAGAAGGTTAGTCATCATATCTCATATCTTTGGCCGTAATTCTAGAAGGTTAGTCATCGTATCTCATGTCTTTGGACGTAATTCACGAAGGTTAGTCATCAGATCTCATATCTTTATTCGTAATTAAAGAGATTAGTCATCATATCTCATATCTTTGGCCGTAATTAAAAAAGGTTTGTCATCATATCTCATGTCTTTGGTCGTAATTCAAGAAGGTTAGTCATCATATCGCATGTCTTTGGCCGTAATTAAAAAAAGGTTTGTCATCATATCTCATGTCTTTGGCCGTAATTAAAGAAGGTTAGTCTTCATATCTCATATCTTTGGTCGTAATTAAAGAAGGTTATTCACCTTATCTCATATCTTTGGTCGTAATTAAAGAAGGTTAGTCTTCATATCTCATATCTTTGGTCGTAATTAAAGAGATTAGTCATCATATCTCATGTCTTTGGCCGTAATTAAAGAAGGTTATTCTTCATATCTCATGTCTTTGGCCGTAATTCAAGAAGGTTAGTCATCATATCCCATATCTTTGGTCGTAATTAAAGAAGGTTATTCACCTTATCTCATATCTTTGGTCGTAATTAAAGAAGGTTATTCACCTTATCTCATAACTTTGGCAGTAATTCTAGAAGGTTAGTCATCATATCTCATGTCTTTGGTCGTAATTCAAGAAGGTTAGCCATCATATCTCATATCTTTGGTGGTAATTAAAGAAGGTTAGTCATCAGATCTCATATCTTTGGTGGTAATCCGAGAGGGCTAGTCATCAGATCTCATGTCTTTGGCCTAATCCGAGATGGCTAGTCATCAGATCTCATTTCTTTGGTGGTAATCCGAGAGAGCTAGTCATCAGATCTCATGTCTTTGGCCGTAATCCGTGAGAGCTAGTCATCAGATCGCATATCTTTGGTTGTAATCCAAGAGAGCTAGTCATCAGATCTCATATCTTTGGCCGTAATCCGAGTGGGCCAGTCATCAGATCTCATATCTTTGGTCTTAATCTGCGAGAGTTAGTCATCAGATCTCATATCTTTGGCCGTAATCCGAGTTGGCTCGTCATCAGATATCATATCTATGGCCGTAATCTGAGTGGGCTAGTCCTCAAATCTCATATCTTTGGCAGTAATCCAAGAAAGGTGGTCATCAGATATATTTTTGGTCGTAATCCCAGAAAGCTGGTCATCAGATCTCATATCTTTGGCCGTAATCCGAGAGAGCTAATCATCAGATATCATATCTTTGGTCCTAATTCGAGAGAGCTGTTCATCAGATCTCATATCTTTGGTCCTAATCAGAGGGAGCTATTCATCAGATCTTTTATCTTTGGTCCTAATCAGAGAGAGCTATTTTCACATCTCATATCTTTGGTCCTAATCAGAGAGAGCTAGTCATCAGATCTCATATCTTTGGTCCTAATCGGAGAGAGCTAGTCATCACATCTCATATCTTTGGTCCTAATCAGAGAGAGCTAGTCATCAGATCTCATATCTTTGGTCCTAATCAGAGAGAGCTATTCATCACATCTCATATCTTTCGTCCTAATCAGAGAGAGCTATTCATCAGATCTCATATCTTTGGTCCTAATCAGAGAGAGAGCTAGTCATCACATCTAATATCATTCGTCCTAATCAGAGAGGCTATTCATCAGTTCTCATATCTTTGGTCCTAATCAGAGAGAGCTATTCATCACATCTCATATCTTTGGTCGTAATCAGAGAGAGCTATTCATCACATCTCATATCTTTGACTGTAATCCGAGAGAGCTAGTTATCAGATCTCATATCTTTGGCCGTAATCCGAATAGGCTAGTCATCAGATCTCAAATCTTTGGTCCTAATCCGAGAGAGCTAGCATCAGATCTCATATCTTTGGTGGTAATCCGAGAGAGTTAGTCATCAGATTTCATATATCTTTGGCCGTAATCCGAGAGAGCTAGTCATCACATCTCATATCTTTGGTCCTAATCAGAGAGAGATAGTCATCAGATCTCATATCTTTGGTCCTAATCAGAGAGAACTATTCATCAGATCTCATATCTTTGGTCCTAATCAGAGAGAGCTAGTCATCAGATCTCATATCTATGGTCCTAATCAGAGAGAGAGAGCTAGTCATCACATCTCATATCTTTGGTCTCAATCAGAGAGAGGTAGTCATCAGATCTCATATCATTGGTGCTAATCAGAGAAAGCAAGTCATCAAATCTGATATCTTTGGTCCTAATCAGAGAGAGCTAGTCATGAGATCTCATATCTTTGGTCCTAATCAGAGAGAGTTATTCATTAGATCTCACATCTTTGGTAATAATCCGAGAGAGCTATCATCACATCTCATATCTTTGGTACTAATCCGAGAGAGCTATTCATCACATCTCATATCTTTGGTACTAATCAGAGAGAACTATTCATCACATCTCATATCTTTGGTACTAATCAGAGAGAGCTAATCATCAGATCTCATATCTTTGGTCCTAATCCGAGAGAGCTATTCTTCAGATCTCATATCTTTGGTCCTAATCAGAGAGAGCTAGTCATCAGATCTCATATCTTTGTAATCCGAGAGAGCTAGTCATCAGATCTCATATCTTTGGTCCTAATCCTAGAGAGCTAGTCATCAGATCTCTTATCTTTAGTGGTAATCCGAGAGAGTTAGTCATCAGATCCCATATCTTTGGCTTTAATTTGAGAGAGTTAGTCATCAGATCTCATATATCTGGCCATAATCCGAGAGAGGTAGTCTTCAGATATCATCTTTGACCGTAATCCGAGAGAGGTAGTCATCATATATCATCTTTGACTGTAATTCGAGAGAGCTAGTCATCAGATGTCATATCTTTGGTCCTAATTCGAGAGAGCCGTTCATCAGATCTCATATCTTTGGTCCTAATCAGAGAGAGCTATTCATCACATCTCGTATCTTTGGTCCTAATCAGAGAGAGTATTCATCACATCTCATATCTTTGGTCCTAATCAGAGAGAGCTATTCATCACATCTCATATCTTTGGTCCTAATCAGAGAGAGCTATTCATCACATCTCATATCTTTGGTCCTAATCAGAGAGAGCTATTCATCACATCTCATATCTTTGACTGTAATCCGAATAGGCTAGTCATCAGATCTAAAATCTTTGGTCCTAATCCGAGAGAGCTAGTCATCAGATTTCATATATCTTTGGCCGTAATCCGAGAGAGCTAGTCATCAGATATCATAGCTTTGGTCCTAATCAGAGAGAGCTAGTCATCAGATCTCATATCTTTGGTCCTAATCAGAGAGAGCTAGTCATAAGATCTCATATCATTGCTGCTAATCAGAGAAAGCAAGTCATCAGATCTCATATCTTTGGTCCCAATCAGAGAGAGCTAGTCATCACATCTCATATCTTTGGTGGTAATCCGAGAGAGTTAGTCATCAGATTTCATATATCTTTGGCCGTAATCCGAGAGAGCTAGTCATCAGATATCATAGCTTTGGTCCTAATCAGAGAGAGCTAGTCATCAGATCTCATATCTTTGGCCGTAATCCGAGTGGGTTAGTCATCAGATCTCAAATCTTTGACTAAATAATGTAGAGTTATCAAATTATAGACTAAGAAGGGGCTTAAAAGTGTTCCTGAGACGCAATTTATAAATATAAAGTGGTTTTTTTTAAACATTTACAATGCTAATCCAACCGGTGTTGAAAGAACAACTCAAATAAAATATTGGCACGACTATCCCATTCAAAACAATACATATTACCTACAAACAGCCGTTTTATATATTTTCGTTTCCATCGTGCTATCAATGCAAACAATGTTACATCCTACTACACATAAAAGGAAGCTTGTCAACACAGAGATGAGATGTATGAGAAAAGCGCTTGAAGTGACCAGAAAAGACAGAACCAGAAATGATATTATAAGAGAAAGAGTAGGCATTGAACCAATCCTAAGCTACATACAGAAACAATAAATAAAATGGTTTGTCCATCTAGAAAGAATGCCGTGTGATTCCTTACCATACAAAGCTTATATTAAAAGAGGAGAAGGGAGAAGAGCAAGAGGCAGACACAGAGTAGGACAGACAACATCAAAGAAACGCTACAACAACATCAACGGACAATGTTTGAAGCCGACAAAAGGGAGAGAAGATGTGAAAGAAAGAAAGAAAGAAAGAAAGAAAGAAAGAAAGAAAGAAAGAAAGAAAGAAAGAAAGAAAGAAAGAAAGAAAGAAAGAAAGAAAGGAAGAAAGAAAGAAAGAAAGAAAGAAGCTTAGAAAGAAAGAAGAAGGAAAAGGACAAAAAAGACAGATTTATTACTTGACTTATTGTTGTGAAAGATTAACGTCATAATATATGTTGGCGTAGGTGATCATGTCTCTGCACAACTTTCTATCTCTTCTGTTATTTACTATTTCTGTTGTTGACTTCTTACTAAAACATTCTCTTAATCTCTCTGCCATCTTTCTCACTGTTTTCCTCTACATTTTCCTTTCTCCAATTTTTCCTGTTGTCACAATATATTCCAGCTGTTCCCTCCAAAATGTCGTCAAGGACGTCTGGTTCCACTTCTTCTTGTGGTCACAAACTGTATTTGTTGTTTCGTTTTCTTCTAGAAAGTTCTCGTTGATGTTTAGCTGCCCATGTTATTCTCAACATTATTCTACAAAACTATATTTCTGTGGCTTCCATTCATTTTCTGGTTTCTGTCTGTCCTAGTGTCCACTATTCTCGTCCATATATACAGACTTGCTCTACATAAAACTGATGTCTTATATTGTTTATGTTCATTCAACAGGAAAGGAGTCTGCAACAAGCAGTAGGTAGTGAGAAGATCAGAACAGCAACGGCTGCAGCAACATAAACTACAACATATACTGGGTAGCTTTCTACAACAACACCAACCACACCAGACATCTCATTAGCAACAACTGAAACTACAACATATACTGGGTAGCTTTCTACAACAACACCAGACACCTCATTAACAACAACTGAAACTACAATATATACGGGTAGCTTTCTACAACAACACCAGACACCTCATTAACAACAACTGAAACTACAATATATACGGGTAGCTTTCTACAACAACACCAGACACATCATTAACAACAATTGGAACTACAACATATACTGGGTAGCTTTTTTATAAACAACACCAACCACACCAGACATTTCATTAACAACAACTGAAACTACAACATATACTGGGTAGCTTTATACAACCACACAAGACACCTCATTAACAACAACTGAATCTACAACATATACTAAGTAGCTTTCTACAACAACACCAACCACACCAGACAGCTCATTAGCAACAACTGAATCTACAACATATACTAAGTAGCTTTCTACAACAACACCAACCACACAAGACACCTCACTAACAGCTACTAGATATACAACCAGTCCAACATTTCCATAACTGCAACAAAAACAAACAACACACTAGAACCTATAAAAACATATGTACACACATTACCATGATTCACAACAACTTTAAAGATTCTAAAATTACAACAATACATCTTACAACAACACGATGAGCAACAACACGATGCAAAGCAACATAAAATGCAACAACACAACACACAATAAAGACAATACAGAAACACTTTGTCTAATGCCAGGACCTACAACAGCATGTTCACATAAGTCCAAGTGTAGAAACATCACATTGTAATACATCAACAGTTGCCAGCATTACATTTACATCTAATGTTCCAAAAACTAACAGTCCAACAGCAGACACTACTCCATCATTTAAAGTTACAACAGCAGACACTGTTCATAAATAGATAATACAATAACAAGCATTATTTCAATATCTGACAGTACAAGAACATAAATTATTTCAACATCTGACAGTACAAGAACAGAAATTATTTCAACATCTGACAGTACAAGAACAGAAATTATTTCAACATTTGACAGTACAAGAACAGAAATTATTTCAACATCCGACAGTACAAGAACAGAAATTATTTCAACATCCGACAGTACAAGAACATAAATTATTTCAACATATGTCAGTACAAGAACAGAAATTATTTAAACATTTAACGGTACAAGAACAGAAATTATTTCAACATTTGACAGTACAAGAACAGAAATTATTTCAACATCCGACAGTACAAGAACATAAATTATTTCAACATTTGACAGTACAAGAACAGAAATTATTTCAACATCCGACAGTACAAGAACAGAAATTATTTCAACATCCGACAGTACAAGAACATAAATTATTTCAACATATGTCAGTACAAGAACAGAAATTATTTAAACATTTAACGGTACAAGAACAGAAATTATTTCAACATCCGACAGTACAAGAACATAAATTATTTCAACATATGTCAGTACAAGAACAGAAATTATTTAAACATTTAACGGTACAAGAACAGAAATTGTTTCAACGTTTTACAGTACAAGAACAGACATTATTTCAACAACTGACAGTAAAAGAACAGAAATTATTTCAACATCTGACAGTACAAGAACAGAAATTATTTCAACATCTGACAGTACAAGAACAGAAATTATTTTAACATATGACAGTACAAGAACAGAAATTATTTCAACGTTTTACAGTACAAGAACAGAAATTATTTCAACATTTGACAGTACAAGAGTAGAAATTATTTCAACGTTTTACAGTACAAGAACAGAAGTTATTTCAACATCTGACAGTACAAGAACATTATTTCAACGTTTTACAGTACAAGAACAGAAATGATTTCAACATCTGACAGTTCAAGAAAAGAAATTATTTCAACGTTTTACAATACAAGAACATAAATTATTTCAACATCTGACAGTACAAGAACAGAAATTGTTTCAACGTTTTACAGTACAAGAACAGAAATTATTTCAACATCTGACAGTACAAGAACAGAAATTATTTCAACATTTTACAGTAAAAGTACAGAAATTATTTCAACATCTGACAGTACAAGAACAGAAATTATTTCAACATATGACAGTTCAAGAACAGAAATTATTTCAACATTGTACAGTACAAGAACAGAAATTGTTTCAACATCTGACAGTACAAGAACAGAAATTATTTCAACATTTAACGGTACAAGAACAGAAATTATTTCAACATTTAACGGTACAAGAACAGAAATTATTTCAACGTTTTACAGTACAAGAACAGAAATTATTTCAACGTTTTACAGTACAAGAACAGACATTATTTCAGCGTTTTACAGTACAAGAACATAAATTATTTCAACATCTGAAAGTACAAGAACAGAAATTATTTCAACATCTGACAGTACAAGAACAGAAATTATTTCAACATCTGACAGTACAAGAACATAAATTGTTTCAACATTTTACAGTACAAGAACAGAAATTATTTCAACATCTGACAGTACAAGAACAGAAATTATTTCAACGTTTTACAGTACAAGAACAGAAATTATTTCAACGTTTTACAGTACAAGAACATAAATTATTTCAACATCTGACAGTACAAAAACATAATTTTTTCAACATTTGACTGTACAAGAACAGAAATTATTTCAACAAAAGTCAGTACATTTGCTAATAACAGGGGACTAAACTACAACAGGGGTAATAACCTACAACAGGGGTACTAACCCATAACAACACTGTTTTCCAACATTTCTTGTTAGACTAAATGTTAATAATTCACACAAACACATACACAAACACTCATTAACTAGTTTGCCCTAACTCCCAGATAAAAACAAACCAATTATTTGACACCAACCCACACACACACACATAAACACCAACACACCTCAACGGAAGCAAGCCTACAATAAAAGAAAACAAAATGTCACGATATTTGTTATTTAGTTTTGTTTTTGTTATGTGTACGTCACTATTATCATATTCTTTTTTTCCTCTCCCTCTCATTCTTCCTCTCATAACACCGGTGGTCATAACACAACCCACATATTGGGACAGCTATACCCTATACTTCAACACAACCCACATATTGGGACAGATATCCCCTATACTTCAACACAACCCACATATTGGGACAGCTATACCCTACACTTCAACACAACCCACATATTGGGACAGATATCCCCTATACTTCAACACAACCCACATATTGGGACAGCTATCCCCTATACTTCAACACAACCCACATATTGGGACAGCTATCCCCTATACTTCAACACAACCCACATATTGGGACAGCTATCCCCTATACTTCAACACAACCCACATATTGGGACATCCATCTACCATACTTCAACACAAACCACATATTGGGACATCCACCATACTTCAAAACAAAACACATATTGGGACATCCATCTACCATACTTCAACACAACCCACATATTGGGACATCCATCTACCATACTTCAATACAAACCAAATATTAGGACATCCATCTACAATACTTCAACACAAACCAAATATTTGGACAGCTATCCCCTATACTTCAACACAAATCAAATATTGGGGCAGAAAATTGCGACATAGATGCTCAAATCCCCTCCTCAGCAAGTCCCACAGTGTCCAACGGCTGACGACTCAAGGTCTGTTTTGGTTGATAAGTTTTTTTTTTTTTAATATGGCCACTAATTTTCTCGTTTTTGGCTGTGCCCATCTTAACTCCCATCTCTTTCATCTGAAGGAGTGATGTGGACTCATGGTTGTCAAAGTACTGTGCATTTCAAACATCTCGGAGGGCATTAATGATGTCCGCCCGACTCATTGGTTAACCGTCTTCAACGACTGCGCAGCTACCCAATCTGTCCGCTCTTACATTTCCCCGTGCTCCTACATGTTCAGGAAAGTCGACAAAGGTGACCTTACGTATTTTTTACTTCTGCAATGACTCTACCCATTGCATGCGTACAGAGCCCGCCTCCACTTTTCTTATCATGTCCATCGGATCACTTAGTATGCAGATGTTGGTGTAGTCTTGTGACTCTAACCAGATGAATGCACTGGTCACTGCCATCACCTTCATCGTCATGCTACTCATAGTAATAACGTATGCACCACTGTCTTCTATGACTATTCTGCCTGCCGAGCGTGCTGTAAGTGCCCATACACTCCTTTGGTGTCATATTACAGATCTGTCTGTATAGATGACTGAATTTTTCTCATCGGTGTTATCCCAGATTACTTCCGTATTGACCACGACTGAGTTCTGTTCCCTACATTTCCTGTCAAGTGATAATACACGAGAATGATCCCCTGAATGATGTAAGCACCTGTATCCACTGCTCTGCCAGCGTTGCTATTGGTAAACCCACAGACCTATATGATGATATTTTCTGCTCGGCCCAATCATGATTTGTCTCTTTTTAGCCTGACACCTTTCCCTGTGTTGAGCTCGTTGTGCAATGGACGCTCCTTATCTGCACTCATTTTCAGGTATGCTCCTTCCCTCCAGAATTTTATCCTGTCATCCATGATTGGAAAGTCAAGAAGATACCTCATTGCTACACAGGTAGTGTCCCTCGTACATCCCCAAGATAAAGCACATAGCTTCATTCTGTATTTTCTCCAGCCTGTCAATTTATGTTGTACTGACAGTAAGAATTGCTAAGGTGTACACAATTAGTGCGAGGACTTGTCACTGGAATAGAAGGGTAGGTAGCCTCTGCTCGATGTTGGCAGCTGTCATGACCTTAAAGACATCTAATCTTTTGTGGGATTTTGTTATCACATGGTTGTCATGGTCCCTGAAACACAGGCTGCAATCAAACTAAACTTTGAGCTATGTCATCAACCTGTCCCTGGTCACCTCATCAGCTTCCATTCGTACCACCAGGGTTTCCATGTTAATAATATGATTGTTAAGGGAGAACCACGGGAGATAGAGATGGAAAGTAGCATGAAACAATAAACAGGTCTCAACTTTCAGTCTCAAAGAAAGATTGGAGATAGTGAAGGGAAAGTAATATGAAACAATGGGCAGATCTCAACTTTCAGTCTCAAAGAAAGATTGGAGATAGAGATGGGAAAGTAACATGAAACAATAGACAGGTCTCAACTTTCAGTCTCAAAGAAATATTGGAGGTAGAGATGGGAAAGTAACATGAAACAATGGGCAGGTCTCAACTTTCAGTCTCAAAGAAATAATTGGAGGTAGAGATGGGAAAGTAACATGAAACAATAGGCAGGTCTCAACTTTCAGTCTCAAAGAAAGATTGGAGATAGAGATGGGAAAGTAACAGGAAACAATAGGCAGGTCTCAACTTTCAGTCTCAAAGAAAGATTGGAGATAGAGATGGGAAAGTAACATGAAACAATAGGCAGGTTTCAACTTTCAGTCTCAAAGAAAGATCAGAGATAGAGAGAAATGGACAGCATTGACGAGGTTTGTCAGTGGTGACCCAACGATCCCCAAGATAATGGAATGAAGAAGAAGCAAAAATAAATAGTAGTAATAGAAGTAGGAGAACAGAGGGAGAAGAAAAATAAATAGTAGTAATAGAAGTAGGAACAGAGGAAGAAGAAAAATAAATAGTAGTAATAGAAGTAGGAACAGGGGAAGAAGAAAAATAAATAGTAGTAATAGAAGTAGGAACAGAGGAAGAAGGAAAATAAATAGTAGTAATAGAAGTAGGAACAGGGGAAGAAGAAAAATAAATAGTAGTAATAGAAGTAGGAACAGAGGAAGAAGGAAAATAAATAGTAGTAATAGAAGTAGGAACAGGGAAGAAGAAAAATAAATAGTAGTAATAGAAGTAGGAACAGAGGAAGAATATGTAGAAACTGAAACAGAAGAAGGAGATGAAGAAGAGGAAGAAATAAACAAGAAGAAGAAGAGGATGAGGATAAAGGAGAAGATGAAATAGAGGAAAAAGTGGACGAAGAAAGAAGAGAAGAGGAGGAAGAAGAAGAATAATAAGAAAAGTAGAAGAAGAAGTAAAACTAGCAGAGAAGCAGATGTAGAAATATCAACAACAGAATAAGTAAAAATAGCAGAGAAGCAGATGTAGAAATATCAACAACAGAAGCAGAAGTAAAAATAGCAGAGAAGCAGATGTAGAAATATCAACAACAGAAGAAGAAGTAAAAATAGGAGAGAAGCAGATGTAGAAAGATCAACAACAGAAGAAGAAGTAAAAATACCAGAGAAGCAGATGTAGAAATATCAACAACAGAAGAAGAAGTAAAATACCAGAGAAGCAGATGTAGAAATATCAACAACAGAAGAAGAAGTAAAAACAGCATTTAAGCAGATGTAGAAATATCAACAACAGAAGAAGAAGTAAAAATTGCAGAGAAGCAGATGTAGAAATATCAACAACAGAAGAAAGAGAAGAACAAGAAAAAAGAAAATATAGAAGACTGAACATAAACAAGAAAAAATTCAACAATTTAAAACTGAGACATTTTGTTTTCTTTTATTGTATGATTACTTCCCTTGGTTTATGTGTGAGAATGAGTGTGTGTAGTTGTGTAAGTGCATGTGCATCAGCTCATGTGTGTATGTGTTTATGTAGAAAGGAATTGGCCAATTCCTAAGACAGCAGCCTCCAAACACTTTAGAGAGAAACAAAGCTGTGAGAGATCCCAATAGCTTCTTCATCTCTTCCACCAAATTTTGAATGGCCTGCGATGATTCCTAGAAATAAACAAACCCATTAATGAGAATGAAATTATTGCAGAAGGCAGATAAAGTGACAATTAAACAAAAAAATGTGGTATGGTAACAGCTTTATGTAAGTGAGTTCAAAACAAAAGTTGATGTTTCGGCCAAGTAAGCCTTCAGCTGGAACAACTATCAACAACACAAAAATATATATAAGGATATATATCTATCTATTGACCTTTCGAGCCGTAACCGGCCCATAGGGCGTAGACCAAGATACACCTTCTCCTATATGAATTTTTGTTCTAGCAGTTTTCTTTTAAAGATATTTTATCAAATCTCGCCATCTGTCTCTGTTCTGTGCAAGCAGTTCTATCTCATTGAGGGAGCCGATTCCTGCTGCTCTTGCCTCTCTCATCAATGTTCTTCTCAGTGTCTCCCTGGGTCTTCCTCTTTTTCTTTTACCTGTTGTTTCCCATATGAGGGCTTGCTTTGCTATTCGATTATTATCTCTTCTCATCACATGTCCAACGTATGACCATCGTCTTTTCTTTATTACTGAAGATATTAGTGGTTGATTGGCGATTTCTCTAATTTCCTCGTTTGTTTTGAATTCGTTCCATTCTATACCAAGTATTTTCCTTAGACATTTATTTTCGAATGCGTTCAACTTTGTTTCTATATCTCTTGTTGTTTTCCAGCTTTCACACGCATACGTAAGGGTTGATAGTACATTTGATTTGAATAGCCTAAGTTTTGTGTTTGTGCTAATGAGTTTTGATTTCCACAACTTTTCAAGGCTTCTGATATATACACATATCATATATAAGTACACAAATCATACAGATTCTTTGCGGAAAATTCTGAAAGAATATGGCTTACCATCAAAAATCATAAATATTTTTAAAGACATGTATGATGGTTACACATGTGCAGTTTGAACAGAGGAAGGACTGAGCAAATTTTTCCCAATAGAAACTGGGGTTAAACAAGGATGTATTTTATCGCCCTTGTTATTTGGAGTTGTTATGGACTTCATGATGAGAAATGCTGCACTGGTGATAAAGGCATCGAATGGATACAAGGAGACCATTTGGAGGACCTCGACTTTGCTGAGGACATAGTTCTCATCAGCAGTCAGATAAAAACGATGCAGGAAAAACACAAATGAACTATCAGCAATAGCCAGCAAAATTTGGCTTGAGATCAATCATGAAAAGACTAAAGTCATGAAAAGCTTAATTCCAACAGATGACAAAATATACATGGAAAACAAACCAGTGGAAGAGATCGATCACTTTATCTATCTTTGAAGTCACATTGATCGAGAAATGGATACAAGTAAAGAAATTAGAATTAGAATAGCTAAAGCAGCAATGTCTTTCAGAAGCCTTGAAAAGTTGTGGAAATCAAAACTCATCAGCACAAACACAAAACTTAGACTATTCAAATCAAATGTACCATCAACCCTTACGTATGTGTGTGAAAGCTGAAAAACAACAAGAGATAGAAATGTTATAGAAACGTATATAGAGATATAGTTGAACGCATTAGAAAATAAATGTCTAAGAAAAATACTCGGTATAGCGTGGAACGAATTCAAAACAAACGAGAAAATTAGAGAAATCGCCAATCAACCACTAATATCTTCAGTAATCAAGAAAAGTTACGATGGTCATATGTTGGTCATGTGATGAGAAGAAACTTCATTCCTCTAAAGACTAATTAACATTAATTTTATTTAATAACTTCGGATCACACTACCCAGAGACCAGGGGAGGGTAAAGCCATGGATTACATTTTATTAATTAAAAAACTTTTCACAGCCAGTGTGAATCAAACCCGGGACATTCTTGTCTTGGACATTCATTTTCTCTCTTGTCTAGAGGATGAGGTCTTACTTCTAGACCACCCAGCCTCCCCGTATAAGATATGCTTGAATTAAAACCATAATATTTGACAGAATTCTTACTTTCATAACATCGGTTATTCACAACGACAATTCACAAACAGCAAAAATAGACTCAAGATGCAACAAAGCTTGTCAAATCATCAGACAACTATCATGACTATTGTCCAACAAGGAAATAACTCTAGAGGTAAAAAATGGGGCAATCTACAGAACATTGTTATGCTACCAATGCCAGACATGGACTCAAGAACAAATGACAGGAAACAGCCTGAGAGATAAGATTAGAAATGTAGAACTGAAAAAAGCTAGGCATAATCCCTGCCATAGAATATATAAAGAAACAACAGATAAAATGGGGTGATCATAGGAAGAGGTATGTACTACAGCACTCAGAAAAAAAAATGATAAATAAAAAACAACAGAAAAAAACAAAGAACAATATATGCTCCGAAGCAGGATCGAACCCGTACTCCATGGCATTGCGCCTTGCCACGAGAAGCCGAACACTTAGGAAAACTGCCACTCAGCTAACTAAAAATTTAGCTATTGCAGACAATGTCTACTACATGTATGATTACAGCACTGTTGTCATTTTTTTCTGAGTGCTGTAGTACATACCTCTTCCTCCTATGATTCCCTGAATTATTGCCTCGGAAGTTTCCCTCTATAATAATATTAATTTATTATTAATTGTCTCCATTATAAAACCAGTGGATACTACTATTCGTGCAGTTTCGTCCAATAAATGTTTGTCTCTAACACAAGCATTCAGCACTACTGAAGATACTTGTCTTAATAGGAAAGTACAGAAATACAATTTATTTCCGAGCTGTGATCGTAACCCTATGCTATAGTCATGAGAACGCCTTCACGTAAGACATTTTCCGCAATAGCTAAATTTTTTAGTTAGCTGAGTGGCATTGTTCCTAAGCGTTTGGCTTCTCGTGGCAAGGCACAGTGCCATAGAGTACAGGTTCTATCCTGCTTCGGACCATATATTGTTCTTTGTTTTTTTCTCTTGTTGTTTATTTGTCATTTTTTTCTGAGTGCAGTAGTACATACCTCTTCCTCCTATGATTCCCTGAATTATCACCTCGGAAGTTTCCATCTATAATAATGTTAATTTATGATTATTGGTCTCCAACAGATAAAATGGTTTGGCCACATGATAAGGCAGAAAGATCAAAACACAACAAAACAAGCCTTCAATAAACATTGCGAGAACACCAAACTCAAAGGCTGACCATGAAAAAGATGGATTTACAGAACAATAGAAAGGAGTAGGTTGAAAATAACCACTGCATGGGTTAAACTGGGAGCCGCGATAGCTCAGTGGTTAGTGAACTGGACTACAAAGAACAAGAGGTAGGGTTCGATCCCAACCGACGGCTTCCGGGTTCACCCAGCCTTTAATGGGTACCTGATTTTTTTCAGGGAAAGTAAAGCGGCACGGGCATAATACTGACCACATTACCTCAAAAATCATATGCCGAAGGTCTGTAAAATATAGGTCACTAACACTATATTCCCTATACGCCACTTGGCGTGACGGGAGTACATTACTTTTTTTTTTACTTATGGGTTAAACTGATAGGACAAAATCTATAAAAAAAAACAACAAATTTTTGAAAGCATATGGCTACTGGAGTGAAAAAATAGGAAAAGTGATATTCATACAAATATTCAGTCCTTGTAAACTTCAGAGATATAAAGTTGGCATGTAAAAAACACATTTGTTTTAATCTGATCTGTCTCTTCTAATAATTTGTTAGAAATAGACTGACCTTCTTCAATAAGAAGTTTAACTACATCTGGTTGTTGTATGGCTACAGCCAGTGACAGAGGTGACACATGATTCTAGTCCGTTATGTTCACATTAGCTCCGTGGGAGAGAAGTAGCCACATTGTCTGTGAAAACAAGTCATGATATGTGTCAATGTCATGGAACCTTGAGGATCATATTTCTCAAAATCATATTCTTCTAGGGAGCCTCGGTAGCCTATTTGGAAAAACCACCCGACTGGGCCACCTACATTTGGACAACCCATGTTCGATTCTCGCTGGAAACAGTCTGAATTGTACTTGTGGTTGGAAAAAAAATATCCTCACAGCTGACCCTGCCACTGGCAGAAATGGGTACCAGGGTAGTACTCTGAGAAGGTGAGGAATGCCATCTTGCATCGAGAGTTTCGATGCCAGAAGTGACACTATCCAGAAGTCTCAGAACACTTATGGATAGGTGGCCGAGCATACAAGGGTGAAAACTCGCATAGTAAGATGCCGATTCAAGCCTTGTACATTCCCTTTATCTTCTACTTTCCTTCCTCATTTGTCTTTTAGTGTTGAGGGGAGATATAGTTTGCGGTCTTTAACTCCTCTGCTGGTCTCTCCTGCTGCTATGTTTCATTGTGTTTTTAATATTTCATCAATTAATTTTTTCTCATGGTCAGCCCTTGAGTCTGATGTTCTCACAACGTTTATTGAAGGCTCGATGTGTTGTGTTTTGGTCTCTCTGTCTTATAACATGGTAGTTTTTTTTTCTCAAATCTACTCTGGCTATATTTTGAAATCTTACTTTCAAACACTTGCCTTACTTACCTCCATCTATTCATACGCCAATCTTTATTTCTCATTCTTTCTTGTTTTTACCCCATTGCTCAAATGAGATGATAGTCCTTTACCCCTTAGATAGACATTAACCCTATATTATGATACCATCGTAAAAATTACCACCTCAAAATAAAAAGTCTTGAAATTTGACAGTTTGCTGCCTGCAAACATCCCCCCTCACCCCTTTTTCCTAATTACCATTTCCAGTGACACTTGGGTAATGGATTTGTTTCCCTTGATATTGGATCAGACATAAACATGCAGACCATAAAAAATACGATGCACGTCTATTCGGGACATGCTCTGCAGCTGAAATGACCTAAGTCACGTTGACACAAATGAGACCCTTCCTCTGACAATAATTCCACTGTTTCTAACCTACATTCAGAACCTTTCCCCGCCACCTTCCTGCTGTAAAAATAATAATTGTTTATATAATGCTGTCAACAGTGTCCTGTCTGTTGTTTCAGTTCATCTCACAAATTTGTTAAAATAACAACTGCCACCTAATAGCCCAGTGTTGATGACTTTCACTTTCACTGACGCAGCGAGCACAAAAAATATGTTTCAACTTCAAATTTAACAAAATTGAAGCTGTCACAAAAATTATGACTTTCACTTCCACTCACTGAAATTATTAGGTTGTAAAAACAAATATAGATTCTAAATGTTGATATGAGAGATTAAATGTCGTGAATTAAGCAGATCGTAAAATTTTATTAATATCACTTATGAACACTGAAGCCACGAGCACAAAAATACAGATCTTCTCCGGATACAAGTTTAACAATTTTGGAGAAGTCAAAAAAATTTTGACTTTCACTTCTACTCACTGAAATTATTAGGTTGTATTGTTGTATAAACAAATATAGATTCTAAATGTTAATATGAGAGATTAAATGTCGTGCATTAAGCAGATCATAATATAAAATATATAGTCCAGGTGTCATTTTTCCAGCAGCGGCAGGCAAGAAACATTCTGGTTAGACTTAGTGGGAGGGAATTACGTATTTGACGTCACAACTGCATAAAACTATGGTAGATGTTTTAAAGAGCAGGTGTTCACATGTGTATGGTATCATGGACTTACGGCAGCTGCATAAATAGAAAACATAACAACCCCAGTAGCTACAGCACGATGGAGTTGAATTTCATTCCATAAATCTAGTGTAACCCAGGAAATGATTACAGCCTCCAATTCCCATGTCTCTGCTTGGGTAAACACAAAGCTGTGTAGCAAAAGTTCAAAGAAAATACTATTTTTAAAAATCCAAATGTAATAATTAAATGGTAGTAATTTTTACAACGGTATCATGAAAACATCACTCACAGATCATCATCATTATCGAGTGCTGTCTCCGCATCGAAGGTTGGCTACCATGGAGTGTCATTCCGCTCTGTCTCTTGCTTTGATGGTGCAGGTTGTCACAGGCTGTCTTGTCCATCTTTTGATGTTAATCGTCCATGTTAGTCTTGGTCTGCCTCTATTACTTTGTATTTTCCCTTCCAATATTACTTTTAGTAGGCTGTTGTGTCTTTTAACTTACCCCCAAAATCTCATTTGTCTTCTTTGAATTGTGTTTAGCAGTTCTCTTTTCATTTTTAGTTGTTTTAAAACTTCATCATGTGTTCTCTTTTCTTTCCATCCAATTCCACCTATTCTTCTATAAATCCACATTTCAAAGGCTTCAATTTTCTGTTCTGTTTTCTTATCTAATGTCCGTGTTTCTGCACTATACAGGAGTACTGAGAAGATATAACATTTTGCTATTCTTAATTTTAGCCGTGGTGTTATTTGTTTTGATGTTAATATACTTTTCAAGGCATTAAAATTACTTTTTGCTATTCCTATTCTTTTGTTTATTTGAGTGTTACATTTTCCATCGCTGGTTATAGTATGTCCAAGGTAGTTGTAGATCTGAACTGTCTACAGGTCTATTACTTCAACTTTGATATCCACTTGTAGGTTTCGAGTATTATCTTTGTTTATGATCATAGTTTTAGTCTTTTTGATTTCACTCACAGATAGGTCACGTAATCTAAAGTTAAGTGGGCATAGATGTATTATTTTGAGCTTAACAGCCAAGTTTTGATATCTGTGCTTTTCAGCCTAACACATCTGACCTCAGCACAGCATTTCTGAGAACTGGGTTGCCTACCCTCTTTGATCCCTTTTTACTTGGCCAAACTGGTTAGTTTATTTCTACAAACACTACTGGGGGGTGGAGTAGGATCTTGATCAGCTCTGTCGTTTGCTGATCCTGACGCAGGAACTGTCTGCTCTCAACTCAGTTACTGGATGAGCAACTTAGTGCCCACCCCCATCTCATTTTCTTTAATACTTCTACATTACATGCATCAACAGGGCCAAGACACTGATCCAGCAACTGACATAAGTACGGTCAGCAACCCACAGCTGACTGCATGTGCCAGAATCAATGGAGGGAAAAATTTGCGAGTAATAAACAGTCCACATCTGAATGCCTGATCTTTAAAACCTGTACCATAGTTTTATTTAGCCGTGACGTCACCGTGACATCAAATACAGAACTCCCTCCTACAAAGTCTGACCAGAACATTTGTCTAGCCTGCCACTCCTAGAAAAATGACACCATGACTATATATTTTACATTACGGTCCATCTAATTCACCAAATGTTATCTCATTAACATTGAACACCTATATTTGTTTATACAGAAATACAATTTCATAATTTCTGTAAGTAGAAGTGAAAGTCATAATTTTTTTGGCCATTTCAATTTTGATGAATTTGTATTTGGAGTCAGTAAAAGTAAAGAGCCTCCGTCACGCCAAGTGGCGGATAGGGAATATGATGTTAGTGACCATCAATTTTACAGACCTTGAGCACATTATTTTTGGGGTAATGTGGTCGGTATTATGCCTGTGTCGCTTTACTTTCCCAGAAAAAACCCGGTACCCATTAAAGGCTGAGTGAAACCGGAAGTCATTGTAAAAAGTATTGTTGTGGAAACAGCGCCATACATTTTAGAGCAGTGATCTCTGCAATATGTGCCACTTTAGCATGCAAGATTTCTGTTTTTGAGATTGTGGTTCTGCCCTATGTCCTGTCTTCGGCTCGAAGGACAACAGATAGAACCCGGAAGCCGTCGGTTGGGATCAAACCCTACCTCTTTTCCTTTGTAATCCAGTTCACTAACCACTGAGCTATCGCGGCTCCTGTATTTGGAGTAGGTCTATGTTTTTGTGGAGCCTTGGTGGTTGAGTGGTTAGTGTGCTCACTTCCTGACCAGAATGGTTCAGGTTTGATACCAGTAGTGGCAAATTTTATTTTGGACTGACAAGACTCTGGGAGTCACCCAGCCTCTAAAAATAGATAGCAGAGATCTTTCTGGGAAGTATAGGTGGCCTGGCAGGATACTGACCACATCATCCAAAAATGTGCCGTGGTCATAGAAAAATGTGGTCACTAACACCATATTCCTGATACATCTAGCAAGACATGGAGGGAACCTTTTATTTTTAACTTGTTATGCTATTGTGCTCGCCGCGCTGGTGACCATAACTGATTTAATAATATTTTATGATCAGCTTACATAAAATAGATACAGTAATGCGTGAAGAACAGGCTGGGTTTAGAAAAGGGAGAAGCTGTCTTGACCACATTTTCACTCTACGACTTATATTGGAGGAACACATTGAAAAGCAAAAACCTTTTGTACTTAACTTCATCGACTTCAAAAAGCATTTGATAGTATTCATAGAGATTCTTTGTGGAAAATTCTGAAGCAATATGGCTTACCATCAAAAATCATAAATATTATCAAAGACATGTATGATGGTTACACATGTGCAGTTCGAACAGAGGAAGGACTGAGCGAATGTTTCCCAATAGAAACTGGGGTTAAACAAGGATGTATTTTATCGCCCTTGTTATTTGGAATTGTTATGGACTTCATAATGAAGAAATGCTGCACTGGTAATAAAGGCATCGAATGGATACAAGGAGACCATTTGGAGGACCTCGACTTTGCTGATGACATAGTTCTCATCAGCAGTCAGATAAAAACGATGCAGGAAAACACAAATGAACTATCATCAATAGCCAGCAAAATTGGGCTTGAGGTCAATCATGAAAAGACTAAAGTCATGAAAAGTTTAATTCCAACAAGTGACAAAATATACATGGAAAACAAACCAGTAGAAGAGATCGATCACTTTATCTATCTTGGAAGTCACATTGATCGAGAAGGGGATACGAGCAAAGAAATTAGAATCAGACTGGCTAAAGCAGCAATGTCTTTCAGAAGCCTTGAAAAGTTGTGGAAATCAAAACTCATTAGCACAAACACAAAACTTAGGCTATTCAAATCAAATGTACTATCCACCCTTACGTATGCGTGTGAAAGCTGGAAACAACAAGAGATATGGAAACAAAGTTGAACGCATTCGAAAATAAATGTCTAAGGAAAATACTTGGTATAGAATGGAACGAATTCAAAACAACGAGGAAATTAGAGAAATCGCCAATCAACCACTAATATCTTCAGTAATAAAGAAAAGACGATGGTCATACGTTGGACATGTGATGAGAAGAGATAATAATCGAATAGCAAAGCAAGCCCTCATATGGGAAACAACAGGTAAAAGAAAAGAGGAAGACCCAGGGAGACACTGAGAAGAACATTGATGAGAGAGGCAAGAGCAGCAGGAATCGGCTCCCTCAATGAGATAGAACTGCTTGCACAGAACAGAGACAGATGGCGAGATTTGATAAAATATCTTTAAAAGAAAACTGCTAGAACAAAAATTCATATAGGAGAAGGTGTATCTTGGTCTACGCCCTATGGGCCGGTTACGGCTCGAAAGGTCAATAGATATGATCAGCTTAATTTAAAACATTTAATCTTTCATATTAACACTGAACAGCTATATTTGTTTAAACAATAATATAATTTGATAATTTCTGTGAGTAAAAGTGAAAGTCATCATTTTTTTTTTTTTACAGTTTCAATTTTGTGAAATTTGTCTTGGAAGTTGAACTCTATTTTTGTGCTCACAGTGCCGGTGAAAGAGACAGTCATAAACACTGAGTTATAAGGATGGCAATTGTTATTTTAGTAAATTTGCAAGATGAACCAAAACAACAGACACTGCAATGTCTGTGGCGTTACATAAACAATAACTATTTTTATAGCAGAAAGGCGGGAAAAGATAATGAAAGCTGCATAGACAGCAATCCTGAATGTAAGTTAGAAACTTCTGAATTTTTATCAGGGAAGGGCTTAATTTGTGTCATTGTGACTTAGGTCATTTCAGCTAAAGAACATGTCCCGAACTGGCATGTGTCCAATTCCAAGAAAAATGTATTGTGAAGAGGTTGTTGTTACCTAAAGATTTTATTTAGAGTTAAATACACCGACTTTTTTCTGTTTATCTAATACATACCCCCATTGTCCCATGAACAACAGCAACATGCAACAGGGAGTACTGCCTCAGTCTCAGCTGCCTCAACATTCTGGTCATGTCCTTGGTGGTATACACAATATCACTGGAATCTTCTGTAAGATATACATCAAACAATAATCTTCTCTAAGATATACATCAAACAATAATCTTCTCTAAGATACACATCAAACAATAATCTTATCTAAGATATACATCAAACAATAATCTTCTCTAAGATATATGTAAGATATACATGTATATCCTGGACAAATATGGAAATAAAAAATACGAAACAAGAAAACCAAATTTAGAATATTCAACTCAAGCGTATTATCAACACCTATGCATGTGAAAGCTGAAAAACATCAAAAGAGATTGAGAGAAAATTAAATGCTTTTGAAGACAAATGACTAAGAAAAATACTCTGTGTACAATGGAATGAATTCAAGACTAATATTGAAATAAGAGAAATGGTCATGCAACCAAAGATCTCATCTAAAATTAAGGAAAGAACATGGACATATGTTGGACATGTACTGAGAAGAGACAATAAGAGATATGTTATAGACATCTTTGGAGTGAAATGATGATGACCTGCAAATAACTCAAATAATAAAAATGGGAACTTTTCACTTTGAAGCTGTGGTTTCTTCATTGCATTATCTCCCCTGCTCTCTTGTATATGGACAACAAGGCACTGGGGACAAATCACACCGCAGACGGTGGGAACTTTTCACTTTGAAGCTGTGGTTTCTTCATTGCATTATCTCCCCTGCTCTCTTGTATATGGACAACAAGGCACTGGGGACAAATCACACTACAGAACGGTGGGAACTTTTCACTTTGAAGCTGTGGTTTCTTCATTGCATTATCTCCCCTGCTCTCTTGTATATGGACAACAAGGCACTGGGGACAAATCACACCGCAGACGGTGGGAACTTTTCACTTTGAAGCTGTGGTTTCTTCATTGCATTATCTCCCCTGCTCTCTTGTATATGGACAACAAGGCACTGGGGACAAATCACATCGCAGACGGTGGGAACTTTTCACTTTGAAGCTGTGGTTTCTTCATTGCATTATCTCCCCTGCTCTCTTGTATATGAACAACAAGGCACTGGGGACAAATCACACTGCAGACGGTGGGAACTTTTCACTTTGAAGCTGTGGTTTCTTCATTGCATTATCTCCCCTGCTCTCTTGTATATGGACAACAAGGCACTGGGGACAAATCACACCGCAGACGGTGGGAACTTTTCACTTTGAAGCTGTGGTTTCTTCATTGCATTATCTCCCCTGCTCTCTTGTATATGGACAACAAGGCACTGGGGACAAATCACACCACAGACGGTGGGAACTTTTCACTTTGAAACTGGTTTCTTCATTGCATTATCTCCCTGCTCTCTTGTATATGGACAACACGGCACTGGGGACAAATCACACCGCAGACGGTGGGAACTTTTCATTTGAAGCTGTGGTTTCTTCACTGCATTATCTCCCCTGCTCTCTTGTATATGAACAACAAGGCACTGGGGACAAATCACACTGCAGACGGTGGGAACTTTTCACTTTGAAGCTGTGGTTTCTTCATTGCATTATCTCCCCTGCTCTCTTGTATATGGACAACAAGGCACTGGGGACAAATCACACCACAGACGGTGGGAACTTTTCACTTTGAAGCTGTGGTTTCTTCATTGCATTATCTCCCCTGCTCTCTTGTATATGGACAACAAGGCACTGGGGACAAATCACACCACAGACGGTGGGAACTTTTCACTTTGAAGCTGTGGTTTCTTCATTGCATTATCTCCCCTGCTCTCTTGTATATGGACAACAAGGCACAGGGGACGAATCACACCGCAGACGGTGGGAACTTTTCACTTTGAAGCTGTGGTTTCTTCATTGCATTATCTCCCCTGCTCTCTTGTATATGAACAACAAGGCACTGGGGACAAATCACACTGCAGACGGTGGGAACTTTTCACTTTGAAGCTGTGGTTTCTTCATTGCATTATCTCCCCTGCTCTCTTGTATATGGACAACAAGGCACTGGGGACAAATCACACCGCAGACGGTTGGAACTTTTCACTTTGAAGCTGTGGTTTCTTCATTGCATTATCTCCCCTGCTCTCTTGTATATTGACAACAAGGTACTGGGGACAAATCACACCGCAGACGGTGGGAACTTTTCACTTTGAAGCTGTGGTTTTTCCTTGCATTATCTCCCCTGCTCTCTTGTATATGAACAACAAGGCACTGGGGACAAATCACACTGCAGATGGTGGGAACTTTTCACTTTGAAGCTGTGGTTTCTTCATTGCATTATCTCCCCTGCTCTCTTGTATATGAACAACAAGGCACTGGGGACAAATCACACTGCAGACGGTGGGAACTTTTCACTCTGAAGCTGTGGTTTCTTCATTGCATTATCTCCCCTGCTCTCTTGTATATGGACAACAAGGCACTGGGGACAAATCACACCGCAGACGGTGGAACTTTTCACTTTGAAGCTGTGGTTTCTTCATTGCATTATCTCCCCTGCTCTCTTGTATATTGACAACAAGGCACTGGGGACAAATCACACTGCAGATGGTGGGAACTTTTCACTTTGAAGCTGTGGTTTCTTCATTGCATTATCTCCCCTGCTCTCTTGTATATGGACAACAAGGCACTGGGGACAAATCACACCGCAGACGGTGGGAACTTTCACTTTGAAACTGTGGTTTCTTCATTGCATTATCTCCCTGCTCTCTTGTATATGGACAACAAGGCACTGGGGACAAATCACACCGCAGACGGTGGGAACTTTTCACTTTGAAGCTGTGGTTTCTTCATTGCATTATCTCCCCTGCTCTCTTGTATATGAACAACAAGGCACTGGGGACAAATCACACTGCAGACGGTGGGAACTTTTCACTTTGAAGCTGTGGTTTCTTCATTGCATTATCTCCCCTGCTCTCTTGTATATGGACAACAAGGCACTGGGGACAAATCACACCGCAGACAGTGGGAACTTTTCACTTTAAAGCTGTGGTTTCTTCATTGCATTATCTCCCCTGCTCTCTTGTATATTGACAACAAGGCACTGGGGACAAATCACACTGCAGATGGTGGGAACTTTTCACTTTGAAGCTGTGGTTTCTTCATTGCATTATCTCCCCTGCTCTCTTGTATATGGACAACAAGGCACTGGGGACAAATCACACCGCAGACGGTGGGAACTTTTCACTTTGAAGCTGTGGTTTCTTCATTGCATTATATCCCCTGCTCTCCTGTATATGGACAACAAGGCACTGGGACAAATCACACCGCAGACGGTGGGAACTTTTCACTTTGAAACTGTGGTTTCTTCATTGCATTATCTCCCTGCTCTCTTGTATATGGACAACAAGGCACTGGGGACAAATCACACCGCAGACGGTGGAACTTTTCACTTTGAAGCTGTGGTTTCTTCATTGCATTATCTCCCCTGCTCTCTTGTATATGAACAACAAGGCACTGGGGACAAATCACACTGCAGATGGTGGGAACTTTTCACTTTGAAGCTGTGGTTTCTTCATTGCATTATCTCCCCTGCTCTCTTGTATATGGACAACAAGGCACTGGGGACAAATCACACCACAGACGGTGGGAACTTTTCACTTTGAAGCTGTGGTTTCTTCATTGCATTATCTCCCCTGCTCTCTTGTATATGGACAACAAGGCACTGGGACAAATCACACTGCAGACGGTGGGAACTTTTCACTTTGAAGCTGTGGTTTCTTCATTGCATTATCTCCCCTGCTCTCTTGTATATGGACAACAAGGCACTGGGGACAAATCACACCACAGACGGTGGGAACTTTTCACTTTGAAGCTGTGGTTTCTTCATTGCATTATCTCCCCTGCTCTCTTGTATATGGACAACAAGGCACTGGGGACAAATCACACTGCAGACGGTGGTAACTTTTCACTTTGAAGCTGTGGTTTCTTCATTGCATTATCTCCCCTGCTCTCTTGTATATGGACATATGGACAACAAGGCACTGGGAGAAATCACACCGCAGACGGTGGGAACTTTTCACTTTGAAGCTGTGGTTTCTTCATTGCATTATCTCCCCTGCTCTCTTGTATATGGACAACAAGGCACTGGGGACAAATCACACCGCAGGCGGTGGGAACTTTTCACTTTGAAGCTGTGGTTTCTTCATTGCATTATCTCCCCTGCTCTCTTGTATATGAACAACAAGGCACTGGGGACAAATCACACCGCAGACGGTGGGAACTTTTCACTTTGAAGCTGTGGTTTCTTCATTGCATTATCTCCCCTGCTCTCTTGTATATGGACAACAAGGCACTGGGGACAAATCACACCGCAGACGGTGGGAACTTTTCACTTTGAAGCTGTGGTTTTTTCATTGCATTATCTCCCCTGCTCTCTTGTATATGGACAACAAGGCACTGGGGACAAATCACACCGCTGATGGTGGGAACTTTTCACTTTGAAGCTGTGGTTTCTTCATTGCATTATCTCCCCTGCTCTCTTGTATATGGACAACAAGGCACTGGAGACAAATCACACCACAGACGGTGGGAACTTTTCACTTTGAAGCTGTGGTTTCTTCATTGCATTATCTCCCCTGCTCTCTTGGTGGCGCGATTCAAAGCCTAGACCTGTTGGATAATAGCAAAAGACTGGAGGTCTCCGTGTCAACTCTGAGCATGTTAAAGAAACCGTGGCAGTTGGAAACAGAAAGGAGTAGGTTGAAAATAACCACTGCATGGGCTAAACTGATAGGACAAAATATATCCAAAAAAAAACAATTTTTGAAGATTAAAAATGAAAGTATCTCTAAAGTTGGAGAATGCCTGCCTATATGGAGAGAGGCACTAAGCATATGGCTACCGGAGTGAAAAAATAGGAAAAAGTGATATTCATAGAAATATTCAGTCCCTGTGGACTTCAGAGATATAAAGTTGGCATGTAAAAAACACATTTGTTTTAATCTGATCTGTCTCTTCTAATAATTTGTTAGAAATAGACTGACCTTCTTCAATAAGAAGATTAACTACATCTGGTCGTTGTATGGCCACAGCCAGTGACAGAGGTGACACATGATTCTAGTCCGTTATGTTCACATTAGCTCTGTGGGATAGAAGTAGCCACATTGTCTGTGAAAACAAGTCATGATATGTGTCAATGTCATGGAACCTTGAGAATCATATTTCTCAAAATCATATTCTTCTAGGGAGCCTCGGTAGCCTATTTGGAAAAACCACCCGACTGGGCTACCTACATTTGGAAAAGCATGTTCGATTCTCACTGGAAACAGTGTGAACTGTTCTTGTGGTTGGAAAAAAAATATATCCTTGTGGCTGACCTTGTCACTGGCACAAGCAGGTACCAGAGTAGTACTCTGAGAAGATGAGGAATGCCGTCTCGCATCGTGAGTTTCGATGCCAGAAGCAACACGATCCATAAGTCTCAGAACCCTTCTGGATAGGTGGCCGAGCACATATGGGAGAAAACTCGCGTAGTAAGATGCCGATTCAAGTCTTGTACATTACCTTTATCTTCTTCTTTCCTTCCTCCTTTGCCTTTTAGCGTAAAGGGGAGATATAGTTTGTGGTCTTTAACTCTTCTGCTGGTCTCTCCTGCTGTTATGTTTCATTGTGTTTTTAATATTCCATCAATCCATTTTTTCTCATGGTCAGTGGTTAATTCTGATTTTCTCACAACGTTTATTGAAGGCTCATGTGTTGTGTTTTGGTCTTTCTGTCTTATCACTTGGCCAAACCATTTTATCTGTTGTTTCTTTACGTATTCTATGGCGGGAATTATTTCTAGCTTTTCTCAAGTTCTTTATTTCTTATCTAATCTCTCAAGCTGTTTCTTGTCATCCATCTAACACATTTCATATCTTTAGTGGTTATTATTTATAAATTGATCTTGCATCTAGGGTCACAGACTGGCATTGGTAGCACAACGTTGGAATGAAGATTGTATTTAGAGTGCCAGTTTTGCCTCTAGAGTTATTTCCATTTTGGACAATAGTGGTGATATGTGACTGATGATCTGACAAGCTTTGTTACATCTTGAGTCTATTCGTAATCATCAGCAATTAGAACATTTTTAGATTCCTCACAAATATTCTCTTTGATCTACCTTGTCTTTCTATTCCAGATTTATCTATTCAGTTTTGAGAAGCGCGTGGCTGTGCATCAAAATCCACTGTTTCACTGGCTGAAAAGCCTGCGTGTTGTGTTTGAAACAGATTTTGAAAGGATTTTTTCTATCAGGGGTGATATAAAAATTGTGATTCTCACACGTTGTGGCGACTGCTTTGACCAAGCAGCTTTTATCTTTCCGGTCCTGTCATGAGACCCCCCCCACCCCCCCTCGACATACACCAGCAATGGTAATATGTGTCATAAAGATAGTTTTTTTTCTCAAATCTACTCTGGCTATCTTTTGAAATCTTACTTTCAAACACCTGCCTTACTTCTTTCCATCTATTATACGCCAATCTTTCTTTCTCATTCTTTCTTGTTTTTACCCCATTACTCAAATGAGCTGTCAGTCGTTTACCCCTTAGACATTAACCCTATATTATGATATTGCCATAAAATTACCACCTCAAAAATACAAAGTCTTGAAATTTGACAGTTTGCTACCTACAAACATCTCCCTCCCCCCAATTTCTACTGCCAGTTACACTTGGGTATTGTATTTGTTTCCCTTGATGTTGGATCAGACATAAACGTACAGACCATAAAAAATACGATGCACATCTGTTCGGGACATGCTCTGTAGCTGAAATGACCTAAGTCGCATTGACACAAATGAGACCCTTCCTCTGACAACAATTCCGCTGTTTCTAACCTACATTCAGAACCTTTCCCCGCCACCTTCCTGCTGTAAAAAATAATAATTGTTTATATAACGCTGTCAACAGTGTCCTGTCTGTTGTTTCACTTCATCTCACAAATTTGCTAAAATAACAACTGCCACCTAATAGCCCAGTGTTGATGACTTTCACTTTCACCGACCCAGCGAGCAAAAAAAATATGTTTCAACTTCAAATGCAAATTTAACAAAATTGAAGCGGTCACAAAAATTATGACTTTCACTTCCACTCACTGAAATTATTAGGTTGTATTGTTGTATAAAAAAATATAAATTCTAAATGTTAATATGAGAGATTAAATGTCGTGAATTAAGCGGATCGTAAAATATTATTAATATCACTTGTGAACACCGACACCACGAGCACAAAAACACAGATCTTCTCCGGATACAAGTTTAACAAATTTGGAGCAGTCAAAAATATGACTTTCACTTTTACTCGCAGAAATGATTAAACTTGACTGCTGTATACAAAAAACTAGATTCAAAACATTAATAGGAGAGATTAAATGTCATGAATTACGCAGATCATAATATAAAATATATAGTCCAAGGTGTAATTTTTCCAGCAGAGGCGGGCTAGAAACATTCTGGTCAGACTTAGCGGGAGGGAATTACGAAAGAATTGCATATTTGACATCACGACTGCATAAAACTAATGTAGATGTTTCAAAGTGCAGGCGTTCAGATGTGTATGGTATCATACAAAACTGGCTGTTTTTTTATTTCTGAAATTTTTCAAGAGATTAATTTTTTCTATTATGACGGGGGAAATCTCCCTGGATGTATTATTTGACATGAAACAAACTTTAGTAACATCGAATAGACAGTAAACAAAACTTAGAGTGAGCTGAACATGCGGCTGGATTGACAGACTTAGGGCAGCTGTGTGAATAGATAACACAACACTTCCAATAGCCACCACACGATGGAGTCAAATTTCAGGCCATAAATCTAATGTAACCCAGGAAATGATTACAGCGTCCAATTCCCATGTCTCTGCTTGGGTAAACACAAAGCTGTGTAGCAAAAGTGAAAAGAAAATACTATTTTTGGAACTCCAAATGTAATAATCAAGTGGTAGTAATTTATATGATGATATCATGAAACATCACTCACAGTTAGGTCTCGTAATCTAAAGTTAAGTGGGCATAGATGTATTATTTTGAGCTTAATAGCCAAGCTTTGATATCTGTGCCTTTCAGCCTAACACATCTGACCTCAGCCCAGCATTTCTGAGAACTGAGTTGCCTACCCTTTTTGCTTGGCCAAACTGGTTAGTTTATTTCTACAAACACTACTGGGGGTGGAATAGGATCTTGATCAGCTCTGTCGTTTGCTGATCCTGACACAGGAACTGTCTGCTCTCAACTCAGTTACTGGATGACCAACTTAGTGCCCACCCCCATCTCATTTTCTTTAATACTTCTACATTACATTCGTCAACAGGGCCCAAGACGTTGATCCAGCAACTGACCTAAGTACGGAAAGTGACCCACATCTGACTGCATGTGTCAGGATCGACAGAGGGAAATATTTGTGAGCGACAATTTGTCCACATCTGAATTGCTGCTCTTAAAACTACCACAGTAGTTTTATTCAGCCGTGACGTCAAATACAGAATTCCCTTCTGCAAAGTGTGACCAGAATGTTTGTCTAGTCTGCCACTCCCAGAAAAAATTACACCATGACTATATATTTTATATTACGATCCACCTAATTCACATTTAATTTTTCTAATTAACATTGAATACCTATATTTGTTTATACAGAAATACAATTTCTGTGTGTAGAAGTGAAAGTCATAATTTTTTTAGCAGTTTCAATTTTTTTAAAATTTGTATTTGGAGTAGGTCTATGATTTTGTGGAGCCTTGGTGGCTGAGTGGATAGTGTGCTCACTTCCTGACCAGAATGGTCCAGGTTTGATCCTCAGCAGTGTTGGATTTTATTTTGGACTGACAAGGCTCCAGGGTTCACCCAGCCTCTAAAAAATGTATACCAGAGATCTTTCTGGTAAGTAAAGGCGGCCTGGCAGGATACTGACCACATCGCCCAAAAATGTGCCGTGGTCATAGAAAAATGTGGTCACTAACACCGTATTCCTCAAATGTCTAGCAAGGCATGGAGGGAACCCTTACTTTTTGTGTTTTTATACTCGCTACACAGGTGACCATATGTGATTTAATAATATTTTATGATCATCTTAATTCGCAACATTTAATCTCTCATATTAACACTGAACACCTATGTTTGTTTATAAAGTAAAAAAAGTAAGTAAAGTACCCCCGTCACGCCAAGTGGCGGCGTATAAGGAATATGGTGTTAGTGACCATAAATTTTTACAGACCTTCAGCACATGATTTTTGGGGTAATGAGGTCGGTATTACGCCCGTGCCGCTTTACTTTCCCAGAAAAAAATCAGGTACCCATTTCAGGCTGGGTGAACCCGGAAGCCGTCAGTTGGGATCGAATGCTACCCCTTGTCCTTTGTAGTCCAGTTCACTAACCACTGAGCTATCGCGGCTCCCTTATATTTGTTTATACAATAATATAATTTGACAATTTCTGTGAGTAAAAGTGAAAGGAATAATTTTTTTTTACTGTTTCAATTTTGTGCAATTTGTCTTGGAAGTTAACTATATTTTTGTTCTCCCAGTGCCGGTAAAAGCGACAATCATAAACACTGGGTTATAAGGATGGCAATTGTTATTTTAGTAAATTTGCAAGATAAACTGAAACAACAGACACCGCAATGTCTGTGGCGTTACATAAACAATAAATATTTTTATAGTGGAAAGGTGGGAAAAGATAATGAAAGCTGCATAGACAGCAATCCTAAATGTAAGTTAGAAACTTCTGAAATTTTATCAGGGAAGGGCTTAATTTGTGTCATATTAGGTTCTGATTGGTCACGACTGAGGGAATCATAGCTGGCTCATGGTGTCAGATCTGATTGGTCATGACTGAGGGAATCATAGCTGGCTCATGGTGTCAGATCTGAACGCTTGGCACACTTTGATAGAAGTATGTTTGTGCCAAGCGTTCGGCTTCTCGTGGCAAGGCGCGGTGCCAGGGAGTACGGGTTCGATCTCGCTTTGGACCATATATTGTTCTTCGTTTTTTTTTTGTTGTTGTTTGTCTGTAAATTTTTCCGAGTGCTAACACATACTTCTTTGTTCTATTATTCCCTATTAACTCCTTGGAAGTTCCCTATATAATAATATTTATTTATTATTATTTGTATCCAGTGAATCCAGGAGCCTTGTCGGGCAAATAAAAAAATAATGAAAAATAAATTCTACCCCTTCTGCGGATCGAACCCATGCCCTTCTCATCAGGAAGCACACTAACCACTCAGCCACCGAGGCTCCATGTAATGACAGAATTCATATAAATTTTTTGGGTTTCATTTTCAGAAATAAAATGACTGAGTATGACCCAGCAAATCATATGTGTTATTATTACAATTTATGGGGTACTGGTTGGTCTCAAGGCAAGACGCTGGCCTCAAAACAGAGAGGTTGTGGGTTCAAATCTTGACTGCGTCAGTTGGGAATTTTATTTATCTGCGGCAACCACCCCTGGTCTCAGCAGCGAGGCCCGAATTGAAACGTCAATTACTCATGGACCAAAAAATATATAAATACCTCAGAAGATGGAGTTCTGATGGAGATGGAGAAGAGGAGAATCCCTGTGCACACGCTGTCAGGGAAAAATGGATTAAAATGCAAAATTCAGTTCCTAGTCTCTACGGACTTCATCAGAGGTGAAAGCTGGTGGGAGAAAAAAAAAATAATCTATATGACTACTTTACATTTATATATTTTACAACTATATATTATAATAATCTAGATGACTACTTTACATTTATTTATTTTTCAACTATATATAATAATAATCTAAATTACTACTTTACATTTATATATTTTACAACTATATATTATAATAATAAATATTGAGAATTTAATTAATTGTTGGCACTCTTAATCAAATTACTATTGTATTAGTGTTACCACATAAAATAAAAGGTAAAAGTCGTGTTTAGTGTCCTAAATTATTTCTGCTAAATGAGTGATCTCCCCCTCACCGACCCGACATATTAAACATGAATTATAAATTTGTTTCTAATTTTTGCGAATTTAATTTAATTTTTTTCAACAAAAATTAGGGTTAGGGTTAGTTGTTGGCTATTCCAGACCCAGGAGGTCTTTTAATGACAGATTCGAGAGCAGCCGAATAAAGTGCACGGGGACGTTAATCCAAACAGAAATAATTTGGGACACTATATTATTTTGTGAAAATGAAAGAAAGAAGATAAATTTTGACACAAAATTTCACAAGAAATTCAAATCAAATGATCGTAACTTACGATGACTGGATCAACTATCAAATTAATCCTTCAGTTTACATATTAAATACCGATCTACATTACAAAATCTAAACTAAACACTACAATTTACTTGAATAAAATAAAATAATTAAAACGTGAGAAAACGTTGGAAAATACCAGAAACCATTAATTTTTGTGGCTTGGGTGCAGCAGCTTTCCAAAAAGTGAGGAGGATACTTAACTATTCATTCAATTGTTGACAACAGAAACAAGAAAAAGAGTTCTTAAATGTTATGTAGAGCCAGTCACTGAGTCTTAAATTCATGGACAATAGGCTATTAGTTGAATAGGACAACAGACAAGAAAATCACTGAAGTCTGCTGTAGAAATGTGGTTTTACAGAAGAATATTGAGAATACTAAGGACAGCTAAGAAGAGTAATGAAAACGTTCTGAAAAAGGTCAAAGCAAAAAGAGAGCTAATCTCCAATATTAGGAAGAAACAATCATCATTTTTTGGCCATGTAATGAGAAGAGAACAGCTGGAATATATTGTAACAACTAGGAAAATTGAGGGATGAAGAGATAGAGGGAAGCAAAGAGAAAAGATACCAGACAGCTTAAGAGAATGGCTTGGCAGAAGGTCAGCAACAAAAATGATAAACAACTGTCGTGATCGAAAGTTGTGGAGAGACATGATCACTTACGCCAGCAGGCCCGGTACTTGATTACTTGATGATGATTAGGGTCGATCTCGTCTGTTGACATCAACGTCATCTTGGCTAGTCTTCAGCAGCAAATATAAAGAAGGTTCGGAAATAAAAGAATTAATTGAGGAGAATATTCTATAGAATAATTTGTTCTATATCTCAAGCAATAGAGCCTTTCTAAAAAAAATTAGGAAAATATTAAACAATTAATTGTTGATAATAGAAACAAGAAAAAAGAGTTCTAAAATGTTATGTAGAGCCAGTCTTAACATGGAACTGAATCATGGACAATAGGACAAATGGCAAGAAACTTGCTGGATGTTGGAGAAAAGTGATTTGACAGAAGAATGTTGAGAATACCATGGATGACAAAATAGAGTCATGAAATATTTTTGAAAGAGGCCAAAGCTAAAAATATAGCAAATTTCCAATATTAGGAAGAAACAATAATTTTTTTTTTTGCCATATAATCAGAAGGGAACAGCTGGAATATATTGTGACACCTGGAAAAATTGAGGATGCAGGGACAGAGGGAAAGAAAGAAAAAAGAAGAAACCAGATCTTTTAAAGAATGACTTGGCAGAAGGTCAAATACAAAAATGATAAATAACTGTTAAGATCAAGAGATGTGGGGTGACATGATCAACTATGCCAGCGGACATGGTACTTGAGAATGATGATGATTATATCCAAGTATTTTACAACAGGTGTCTCCATTATTTATACCCTAACTATAACTTAGTCAGTATGTTTATATCATATAACATCTAACCATAATTATGTCTAAAACATATAACATCTATCTATAACTTAGTATGTCTAAAACATATAACCTCTATCTAATCATAATCATGTCTATAACATATATCATCTATCTATAACTTAGTATGTCTATAACATATAACATCTATCTAACTGTAACTTGTCAGGGTATCTATAATATATAATACATATATAAATATAACTTACTCAGTATAGTACATAGTTATTATGTCTATAACATATAACATCTAATCCATTTTATCCAGAATTGTGCTTTAATGTGACTACAACAAACTGTGTGAGTGAGAGGGCTATTAATATTTTTGATTTAATTTAATTTGTGAATTTAAAATAATAATTAGTAACTTAGAAATTATTGTAATAACATAAGATTGATGTTATAATTGTAATGTGGATTTTTACTTTTTCAATTTTAATTTTTGTTTATTACAAGTGACAATAATGACAAATAAACAATTAATAATAATGAATGTCCAAATGCTTTCATTATGAAGATTGAAATATCTAGAACTGTTGGAATAATTATTTATAAAATTAAACTTAATCATTAGTTGAAGATATTCTTAGTTATTTTGTAAGAGAACCTAAAATGATATAGCCCTGTATGATCCTCAAAATACAATTTTGATTTTGAACTTACTTCTGCATTTGTTCAGGAAAAGATGAAAATAGTCACTTGTTTACATGGGACAATATCTTGTAAACAACTGCTGTGGTTGTCAGATTTTTTATTATCATATATTAAATAATAAATAAATGAAAATATATAAATAATATCATGCATATAAATATAACAAATAATACTTATAAATAATACCCTAAAAAGGATACAAACAAATGTAAATATAATTATGTTATTTTATTTTATGAAATTATGTCTTACATACAGGGTGAGTGGCCTACCGCATAATTTCTAAATTGTTACCTTCAAACAAAATAGTTTATTTCCTATCTTTCTGGATCTAAGAATAATAAAGAATATGTACTGGCAACAAGAAGAACAGGAAATCAACTGGGAATGTTGAAAAAAATAAAACAGGGTGTTAGGCAAGGTTGTGGGCTGACACAAGATTTCTTTAATATTTATAGTGAGATTATTTTAAGATCCATAAGTGGCATGGCTGGAAAATTCAGAGGTTATAATATAAATAAACTAAGGTATGCTGATGATACAGTCTTAATCACTAAGAGTGAAGATGAGTTACAAGAAAGGTTGGACATTATAGTGAAAAAAAGCAAAAATAAAGGACTCAGCCTTAATATCAAAAAGACAGAGGAAATGGTAACAACAAAGAAAAAACATCACCTCAGTGCAAAATAAAGACATGTGGAACAATGTTAAAAGAGGTAAATGAATTTAAATATTTGGAAAATTTGTGAACCTCAGACAGAAGATGTACAAAAGAGGTGAGATGCAGAATGGCTCAGGCAAAAGCAGCTTTGCAAAAAATTAGGAATATACTATGCAATCCACTTTTGACAATAGAAACAAGAAAAAATAGTTCTTAATTGTTATGTATAACCAGTCTTAACATATGGATGTGAATCATAGACTATAGGACAACAGACAAAAAAATCACTAGAGTCTGTAAAATGTGGTTTTACAGAAGAATGTTGAGAATATTATGGACAGCCAAGAAGGGTAATGAAAGCGTTCTGAAAGAGGGCAAAGCAAAAAGAGAGCTATTCCAATTTCCAAATTTAGGAGAAAACAATATTTTTTTGGCCATGTATTGAGAGGTGGGCAGCTGGAATATATTGTAACAACAGGTAAAATTGAGGAACAAAGTGATAGAGGAAAGGAAAGAGAAAAGATACTAGACAGCTTAAGAGAATTGCTTGGCAGAAAGTAAACAACAGAAATGATAAATAACTGTCGGGATCAAACGTTGTGGAGAGACATGGTCACCTACTTGATGATGATGATGATTATATCCTGTTTTAGTTTCTCCATCACACAGTAAACTCCAAATGGAAGACTTACCTTGATTTTTATTTTATTTTTAATAATGTTGTCCTAAATGAATTCACTGAAGACTTTAATTTTCAATAATGTGCACAAAACTTAGAAGCACATTTATTTATGACATTAATTTAAATCTATATGCATTGCTAAACATGTCTAATGATTAATATTTTGTTTACAATGGCGCCATTTTGAGAGAAATCATGGAGTTCTAATTGAATTTTATGCATACTAGATAATTTTTAATTGCTAACATTTAAAACAAATTATTTTCTTATTATTTGCACAAAACTTCGAAGTACATTTATTTATCGCATTAATTTAAATCTATATGCATTGCTAAACATGACTAATGATTAATATATTACTGAATGTTATGAACTGTCTAAAAAGTTAAAGGAATTACCCCTACGAACAATAACTTGTACTTTACGAAAAATTAAATGTTTGCAGTGACTTCCCTTAATAAACAAGGAAAATAATACTTATACAAAATTAATATAAAATAATATTCCAACTTGCATCGTAAATTAAAGGCGCATAAACTTTGATTGATAATGTTTAATCCTAGTGCATTTTGTGATATATTGTATATAGATTCTTTTTTAATATTTAAACATACGTACTTTTAAGACGATTTTTTTTAAAGTGATATGCAAACTTAGGTACTCTTATAATATTACGCTAGCAAGTGCTTTATATACTATTTATTAGTTTTATGATGTTCTAGTGGCCGCTTTCTCAGAAATACTAGTGTATATTTTGAGAAGGAACTGTCTGATTGTTGCCAATGATTAAGACGTGACTGCTCGTGTCATCCTAGGTTCAGCTCCTGTGTTGCCTGCTCTAGCAGCACAGACTGTGTCATGTCGGCTACATGGCATAGTAGTCTTTGGGTACTGTGCTGATACCTCCCATTATGTCATTGTTTGAACGCAACATCAGAGGGGTGGAAGATGCGTGGTCGGACCAAGGTAACACCTCATGTCCTTAGTGCCGAGATTGCAATCGCGCACGGCTGTGTGCTGTTGAATCTGGGCTAGTTTCCACTAGCTAGGCAGCCCTAGCATAGGGCATCAGTCCTAGTGAGGTGGGGATCCTGGGGACAGCAGCCCTTCCATTTACACAAATGACATGAATGGTTATCCCCTTCACTTCCTCTGTTCCCCACATTTCCTGTGGAGTGTGAAAATACACGAGAACGTACCCCTCATCACTTCGGTCTCACATTCTACAAAACTTGCATTCAAGCCATCCAAGGACACGACAACTTATTAACATCAAAAGAAAGACAAACATCACTTACAAACACCTCATTAAACAGCAAGCACCTACACAGCTCAGAATCAAGAGAGGTCAAAAATACTTTCTCACAGACTACACCAGCACTTTCTCAAACCTCCACAACCCACACATCGCTCCCAAAGCAAGGGAAGTCACATACAGACTCATATACAACATGACACCCACAGGACAAGCAGCAAAATGCCAACTTTGCAGGCGAAACATACGAACACATATTCTACAAATGCAGCACAATCATACCAGCAAGAACAGAGTTACAACTAGAAACACACTCTACACAGAAAGTAGACATATACAGATCTATCATGCTAAACACACTACCAAAAACAACAACACAACAATCCTACACTAAATCCCTAATTCTATTAGTGGTCCTGGTTTATGAAATTCTAGTGAATATTTTCAAACTCGCCATTTTTGTGCCTTATTCATTGGATTGTGCTCATTGGATTGTGTTTTTATTATTGTGTTTTTTGGTGGTGACACACAGGTCACGAAAGTATGGAGGTGCCTACGTTTGATCTGGATGGAGACTTCGAGGGAAACCTCATTCATAAGAGTGGCACACTAGCATAGGGCATCAGTTCCCTACATTTCCTGTGGAGTGTGAAAATACACGAGAATGTGCCCCTGTATGACGTAGGCACAGGTAAACTACTCCTCGCCATCGTTGGTAAATCCTCAGACCTGTTTGATGACTTTTCAATTAAATACTATTTTATAACGCGTGTATTCTGCCATAACAATTCATTAAGTTCCATTTCAACAATCAATTCAAAAGGACAATCAATCAATTCATAAATATAATTAACTAAGTAATTCATACTTAATAATCCTTGGAGAATGAAAGAACACACGCGATGTTTATGTTTCTTAAGCCAGAAGTAGGTTACACTTACACGGTCACGTGATTACACGGATGTCTCTCCAGACACTACGTTTTAAGTTCGACGATCTCACAATGTCACACTGTACCCTAGTTAACCTGGATTTGTCGTACGCTAATTGACAATTGACGATTTCAATCTTAAACGTGCTCTGCTGTCTTGCAATATTCGGGAGTTTTAGTGACGCGACGCGCTGAAGTAGCTTGAATTCTTTAGTTGTGAACTTATTGTTGACATCAATTTGACTTGTCTCGATAACTTGAGCATGTTTTGTCTTGAGCTTTCACGATAACTTGCTATTTTGAGTCCGTGATCAGTTCATCATCATCATCATCATCGAGTGCCATCTCCGCATCGAAGTTTGGCTATCATGGTGCGCCATTCTGCTCTGTCTCTTGCTTTGATGGTGCAGGTTGTCATAGGCTGGTTTGTCCATCGTTTGATGTTACTCGTCCATGTTAGTCTTGGTCTGCCTCTTTCTCTTTTACCTTGTATTTTCTCCTCCAGGATTACTTTTACTGTTGTGTCTTTTAACATGGCCCAAAAATCGCATTTGTCTTGTTTGAATTGTGTTTTGTAGTTTTCTTTCACTTTTAGTTGTTTTAAGACTTCATCTTAGTAGTTGTAGCTCTGGACTGTCTCCAGATGTATTCCTTCAACTGTGATATTTAATTGTAGGTCTTGAGAATTTTCTTTGTTTATGATCATAGTTTTAGTTTTTTTGATATTCATATCTAGTTCCTTTTTTTTTGCTTGTCATGTTTATTTCATTAAGTAATTGTTGTAGATCTTTAGGATTTTCAGATAGTAATACAGTATTATCAGCATATCTTACGTTATTGATTATCTTTCCATTAATTTGTAGGCCTGGCATCTCAGTGATGTTTTTAAAGATTTGCTCAGTGTATAGATTGAACATGCTTAGTGATAGGATGCATCCCTGTCTTACTCTTCTTGTTATATCAATGGGTGTAGAGTTCTCTTTATTATCTTTTATTTTTGCTATTTGCTCCCAGTATAGATTACATATTAGTCGTATGTCCATGTCATCTAGATGTATCTCTTTTATGCATTCTATAAGTTGTTTGTGGTGTACTCCGTCAAAAGCTTTGGTGTAGTTTATGAAGAAGGCATATATTGGTTTATTTCTATGTGCATTCCTCTTAAGTCTTGTTTGCTTTCCATAGTTTCTATTTCTATACATTTTTGGCTGAGCCAGTCTTCTTTTACCTTTTTGTACATTTTGCGTATTTCATTATCTATTTTATTGTATTGGGCAGTGTTCTTCGCTCGTCTCCTTTCTTCCATTTTTCTCTAAGATGTTGTCAGCTATCCATTTTTGTTTTTTGTTCTTTTTTTGCGTAAGGTGTCGCAGGTTTCATGTATGCTTTTCTTTATTCATTGCCATTTGGTTGTTACTTTTTCATCAGGATTTTCTCTTCTGTATTAATCAGTTCCTTCTTCTAGCAGGTTCTAACATGTGTTCTTTACTTGTATTGTATAGGTATCTTTAATATCTTTTTGATTTAAAGCTGTTATATCTGGTGGTATTGTTGATGAATTAGACTATTTCTTCTTTCTCTTTAGTTTTATTTTCATTTTAATCATTACAGGATAGTGATCTAAATTAATATCTGCTCCTGGATAGGTTTTGGCTTTCTTTACGCTGTTACGGAACATTTCTTTTATCATTTTCTAATCTATTTGATTCATCTTCTTATCTCCAGGGCTTTTCCATGTGTATAGTGTCATTTTCTCTTGCTCAAAGTAGGTGTTGCATATTATTAGCCTGTTTTCTTCACAGAATTGTATTAATCTTTCTCCTCTGTCATTTCTTTTTTCCTAAACTGTGGTTTCCTATAATGGTCTTATATCTGCCTTTTCCTACTTTAGCGTTCATGTCACCCATTACAATCAAGATGTCCGAAGATTTCACTTGCATAACTTTATTTAGGTCTTCATACTATGCCTCTATTTGCTCATCTGTGTAGTCTTGAGTAGGTGCGTATGTCTGTATTATTGCTATGTCGAATGGTTTTGCTTTCATCTTGAGTAGTATAATCTTATCATTGTATGTCCAGTGGGTACTTATTTATTTTTGTAGCTCTCTTTTTATTCGTATTCCTTACCCTCTTTGATGTTCTGTTGTGTTTCCTGAGTATATAAAAGTATATTTTTCGTCCTCTATGTACCCACATTCTTTTCATCTTGTCTCTGATATGCCTAAACTATCTATGTCTATCCGTTCCGCTTCTTGAATTAGATTTTCAAATTTCCCGTGATCAGTTAACTTGAATATATATATATATATAACTTGCTTATTCCTTGCATTGAACGTGACTTCTTTGCTACTTGATTTACTTCGTAAGTTAGATACAATATCAGCCTTTATACTGTTAATATAATTCGTATTTTCTTGATATACTTTGACAACACTGTTTAAATATTTTTGATAGCTGGCTTGATAAGTAACTACTACGGCGGTGATTTTGTATTAGTTCATTCACTTGGCTCGTTGAGCTTCTATTACGTGTTGTAATGCTGTTATTGTTGGTCCCTACTGCCGGGCATCTGTAGTGAAATATATGACGCATTCGTGCTCGCAGAGAGCTGTCCTTTGACGAAAGATTCAATCCTGTAGAACATGTTTTGTTGTCATCTTATCCAGGGTACAGTGGCACTGGCTGGTAGTTTCTATTTTGAGTTTAGTGAACATGTGGTTTCTCATTCTGTTGTGGCCAGTAAGTAGGCGAAGTATGATGACTTTATCTCTCCTTGATAGTTGGAGGTATCCATCCATCTCGTTATACTATGAGTGTTCTTGTTTCCATTTTTCATGATACCTTCATTTGATGATGGATTTGACTTCATCGTAACTTACCAGATGGTTCTATTGTGGTAATCTTCCTCTCTCTTTAGCTAATCTGTTGCGCGTTCGTTTCCGTATATATTACAGTGTGATGGTAACCACTGGATGACCAATCTCTGGAAGTTATTGTACATCTGGTTAGGGTTGTTCTCAAGTCATTTAGCTCACTATTCCTGAGGATTTTAGAGCTATTAGGATTGACAGCGCATCAGTCAGTATCACCAATATCTTGTGCACGCTATTTTTGTGTTGGATATCCAGTTTTGCAGCGTCTTTGAGGGCTTCAGTTTCTGCTTTAAAGTTGTTTGACACGTTCCCAGTAGCTATTGATTTGGTGATCTCATTCTGGTTGTTCAGCTTCAAGAACACACCTCCCCCTCAATTTCTGATGGCGCTTGTAGCAGAGCCATCTGTGTATATGTGTGAAGTTTGGGGAAAGCCTAGCGTATAAATTTACTATTTTTAGTGATTTCATAGTCGTATCCATAAACAAATGTCTGAGGGTAAAATTAATAAAAGTGATTTTTATTCAAAATCTTGCGACGGTGATGTCCAATATGAAGATTTAGGAAAGCCTAAAGGTTAAATGTATTTTTTCAACAGTTTCATAGGTGTATCCAGAAAAAATGATCAAGGGGTAAAAATTCATAAAAGTGATTTTTAAGTAAATTTTTGCTACGATGATGTCTAATATGAAGTTTGAGGCAAGCCTAAAGGATACATTTATTTTTAAACTGTTTCATAGGCGTATCCCTCAAAAATGGACAGAGTTAAAATTCATAAAAGTGATTTTTAAGTAAATATTTGCTACGGGATGTCTAAAATAAAGTTTTAGGTAAGCTTTAAGGTTAACTTATTTTTTTTTAACAGCTTCATATGCGTATCCATCAAAAATAGTAAGCGGGTAAAAATTAATAAAAGTAATTTTTAAGTAAATTTTTGCTACGGGGTTGCCTAAAATAAAATAAAGGTATGCATAGAGGTTACATGTTATTTTTCAAACAGTTTCAAAGGCGTATCCCTTTAAAAATTGTCAGGGTGTAACATTTATAAACGTGCTTTTCAAATATTTTTTTTGCTACGAAGATGTCTAAAATAAAGTGTGAGGTAAGCCTAGAAGGTTAATTTTATTTCTTAAAACAGTTTAATAGGCGTATCACTCAAAAATGGTGGGGATAAAATTCATAAAATTGATTTTATGTAAATTTTTGATTCGGTGATGCCTAAAATAAAGTTTGAGGTAAGCCTAGAGGTTAAATTTTATTTTTTATCAGTTTCATAGGCGTATCTTTAAAACAATGGCTGCGGATAAAATTCATAACTGTGACTTTTATTCAAAATCTTGGTACAGGGATGTCAGATATGGAGATTAAGAAAAGCCTAGAGGTTAAATTTATTTTTAAAAACAGTTTCATGGGCGTAAACGTAAAAAAAGATCAACGGGTAAAAAAATCATTAAAGTGAATTTTAAGTAAGTTTTTGCTACGATGATGTCTAATATGAAGGTTAAGGTAAGCCTAGAGGTTAAATTTTATATTTTAAAGAGTTTCATAGGCATATCCCTCAAAAATGGTCATGGGTAATATTATTAAAAGTGATTTAATTTTAAGTACATTTTTGCTACAGGGATGCCTAAAATAAAGTTTGAGGTAAGCCTTGAGGTTAACTTAATTTTTTTTAACAGCTTCATAGGCGTATCCCTAAAAAAAGTGAGGGGGTAAAAATTAATAAAAGTGATTTTTTAAGTACATTTTTGCTACGGGGATGCCTAAAATAAAGTTTGAGGTTAGCCTAGAGGTTAAATTTTATTTTTTAAAACATTTTCGTAGGCGTATCCTTAAAAAAATTGGCTGGAGAAAATTCATAACTGTGATATTTTGTTCAAAATCTTGCTACTGGGATGTCTAATATGAAGTTTTGAGAAAGCCTTGAGTTTAAATTTATTTTTTTAAACAGTTTCATAGGCGTGTCCCTGAAAAAATGGCTGGGGGTAAAATTCATAAGTGATTTTTTTTTATTCAAAATCTTGTATGAGGATGTCTAATATGAAGTTGGAAGTAGACCTAGAGTGTAAATTTACAATTATTTAGTGATTTAAATGTAGTTTCCATATCCATAAAAAAATGGCTGGGGGTGAGGGGAGTGGGGGAAGTAAAAAACATAAAAGTGATTTTTATTTAAAATCTTGCTACATGGATGTCTAATATGACGTTTTGGGAAAGCCTAGAGGTTACTTTTATTTGTCAACTGTTTGATAGGCGTATCCCTAAAAATGATCAATGGGTAAACATTCATAAAAGTGATTTTTAAGTACATTTTTGCTACCGGGATGCCTAATATAAAGTTTGAGGTAAGCCTAGAGATCAAATGTTATTTTTCAAACAGTTTAATAGGCATATCCCTCAAAAATTGTCATAGGTAAAATTTATAAACGTTATTTTCAAGTAATTTTTTTTTGCTACGGGGATGCTTAAAATAAAGGTAAGCTTACAGGTTACATTTTATTTTTAAAACAGTTTTATAGGCATATCCATCAAAGATGGTCGGGGTGAAATTCATAAAACTGATTTTTAAGTAAATTTTTTGGGACAGGGATACATAAAATAAAGATTGAGTTAAGCTTTGAGGTTAAATTTTATTTTTTTAACAGTTTCATAGGCGTATCCCTCAAAAATCTATCTATCTATTGACCTTTCGAGCCGTAACCGGCCCATAGGGCGTAGACCAAGATACACCTTCTCCTATATGAATTTTTGTTCTAGCAGTTTTCTTTTAAAGATATTTTATTAAATCTCGCCATCTGTCTCTGTTCTGTGCAAGCAGTTCTATCTCATTGAGGGAGCCGATTCCTGCTGCTCTTGCCTCTCTCATCAATGTTCTTCTCAGTGTCTCCCTGGGTCTTCCTCTTTTTCTTTTACCTGTTGTTTCCCATATGAGGGCTTGCTTTGCTATTCGATTATTATCTCTTCTCATCACATGTCCAACGTATGACCATCGTCTTTTCTTTATTACTGAAGATATTAGTGGTTGATTGGCGATTTCTCTAATTTCCTCGTTTGTTTTGAATTCGTTCCATTCTATACCAAGTATTTTCCTTAGACATTTATTTTCGAACGCGTTCAACTTTGTTTCTATATCTCTTGTTGTTTTCCAGCTTTCACACGCATACGTAAGGGTTGATAGTACATTTGATTTGAATAGCCTAAGTTTTGTGTTTGTGCTAATGAGTTTTGATTTCCACAACTTTTCAAGGCTTCTGAAAGACATTGCTGCTTTAGCCAGTCCGATTCTAATTTCTTTGCTCGTATCCCCTTCTCGATCAATGTGACTTCCAAGATAGATAAAGTGATCGATCTCTTCTACTGGTTTGTTTTCCATGTATATTTTGTCACTTGTTGGAATTAAACTTTTCATGACTTTAGTCTTTTCATGATTGACCTCAAGCCCAATTTTGCTGGCTATTGATGATAGTTCATTTGTGTTTTCCTGCATCGTTTTTATCTGACTGCTGATGAGAACTATGTCATCAGCAAAGTCGAGGTCCTCCAAATGGTCTCCTTGTATCCATTCGATGCCTTTATTACCAGTGCAGCATTTCTTCATTATGAAGTCCATAACAATTCCAAATAACAAGGGCGATAAAATACATCCTTGTTTAACCCCAGTTTCTATTGGGAAACATTCGCTCAGTCCTTCCTCTGTTCGAACTGCACATGTGTAACCATCATACATGTCTTTGATAATATTTATGATTTTTGATGGTAAACCATATTGCTTCAGAATTTTCCACAAAGAATCTCTATGAATACTATCAAATGCTTTTTTGAAGTCGATGAAGTTAAGTACTAAAGGTTTTTGCTTTTCAATATGTTCCTCCAATATAAGTCGTAGAGTGAAAATGTGGTCAAGACAGCTTCTCCCTTTCTAAACCCAGCCTGTTCTTCACGCATTACTGTATCTATTGAATCCTTTATTCTATTTAGGATGATTTTACAGAATAACTTTGAGGCAACTGACAAAAGTGTCACGCCTCTCCAGTTGTTACAATCTCTAAGATTGCCCTTTTTTGGGATCTTAACAATGATTCCTTTTTTCCATTTATGAGGCGTCTTCTCTGTTTTCCAAATGATGTTGAACATTTTTTGGAGATGTATTAAATTATGGCTATCAATTGCCTTGAGGATCTCAGCTGTTAACTTATCCTCTCCAGCAGCCTTGTTATTGGTCATTAGCTTTAAGGTGGTTTCTATTTCACTCAAGGTGAAGTCATCTAAATTTACATCTAATTCTGCTGCTGGTGTTTCAGCTTCAAAATCTATTAAACTGTGAGGTAGTGGACGGTTAAGAATTTCTTTGAAGTGTTCTGCCCAACGGGCTTTTATGTCTGCGCTTGTTGTTAGCATTAATCCAGATTTGTCTAGAATTGGTGTTCCACTGGATGTATAGGTGTTTGTCAGCATCTTTTGTACTGTATAGAGAGTTCTGCTGTCTCCTGTAATTGCAGCTGTCTCTGCTTTCTCTGCCAAGTTGTCTATATAAGCTCTTGTATCTCTTCTTGCCAAACTTTTCACTTTGTTGTCTAATTCTTTGTATGTTGCTTTTGCCAGAACCTTTCCAAGATCTGTCTTTACATTAGTCACGGCTCTCTTTGCTTCTCTTCTTTCTTTGATGTATTTCCATGTGGTGTCTGAGATCCAAGCTCGTTTTTCCATTTTCTTCAGTCCGGCACTTGCTTCTGCTGCTGTCATTAGTATTTTGCTCTGTGAGTCCCACATTTCATTGATATCTAAGTCTATTTCACCGAGTGCTGAATAACAATTACTTAGCTCTATGTTAAACAAAAATGGTCAGGGTATAAAATTCATAAAAGTGATTTTTAAGTAAACATTTGCTTCGATGATGCATAAAATAAAGTTTTATGTAAGCCCAGAGGTAAAATTGTATTTTTTAAAAACAGTTTCATAAACGTATCCCTTAAAAATGGCTGATGTAAAATTCATAAAAGTTTTTTTTTCTATTCAAAATCTTGCTATTAGAATGTCTAATATGAAGTTTGAAATAGGCATAGAGAGTACTATTTTTAGTGTTTTCTTAGTCGTATCCATGAAAAAAATGGCTGGGATAAAATTCATAATAGTGATTTTTATTCAAAATTTTGCTACGGGGATATCTAATATAAAGTTTTGGGAAAGCCTAGAGTTAAATTAATTTTTAACAGTTCCATAGGCGTATTTCTAAAAAATGATCAAAGCCTAGCCTGTCAATTTACTATTTTTGTGATTTCATAGTCATATCCATAAAAAATGGCTGTGGATAAAACTCATAAAAATGATTTTTTATTCAAAATCTTTATGTGAGGGTGTCTAATATGAATTTTGGTGTTGGTCTAGGGAACTTACTATTTTTAGTGATTTCATAGGTGTAGCCATAAAAATGGCTTGGGGTATAAAGATGTGTGAGCGATTGTGCATTTGTGTGTGGGTGTTTTTTTGACATTTTTTTTCAACTATTATGACTATGGGTGTAGGTTTTTAGGGTTCGAGTTCAACTTTTTGATTATAAGCCTAAATATTTGTATTTTGGTGCTAATTTTTTTGCGATGTGGCCTAACTTTTTAGACCTAGAATATCACTTTCTGCTCGTTGTGTCTAAATATTATGACTATTTGAGTAGATTTTTAGGTTTTTGAGGTCGACTTTTTTAATATGAGCTTACATTTGTGTTTTCTGGGGATAAAATTTGTGCGATTTGGCCGAACTTTTTGGACCTTGAACATAACTTTCTGTTTGTTGTGTCTAACTATTATGACTATATCCGTGTTCTGACTTTGTTCTTCGTTATGACACGACACCATACATTCAAGAATCAACAAACTTTGTGGGTTACAAGTCAGTCCTCATTTATTATATTACACATATATATATATAGATAGATGCTATCAGGCTGTCCTTCCTAGCGTCTCTGTTCTGTAGATACTTGTTCAATGTAATAAGTCTTGGCCGCTGAGGTATTTCGACTACCGTCGGTGTTGTACCTCAGCTATTCCTATAGTGGATATTCTAACTTTCTCTCTATCTTTATTGTTTCTCTTTCGTCTGCGTCTTCTGTTCTAACGTTCTCCGATGGATATCTCTGTGCCTATCTTTAGGACTCCGTCTCTAGTTCTAGTTCTCGTCCTCTAGTTCTGGTGCCTGACTTCTAATTCTGATCTGTAATTCTAATTCTGCTCTCCTGTTCTACTCTAGTTGAAGTTCTTCAGTGACTATCTCAATTCCTATCGGTCGCTAGTGCGTGGCTATGCTCCTAAGTTCTCTGTAAGTCTCTAAGTTCTCTCTAAGTGTCCTCTCTAAGTTCCATCCTAAGTGTGGAATTCCCCTAGCTTTTATACTCCTGTCTTTTGACCGACAGTTTACATTTTCTCCTGCCAACTATGGCATTGACACTGTTCCACTTCTCTCTGTACTCAAGTGACTCTCTCTAATCACCTGACACCACGTGGCGAGCCCTTTATTTGTTTACGAGTTCTAGGCTCCCCATCAACAGCTAGGGTCATTCCCCCGCCATCTGGCAATTTTAGTTTATGAATTCTACCTTCCTACTGACAGCTAAGATAAGTTTCCCACTAGTGGTCAATCAGTGCGGTTTCCCATGGTCTCTAGCCATCTCTATGTTAATTATGTCTAATCATGTTTTGTCCTCACTTAATTATGATTTAAATATGTATGTTTCATCATTCACGGTTACATGACTATGGGAATAGATTTTTAGACTTTTGAATCTACTTTTTGCTTATGAGCGGACTAACATTTTGGACCTTGAATATAGCTTTCTGACTGTGCTCTCAGTACTGAATTATGGTTTGGGCATACTCACTCTCTCGTCAACTCAGATCGCAAGGTTGGAATGAGTTCAAAATTAGGGCCTACAGGCAGTTCTCGGATACACCAGAGATACACCTATCCGTTCAATGATGTACTTACGTGACTTTCCGTGGATTAGAGTAGATCTATAGATCTGCTCAGGTCCGGCTTAGTTGAACGCGGAAAGGAACATAATTAATTCCTTGCATTCAGAATTGGGCGTGACCAAGGGCACGCGCCTCAATCGTGAAAATAATCCTTTATGACTGAGTCGGAGGAGTCCACATGGAGAGTATGCAATTTGAATGACATTAGGCCCGGCAAGGATTGGATAGAAGTAACAGCAGAGAAAAAGAAGAGAACCAAATTAATAATTGATTTTTGCAGCGATTGTCGCAATTGGAACCTACAGAGCTACCGAGGTCGTAATAAGGGAATCCGTCGAAAAAGTGTCCCCACCTCTGTATCTCATCGTCTACACGGATGGTTCTGTATCACGCGGACAGCGCAGCGACTAGGGTTTTGTGGCATACCAACATGGCAGATAAGTGGCTAGGGAATCTGGCAAGTGTAGCATTACGGTGCCCAGCATGAGAATGGAGATAGAAGCAGCAACAGCTGCGATAACATGGCTGGTTACACAGAAAGTGAATCACGCAGTCTTGGTGACTGATACGCAAAGTATGCAACAGAAGATTGGTAGACAGTGTCTGCAGCAGGAGTGGATGTAGCTCTTGGATGACTCTACAGTTAGGACGTTAATTTGAGTGTAGTGTTCAGGTCATGTTGGCGTATTCGGTAATGAAATAGCCCGTAAGCTCAATGGTGTACTCGGTAAAGAAACAACTGATAAGCTTGCTGGTGTACTCGGTAATGAAATAGCTAATAAGCTTGCTGGTGTACTTGGTAATGAAACAGTTGATAAGCTTGCTGGTGTACTCGGTAATGAAATAGCTGATAAGCTTGCTGGTGTACTCGGTAATGAAATAGCCGATAAGCCTGCTGGTGTATTCGGTAATGAAACAGCTGATAAGCTCACTGGTGTACTCGGTAATGAAATAGCTGATAAGCTTGCTGGTGTACTCGGTAATGAAATAGCTGATAAGCTTGCTGGTGTACTCGGTAATGAAATAGCTGATAAGCTTGCTGGTGTACTAGGTAATGAAATAGCTGATAAGTTCACTGGTGTATTCGGTAATGAAATAGCTGATAAGCTCGCTGGTGTACTTGGAAATGAAATAGCTGATAAGCTCGCTAGTGTACTTGGTAATGAAATAGCTGATAAGCTTGCTAGTGTACTTGGTAATGAAATAGCTGATAAGCTCGCTGGCAGCTCTGATACTGAGTGTGGCTTTATTCTGGAAAAGAGGACATCGTCAAGTTTGTTCTTCATTCATTAAGAAAAGAGGAGAATGGGTGGGACAATAAAGAGGCTAAAGATGGCGATGAAATCTGGTAGATCCAGATTGCTTGGTGAGAAAAACAAATCAACACCTTACATGAACAATCAGTCTGCCTACGCTGCGAGAAATGCTGGGACAAGTGGTGGAGCTGATTTTGGGATGCCTCGACTTCAATTAAACTGATTCCATCAATGAAATGTGTTTTCATGAAATAATGAATAAGTTCATTTCAACTATCTGCTATCTTTTCTCTCTATCTATTCTTGCCTAGGGAGCCGCGATAGCTCAGTGGTTAGTGAACTGGACTACAAAGGACAAGAGGTAGGGTTCGATCCCAACCGACGGCTCCGGGTTCACCCAGCCTTTAATGGGTACCTGATTTTGTAAAGGGAAAGTGAAGCGGCATAATGCACGGGCACACATGTGAACGGGCGTAATGCCGACCACATTACCCCAAAAAGCATGTGCTGAAGGTCTGTAAATTATAGGGTCACTAACACCATATTTTTCCCTATACGCCATTTGGCGTGACGGTTGTACTTTACTTTTACTTTACTTACTATTCTTGCCTCAAATTTTGCCACATTGCTACCGTCATAAATAGAACACCTCGTGTCGACTGATCAAGATAGTTTTCTATTTATATCTTAAATGGTTACAGAATTTGTGGCTCAAAAATGGAATATTTCAAAACAGAACGTCTCAAATTTGACATTTTCGAAGGCAAAATAATATATATATATATATATATATATATATATATATATATATATATATATATATATATAAAGTATTATTGTGTTAAAATATCATTCATACACAAATTAATGAAGCCATAAGTTTGTAGCCTCGATGGCTGAGTAGTTAGTGTGATCATTGCATGATTAGAAAGGTGAAAATTCAATAACTAGACGTGGGTATTTTCGGGCCGACAAGGCTCCAATCTTCAACCAGTCTATGTAAATGGGTACCATATTTTTTAAGAATTAATGCCGGCCTAGAGTGATACCGACCAGCTCACCAAACAATTTGCATGGTCATGGAAAATATGGTCATTAACACCATTTCCCACATACGCCTAGCAAGACAGGGAAGTGGAGCTTTACTTTGACTTGTTAGCTTGACTAGAAGCTTCACTTGTGTGTGTCTGGTGTCACACATTGAAACCACTCCCATCAAATATCAATTTATGAATGAGCAAATTGTTGTAGACTCAGGTCATCTTCACTTGTGTGTGTCTGGTGTCACACATTGAAACCACTCCCATCAAATATCAATTTATGAATGGGCAAATTGTTGTAGACTCAGGTCATCTTCACTTATTAATGCTGTAAACGTTTCAATGTTGGAATGAAAATGCTACTTTAAGATTAAAACAAGCAGCTGTGCCGTAGCTTTGACTTTATAACGGAATGGCTTCACAGTCTGGGCACCTCCATATCTGCTCAGCCAGCAACCAACAAAATGTCAATCTCGATCGTTCATACTTTTCCATAGAACACGCTGAGTTCTTCTCTCAAAATGGTGTGCTACTTGATGAATAGAAAACTGTGTAATATTGAACGCGCTTAACTCTGTACAAAAGGCGTGCAGCTCATAATGGACACACCCGAATCACTGTAACGTCCGACACAAGCAGCATAACTCTATGTGTCAGCGACAAAACCGTGGACTTAAGATTAGTGAGCATGCCACAACAATAGTCGCTGTCCCAATGAATGAAGTCAGGCCACCACTTCCGTGAAACACTCGATCAGACACGGTCCAGCTTGTGGCAAATTTTTTACTCGAAAACAGACAAATCATACACCCCGTACCAAGGCAAGGCCGAAGCCTGTTACCGTTCTACTAAACTCAAGAGCCAGTGGCACTGCAGCGCTATCTCATCGCGTAGGCACGCGAAATTCATGTCACTGGAGAGGGAGAGAGGTAGTTTAAAATCGTAACTTTAAGAGAGAAAGAGAGAGGCAGTTTAAAATCCTAACATTAAGAGAGAGAGAGAGAGAGAGAGAGAGAGAGAGAGCGAAAGAAAGAGATGCAGTTTAATATATTAAACAATAAGATTTAGATAGAAGAGAGAGAGAGAGAGAGAGAGAGAGAGAGAGAGAGAGAGAGAGAGAGAGAGAGAGAGTTTAAATTTCTAGCAGTAATATAAAAGATCGAGATTAAAAATGAAGGAGTTAAGAGAGTTGAGAAAGTTTATACTTCTAGCATCATAAGTTAACCATTTAAAAATTCTAGAATGACCATAGAGACAATTTAAAATACAAGTACGATGTGAAAAGTAGATTATAATATTGGTATGAAAAGAGATACAGGTAAAAATCCCTCTATTAATAAAGAAACAGTTAGAAATACTAAAAAGAAACATTAAAGCAGCTTTTAAAATAATGTTATGAAAAGAGAGATAGACAATTACATCTCGAGCATTAAAGTAGTGAGAGACAGTCAGTCTTTTTTTATTTTATTTTAAACTGAGAATCAAGTTCAGAATAATTGATCAAACTTGTAGAATAAAGTGTAATATGGGGTGTTTATAATGTCGCTATGGAGTGACTTGATCAATATTCTTGAAATAAAATCACCGATTGATGAAATTGACATCACAATTGTGTCCATAATCCCGTCACAAACATAACACAGTAAGTCGCTATTATATTCACGGTTTCATTGCTGAAGGGAAATGCTGTTATACAACGGAAACAGTATATTTTTTTTAATGCGTCTTCGGTAATGATAGCAAATATAGAGAAGAAGTTATTCAACAATTTGTGTTGAAATGTCCAGACTCACAAGTCTCCCACCACAATGAGGCTATGACTTTGATTGACAAGTTTCGTGCTACGGAAAGTGTTGTAGATGCATACGGATCTGGAGGGCCTTCAACTTCAGAAGACACAGAACTTGATATGCAAACCAGAATTACAATGAGCCCTAATAAATCTTTAAGGTGGTTGTCTCAACATGCAAATTTTTCCAATGAATACCGTCCACAAGGTTCTGTAGTGTTAGCTGCACTATCGTCCTTACAGATTAATTGAATCGTCTTAATTCCATGCAAGAGATTGTGAATCCAGATTGAATTACTGCAGTTGGTTTCAGAACCTTATCTCTGAACAAGGTGATGAAGTCCATGACGTGGCATTCTTCACTGATGAGGCGCGGTTTCATCTATCCGGTTGCGTCAACAAGTAAGAACAACCGTATGCAGCGGAGTAAAAAAATAAACCCGCATGAATTACATCAAGTACCGCTTTACGTTCGGAAAGTCGTATGCGGATAATTGGGAAACATTTTTTCAATGCAAAAATCAACGCAGAACATGACCGTACTTTAATGCTGGAATCATTCATAGCCCACCTTACAGAGCGGGAAATTAAAGAAGCTCGGTTTCGGCAGGATGGGAGTAGTAGGAGGCGCACGTTATGATCGGACTTGTTTAGTTGACCAAAGAGTAGGAGGAAGGAGGAAAGATTTCCTCCTTCAAGTACAAGAGTTATATAGTAGGATACCACCACTTTCCCATGGTGGAAGGTGGTGGTGGTGGTGGAGCTTCTGTCATGATATATATGTATATATGAATAGGGCTTGTATAGTGCATGAAGAGGGTTGGTGGTTGAGGGGGATTATTACTGAGTCATGTATTGGACATCAGTTTTTCCCGCCAAAGTGACTTCCAATAGGAGCTAGTGTGTGTGTGTGTGTTGTCCGGCTATAGACCACGCCCACTCCGGAAGTGAAACTACCATATTAGGGAGTAGTGATACGTTAGTTATTTCATAGTTATGGTGAGTATATATACATATAATAGTAATAAATTAGTAGTTATTATATCCAAGGGACCGTAAGGGACCGTATTTAAGATAGATACGGACCATAATCAGTGATATTTAATCAGGTATTTCACGCTGACGACATGAAAGAACGATAGTCTCCTACCGTGTCACATAATGACCCAATCAATAAACCGCTCCCGTGAGATTAAAGATTTCTTTTTCCCAAGCGGTCTCGCTGCGTCGCTATGCTGACTGGAATTATCGAATTTATAACATAGGTTTAAGAAATATATTAAGATCAAGCTAAGTCCACTAATAGAGGAGATCGAGAGTGCACCCCAACGTTCATAGCAGAAAAGATAGGTGTAGTACATGTCAGTTGCCTCTCTGATACATTTTATTAGTTATTAATTATTTTTAAATATTTATTAACAGATTACAAAGAAGCCTGTGTTCGTGTTCATGTGTGTTTGTGCACAGTAATCAGAGAGTAGACAAAAGGAAAATTCTTCGGAAAACTTAGCTGGCTGAAAAAAAAGTAATAATTGTTGGCGGCGAGGTGCCTATATTCGTGTGTGGTCATAGAACAAGTGGACGGATAGCTGGGTTTGATGGAGAGGTGTGTGTGTGTTTGTCTGTGGGTCCTAGAGCAAGTGGACGGTTAGCTGGGTTTGATGGAGAGGTGTCTGTATTTGTCTGTGGATCCTAGAGCAAGGGCACAGTTAGCTGGGTTTGATGGAGAGGCGTGTGTGTTTGTCTGTGGGTCCTAGAGCAAGTGGACGGTTAGCTGGGTTTGATGGAGAGGTGTCTGTGTTTGTCTGTGGGTCCTAGAGCAAATGGACGGTTAGCTGGGTTTGATGGAGAGGTGTGTGTGTGTGTTTGTGTGATTCAGTATCCAAATAGTGATATAAATATATGTTGAAGTGATGGGTGACTGGCTAGAGTGGTGACTAAGTAGATCGATCAATCCCTCACCCAATATTTCCAAACACACTCGTTACATCACTAAAGATAAGGGTTATCAATATTAGCACAACGTAATCAAAACGCTAATAAAATAGGGTAATTATGGGGGCGATCCAATCTGTCTGGTTTATTACGTGACCACATTATTCAGCTTTCGCATCCATAGGCTGTTAATGGGGAAAAAGTACTAAGAATATTTTTGTATCAGTGTCCCCTACCATTCATCAACACATTCAAACGGATACAAGGCGTCTAACATATTTTATCTTTGTTGTGGTAAGTTTTCTTACTGCTTTGCCTTTATAAACATGTCAATGATAATAACAACTCAAAGATCAGATGAAGAAGTTAACGTAGACTGAACTGTAGACAGTTATAATATATGTTTAAGGCTGTGACACATTATGTTCCAGCTTAAGTCTATGTCGGACATCGATGCGATCTCATGTCTTATTAAACAGCCTAGGTAATTAATGTTAATCGGAGGTGAGCTTTATGATAAAAAAATTAATTAAATTAAACTACAAAACCAGTGACGTCATGACAGACGGGTTGTAGGAACCAATCATGATAAGTAAGTAGTTTGGTGAAACATTTGTGTCTCATACTGGGTGCTGTCTCACTGAAAAGCGTCGCACGTGGCTGAATTTGCCAATACTGGACAGACAGATCCATCTACAGAATGAACAAGATACGTTTTTATTTGTCTTCTGAATTTTATAACAGCACTGTCTCGAAACTTGCCGTGCCATTTTTTTTTTATTTTGCTTTCCATGTGCTACGATCCGCAGCCAAATTTTCTGTTTCTTTCACTGATAAAAAATGCCCCCAAGAAAGTCCTGCAAACATTCTTATATCTCAACACTGGTCTGCCCTAATGCCTCGCTCCATCTCTAAGTTTTCCTTACAATATTTTTATTAATATATTTGTATTTACATTCAATTTTTTTTTTGGTTGTATTTTTTTTTTGGTTGTTTTATTTTACATTCTTCTCGCGTGACTCACCCACTATAGTCTCCGATTCCTAAGTAATACCATAATGGACGGGAGTGTGGCTCACTGCAAGACGTTAGCTTGTTAATCTGTCCAGTCTTTAGCATACAAAGACAACGTACATTTTAAAAAATGTATAACCTGTTATTTTTCCCAACATAGGTAGTTCAAAATTATGATCCATTTAAAAGTGTACCATCATCCTACAGAGCTAGTTTAATTATGTCGTCTAATGTAGGTGTACCTAACCCAAGTATAAATAATCGGTATCTGTCTCCCATAACGGAAAGTCGGCTTCCTCCCCCTCTTTAGTTAGTTCATCTATATATTTCCTCTTATCCCTTTTAATGCATCTTCCCACTTCCTTGTTCACCTCCGTGTAAGCTTCCTGTGTCTTGGCTTTTATTTCCTCTCGTTTTGCTTTTATTTATGTCTACCTTCTTATTCTTCTCTTTTCTTTAATTTTATCCAGAGTCTCTGCTGTCATCCATGTCTTTTTCTAGCAATCTTTTGTGCTCAGCGTTTCTTCGCATGTCTCTTTCCATATTTCATTTACCTGTTTTCAATAATCGTCTGTAGTAAATGTATTTTCTAGTTGATGGAGGACATGGTATATGTTTGATATTGTGATTGTTGGTAGCAAACAATCATAATAAGTCAGTAGTTTGGTAAAGCATTTGTGTCTCATAATGGATGCTGTGTCACTTAAAAGCGTCGCACGTGGGTGAATTTGCCAACACTGGACAAACAGGTCCATCTACATAATGAACATGAGGTATTTCTGTGTGTCTGCCCGTGTCTCTTTTCTGTTGCACCTATGTCATCTGAATTTGATAACAGCACTGTCTGGAATTGTGCTGTGCCACTTTTTACTTTTAGTTTTGCTCTCATGTGCTTCGATATGCAACCACATTTTCTGTTTCTTTCACTGATAAAAAATTCCCTCAAGAAAACCCTGCAAATATCCCTATATCTCAACAATAGTTTGTTCTTTTGTCATGTTCCATTCGCTGAAAAACTACCCACGTGGCTGAAATTGCCATTACTTGACAGACAGATCCATCTACAGAATGAACAAGAGGCAGTTTGTGTGTCTGACCATGTCTCTTTTCTATGCACTTTGCGGCTTCTGAATTTGATAACAGCACTGTCTCGAATCGCGCTGTGCCATTTTTTTATTTTTATTTTTGCTCTCATGTGCAACGATATGCAACCACAGTTTCTGTTTCTGTCACTGATACAAAATTCCCCTGCAAACATCCTTATATCTCAACACTAGTTTGGTCTGCCGTCTCGTCCCATCTCTAAGTTTTCCATACAATATTTGTTTGGGAATACATTATTCATTCTTTACATGACCCACCCACGGTAGTCTCTGATTCCTAAGTAATTCCATGATGGACGGGAATATGGCTCGCTGCAAGACGTTAGTTTGTTACTTTCTCCCGCTATATTATGAGCGTTAGCTTGCAAAGAGAACACACATTTTTTAAAAATGTATAACCTGTTATCTTTCCCAACATAGGTAGTCCAAGACTATGATCCACATAAAGTGTACCATCATCATGCAAACCTGGTTTAGCTATGTCGTCTAATGTTGATGCACGTAATCCAAGTATAATCAATCGGCATCTGTCTCCCATAAATGAAAATCGCCCCTATCGAAAAAGATCCTCCTCTATTTAAGGTCATCTTGTTAAACTGGAAATATTGATATGGTGATAAGGGGAATTAACAACAAGATATGTTTGACGGCGTAATCCCCCAAAAACTCACGGACAGCGTTACAAGTGACGTTGATAATTTTTGTTTTGTTTGTCTGTTTGTGTGGAAAATTTGAGTCATCTCACTGAAAGGCTCCTTTAGGTGGTCAGGGAACGTGTAGAGCACATTCCAAAATACCAAAACATGTATCTAAATGTAACCAATGTCTCACTGTGCATGTAGGCGCTCTCCTAGTTCTGTAACCCTCGCTCTCCAATTATCAGTATAGATCTGTCTGACATCATATGGAAGAATATCTAAAGCGTCATCGTCAACTGTTAGTTTTCTTCTTTTCGCAGAACATCCAGTTTCCACTCGATGTGGTAGCTCGTTTGTGTGACGCCGATGAAGAAGTAGAAGGAGTCTGTATGGGGAACGATGAATACTGCTGTAGTTCGTATGTCAATTGTCGCTACTATTAAACGACGAACTGTAAAGAGGCCGTATGGGTGAGTGGTAGCGATACAGGTAGTGATATTGCATTTTTGGTTTTCTAGATGTTTTTTTTCTTTAGATTGTTGAGGTGCATTTGCACACGAAATATCACCAATAGTTTTGTTTTCACTAGCAGAAAATCACCATAAACTTTTTTTTTTCTCCCACAGATCCTCATTTCTTATCTTATATCCGAACTTATCTTGGAACTAGTTTCCTGACGTATTTGTGACACAGGTGACCTCCTACCGCTGAGAGTTATTTTCACGATCCATCGTTTAAGAGCTGTTGAACTGTGCTCTTTTCAATATTGGATATTCAGATGAGTCCAGAATCAAGGCTGAATCCATAATGACTGAGCTACTCGAAACACTGAGATGTGCTGTTGGTGACACATGTGAAAATAGAGGATGGTGTTGTTGTCGAAACATCATGATGGCTGAGTGAACATGTTGTTGACATGACAGATACTGTTGTCGTTATTGATGCTGACAGCACCGTTTTTTTCGGTGATGAGCATGTGAAAGGTTGTATCTCCCATCAACCGACAATATGGTAAAAACTTGTAGTCGGTGGCTCTGGTGTACGACTCGTTATGACAGAGGTTGACACACTCACAGAGTTTGTAGTGTCAACATAAGAACATACCCAGATTTGTCGACGCATCAGAGATTGTAGGATCAGCACAGTTGACATGCTCACGTGCCTCAACTCACACTCGATTGTAATGTCTCTGCTCTACATGTATTATCGGTGTTCTTGTAGTCGACACTGTCGTGGTGTGATCGTTCAAGATGTCATAGATGTCGACACACTAGGCTGTAATGTCGGTGATATATGTGATGGTATTGGTGTAGGGAGAATACAATTTGTAATGTCAACACCCCACATTCTCTCTTATTAACAACTAGTCGAGTCACCTTTCATGATAAGCGTGGTCGGTGACGAACACATTTCGATGTTGTTTTAATGGTGTCGAGCAAAATTTAATATCAAAATATATCCAAAATGTTCAAACTTTTTTTATTTTTAATGTTGATGTAGTTGTAGTCTTGCGCGCATCAGAATAACGAGATCGCCATCACTGAGACCGGTGTCGACACGCTCTCTGTTTTGTGTGAGATATGTCAACTGAACGTATGTTTTGTTTCTACCCTAGCTGTGTTCGAGTAAGTTGGTTTTTGTGTACCAGATCAACCTTTTATTCATCATCTTCCACAGCAACTTTCCTACATAAGGGAGCAGGCAGATGGGTCTGTAATTCTTGGAGATCATTTGTGTGTGTGTGTTTGACTTTTCTGAGTCAAGGTATGGTATGTAGAGATCTCCTCCCAAGCAGATGATACGTGTCCTAAGTGTCAAATATTGTTAACGATCATGGAAAAAACCAGTCATCGAGGTGGCATTGTCGACAGGCTTGAAGAAATCAATGTCGAAATTTGACATTGACAAATACCTGAACACTGTCCTTCACCCTCATTGTAATGTTTAAGTAAGATTTCCTGGAATGAAATTCGACATCTAGGTGAGCATCGCGTCAAACATATCCTAGGCTGTGATTGAGCTCGATGTTTTACATCCCCTTTGACTGGAGGATGATGAGCCTGTAAATCACGGAAGCCGTGTTGTCATCGAACGGTCTAGGTATGGTATGTAGAGATCTCCTTCCAGGTAGATAATACATGTCTTGAGTGTCAAATTCGGTTAACGATCCTGAAAAAAAAGACATGATGACGGAATCCTCGAGGTGTGAGGAATATTGTTATAAGACCATGATTAGCATGTACCATACCAACGGACGTAGACAATAATCATACCCGACCACATTTGTCTGTCCACACTGCATCTTATCAGTTCAGTTGTTGAGTGTTTTCCATCTTCTCTCTTTATCGAACACGATCTTTCATTCTTTTTTTATTTTGCCACTTGTACCAAGTATTCGAACTTTACTTTTTTCATGATGTGCCTGTAAAACATCGATTGTTACTTTCGACTGTTGATTAAGAGCTCTCTTTTTGTGTTGGACTGTTTTCAAACATTCAGGGAACGCTCAAATTCTTCTGAGAAAGGCCACATATGCGGCCACTAAGCGGCTTTTCATTTGGTTGTCTGCTGACCAGCGATGTCACCACCACCTCATGTATACTTGACTCTGACAGGCGATTTGCGAAAAAAATAAGAGGGAAGCAAGTAGGTATGAACGCCGTATACAACAAGACATGAGAATCTGTGGCAAAATCAATCTAGCCAGGGGTCTGATGGTGACATATATCGAATGATTTGACATGAACCCTCTACTTTTCAACATCTTCACTTTTAAAAGTAACAGATGAATCGACTAAGGTATAGATAGCATAATACCCAAAACCGGCGCTTTTTATTCTGCTGCGAAGATAGAGATAGTGGACACGATGTACGTACACGATCAGTAGACTGAACTTACCCAATTGTTCAAAAGACTTGAGCAATTGAGTGAGAATCGAACACTGGTGAACCAGACAAAGACGACTTCAAATTTGTGTCTCTCCGATCAAAGATATTGTGAACACACTTTCAAAACTTCCACAAGTTGATTCAGAAACTATCGTGATGACCCGCGAAACACAGGTGAGTCGGAAAAAAAAAAAAAAAAAAAACACGAGCCATTGTTTCGCGGGTCATCGCGATAGTTTCTGAATCAACTTGTGGAAGTTTTGAAAGTGTGTTCACAATATCTTTGATCGGAGAGACACAAATTTGAAGTCGTCTTTGTCTGGTTCACCAGTGTTCGATTCTCACTCAATTGCTCAAGTCTTTTGAACAATTGGGTAAGTTCAGTCTACTGATCGTGTACGTACATCGTGTCCACTATCTCTATCTTCGCAGCAGAATAAAAAGCGCCGGTTTTGGGTATTATGCTATCTATACCTTAGTCGATTCATCTGTTACTTTTAAAAGTGAAGATGTTGAAAAGTAGAGGGTTCATGTCAAATCATTCGATATATGTCACCATCAGACCCCTGGCTAGATTGATTTTGCCACAGATTCTCATGTCTTGTTTGTATACGGCGTTCATACCTACTTGCTTCCCTCTTATTTTTTTCGCAAATCGCCTGTCAGAGTCAAGTATACATGAGGTGGTGGTGACATCGCTGGTCAGCAGACAACCAAATGAAAAGCCGCTTAGTGGCCGCATATGTGGCCTTTCTCAGAAGAATTTGAGCGTTCCCTGAATGTTTGAAAACAGTCCAACACAAAAAGAGAGCTCTTAATCAACAGTCGAAAGTAACAATCGATGTTTTACAGGCACATCATGAAAAAAAGTAAAGTTCGAATACTTGGTACAAGTGGCAAAATAAAAAAAGAATGAAAGATCGTGTTCGATAAAGAGAGAAGATGGAAAACACTCAACAACTGAACTGATAAGATGCAGTGTGGACAGACAAATGTGGTCGGGTATGATTATTGTCTACGTCCGTTGGTATGGTACATGCTAATCATGGTCTTATAACAATATTCCTCACACCTCGAGGATTCCGTCATCATGTCTTTTTTTTCAGGATCGTTAACCGAATTTGACACTCAAGACATGTATTATCTACCTGGAAGGAGATCTCTACATACCATACCTAGACCGTTCGATGACAACACGGCTTCCGTGATTTACAGGCTCATCATCCTCCAGTCAAAGGGGATGTAAAACATCGAGCTCAATCACAGCCTAGGATATGTTTGACGCGATGCTCACCTAGATGTCGAATTTCATTCCAGGAAATCTTACTTAAACATTACAATGAGGGTGAAGGACAGTGTTCAGGTATTTGTCAATGTCAAATTTCGACATTGATTTCTTCAAGCCTGTCGACAATGCCACCTCGATGACTGGTTTTTTCCATGATCGTTAACAATATTTGACACTTAGGACACGTATCATCTGCTTGGGAGGAGATCTCTACATACCATACCTTGACTCAGAAAAGTCAAACACACACACACAAATGATCTCCAAGAATTACAGACCCATCTGCCTGCTCCCTTATGTAGGAAAGTTGCTGTGGAAGATGATGAATAAAAGGTTGATCTGGTACACAAAAACCAACTTACTCGAACACAGCTAGGGTAGAAACAAAACATACGTTCAGTTGACATATCTCACACAAAACAGAGAGCGTGTCGACACCGGTCTCAGTGATGGCGATCTCGTTATTCTGATGCGCGCAAGACTACAACTACATCAACATTAAAAATAAAAAAAAGTTTGAACATTTTGGATATATTTTGATATTAAATTTTGCTCGACACCATTAAAACAACATCGAAATGTGTTCGTCACCGACCACGCTTATCATGAAAGGTGACTCGACTAGTTGTTAATAAGAGAGAATGTGGGGTGTTGACATTACAAATTGTATTCTCCCTACACCAATACCATCACATATATCACCGACATTACAGCCTAGTGTGTCGACATCTATGACATCTTGAACGATCACACCACGACAGTGTCGACTACAAGAACACCGATAATACATGTAGAGCAGAGACATTACAATCGAGTGTGAGTTGAGGCACGTGAGCATGTCAACTGTGCTGATCCTACAATCTCTGATGCGTCGACAAATCTGGGTATGTTCTTATGTTGACACTACAAACTCTGTGAGTGTGTCAACCTCTGTCATAACGAGTCGTACACCAGAGCCACCGACTACAAGTTTTTACCATATTGTCGGTTGATGGGAGATACAACCTTTCACATGCTCATCACCGAAAAAAACGGTGCTGTCAGCATCAATAACGACAACAGTATCTGTCATGTCAACAACATGTTCACTCAGCCATCATGATGTTTCGACAACAACACCATCCTCTATTTTCACATGTGTCACCAACAGCACATCTCAGTGTTTCGAGTAGCTCAGTCATTATGGATTCAGCCTTGATTCTGGACTCATCTGAATATCCAATATTGAAAAGAGCACAGTTCAACAGCTCTTAAACGATGGATCGTGAAAATAACTCTCAGCGGTAGGAGGTCACCTGTGTCACAAATACGTCAGGAAACTAGTTCCAAGATAAGTTCGGATATAAGATAAGAAATGAGGATCTGTGGGAGAAAAAAAAAGTTTATGGTGATTTTCTGCTAGTGAAAACAAAACTATTGGTGATATTTCGTGTGCAAATGCACCTCAACAATCTAAAGAAAAAAAACATTTAGAAAACCAAAAATGCAATATCACTACCTGTATCGCTACCACTCACCCATACGGCCTCTTTACAGTTCGTCGTTTAATAGTAGCGACAATTTACATACGAACTACAGCAGTATTCATCGTTCCCCATACAGACTCCTTCTACTTCTTCATCGGCGTCACACAAACGAGCTATCACATCGAGTGGAAACTGGATGTTCTGCGAAAAGAAGAAAACTAACAGTTGACGATGACGCTTTAGATATTCTTCCATATGATGTCAAACAGATCTATACTGATAATTGGAGAGCGAGGGTTACAGAACTAGGAGAGCGCCTACATGCACAGTGAGACATTGGTTACATTTAGATACATGTTTTGGTATTTTGGAATGTGCTCTACACGTTCCCTGACCACCTAAAGGAGCCTTTCAGTGAGATGACTCAAATTTTCCACACAAACAGACAAACAAAACAAAAATTATCAACGTCACTTGTAACGCTGTCCGTGAGTTTTTGGGGGATTACGCCGTCAAACATATCTTGTTGTTAATTCCCCTTATCACCATATCAATATTTCCAGTTTAACAAGATGACCTTAAATAGAGGAGGATCTTTTTCGATAGGGGCGATTTTCATTTATGGGAGACAGATGCCGATTGATTATACTTGGATTACGTGCATCAACATTAGACGACATAGCTAAACCAGGTTTGCATGATGATGGTACACTTTATGTGGATCATAGTCTTGGACTACCTATGTTGGGAAAGATAACAGGTTATACATTTTTAAAAAATGTGTGTTCTCTTTGCAAGCTAACGCTCATAATATAGCGGGAGAAAGTAACAAACTAACGTCTTGCAGCGAGCCATATTCCCGTCCATCATGGAATTACTTAGGAATCAGAGACTACCGTGGGTGGGTCATGTAAAGAATGAATAATGTATTCCCAAACAAATATTGTATGGAAAACTTAGAGATGGGACGAGACGGCAGACCAAACTAGTGTTGAGATATAAGGATGTTTGCAGGGGAATTTTGTATCAGTGACAGAAACAGAAACTGTGGTTGCATATCGTTGCACATGAGAGCAAAAATAAAAATAAAAAAATGGCACAGCGCGATTCGAGACAGTGCTGTTATCAAATTCAGAAGCCGCAAAGTGCATAGAAAAGAGACATGGTCAGACACACAAACTGCCTCTTGTTCATTCTGTAGATGGATCTGTCTGTCAAGTAATGGCAATTTCAGCCACGTGGGTAGTTTTTCAGCGAATGGAACATGACAAAAGAACAAACTATTGTTGAGATATAGGGATATTTGCAGGGTTTTCTTGAGGGAATTTTTTATCAGTGAAAGAAACAGAAAATGTGGTTGCATATCGAAGCACATGAGAGCAAAACTAAAAGTAAAAAGTGGCACAGCACAATTCCAGACAGTGCTGTTATCAAATTCAGATGACATAGGTGCAACAGAAAAGAGACACGGGCAGACACACAGAAATACCTCATGTTCATTATGTAGATGGACCTGTTTGTCCAGTGTTGGCAAATTCACCCACGTGCGACGCTTTTCAGTGACACAGCACCCATTATGAGACACAAATGCTTTACCAAACTACTGACTTATTATGATTGTTTGCTACCAACAATCATAATATCAAACATATACCATGTCCTCCATCAACTGAAAATACATTTACTACAGACGATTATTGAAAACAGGTAAATGAAATATGGAAAGAGACATGCGAAGAAACGCTGAGCACAAAAGATTGCTAGAAAAAGACATGGATGACAGCAGAGACTCTGGATAAAATTAAAGAAAAGAGAAGAATAAGAAGGTAGACATAAATAAAAGCAAAACGAGAGGAAATAAAAGCCAAGACACAGGAAGCTCACACGGAGGTGAACAAGGAAGTGGGAAGATGCATTAAAAGGGATAAGAGGAAATATATAGATGAACTAACTAAAGAGGGGGAGGAAGCCGACTTTCCGTTATGGGAGACAGATACCGATTATTTATACTTGGGTTAGGTACACCTACATTAGACGACATAATTAAACTAGCTCTGTAGGATGATGGTACACTTTTAAATGGATCATAATTTTGAACTACCTATGTTGGGAAAAATAACAGGTTATACATTTTTTAAAATGTACGTTGTCTTTGTAAGCTAAAGACTGGACAGATTAACAAGCTAACGTCTTGCAGTGAGCCACACTCCCGTCCATTATGGTATTACTTAGGAATCGGAGACTATAGTGGGTGAGTCACGCGAGAAGAATGTAAAATAAAACAACAACAAAAAAAAATACAACCAAAAAAAAATTGAATGTAAATACAAATATATTAATAAAAATATTGTAAGGAAAACTTAGAGATGGAGCGAGGCATTAGGGCAGACCAGTGTTGAGATATAAGAATGTTTGCAGGACTTTCTTGGGGGCATTTTTTATCAGTGAAAGAAACAGAAAATTTGGCTGCGGATCGTAGCACATGGAAAGCAAAATAAAAAAAAATGGCACGGCAAGTTTCGAGACAGTGCTGTTATAAAATTCAGAAGACAAATAAAAACGTATCTTGTTCATTCTGTAGATGGATCTGTCTGTCCAGTATTGGCAAATTCAGCCACGTGCGACGCTTTTCAGTGAGACAGCACCCAGTATGAGACACAAATGTTTCACCAAACTACTTACTTATCATGATTGGTTCCTACAACCCGTCTGTCATGACGTCACTGGTTTTGTAGTTTAATTTAATTAATTTTTTTATCATAAAGCTCACCTCCGATTAACATTAATTACCTAGGCTGTTTAATAAGACATGAGATCGCATCGATGTCCGACATAGACTTAAGCTGGAACATAATGTGTCACAGCCTTAAACATATATTATAACTGTCTACAGTTCAGTCTACGTTAACTTCTTCATCTGATCTTTGAGTTGTTATTATCATTGACATGTTTATAAAGGCAAAGCAGTAAGAAAACTTACCACAACAAAGATAAAATATGTTAGACGCCTTGTGTCCGTTTGAATGTGTTGATGAATGGTAGGGGACACTGATACAAAAATATTCTTAGTACTTTTTCCCCATTAACAGCCTATGGATGCGAAAGCTGAATAATGTGGTCACGTAATAAACCAGACAGACTGGATCGCCCCCATAATTACCCTATTTTATTAGCGTTTTGATTACGTTGTGCTAATATTGATAACCCTTATCTTTAGTGATGTAACGAGTGTGTTTGGAAATATTGGGTGAGGGATTGATCGATCTACTTAGTCACCACTCTAGCCAGTCACCCATCACTTCAACATATATTTATATCACTATTTGGATACTGAATCACACAAACACACACACACACCTCTCCATCAAACCCAGCTAACCGTCCATTTGCTCTAGGACCCACAGACAAACACAGACACCTCTCCATCAAACCCAGCTAACCGTCCACTTGCTCTAGGACCCACAGACAAACACACACGCCTCTCCATCAAACCCAGCTAACTGTGCCCTTGCTCTAGGATCCACAGACAAATACAGACACCTCTCCATCAAACCCAGCTAACCGTCCACTTGCTCTAGGACCCACAGACAAACACACACACACCTCTCCATCAAACCCAGCTATCCGTCCACTTGTTCTATGACCACACACGAATATAGGCAACACGCCGCCAACAATTATTACTTTTTTTTCAGCCAGCTAAGTTTTCCGAAGAATTTTCCTTTTGTCTACTCTCTGATTACTGTGCACAAACACACATGAACACGAACACAGGCTTCTTTGTGATCTGTTAATAAATATTTAAAAATAATTAATAACTAATAAAATGTATCAGAGAGGCAACTGACATGTACTACACCTATCTTTTCTGCTATGAACGTTGGGGTGCACTCTCGATCTCCTCTATTAGTGGACTTAGCTTGATCTTAATATATTTCTTAAACCTATGTTATAAATTCGATAATTCCAGTCAGCATAGCGACGCAGCGAGACCGCTTGGGAAAAAGAAATCTTTAATCTCACGGGAGCGGTTTATTGATTGGGTCATTATGTGACACGGTAGGAGACTATCGTTCTTTCATGTCGTCAGCGTGAAATACCTGATTAAATATCACTGATTATGGTCCGTATCTATCTTAAATACGGTCCCTTACGGTCCCTTGGATATAATAACTACTAATTTATTACTATTATATGTATATATACTCACCATAACTATGAAATAACTAACGTATCACTACTCCCTAATATGGTAGTTTCACTTCCGGAGTGGGCGTGGTCTATAGCCGGACAACACACACACACACACTAGCTCCTATTGGAAGTCACTTTGGCGGGAAAAACTGATGTCCAATACATGACTCAGTAATAATCCCCCTCAACCACCAACCCTCTTCATGCACTATACAAGCCCTATTCATATATACATATATATCATGACAGAAGCTCCACCACCACCACCACCTTCCACCATGGGAAAGTGGTGGTATCCTACTATATAACTCTTGTACTTGAAGGAGGAAATCTTTCCTCCTTCCTCCTACTCTTTGGTCAACTAAACAAGTCCGATCATAACGTGCGCCTCCTACTACTGATGGGGCAACAGCACACACAGCCGCAACAGCATCACTTACTTATTAGGAAAGCGTATTTGCAAATCGCATTATTTCACTTGTAATCTCGCCTGCTCGTTCGCCAGACCTAACCCCGCCTAATTATTACCATACCTAACTCCCTCTAATTATTATCTGTGGGGGTGAGCTAAAAAGAAATGTTTATCGAATATTCTGAAGACAGATAATGACCTGAAGGCAGAAATCGTCACCCAGAGACAACAAATATCACCGGTCATTATCCAGAAGGTTTTTGTGGACAAACACCAGGCATACCAAGAGTTGTTAAACCCCTACTGCCCATACCAGAACAGACTCCCTTAACAGAGGAATCAGTATTGTCAAAACAAACACGGACAGAAGTGAAAGGAATACCTGACAAGGATGAACAGAATAACCTGCAGCGTAAAACAATAACTCTCAGTTTCTTGGATGAAGAATACCCACAAGACCTATGGATTCGTGTGTACACAGATGGGTCAGTGCAGAATGCAGTAAAGAATGGTTGAGCAGGTGCAAACATAGAATACCCAAATAAGAACTGGTAAAGGTAAAAGTAAAGTACCCCCGTCACGCCAAGTGGCGTATAGGGAATATGGTGTTCATCATCAAGTACCGGGCCTAGTGGCGTAGGTGATCATGTCTCTTCACAACTTTCGATCTCGGCAGCTATTTATCATTTCTGTTGTTGACCGTCTGCCAAGCCATTCTCTTAAGCTGTCTGTTATTTTTTCTCTTTGCACTATCTCTATCACATCTATTTCTTCGTCCCTCAATTTTTCCAGTTGTTACAATATATTCAAGTTGTTCTCTTCTCATTACATGGCCATAAAATGATGATTGTCTCTTCCTAATATTGGAAATTAGATCTCTTTTTGCTTTGACCTCTCTCAAAACCTCTTCATAGCTGTCCATGGTATTCTCAACATTCTTCTGTAAAACCACATTTCTACAGACTCCAGGGATTTTCTTGTCTGTTGTCCTATTGTCCATGACTCGCATCAGTATGTTAAGAGTGGCTCTACGTAACATTTAAGAACTCTTTTTCTTATATATATATATGGTGTTAGTGACCATATATTTGACAGACCTTCGGCGCATAATTTTTGGGGCCATGTGGTAGGTATTACGCCCGTGCCGCTTCACTTTCCCTGAAATGAATCAGGTACCTATTAAAGGCTGAGTGAACCAGAAGCCGTCGGTTGGGATCGAACCGTACATCTTGTCCTTTGTAGTCCAGTTCACTAACCACTGAGCTATCGCGGCTCTCAAATAACACTAGTGATATGTATAAAATAGCAACAGGGAAATATCGTCACAAATACGATGCAGAAATCCAAGCAATAGAAAAACTGCTGAACAGTAATCTTAGCTCACAGCCTGTAGTGTTTTTTTGACAGATACAAGATCAGTACTCCAAGCACTGCAATCTATAAAATTGCCACATCTGCAGAATTTATTGACTGAACTCTGCAAACATCACAGGATTGCCCGGCAGTGGTCCCACCTCACTGTAGAATACCAGGAAACGAGGGAGCAGATCAGATGGCAAATGAAGGTGAAACAGGCACACAATCAGATGCACCGGTTACATACCATCATAAGATACAGATTATCAAATTAATCAGGAGACAACATGCCCCAAATCAGGATACTTTTCATAATATTTGAATAGATAGGAACAAGTTATCAGTATACGCATTAGAATAGAACACAATCAACTCTGCAGTCACGTGTATACAAAATTCAAGATCGGCACCTCAACTACATGTACATGTGGACAGGCGCCCCAGACTGCGAAACGCATATTTCAAGAATGCACTGAATATACTAGACTGAGGAAAATCCATTGGCCCATAGAAAAAACACCACAGACAGAATAATATGGGCCACTGCAAGCATTACAAAAGACGGTAACATTTATACAGGAAATGACATTGCAGAAATATAGACAATATTTCAGGCAAACGAGAGATAGATCCAGAAGGTTTTAGAAAATATGAAGAGTTGAGTTACAGAATGTCTTGAGGCCTGTAGTGGATATTTTGAACACAACTCATCGTGTGAACAACTTCTTTATATAGCCTTCTTTTCTTAGTTGACATTTTAGTAACTAAAGGTAGATAACTTAATTTTTTTAAAGAAATTATATATAAGTGATATTTGCAACCATAAATAAAGGAAGATACATTTATTTTAGTTTGGATTTTTAGAAATTAAACTTTACTTATAGATTTTTGCAAATGAATGAGCACATTTATGATCATTCTTTTCTGGGAAGGCAATATGCATATGAATGACACTTTAGACAATTTACAACATACTTACATATCAAGAATTGTTTTCTTTTAATCTAATAGGAGTTGCTTCTCTTTTAATAAAAGAAGACAACTTTTAATTTCTAAAGCAGATAAGAAATATATTAACATTTTCATCAACAATTTAACAGGTAGATCATTTCTTGCATTTAAGTTTGATATATTAGGACAAACCGTTCCTGTAAATATTACGCAACATTGGAATATATATTCTTCAAATAATTATTTGTTTTCTTAGCTTATGATCAACTGATTAAATTTTCTTAGCATTTTTATACATTACAGGTGCAAAAGAAGTTAATTTACAAAAAGTAACCGACGCTGTCTAATCACTTCACTGTAGAGTCTAGAAGAGATAATTTGTTAGAGAGAGACGTATCAATAACACAAAGAAAATACTATGCAGTTGAAATTTCAAATTTGTAGTAGAAAATGGGAGGGGAGTTTGAGATAGACCACTGGAAGAAGGAGAGATGCAGTTTAAATCTCTAGCAGTACTAGATAAAGATTGAAATGGAAGAGTTAAGAGAGTTGAGATAGTTTATATTTCTAGCATAACAAGTTATCCATTTAAAAAACCTAGAATGATCAGAGAGATAGTTTAAAATAACCCCAGCTAATTATTATCTGTGGGGTGAGCTGAAAAAAAAAGTTTATGAAATATTTTGATGACAGATAATGACTTGAAGACAGAAATCGTTACCCTGAGCCAACAGTACCGGTCATTATCCAGAAGGTATTTGTAGACAAATACAGACATATCATGCGTTGTTAACATTCTACGGCCCATAGTGGAACAGACTCCCTTAACAGAGGAACCTGGATTGTCAATACAAATACGTACAGAAGTGAAAGGAATACTCGACAAGCAGGAATAGAATAGTCAACAGGGTAAAACAACCACTTTCAGTTTCTTGGTTGAAGAATACACACACGACCTATGGATTCGTGTGTACACCGATGGGTCAGCAAAGAATGCAGTAAAGAATGGGGGAGCAGTTGCCTACATAAAGTACCCAAACTAGTGATATAAATACAAAAGCAACAGGGGGAAATATTATCATAATTACGATGCAGAAATCCAAGCAATAAAGTTGGCAAAAGAAAAACTGCTGAACAGCAATCTTATCCTACTACCTGTAGTGTTTTTTACAAATGCAAGATCAGTAATCCAAGCACTGCAATCCTGAAAATTGCCACATCTACAGACCTTTTTGACTGAACTCTGCAAGCACCAGAGGAATCACCGGCAGTGGTCCTACCTCACTGTAGAATAACAGGAAACTAGAGAGCAGATCAGCTGGCAAATGAAGGTGAAACAGGCACACAACCAGATGAACCGGTTACATACCATCATAAGAAACAGATAATCAAATTAATCAGGAGACAACATGCCCCAAATCGGGATACTTTTCATCATATGAATAGATGGGAACATTTTATCATTACACGCATTAGAACCGGGCACAATCGACAATTGACAGTAACATGTATACAAAATTCAAGATCGGTACCACAAATACATGTACATGTGGACAGACGCCCAAGACTGCGGCGGAATGCATATTTCAAGAATGCACTGAATAGAGTAGACTGAAAAAGTCCACATATCCCATTGAAACAACGCTACAGACAAGACTATATGCACCACTGTAAGAATGAGAAAAGACGGTAACATTTATACAGGAAACGATATTGCAGATATAGACAATACATGAGGCGAACGAAAGATAGATATATAGATCCAGAAGGTTTTCGAAAATAGTAAGAGACAAGTCTCAGAATATCTTGAGGACTGTACTGGATATTTTGAACACATGCTGTAAACACAACTTCATCGCGTGAACAGCTTCTTTACCTAATACAAGCCAGCCAGCAGCAGTAGTATCTAGACACAAATTTTATATACAATTTCACGTAATTCAAAAATATGTTCACTGCACCAGACTTTGTGAAGCCTCGTTTTCTTATTTAAGACAGAAGTTGATTTTTTTTGTAGGCATAGGAAGATAACTTTTAATTGTTGAAAGAAATTATAAATAATTAATATTTGCACCACAAATTAAGGAAAGGTACATTTCTTTTAATTTGATACTTTAGGGTTTGCAATTTCTTATAGAAATTTTTATAGATCTTGCACATTTTATGATAACATATATTTCTGGGAAACAATATGCATATAAATAAAAGTTTTGACAATTTACAATTACAATATATCGACGTATAAGAAATGCTTAACTATTAATATAATTTATATAATGAAAATAGCGATATACAATTATATCTCAAGCATTAAAATAGAGAGATAGTCATTCTTTTTTTTTATTTTTAATTGAGAATCAAGTTCTGAATAGTTTATAAAACTTGTAGTAACAAGTGTTATATAGGGTGGATATAATGTCTCTGTGCGCTGACTCGATCAATACATAGAAAAGAAAAGAGGAGCAGGGGTCTACATCATCATCATCATCAAGTACCCGGCCTAGTGGCGTTGGTGATCATGTCTCTCCACAACATTCGATCTCGGCAGCTATTTATCATTTCTGTTGTTGACCTTCTGCCAAGCCATTCTCTTAAGCTGTCTGTTATTTTTTCTCTTTGCTTCCCTCTATCTCTTCGTCCTTCAATTTTTCCAGTTGTTACAATATAATCAAGTTGTTCTCTTCTCATTACATGGCCAAAAAATGATGATTGTCTCTTCCTAACATTGGAAATTATCTCTCATTTTGCTTTGACCTTTCTCAGAACCTCTTGATTACTCTTCCTAGCTGTCCATGGTATTCTCAACATTCCTCTGTAAAACCACATTTCTACAGACTCCAGTGATTTTCTTGTCTGTTGTCCTATTGTCCATGATTCGCATCCGTATGTTAAGACTGGCTCTACGTAACATTTAAGAACTTTTTTTTTTATGTTTCTATTGTCAAAAATGGATTGCATAGTATTTTCCTCATTTTTTGGAAAGCTGCTTTTGCCTGAGCCATTCTGCATCTCACCTCTTTTGTACATCTTCCGTCTGAGGTTAACAACGTTCCCAAATATTTAAATTCATTTACCTGTTTTAATAGTGTTCCACTTGTCTTTATTTTACACTGAGGTGATGTCTTTTTCTTTGTTGTTACCATTACCTCTGTCTTTTTGCTATTAAGGCTGAGTCCTTTATTTTTGCTTTCCTTCACTACAATGTCCAACATTTCTTGTAACTCATTTTCACTCTTAGCGATTAATACTGTATCATCAGCATACCTTAGATTATTTATATTATGACCTCCAATTGTTATTCCAGGCATGACCCATATGGATCTTAAAATAATCTCACTATAAATATTAAACAAATCTGGTGACAGCACACAACCTTGTATAACATCCTGTTTTATTTACTGAAACATTCCCAATTGGTTTCCAGTTCTTATGGCCGCTGTTTGTTGCCAGTACATGTTCTTTATTATTCTTAGATCTTTGCTGTCTACGTTTATGCTTTCCAAAATGTTGATTATTTCTTGGTGCTTTACTTTGTCAAATGCCTTGGTGTAATCTATGAAACATAGGTATAGATCTGTTTTCACCTCTAATGGCTCTTTCTACTAAAGATCTTATGATATAAATGGCATTGCTTGTTCCTTTATCACTAACAAAACCACACTGTTCATCGCTAATTTCTGGACTGCTTTTGTTTCGCACTCTTCGCATGATGATTCTTAGTAATATCTTAATCATATGACTCATAAGGCTTATTGTGCGATGATCATCGCAATCAATCGCACCCGATTTCTTTGGTAGGGCTATGAATATTGATTTGAGCATGTCGTCTGGTATATATCCGCGGTTGTAGATATCATTCAATATTTTTGTTATTATTTCTATTCCAAAATCACCCATGGCTTCAATCTCTTCTTTAGTTATATTATCTGGTCCAGGAGCTTTGCCTGCTTTCATATTGCGCAAGGCGTCTTCCACTTCTTCTCTTAGTATTTCTGGTCCTTCTCCATTATCCTTATTATTTACTTCCTTTCGTTCATCATTATAAAGATCCTTAATGTATTCTGTCCATGGTTCCCTTATGTTTTCTTGATCAATCAACAGTTCTCCTTCCTTTGATCTTAAACATCCAGTTTTGATTGCGTTTTTTCTTCCTATTAATTCCTCAATTTGTTTGTATATAGCTTTAGCATCTCCTTTTTGTTGCAATTCGATTTCTTTGCATCTCTCTTTTAGCCATGCTTCTTCTACATAAAGTACCCAAAAAATAACACTAGGGATATGGACAAGATAGCAACAGGGAAATATTATCACAATTACGATGCAGAAAAGCAAGCAATAAAGTTGGCAATAAAAAAAAACTGCTGAACAGTAATCTTAGCCCACAGCCTATAGAGCTTTTGACAGATGCAAGATCAGTGCTCCAGGCAGTGCAATCCAGAAAGTTGCTACATCTGCAAACTTTATTGACTTAATCCAACAAACACCATAGGATTTACCTGCAGTGGATCACATCAAACTATGGAATACCAGAAAACTAGAGAGCAGATCAGCTTTCAAAAGAAGGTGCCACAAGCACACAACCAGATGCGCCGGTTACATACCATCATAAGATACAGATAATCAAATCAATCAGAAGACCAAATGCTCCAAATCAGGATGCATTTCATTACATGAATAGTTGGGAACAAGTTATCATTATACGCATTAGAACAGGACACAATTGACTCCACAGTCACGTGTCTACAAAATTCAATATCGGTGCCTCAACTACATGTACATGTGGACAGGCGCCCCAGACAGCGGAACGCATATTTCAAGAATTCACTGAATATAGTAGACTGAGGAAAGTCCACTTATCGAAATTACGTTACAGCATTTTCCTCCCTTACATTCAAGGTATATAACTTACAGTGCTTGAAAGAGATTTACAAAATAATTAATACTTTACCATACATTTAAGGAAAATGCAAATCTTCTATTTGATTCTATTTGATATAATCGTGCGATGTAAACATTTCTAAAATAATGCTTGGCATTAATAGACTTTTATATTTTTAAAATAATATGCAAAATTAATACCCTTGATAAAAATTACGTTGTGAAATATTACATATAGTTAGTTGATACTTTGCCTTGATTTGTGTAAAAAAAAAAAAAATCAGATAACTTAAATGTACTCAAGCTTATATTAATATTTTCTTATCAACAATTCATCGGTAGAACATGTTTATACATTTAAATTGGTTGTTTTAGAACGAGGGGAGATGTGCATTTTTATGTTAGTCATGTGTCATATATCTTGATGTATGTCAGTGTTAGTCATGCCTCGTATCGCTATGAGCATGTCTGTGTTTGTCACATCTCATATCTTTGTGTGTGCATGTCTGTGTTAGTCACCTCTACTGACTCGGGCAGATGGTGCTCGTAAACCTGGGAGGGCCGACCATCTAAGGGCAGAATCTCCCTACAGAAAAGATCACCTGCTGCCTTGCAGGAAGATTGGGGACAATCAAAGGCTAGGGAAAGCAAACCTGAATAAAATGCTGGCTGAAATCGGATGCACTGGGCCACTGGCGCAGAACACAGTGCAACGTTTTTAACGGGTGTTCAATCAGAGTGGATCTGGCAGACTCTAATTGTGATGTTCTGTTTGTAACACACCTAACCTGACAGCTGAGTTCATGTGAGGAGCTGGAATCCTACTCTGATTGGGTCCTGATCGCAGAGAGAGAGAGAACGAGGGGAGACTTTAAATATTATGCAACATTTATACATGTTTCTTCAAAGATTATAATTTGTCTTCTTTCTTGGGGGATTCCAAAAAAAATGTATGTCGAGTAATATTCCCAAATGGCTTCCGCAGTTGCAGTGGATGCATAATATTATGTGTATGTTGTCTTGATGATAGTTGGTGAGAGAATGACATTTGTCCTTATTTTGATGTTGCTCAGAAGCTCGTTGGTCACATTAGCTGTACTTTAGTTCAAGGCCTTGCTCGGTTCATAAAATAAATCTGCATGCAATATTAACTTTCTCAACTGGAGAGTTCACAAGAAAATTCAAATAAATAAAAAGAGAAATGGTCCCGGTTGTGTGGTCACCTATAAGAACAAATGATATTAATCTCCGTAATTTGTTCTATGTATTTCAGTGAGACTAGGATGCCAGCTAACCCCATTACTCTGTATACTCGAAATAGAACCACTCTTAGAAAAAATTAGTAAAGACGCAGCCATAAGGGGCACTTTCATTCAAGTCAGAGGAGAACAAAAGATGCCCATCTATGCGGAGGACACCATTTTCTTCCCGCCAAGTGAAACATCCACTCAGAACATATCAGAGACATTCAAAGATTTCATGCAGGGCTGTGGAGCCAAACTGAACGTCCACAAAAAAAAACATAATTGTGATCGGGAAATGGACAAACAAGGCAGGCTTCCTCTACGGTCTAACATCAAAACATAACATCAACACATAACATTAACATATAACATCAAACTCTATGGCACACACTTCAGTCGCTCTCAAAGAGAGTACATAAAACTACATGGATGAACATCGTATCCCAGATAATAGACATGCTACACAGATACAAGTTCAAGAAGACCAGTATATGTGGAAGTAGCAACGTATTGAGTTATTTGCGCATCATCATCATTGCACTCCAAACATGTCCATATATGCTCATATTAGCTCATCATCAAAGCCCAGCAGAGTCCAACGACTGACGATTCCAGTTCTGTGTTGGTTAATATGTCTTTTGATACCCCCACTAAGTTTCTCGTTTCTGGCTGTGCCCATCTTAACTCACATCTTAACTCCCATCTTAACTCACATCTATTTCATCCCAAGGAGTGATATGGACTCATGGTTGTCGAAGTCAAGTGCCCTTCCCACATCTAGGAGAGCATTGATGCTGTCCGCCCGACCCATTGATTGACCGTCTTCAATGACAGCACAGCTAGCCAGTCTGTCCGCTCTTACATTTCCCCGTGTTCCCGCATGTTCAGGGACGTAGAAAATGATGACCTTGCGTATTTTTACCTCTGCAATGACTCTACCCATTGCCTACATACAGAGCCCGCCTCCACTTTTCTTATCATGCTCAATGGATCACTTAGTATGCAGAAGTGGGTGTAGTTTTGTGACTCTAAACAGATCAATTTCCTGGTCATTGCCATCACCTTCATCGTCATGCTTCTCATGGTCATAACGTATGCATCACTGTCTTCCTTAACTATTCTGCTTGCCGAGCATGCTGCAAGTGCCCATACACTCACTTGGTGTCGTATTACAGATCTGTCTGTATAGATGACTGTATCCTTTTTATCAGTGTTATCCCAGATGACTTCTGTATTGACCACGACTGAGTTCTGTTCCCTACATTTCCTGTCAAGTGTGATAATACACGAGAATGATCCCCCGAATAATGTAGGCACCTATGTCCACTCCTCGCCAGTTTTGCTATTGGTAAGCCCACTGACCAGTTTGATGATACCTTCTCCTCGGCCCACCCATGATTTGTCTCTTTTTAGCCTGACACCTTTCCCTGTGTTGAGCTCGTTGTGCAATGGATGCTCCTTATCTGCACTCATTTTCATGTATGCTGCTTCCCTCCAGAACTTGATCCTGTCATCCATGGTTGGAAAGTCAAGAAGATACCTCATTGCTACACAGGGAGTGCCCCTCGTACATCCCCAAGATAAAGCGCATAGCTTCATTCTGTATTTTCTCCAGCCTGTCAATTTATGTTGTACTGACAGTAAAAATTGCTAAGGTGTACACAATTAGTGCGAGGACTAGTCACTGGAATAGAAGGGTAGGTAGCCTCTGCTCGATGTTGGCAGCTGTCATGACCTTAAAGACATCTAATCTTTAGTGGGATTTTGTTATCACATGGTCGTCATGGTCCCTGAAACACAGGCTGCAATCAAACTAAACTTCGAGCTATGACATCAACCTGTCCCTGGTCACCTCATCAGCTTCCATTCGTACCACCAGGGTTTCCATGTTAATAATATGATTGTTAAGGGAGAACCATGGGAGATAGAGATGGGAAAGTAACATGAAACAATAAACAGGTCTCAACTTTCAGTCTCAAAGAAAGATCAGAGATAGAGATGGGAAAGTAACATGAAACAATAGACAGGTCTCAACTTTCAGTCTCAAAGAAAGATCAGAGATAGAGATGGGAAAGTAACATGAAACAATAGACAGGTCTCAACTTTCAGTCTCAAAGAAAGATCAGAGATAGAGATGGGAAAGTAACATGAAACAATAGACAGGTCTCAACTTTCAGTCTCAAAGAAAGATCAGAGATAGAGATGGGAAAGTAACATGAAACAATAGACAGGTCTCAACTTTCAGTCTCAAAGAAAGATCAGAGATAGAGATGGGAAAGTAACATGAAACAATAGACAGGTCTCAACTTTCAGTCTCAAAGAAAGATTGGAGGTAGAGATGGGAAAGTAACATGAAACAATAGACTGGTCTCAACTTTCAGTCTCAAAGAAAGATCAGAGATAGAGGAAAATGGACAATGTTGACGAGGTCTGTCAGTGGTGCCCCATCGATCCCCAAGGTTATGGAATGAAGAAGAAGTAAAAGAGGAAGAAAAAAAATAAATAGTAGTAATAGAAGTAGGAACAGTGGAAGAAGAACAATCAATAGTAGTAACAGAAGTAGGAACAGTGGAAGAAGAAAAATCAATAGTAGTAATAGAAGTAGAAACAGAGGAAGAAGAAAAATAAATAGTAGTAATAGAAGTAGGAACAGTGGAAGAAGAAAAATCAATAGTAGTAATAGAAGTAGAAACAGGGGAAGAAGAAAAATAAATAGTAGTAATAGAAGTAGGAACAGTGGAAGAAGAAAAATCAATAGTAGTAATAGAAGTAGGAACAGAGGGAGAAGAAAAATAAATAGTAGTAATAGAAGTAGGAACAGAGGAAGAAGAAAAATAAATAGTAGTAATAGAAGTAGGAACAGGGAAAGAAGTAAAATAAATAGTAGTAATAGAAGTAGGAACAGAGGAAGAAGACGTGGAGACAGAAGAAGTAGATGAAGAAGAGGAAAAAATAAACAAGAAGAACAAGAGGTAGAAACAGAAGAAGAATATGAGGATAAATGAGAAGATGAAATAGAGGAAAAAGTAGAAGAAAATGAGAAGAGGAGGAAGAATAATAATAAGAAAAGCAGAAGAAGAAGAAGTAAAAATAGCAGAGAAGCAGATCTAGAAATATCAACAACAGAAGTAGTAAAAATAGCAGAGAAGCAGATGTAGAAATATCAACAACAGAAGAAGTAAAAATAGCAGAGAAGCAGATGTAGAAATATCAACAACAGAAGAAGTAAAAATAGCAGAGAAGCAGATGTAGAAATATCAACAACAGAAGAAGTAAAAATAGCAGAGAATCAGATGTAGAAATATCAACAACAGAAGAAAGAGAAGAACAATAAAAAAGAAAATATAGAAGACTGAACATAAACAAGAATAAATTCAACAATTTAAAACTGAGACATTTTGTTTTCTTTAATTGTATGATTACTTCCCTTGGTTTATGTGTGAGAATGAGTGTGTGTAGTTGTGTAAGTGCCTGTGTGTCAGCTCATGTGTGTATGTGTTTGTACAGAAAGGAATTGGCCAATTCCTAAGACAGCAGCCTCCAAACTCTTTAGAGAGAAACAAAGCTGTGAGAGATCCCATTAGCTTCTTCATCTCTTCCACCAAATTTTGAATGGCCTGCGATGATTCCTAGAAATAAACAAACCTATTAATGAGAAAGTTAAATACAAGAATTTAAATTTTCAACTCAAATGTTAAGTAGGTCCTATTATATGACTGTGAAACATGGAGAACAACAAAATTGACAATCATGAAGATACAGACTTTCATTAATGGGTGCTTAAGCAGAATAAAAGGATGGAAATGGTAGGACAAAATCACTAACATAGAATTATGGAAATGTACCAGTCAAATACCAGTGGATAAAGTGATACAGCGAAGACGATGGCACAAGATAGGACACACACTGCGGAAGCCAACTGAGAGTATTACACAACAGGCGCTTTTTTGGAATCCCCAGGGGAAAAGACAGATAGACGCAGAGATGAAGATAATGGGGAAAACATGGAATGAACTAAAAAGAATGGCAAAAAACAGATCGACTTGGAAAGTGTTTTTGAAGACCTATGCTCCACAGGGAGCTAAAAAGGTAGAAGAAGAAGAAGATTAATGAGAATGAAATTATTGCAGAAGGCAGATAATTAAAGTGACAATAAAAAAAATGTGATATGGTAACAGCTTTATGTAGGTGAGTTCAAAACAAAAGTTGATGTTTCGGCCAAGTAAGCCTTCAGCTGGAACAACTATCAACAACACAAAAATATATATAAGGATATATAGACAAATCTAATTACATGGCGATAATATGCTAGATACTCAAGAAGTGAAATAAAAAAAGGTCACTTCCCTCTGGTCCAAAGCTTGGTCAGCCTCTGGCTGAACTAAAGTAGGTTGGCGGGCTGACCAATTATATATCTTACTGACCAGGCAGTCAGGGAAGAAATAAAAAGGAAGGGTTCTAAAAAATATGGGGAGGTGGGTACAAGATACCTATAAACTGTGTATATCTAACTGTGGGTGTGTACACCGAACAGATGTGTTAAAAAAACCATGTGTGCATAACCATACATGCGTACAAGCATAAGTGTGTATATGTTACCACAAAGCACACAAAAGAAAACCAGGTGTCAAAATGTGCTAATACATATGCAGACAAATATACATACATGTACAGGTGCGGTAGCGCATGAGGGTAAGAAATGTGTGGTAGGTGTCCTATGTATATGAGAGCGATATGTTCATGCCCTGGGGGCCAGTGAACCCAACTGGGCAATGAGATGATTCTCAAAGACAAACCGACTGCGATTGCTGAAGTGACACGAGGCAATACCAGTGGCTTGCATGTAAGGTTTACCACTATGGCCTGGGGAGTTGAAATGGGCAGACACCGGGCTGCCAAGTCTTTTGCTCAACATCATGGAGATGCTCACAAAATCTGTCACTTAGGTGTAGTCCAGACTTGCCCACATATGTCATCTGGCAATGCTTACATATTATGGCTTAGATAATATTCAGGGACACACTAGTAAACCTGATGTGAAATCACCTGTTAGGGAACAGGACCAAATCGGTGCAAAGCACATGGTCAAAAGTTCTGCAAATTTAATGTTCACATCGAAAATTACCAAGGTGTTTATGGTTTGAATGGGGAAGGCGACTCGTGTGACAAGAATGCCGTTCAGACTCCTGTTGCATTTGAAGGCGACCAAAGGAGGATCACTGAAAAGTAGACAGGTAATTAAAGATAATCAGATAATTCAAGTACTTCCTAGCTCTTCAACTGCAGCTCTTCAAGCCTGTGGTTGTATTTTCTGCAATTTCATGAAACTTTTTTTAGAAATGGTCAAACAATACCAACTGAACAATTCCAAGAAATTGTCGTAGCAGCTCTTGTTTCTCTTCACATTTCCATAATTTAGTTCCTCCATTTTATAGACAGTAGGTTGTTAATAATAAGTGGGGAAACCATTGTAGAACCATGTGGTGTTAACAAAATATGGAAATCAAAAATGATATGCAAGAAAACCAAACTTAGAATATTCAACTCAAATGTATTAACAACACTTATCTATGTATGTGAAAGCTGGAAAATAACAAAAGAGATTGAGAGAAAAGTAAAAGCTTCTCAAGACAAATGCTTAAGAAAAATACCCTGTGTACAATAGAATGAATTCTAGACTAATATTGAAATAAGAGAAATGGCCATGCATCCAAAGATCTCATCTACAATGGAATAAATTCTAGACTAATATAGAAATAAGAGAAATGGCCATGCATCCAAAGATCTCATCTACAATGGAATTAATTCTAGACTAATATTGAAATAACAGAAATGGCCGTGCAACCAAAGATCTCATCTACAATGGAATAAATTCTAGACTAATATAGAAATAAGAGAAATGGCCATGCAACCAAAGATCTCATTTATAGTGGAACAAATTCAAGACCAATATTGAAATAAGAGAAATGGCCATGCAACCAAAGATCTCATCTACAGTGGAACAAATTCAAGACTAATATAGAGATAAGAGAAATGGTCATGCAACCAAAGATCTCATCTACATTTAAGGAAAGAAGATGGACTTAGTTTGTAGGATAAAGATGGTAGGATCAAGAATCAAGGTTGTTAATGCCACACATTTATGGTAAACTTCATTCCTCTAAAGTCTAACTGACATTAATTGTATTTCATAACTTCGGATCACACTACCCAGAGACCAGGGGAGGGTAAAGCCATGGATTACATTTTATTAATTAAAAAACTTTTCACAGCCAGTGTGAATCAAACCCGGGACATTCTTGTCTTGGACATTCATTTTCTCTCTTGTCTAGAGGCTGAGGTCTTGCTTCTAGACCACCCAGATCCCCCGTATAAGATATGCTTGAATTAAAACCATAATATTTGACAGAATTTTTACATTCATAACATCGGTTATTCACAACGACAATTCACAAACAGCAGAAATAGACTCAGATGCAACAAAGCTTGTCAAATCATCAGACAGCTATCATGACTATTGTCCAACAAGGAAATAACTCTAGAGGTATAAAATGGGACAATCTACAGAACATTGTTGTGCTACCAATGCCAGACATGGACTCAAGAACAAATGACAGGAAACAGCCTGAGAGATAAGATTAGAAATGTAGAACTGAAAAAAGCTAGGCATAATCCCTGCTATAGAATATATAAACAAACAACAGATAAAATGGGGGGATCATAGAAAGAGGTATGTACTACAGCACTCAGAAATAAAAATTATAAATAAAAAACAACAGAAAAAAACAAAGAACAATATATGCTCCGAAGCAGGATCGAACCCGTACTCCATGGCACTGCGCCTTGCCACGAGAAGCCGAATGCTTAGGAACACTGCCACTCAGCTAACTAAAAAATTAGCTATTGCAGACAATGTCTTACGTGAAGGCGTTCTCATGACTATAGCATAGGGTTACTATCACAGCTCGGGAATAAATTGTATTTCTGTACTTTCCTATTAAGGCAAGTATCTCCCAGTAGGGCTGAATACTTGTGTTGCAGACAAACATTTATTGGACGAAACTGCACGAATAGTAGTATCCAGTGGTTTTATAATGGAGACAAATAATAATAAATTAATATTATTATAGAGGGAAACTTCCGAGGCAATAATTCAGGGAATCATAGGAGGAAGAGGTATGTACTAAGCACTCAGAAAAAAATGACAACAGTGCTGTAGTCATACATGTAGTAGACATTGTCTGCAATAGCTAATTTGTTAGTTAGCTGAGTGGCATTGTTCCTAAGTGTTCGGCTTCTCGTGGCAAGGCGTAGTGCCATGGAGTAGGGGTTCGATCCTGTTTCGGACCATATATTGTTCTTTGTTTTCGTCTGTTGTTGATTATTTGTCTTTTTTTTCTGAGTGCTGTAGTACATACCTCTTCCTCCTATGATTCCCTGAATTATCACCTCGGAAGTTTCCCTCTATAATAATGTTAATTTATGATTATTGGTCTCTAACAGATAAAATGGTTTGGCCACATGATAAGGCAGAAAGATCAAAATACAACAAGCCTTCAATAAACATTGCGAGAACACCAAACTCAAAGACTGACCATGAAAAGATGGATTGACAGAACAATAGAAAGGAGTAGGTTGAAAATAACCACTGCATGGGTTAAACTGGGAGCCGCGATAGCTCAGTGGTTAGTGAACTGGACTACAAAGGACAAGAGGTAGGGTTCGATCCCAACCGACGGCTTCCGGGTTCACCCAGCCTTTAATGGGTACCTGATTTTTTTCAGGGAAAGTGAAGCGGCACGGGCGTAATACCAACCACATTACCCCAAAAATCATGTGCAGAAGGTCTGTAAAATATATGGTCACTAACACCATATTCCCTATACGCCACTTGGCGTGACGGGGGTACTTTACTTCTTTTTACTTCTGGGCTAAACTGATAGGACAAAATCTATTAAAAAAACAACAAATTTTTGAAAGCATGTGACTACTGGAGTGAAGAAATAGGAAAAAGTGATATTCATACAAATATTCAGTCCCTGTAGACTTCAGAGATATAAAGTTGGCATGTAAAAAACACATTTGTTTTAATCTGATCTGTCTCTTCTAATAATTTGTTAGAAATAGACTGACCTTCTTCAATAAGAAGTTTAACTACATCTGGTTGTTTTATGGCTACAGCCAGTGACAGAGGTGACATATGATTCTAGTCCGTTATGTTCACATTAGCTCCGTGGGAGAGAAGTAGCCACATTGTCTGTGAAAACAAGTCATGATATGTGTCAATGTCATGGAACCTTGAGAATCATATTTCTCAAAATCATATTCTTCTAGGGAGCCTCGGTAGCCTATTTGGAAAAACCACCCGACTGGGCTAACGACGTTTGGACAACCCGTGTTCGATTTTTGCTGGAAGCAGTGTGAATTGTACTTGTAGTTGGAAAAAATATCCTTGCGGCTAACCCTACCGCTGGCAGAAATGGGTACCAGGGTAGTACTCTGGTAAGGTGAGGAATGCCGTCTCTCATCATGAGTTTCGATGCCAGACGTGACATTATCCAGACGTCTCATAACACTTCTGGAGGCGGCCGAGCACATATGGGTGAAAACTCGCGAAGTAAGATGCTTATGCAAGTCTTGTACATTACCTTTATCTTCCTCTTTCCTTCCTCATTTGCCTTTTAGGCAATCTCAAGGGGAGATATATTTTGTGGTCTTTAACTCCTCTGCTGGTCTCTCCCGCTGTTATGTTTCATTGTGTTTTTAATATTCCATCAATCCATTTTTTCTCATGGTCAGCCCGTAGGTCTGGTGTTCTCACAATGTTTATTGAAGGCTTGATATGTTGTGTTTTGGTCTTTCTGTATTATCACTTGGCCAAACCATTTTATCTGTTGTTTCTTTATGTATTCTATGGCGGGAATTATTTCTAGCTTTTTTTAAGTTTTTAGTTTCTGATCTTATCTCTCAGGCTGTTTCTTGTCATTTGTCTAACACATTTCATATTTTTAGTGGTTATTTTAAAAATTGATCTTGCATCTAGGGTCCAGGAATGGCATTGGTAGCACAACATTGGGATGAAGATTGTATTTAGAGTGCTCATTTTGTTTCTAGAGTTATTTCCATGTTGAACAATAGTGGTGATATGTGACTGATGATCTGACAAGCTTTGTTACATCTTGAGTCTATTTGTAATCATCAACAATTTGAACAATTTTAGATTTCTCACAAATATTCTCTTTGATCTACCTTGTCTTTCTATTCCAGATTTACCTATTCAGTCCTGAGAAGCACGTGGCTGTGCACCAAAATCCACTATTTCACTGGCTGAAAAGCCTGTGTGTTGTGTTTGAAACTCGCAGTAGATAGAAAGGATTTTGTCTATCAGGGGTGAAATAAAATTTTGATTCTCACATGTTGTAGCGACTACTTAGACCAAGCACAGCATTTATCTTTCCGGTCCTGTCATGAGCCCCCCCCCCCACCCCCCCACCCCCATTCCCGACATACACCAGCAATGGTAACATGTGTCATAAAGATATTTTTTTTTTCTCAAATCCACTCTGGCTATCTTTTGAAATCTTACTTTCAAACACCTGCCTTACTTCTTTCCATACGCCACTCTTTCTTTCTCATTCTTTCTTGTTTATACCCCATTACTCAAATGAGCTTTCATACCCCTTCATCATCAAGTACCGGGCCTAGTGGCGTAGGTGATCATGTCTCTCCACAACACTCGATCTCGGCAGCTATTTATCATTTCTGTTGTTGACCTTCTGCCGAGTCATTCTCTTAAGCTGTCTGTTATTTTTTCTCTTTGCTTCCCTCTATCTCTTCATCCCTCAATTTTTCCAGTTGTTACAATATATTCAAGTTGTTCTCTTCTCATTACATGGAAAAAAAATGATGATTGTCTCTTCCTAACATTGGAAATTAGCTCTCTTTTTGCTTTGACCTCTCTCAGAACCTCTTCATTACTCTTCTTAGCTGTCCATGGTATTCTCAACATTATTCTGTAAAACCACATTTCTACAGACTCCAGTGATTTTCTTATCTGTTGTCCTATTGTCCATGATTCGCATCCGTATGTTAAGACTGGCTCTACGTAACATTTAAGAACTCTTTTTCTTGTTTCTATTGTCAAAAATGGATTGCATAGTATTTTCCTCATTTTTTCGAACGCTGCTTTTGCCTGAGCCATTCTACATCTCACCTCTTTCGTGCATCTTCCGTCTCAGGTTAACAAAGTTCCCAAATATTTAAATTCATTTACCTGTTTCATACCCCTTAGATAGATATTAACCCTATACTATGATACCGTCGTAAAAATTACCACCTCAAAAATACAAATTCTTGAAATTTGACAGTTTGCTGCCTGCAAACATCCCCCCCCCCCTCCCTTTCCTAATTACTACTTCCAGTGAAACTTGTGTATTGGATTTGTTTCCCTTGATGTTGGATCAGACATAAATGTAGCAACCATAAAAAATATAATGCATGTCTGTTCGGGACATGCTTTGCAGTTGAAATGACCTAAGTAGTGATGACACAAATGAGACCCTTCCTCTGACAACAATTCCGCTGTTTCTAACCTACATTCAGGACCTTTCCCCGCCACCTTCCTGCTGTAAAAATAATAATTGTTTATATAATGCTGTCAACAGTGTCCTGTCTGTTGTTTCAGTTCATCTCACAAATTTGCTAAAATAACAACTGCCCCCTAATAGCCCAGTGTTGATGACTTTCACTTTCACCGACGCAACGAGCACAAAAATTATGTTTCAACTTCAAATGCAAATTTAATAAAATTGAAGCGGTCACAAAAATTATGACTTTCACTTCCACTCACTGAAATTATTAGGTTGTATTGTTGTATAAACAAATATAGATTCTACATGTTAATATGACGAGATAAATGTCATGAATTAAGCGGATTGTAAAATATTATTAATATTACAAATATTATAAAAAATAATATTAACGAACACAAAAACATAGATCTTCTCTGGATACATGTTTTACAAAATTGGAGTGGTCAAAAAAATTATGACATTTACTTTTACTCACAGAAATGATTAAACTTTACTGCTGTATACAAAAATCTAGATTCAAAACATTAATATGAGAGATTAAATGTCATGAATTAAGCAGATCATAATATAAAATATATAGTCCAGATGTAATTTTTCCAGCAGCGGTGGGCTAGAAACATTCTGGTTAGACTTAGTGGGAGCGAATTACGTATTTGATGTCACAACTGCATAAAACTATGGTAGATGTTTTAAAGAGCAGGTGTTCACATGTGTATGATATCATGGACTTATGGCAGCTGCATGAATAGACAACATAACACCTCCTGTAGCCACAGCACAATGGAGTTGAATTTCATTCCATAAATCTAATGTAACCCAGGAAATGATTACAGCCTCCAATTCCCATGTCTCTGCTTGGGTAAACACAAAGCTGTGTAGCAAAAGTTCAAAGAAAATACTATTTTAAAAGATCCAAATGTAATAATTAAATGGTAGTAATTTTTACAACAGTATCATGAAACGTCACTCACAGATCATCATCATTACCGAGTGCCGTCGCATCGAAGGTTGGCTGCAATGAAACGTCATTCCACTTTGTCTCTTGCTTTGATGGTGCAGGGTGTCATAGGCTGTCTTGTCCATCTTTTGATGTTACTCATCCACAATAGTCTTGGTCTGCCTCTATTACTTTTAGTAGGTTGTTGTGTCTTTTAACTTACCCCGAAAATCTCATTTGTACTTATTTGTCTGGGCTTTGCCATGTCCATAGTCGCCAAGGGTGTTGTTTGAACAAGGTGTTACCTATAATCATTTCATGTGTCTTTGCCCAATCTAGCTCCTCGTAAAAAGTGTCAATGTCTTCTTCTTCGCTATTACTTGTTGGTGCATAAACTTGAATTATGTTGATATCCATTGGTCTGCCACTCAATTTTACTAGCAGAATTCTGTCTGATACTGGCCAAAATCCTTTCACTGTTTTGCTTCTTTCTCTATCTAACATGATGCTTACTCCTCTTTCGTATGTGGTTCCCCCAGAGTAAATTACATTTCCACTGTCGCGTTGTAATAATCCTGCCCCTGTCCATCTCATTTCACATAGTCCCAAGATGTTCAATTTCATTCTCTTCATTTCGTGACTGATATTTTCTAGTTTTCCAACCTGGAATGCTGATCTAATGTTCCAGGTTCCTATTGCTAGTGTCTCTTTATTTCTGATCTTGCATACAGTTGCTTGATGACGATCAGGTGTCACCTGTAGTACATGACGCTCCCTACCGGACGAGGTGGCTGTGCAGCCCCCATTAACGTCGTTAGCTGTAAATAGAAGGTTGTGACTTGTCATGATTATTCCAGGCAATTTAAGAAGGTAGTTTGCCATTCCTTTCCTTTTTGGCAGTGACTGTACTAGTCGGGGATCGCAGCCATTGTCTCTATACATGAGATCCTCTGACTGCCATCGCGGTGCGGGGACCATAACCGGCACTACTTGTCGGCTGCAATATAACAATCGAAGATATAAATGCATTAGGAGAGTTGGGAGTACAAGTCATAACAAAATTACTCAATGACATATATAACACTGGACACATACCCGAGGATCTACTAAAATCTATCTTTGTAGCCATACCGAAGAAGTCAGGCGCCACTGATTGTGAAGACCATCGCACTATTAGTCTCATGAGCCATATAACTAAAATATTACTAAGAATCATCATGAGACGTGTAAGGAACAAAATAAAACTAGAAATAAGTGAGGAACAATGTGGATTTGTGGAAGGAAAGGGCACCAATAATGCAATATACATCTTAAGGACATTGATAGAAAGATCTATAGAGGTAAAGAAAGATCTATATATGTGCTTTATAGACTACACGAACGCATTTGACAAAGTAAAGCATGTGGAAATAATCAATATGATGGACAAATTAAACATTGATGGCAAGGATCTGCGAATCATAAAACATATGTACTGGCAACAAACAGCAGCTATACGAATTAACAACCAAACAGGACAATTCCAATATATAAAACAAGGAGTCAGACAAGACTGTGTTCTGTCACCGGACTTGTTTTCACTTTACAGCGAATATATTATGAGATCAATAGTAGACAAAAAAGGAATTGAAGCCAACGGTCACAACATACATAATTTGCGATATGCGGATGACACAGTCTTAATAGCAGAGACAGAGAATGAACTACAAGAAATGATAGACATAATAGTAGAAGAAAGCAACAAAAAAGGTCTCAGTCTGAATAGTAAGAAAACAGAAGTAATGGTTATATCAAAGAAACAATCATCACCACCATGCAGCATAACAATAAACGAGACAAATCTAAAACAAGTGCAACGTTTCAAATACTTGGGCACAATAATTACATCAGATGGGAGATGCACCACAGAAATAAAAAGCAGAATAGCTCAGGCCAAAATAGCATTTCAGAAAATGAAAATATCTTATGCAACAAATCTATGTCAATAAAAATGAGAAAGAGAGTTCACCGGTGCTATATAGAACCAATTCTGAACTATGGAAGCGAATCATGGACAGTAGACAAACAAATGAAAAGACGGTACGGTTAGAGGCCACAGAGATGGGATTTCTCAGAAGAATGTTGAAAGTGCCCTGGACAGATAAAAAGACCAATGAGGAAGTTCTCAAAGAGGCCAACACAAAAAGGGAGCTCTTAAAAAACATCAGAAAGAAGCAAACAACATTTTTCGGGCACATCATGAGAAGAGGAAAGTTGGAATACTTGGCTACAACTGGCAAAATAAAAGGAAAGAGATATCGTGGATGACAAAGAGAGAAAATACTGGATAGCTTGGTGTCATGGCATGGAAAACAGTCAACAACAGAACTGATACAATGCAATGTAGATAGAAGATTGTGGAGGGACATGATCGCCTACGCCAACCGGCAGGGTACATGATGATGATGATGATGAGTGTTTATTGATTACTTCTACTTCTCTACATATTATGTGCGTGTCCTCAATAGTATCAAAGTAGAAATATCGCTCAGTTTTTATCGCTGTTGCATTGAAACGAACTATAATGGCTATAAAAATATAATTAAGGCATTAACCCATTTTTGTGATCTGCCGGTAAAAGGGAGGAGGGGTTCTTATAAGATAATATAAGATAAGAGAATAAAATGCGGTCGTCACGAAGTGCTCGGGTCTGAATTTGTATTTATAGTTACTATGAAAGCATTAAAGTTGTATCACTTTTTTTACATTGTCTTTACATTTGTGAGCTGTTTCATTTATTCAAAGATGTAAATGTTGGTAGTGATGTTTTGTTATTGAGACACGTCCATCACCATAACTTGTGCATTGCTACACAGCCTAGAGCAGACAAAGACATATGTTCATTTTATGATGTTACTCATACTCAAGAAATGTTAAAGAAAGTGGAAAGGAATTAATGAAAAAATATATCACTATACAAAGAGATGCGAAGTAAAGAAATGTGGCCACATTGTGAGTTCATTTTCAATTCCGACTTCAGATGTGCTAGATTAAATATGGAGCTGCCAGATATTGTTCGGATGTAGATGTCTCCAAAGTGAGCTTCAAAAGTATTGTATAGAAGGACAGAGAAACAGATTCCAAGTAACGTGGCCCAAGGACACAACTATGACTATATTTAAAAAAAAGTAAAATATCCTTGTCACGCCAAGTGGCGTATAGGGAATATGGTGTTAGTGACCATAAATTTTACAGACCTTCGGCACATGATTTTTGGGATAATGTGGTCGGTATTACGCCAATGCCGCTTTACTTTCCCAGAAAAAAATCCGGTACCCATTTAAGGTTGGGTGAACCCGGAAGTCGTCGGTTGGGATCGAACCCTACCCCTTGTCCTTTGTAGTCCAGTTCACTAACCACTGAGCTATCGCGGCTCACTATGACTATATAACCCTTGATAATGTAAAATAATATGATATAATATTATATGTAATATATAATAATCTAATATAATATAATATAATATAATACAATACAATACAATACAATACAATACAATACAATACAATACAATACAATACAATACAATACAATACAATACAATACAATATAATATAATATAATATAATATAATATAATATAATATAATATAATATAATATAATATAATATAATATAATATAATATAATATAATATAATATAATATAATATAATAATATATAATATAATATAATATAATATAATATAATATAATATAATATAATATAATATAATATAATATAATACGATACAATACAATACAATACAATACAATACAATACAATACAATACAATACACTAAAATACACTAAAATACAATATAAAACATTATAGTATAGTATAGTATAGTACAGTATAGTACTGTACAGTATAATATAGTATAGTATCATATAGTGTAGTGTAGTATAGTATCATATAGTGTAGTATAGTATAGTATAGTATCGTATAGTGTAGTGTAGTGTAGTGTAGTGTAGTGTAGTACAGTACAGTACAGCACAGCACAGCACAGCACAGCACAGTATAGTATAGTATAGAATAGTATAGTATAGTATAGTATAGTATAGTATAGTATAGTATAGTATAGTATAGTATAGTATAGTATAGTATAGTATAGTATAGTATAGTATAGTATAGTATAGTATAGTATAGTATAGTATAGTTTAGTATAGTATAGTATAGTATAGTATAGTATAGTATAGTATAGTATAGTATAGTATAGTATAGTATAGTATAGTATAGTATAGTATAGTATAGTATAGTATAGTATAGTATAGTATAGTATAGTGTATATATATCTTGGTGGAGCAAGAGACAAACGGCAAAGACATAGCAGAAAGGGAGAAGTAATGGAAGAACACAACCTGAGCTCTTGAAGCGTCTCCAAATTGAGGTCGACCAAAAAATGGTGCACTTTAAACTATGCGCTAAGCAGGCTAAGGATGCCAAATGGGATGACTTCTGTAAAAAAAAGTGTGCTCAGAAAAATCGCTCGCCACATTCTGGCGCCTACATCAGAGCATGAATGGCACAACACGACACAGAGGTATACCAGACTTTCAGAGCACAGGCCGGATATGGTACAAATCTGATGAGAGCAAAGGGAAGGCCCTGCTTGCCCGCTACATTGAGCAGACTGACCAAAGAAATGAGGCTGTAAGAATGAGGATACGGGGATCGCTGTCAAAATTGTGTAAGGATGTAGGGCTGGAAGAAGATCTCACAATCACAACGGATACCATTCGCATGACACTTAAAAAGGTCACACAACACTGTTCCTTGTCCAGATGGTGTTCGGTATGATGACATAGACGATTTAGCTGACGACGACTTGACAAAACTGGCCAATTAGTTTAATGCCAGCATTCGGAGTGGCCAGATTAAGGAGGAGTGGCTACACAGCTACTTACTACCGCTACCGAAGTCAAACAAGGACCATTATCAGATCAGTGCCTACAGAATCATCACAATGCAGAACACTGCGGGCAAGCTGCTGGAGAAAATAGTTGCCCGTGTCCTCACCTGTCACCTTGAACCGAAACGCGTATTCCCACCCACACTCAGAGGTTATAGATATAACAAAGAGACATGGCTCAATGCGGAAGTCTTTGCCTTCGAAGGCTTCCACAGACGAGAGGAGACATGTGCTGCTGCTATAGATCTGGGGATGCATACAACAGGGTACCATTTGAATATCTCATGCATATGCTCCTCAAACTGGCGTTGCACCCCTTCCTCATTAGATGGATCGCCGCGTCACTGTTTCAGAGGAAGGTGATACTCAGATGTGGAAGTTGGTCTTCCGAGCCAATATCCATTTGTCCAGGGATGCCACAAGGCTCACCATTGTCACCAGTTCTATTTAACGTGTACACAATAATGACCACGGAACAACAGCTTGTTGGGAGGGGAAGAACTATGACTTTTGCTGATGATATTTTGGTATATCGACAGGGAAGAGACAGACGGGGAATCGCCTCCACAATGCAAGACGAACTCGATTGCATTTCTTCTTGGTGTGGGGTTTCAGGTGCATTGGTTAATCCTAATACAGCATCAGTTTCATGGTTCTCCCTTAACAACCATATCGTTAATACGACCATACCGGTAGTACGAATGGGAGCTGATGAGGTGACCAGGGACAGGTTTATGACATACCTCGGAGTTAAGTTTGATCACAGCCTGTGTTTTCGGGACCACTTCGACCACGTGATAACAAAATTCCGCAAAGGATTAGCCGCCTTGAAGGTCATGGCAGCTGCCAACATCGAGCAGAGGCTACTTACTCTTCTGTTCCAGGGATTAATCCTCGCACCAATCGAGTATGCCCTGGCAATTCTTACTGTCAGTATGACTCAAATTGATAGGAAATACAAAATGAAGCCATGCGCATTATCCTGGGATGTACGAGTTATAGTATAGTATAGTATAGTATAGTATAGTATATAGTATAGTATAGTATAGTATAGTATAGTATAGTATAGTATAGTATAGTATAGTATAGTATAGTATAGTATAGTATTGTATAGTATAGTATAGTATAGTATAGTATAGTATAGTATAGTACAGTATTGTACAGTGTAGTGTAGTGTAGTGTAGTATAGTGTAGTGTAGTGTAGTGTAGTGTAGTGTAGTGTAGTGTAGTGTAGTGTAGTGTAGTGTAGTGTAGTGTAGTGTAGTGAGTGTAGTGTAGTGTAGTGTAGTGTAGTGTAGTGTAGTGTAGTGTAGTGTAGTGCAGTGTAGTGTAGAACATAATATTAGATACATTATATTAGTTGTTTTTTTCATATTCCATATTCGTTTGTACTGTGTTTTTCTTTTGTTTTGTTTATAGTTCCTATGAACAACTTTTTTGATGATATATGTGAATTATTCTTTACGCTGTCATAGTCTCCTTTCTTTGTTGAACAAATCCTTCCTTTTAGATGCACTTTCCCATTTCCATAATTTCTATGTGTAGTAAAGCCTGAGATATTTCTTTGAATATCCTTACAAAAATTAACGATGTTTAACTGCTCATATTTCTTGTCTTTGTGCTTTGATCATCATTATTACTCTCGGTCATTGTTTTTTTTCTCATTTGGATCTTAGTGCACAACAAAGGAAGATTTTAGCGCAATGTACAACACAGGAAGATGTCGGTGGCAGTGCACAGCTCAGAAAACTGTAGTTTTTGTACACAACATAGAAATATATAAGCTTAGTGAATAAAACGAAAGATCTAAGCGCAGTGCACAACACATCATGATGTCAGCGCAGTTCACAATATAAGATGATGTCGGGGCAGTCTTCTTCTTCTACTACCGTTTTAGCTCCCGGTGGAGCATAAGTCTTCAACAAACGCTTTCCAAGTCGTTCTGTTTTTTGCCATTCTTTTAAGATCATTCCATGTCTTCCCCATCGTCTTCATCTCTGCTTCTATCTGTCTTCTCCAAGAATTCCTAGATCTTTCTCTTTGTCTTTTCCCCTGGGGATTCCAAAAAGGGCCTGTTGTGTAATACTCTCAGTTGGCTTCCGTAGTGTGTGTCCTATCCAGCGCCATCGCTGTATCTCTTTAACCACTGGTGTTTGACTGGTACATTTCCATAATTCTATGTTAGTGATTTTGTCCTGCCATTTCCATCCTTTTATCCTGCGTAAGCATCCATTCATGAAAGTCTGTACCTTCGTGCTTGTCGTTTGTGTTGTTATCCATGTTTCACGGCTATATAATAGGACCGCCTTAACATTTGAGTTGAAAATTTTTATTTTTGTATTTAACCTAATTTCTTTGGATTTCCATATGTTTCCCAGTGCAATGAAAGTTCATCTTGCTTTTGATATCCTTATTTTGGTATCATTTTCTGTTCCTCCCTCTTTATCTATATTACTCAGTCACAATATCAAACAAATACCAAGTCCTCCAACAACTAGAAAATACAATAAATATAGAAGATCATTGGAAACAGGTAAATATATATGGAAAGAGACATGCGAAAAAACACTAGGGACAAGAGAACACCGGAATAAGGCATGGATGACAGCAGAGACCCTGGACAAAATTAAAGATGGAAAAAGAAAGCAGACATAAATAAAAGCAAAACAAGAAGTAATAAAGCCAAGACACAGGAAGCTTACAGAGAGGTGAACATAGAAGTGAGAAGATGCATTAAATGGGATAAGAGGAAATATATAGATGACATAGCTAAAGAGGCAGAAGAAGCAGCAAATAAATGGAATATGACAGAACTGTACAGCAGCACAAAGAAATTAAGTGGAAAATACAAACAGATCAATGCCTTTATTAAAGATAAGAAAGGAAATCTGCTTAGTAATATAGGGAACAAATCGAGAGATGGAAAGAGCACTTTGAACTTTTGAACAGACCCGGCTCAAATAATCCTCCAGATGTACTACCAGCAGAAGAGGAGTTACACGTTAACTGCGGAAAACCAAGCAAAGAAGAAATAATGAAAGCCATCAAACTATTAAAAAATGGTAAAGCCACAGGACCAGATGAAATTCCTTCGGAAGCCATCTCAGCAGATATTAACACCTCTACCAAGATGCTACATAATCTATTAGATAAAATTTGGGAGAGGGAAGAAATACCTAAAGACTGAAAGAAGGTTATATGATCAAACTACCAAAGAAAGGAAGTTTACAGGAGTGCACAAATTATAGAGGAATTATGCTACTATCAGCGCCAGGAAAAATATTAAGCAGAATCATTCTGGAGAGACTAAAAGAGGCCATAGAGAAACATTTGAGAGATGAACAAGCCGGTTTTAGGAAGAACAGATCATGTGCTGATCAAAAAACTACTCTACGTATAATAGTTGAACAAAGTTTAGAACTAAAATCCCCACTTTATATTGGATTCATAGATTACGAAAAGACATTTGATAGTTTAGACAGAGGAATGTCGGGGCAGTGCAGAACTTAAAATAAGATCGTATGGCAGTGTTTAACAAAGGAAGATATTAGCGTAATGCATAATTCATGGAAATCTCAGCACAGAGCAGTTTCCACGTGTCTACGATGGTCTTCAGGGTTATTTTAAATAAACTGCTAATTATTATAAGAGAAGGTAGTAAAGTTTACTTTAAAATGCTTGAAATGTGCTCCATCTATTGGCTGACAGGGATCCAGTGGTGGGGAGTGTTAAACACTCTAAGGTATTGGCTGACAACTTGTTCTGCTCTATTTTCTACTCGCCATTATTACCTTGAGAATAGGGCCACACCGTTGGAACTCTGAAGACTTAGTTCTTTGTGGGTGTGTATGTGTGTGTTTACAAATTAATAATTATCGCGTGTTTGTCTTTTTCTTCTTTCTTTCTTTATTTGCCTTTCAGCATCGAGGGAAGATACAATTTGCTCTTCTGTTCGCTTCTGCTGCTGTTTTATTTCCTAATGCTTCTAATATTCCATCCATCCATCTTTTTCGTGGTCGAACCTTGGGTCTGGTGTTCTCGTAGCGTTTATTGGGGGCTCGTTGTGTTGTGTTTTGATCACTCAGCCTTGTCACGTGGCCAAACCATTGTATCTGTTATTTCTTTATATATTCTGTGGCGGGGGCTATTCCTAGCTTTTTTCCTCAGTTCTTCATTTCTGAACATATCTATCAGACTGTTTCCTGCTATTCGTCTAACACATTTTATCTCAGTAGAGGTTATTTTTCTTATTGTTCTTGCATCTAGGGCCCAGTACTGGCATTGGTAGCACAACGTTCTGATAGTATATGCGTGTTTGTATATGTGGGAAAACAAGAAAACAGGTGCACACAACAACAATTAAGCTTGTGCTGCTGCATTTGTAATTAGTAGAACGCATACTCAGGGTGAATGATCAAAAATAAATTAAATATTGAAATAAGAAATTAACTGAAGCCGTTGTTTAAACAGATAGCCATCTGTGTTGGAATTAAAAGTTAGATAGAATTAATTTGTAGGCACTCACAACAAGGCAGCCTTATAACCTATTGATTATAGAATAAAGATCGTTCATGCATACCTAACTGGGAGCCGCGATAGCTCAGTGGTTAGTGAACTGGACTACAAAGGACAAAGGGTAGGGTTCGATCCCAACCGACGGCTTCCGGGTTCACCCAGCCTTAATGGGTACCTGATTTTTTCCGGGGAAAGTAAAATCAGCACGGGCGTAATACCGACCACATTACCCCAAAAATCATGTGCTGAAGGTCTGTAAAATATAGGGTCACTAGCACCATATTTCCCTATACGCCACTTGGCGTGACGGGGTACTTTACTTTACTGCTCTGCATACCTAACTGACCAACTCAAGCCAGGTGAAAATGAACGTTCATTTCATCGTTAGATAAAAATAAATTTTCAGTTAAATATTCACCTGATCTTCAAACACTGAGACTTAAAGCTTCATGTCTCATACACGTTTATTCTTTGTCACAGTTTTATCTACGACCGTGTATTTGACAACATGATTATAGAAGGACAGGTTGTGTTCAATCGCTATCGATTGCTCCTAGGTTTACTTTCTCTTGAGAAAGAAACTAAACGTTATTGGCGTAGTGCTGGACACATCAGTAAAATATGTCTCCCTGTAGAAAAAGTGAGGTTCTATTTATTGACCTTTCGATCCGAAGACGGCACATATGGCAAAAACGCTAGACTCCCTGTCCGACGATCTTTGTAATCAAGTGTCAGACCTTGCATAGACCTCGCATTGTATCTCGCCACACAACCATGTTCTGTGCGAGTCGTTAATCTCGATAAGGTAGGTGATGCCTGCTTTTGATCCCTCTTGTCTCAGTGTTCTTTTCAGTGTTTATCTAGGTCGCCCTTTTTTCATTTATCCTCTCTTTCCAATTTCAGTGAAATTTTGAGATTTTCTTGTTTTCTCCTTTCATCGTATGGCCAACCTTCTTCTATTGATTATAGATGATGTTTTAGTTGTTTTGTCATTTTCTTGCTCTTATTTCTGCACTAGTCTTGAATTCATTCTATAGTTTACGAACTTTTTTCTTGAGACTAATGTTCGCGAATGCATCCGATTTATTAAAATTCAGCATCCACAAAATATGGTTACTGATATCATATTTATTTTACATTACCCCAATAGCATAACAGGTTTCTTTCTTTATATTGCCCTTTATGACATTTAATTACAATTTATATAATTTCTTTAGCTTCTAAGAATGATCGAACTTGAAACACTTTCTAGAAGTGCAAGAACATGACCGGCTTTGAAAGAAATCTGGCCAAATCTGAATGATAACTCCATCACCAACGAATACAAGATGTACGTCTGTATATATATATATATATATATATATATATATATATATATATATATATATAAGTAAAAAGTGATATTTGACAATGTTAAAGAGGAAAAGATTTTCTTTTACAAATGAAACTGAAACTGATAGATTCTATGGATTACCTGGCTTTATTCTTTTACAATAACACTACTGAGCTAAGTTATTAAACTGAAGTGTATACAATTTCTGGATAGTATCGCATAAACAAAATTGCCTCATAGACATAGGGTTGTCTTACATATGAAGGATTGCCTTTTATACACAAAATAGTGTATCACATCCACAAGACTGCTCCTCAAAGGCAGCTTTGTCTTACACACAAATTGTTATTTTAAATACACAGGATTGTCCCACATACACAAGATTGTTCTACTTACACACGATTTTCCCGCACCCACAGGATTATTTCATATATACATAATTATTCCACATACACATGATTGTCCGAAATACACAGGACAGTAGATTATGAGTTAATTGGCTCACTATTTCATATAAGAAAGCAATAAGTGTAAACGCTCTGACCAAAATACCAGCGCTTGCTACTGCTTCTACAGACTGTGGATTCCTGCTCTTGAAATAAGTGTTATGTCGTGATGTCAGCAGTTTTTTTTTTTATTTCATTTTCTCTAATTTAGCTCCAGAGCCAGAAAAAAGAACGTTCATACCCTAGTGGGACAAATCAGTAACCAAGTTCCGTTGCGAGTGTAGACAAGACAAGTCTAGCCGTTCATTGATTGCCCATCAATTGCCTCCTTATTGCTTCCAACTTTACTAAGTATTAGACAAAAAAGATCGTCACTTTCTGCACAACTGTATATTTAATATCCATGGACGGATTTACCACGAAGCTATTTGCCAGGAGTCATAGAAATTGAACGGGAGCCGCGATAGCTCAGTGGTTGGTGAACTGGACTACAAAGGACAAGAGGTAGGGTTCGATCCCAACCGACGGCTTCAGATTCACCCAGCCTTTAATGGATACCGGATTTTTTTTCTGGGAAAGTAAAGCGGCACGGGCGTAATACCGACCACATTACCCCAAAAATCATGTGCCGAAGGTCTGTAAAATTTATGGTCACTAACACCATATTCCCTATACGCCACTTGGCGTGACGGGAGTACTTTACTTTTTTTTTTTTATTGAAAATGAACAACTATCCATAAGCGCTCAGATGTCTTATACAACAAATCCCCAAACTTAGGGTAACACAATCCAAGGAGCGTCAACAAATTTTCAGAATTTATTTTGGAACTACATTTTTTAACATACCGGTCTATGATTTCGTTTCGTGAGAACTTCTGGTGCAAATTTTTAAGAGAGGATGGGGTGTGCCCTCAAAGTTTCATCTGGACCTCAAAATTGCCTCATATTCATTTCATTAACCCACAAACACAAGATTGTCTCACATACGCATGAAGGGCACACATGTCTAGTAAATTGTTGAACCATGGTCCTATTCTATCTAGTCCATGAGGCTAACTAAAAAAAGAAGTGAGCATCAAGAAGAGAATTAGGCGGATTTCTATTTCCACCAGTTGAAGAATCATTAATTCGTTTGCAATGAATTCACCATTTTGGTCAGAGCCTTTAAGTGATTAAGCTTTAGATGAAAAAATAAACTGTTATTAAATTTAGTGTTATAAGACCAACAATAACTACATTTTATCTTTCGGCTCGGTATTTTGCTAATTGATCATGTAAACGTCTAATTATTCAAGGAAGGGTTCAGAATAACATCAATATTAAATTAGATAAGCAGCAATTTTGATTTAGAAAAAAAAACACTGGGACAAAAGAAGTCATATTCAGCATAAGGACGCTAATCGAAAAGTGCACAGAAATAAAGAAATCAACATTTGCCAGCTTCATAGACTACACCAAAGCTTTCGATAGAATACACCATAAACAACTTTTAGAATTTCTAAAGATATACATCTAGATAACACCAACGTAGGAATAATAAATAATTTGTACTGAGAGCAAACAACAATAATAAAATATAACAAAGAGAACTCTACATACACGTATTGATATGAAAAAATGGAGTAAGACAGGGATGTATCCTATCACCAAGCTTATTCAATCTATACACTGAGAAAATCTTTCAAAAACATCACAGAGATGCCAGGCCTAAACATTAATGGAAAGATAAACAATAACCTACAATATGCTGATGATACTGTATTACTAGGAGAAAATCCTAAAGATATACAGCAATTACTAAATGAAGTAAACAAGACAAGCAAAATATGGATTAGAAATGAATATATCAAAAAGACGAAAAATATATTCTAAACAAAGAAATTGCTAAAAACCTACAAGTGGATATCAAAATTGAAAGAATAGACCTAGAGACAGGTCAGAGCTACAAATACCGTGGACATACTATAACCAGTGATGGAAAATGTAAAACTGAAATAAACAACAAAAAAAAAGAATAGCAAAAAGTAATTGTAATGTTATGCAAATATACTAACATCAAAACAAATAACACCGGAGCAAAAACTAAGAATAGCAAAATGTTATATATTCACAACATTACTGTATTGTGTAGAGACATGGACATTAAACAAGAAAACAGAACAGAAAAGTCAAGCCTTTGGAATGTGGATATATAGGAGAATAGATAGAATTGGATGGACAGAAAAGAAAACAAACGATGAAGTTTTAAAACAACTAAAAAATTAAAAAACTACTAAATACAATTCAAACAAAGCAAATGAGATTTTTGAGTCATGCTACACAAGAGACTACTAAAAGTAATATTAGAATGGAACATACAACATAAAATATACAGACTAAGATTAACGTGAACGAGTAACATCAAAAGATGAATAAATTAGCCATGACAACCTGCACCATCCAAGCAAAAGACAGAAAAGAATGGCGCCAATGGCGTCTATAGTCTATAGTATCAAATCTTCAATACGGAGACAGCAATCGATGATGATGACAACGATGAAGCTTAAAAATCTACAGAGTTCTTATCTTTCTTCGCTGTAATTTTGAGCGCCAGAACATTCTAAAAAAAGAAAAGAGCAACTTTTCGTCTGTAGCATTCATAGATATGGACATAAAGTCAAGGAGTAGGGTTCGATCCCACCGACGGCTTCAGGGTTCACCCAGCCGTTAATGGGTACCGGATTATTTTCTGAGAAAGTAGAACGGGACGGGCGTAATACCGACCACAATACCCCAAACAATCATGTGCTGAAGGTCTGTAATATTTATGGTTACTAACACCATATGAATTGTATGAAAAAATCCTCAGAGTAGCGTTCATCTTACAAGTTACGGTTCGGTGACTGCGACCTGGTTCTAATATAGTGAGGAGAGCACGTGAAATTTGCCTTTTTAAATGGTGAGTTGATTACAACAAATTTGGGTGTTGTAAAATCCTAAAATTTATGACAAGCAAGTAAATCATATTTTTATATACCTCAAATAAGCAAATATCTTTCCTAAATGCATAACAGTAAGACTGAAGTTCAGTGAAAAAAATAAGGTTTCATGAAAAAGAATTACATAAATTCATCAAATAGTTTCCGAGATAATTAATAAACTCTATAATATACTGTATTACTATAATACTACTAGTATATAATAGTACTATAATTCTACTGCGATAACTTGCACTCACCCTTCTTCAAGATATTTATATTTTTGTTTCCACATACCGACATAATGGCATAAAAACGATGCTCTGCAACTTCCCTTTTGTGCCACTATATCTGTATGTGGAACATAAATTAATTTCTACTTGTTATCTACTATTATATTTTTATTTAGTTGCAACCTGTTCATTTTGAATAATTCATTAGGATAGCTATAACTAACTATACAGTACGATCATTCATAAATATCTTTCAAGTCAACTATAAACGTATGTAATGTAAATATGCTGATTTAACTAAGTCTCGTGACTAACAATCCATCTCACATGTTAATACAGTTTAAAAAGAACACCTACTAGTGTTGCTGCAGAAAAAAAAAAGAAAAGTTCTACGAGCTGCCTTTCAAATCATGGAGTCTGCGTTATCTCTACAGATCATAGATTATGTTGTGATAGCTCTCCTGTTGTTGATTTCACTTGGTATAGGCGTTCTTTTTGCAGTGAAGGATTTTAGAAATGCTAGTAGGTTGGAATACTTGCTTGGTGGGCGACGCATGCTCATGTTGCCTGTCGCCTTATCTCAGTATGCGACCATCGCGGTAAATATATCTATATTCATATTTTATAAATAATTGCAAATTATATGTAAATAAATATATATATATATATATATATATATATATATATATATATATATATACACACATATATATATATATATATATATACATATAATAATATAATACTTATATAATAATCTTATAATACATATTGAAAGATTCAAACGTGCACAACCTTATGTAAGTTTTTAAAAATTATGTATTGATTAACGAGATAGTAGACAGATAGTTAGCTTTTCATACGGATTATCAAAATGCGTCTTTCAATCTACTGAGTCGGAATTTTTTTAAACTAGGGTATTTAGATTTGGACAATGTTAGGAAAGCTACCTGGAAGAGAGCGATGTGTCATTTGGTCGCGCCTCCCTTTGAATCTGAGACCCTTCACTCACTAACGACAGTAACGCTATGAAACTCCTAATTTTTCACTTATTGGTGTTTTAAATAATCAAATTGATCACATATGTATTAATAATAAGTTTAAGTCATCCTTACAGGATGTAAAAGTATATAGAGGGGCAGATGTAGCTTCAGATCATCAGCTTCTATTTAGCGACACTTAAACTAAAAAGATATACTACATCGAATAAGGGTAGAAAGTATTTCAATATCATCCTCATGGTGTGCCGTCTCTGCATCAAAGGTTGGCTACCATGGAGCGCCACTCCACTCTTGTCTCTTGCTTTGATGGTGCAGGTTGTCATAGGCTGACTTGTTCATCTTTTGATGTTACTCGTCCATATTAGGCTTGGTCTGCCTCTGCCTCTTTTACCTTGTGTTTTCCCTTCCAATATTACTTTTATTAGGCTGTTGTGTCTTTTAACATGACAAAAAAAATTCATTTGTCTTGCTCTAATTGTGTTTAGTAATTCTCTTTTCATTTTTAGTTGTTTTAAAACTTCCTCGTTTGTTTGCTTTTCTTTCCATCAAATTCTACCTATTCTTCTATAAATCCACATTTCTAAAGCTTCAATTTGTTTATGTTCTGTTTTCTTTTCTAATGTCCATGTTTCTGCACCGTACAGGAATATTGAGAAGATGTAACATTTTGCTATTCTTAGTTTTAGCCCTAGTGTTAGGAAGCAGCAAACAAAGGGAATATGAAAGAACTGTACAACAGCACAAAGAAATTAAATGGAAAATACAAACAGATCAATGCCTTTATTAAAGATAAGAAAGGAAATCTGCTTAGTAATATAAGGGAATAAATGGAGAGATGGAAAGTGCACTTTGAAGAACTTTTGAATAGACCCGGCTCAAATATCCTCCAGATATACTACCAGCAGAAGAAGAGTTACACGTTAACTGTGGAAAACCAAACAAAGAAGAAATAATGAAAGTCATCAAGGTATTAAAAAATGGTAAAGCCACAGGACCAGATAAAATTCCTTCGGAAGCCGTATGAGCAGATATTAACACCTCTACCAAGATACTACATAATCTGTTAGATAAAATTTGGGAGAGGGAAGAAATACCTAAAGACTGGAAAGAAGGTTATGTGATCAAACTACCAAAGAAAGGAAGTTTACAGGATTGCACAAATTATAGGGGAGCCGCGACAGCTCAGTGGTTAGTGAACTGGAGTACAAAGGACAAGAGATAGGGTCCGATCCCAACCGATGGCTCCTGTTCACACAGCCTTTAATGGGTACCGGATTTTTTTTTTTGGAAATTTAAAGCGGCACGGGTGTAATACCGACCACATTACCCAAAAAATCGTGTGCCGAAGGTCTGTAAAATTTATGGTCACTAACACCACATTTCCTATACACCACTTGGAGTGACGGATGCACTTCACACTTAAATTATATGGGAATTATGCTACTATCAGTGCCAGGAAAAATATTAAGCAGAATCATGCTGGAGAGACTGAAAGAGGCCATAGAGGTATATTTGAGAAATGAACAAGCAGGTTTTAGGAAGAACAGATCATGTGCTGATCAAATAACTCATCATAAATATCATTATCATCATCATCAAGTACCATGCCTGCTGGCGTAGGTGATCATGTCTCTCCACAACTTTCGATCACGACAGTTATTTGTCATTTCTGTTGTTGACCTTCTGCCAAGCCATTCTCTTAAGCTGTCTGGTATCTTATTCCTTTGCTTCCCTCTATCTCTTTGTCCTTCACGTTTCCCAGTTGTTACAATATATTCCAGCTGTTCTCTTCTCATTACATGGCCAAAAAATGATGATTGTTTCTTCCTAATATTGGAAATTAACTCTCTTTTTGCTTTGGTCTCTTTCAGGATGTGTTCATTACTCTTCTTAGCTGTCCATGGTATTCTCAAAATTCTTCTGTAAACATTTCTACAGACTCCAATGAATTTCTTGTCTGTTGTCCTCATGTCCATGATTCACATCCAATTGTTAAGACTAGCTCTACACAACACTTAAGAACTCTTTCTTTTTTATTGTCAAATATGGATTGCACAGAATTTTCCTCATTTTTTTTGGAAAGCAGCTGGAGCCATTCTGCATCTCAGCTCTGTTGTACATCTTCCGTCTGAGGTTAACAAAGTTCCCAAATATTTGAATTCATTTACCTGTTGTAATATTGTTCCACTTGTCTTTATTTTGCACTGAGGTCATGTCTTTTTCTTTGATCAAATAATGACTCTACGTATAATAGTTGAATAAAGTTTAGAACTACAGTCCCCACTTTATATTGATTCATAGTTTACGAAAAGACATTTGATAGTTTAGACAGAGGAATACTTTGAAATTGCAGAGTCATTACGGAATCCCCATAAAGTGTATTAACCTGATAAAAACAATATATGAATGAATGAAATGTAGTATGGTGCATGAAGGGCAGCATACAGAAGCATTTGAAATAAGAACAGGAGTAAGGCAGGGATGCCTTCTGTCTCCATTTCTTTTTCTACTGGCCATCGATTGGATTATGAAAATAACTCAAAACAACAGAAATGGAATCTTGTGGTCACAGACAAAGCAACTATATGATTTAGACATTGCAGATGACATAGCTCTCCTACCACACACCTTCAACAGATGCAGGATAAAATTAGCATACTTGATGAAAGATCACAACAGCTTCTTCTGCTTCTTCCTCTTTCCTTCCTCATCTGCCTTTCAGCGTCGAGGGGAGATATAATTTGCGGTCTTTTGCTCTTCTGTTCGCCTCTGCTGCTGTTATGTTTCCTAGTGCTTCTAATATTCCATCTATCCATCTTTTTCGTGGTCGTCCCTTGGGTCTGTTGTTCTCACAACGTTTGTTGAAGGCTCGTTGTGTTGTGTTTTGTTCTTTCTGCTTTGTCACGTGGCCGAACCATTTTATCTGTTGTTTCCTTATATATTCTATGGCTGGGGCTATTCCTAGCTTTTTTCTCAGTTCTTCATTTCTGATCTTATCTCTCAGACTGTTTCCTGTCATTCGTCTAACACATTTCATCTCTGTAGAGGTTATTTTTCTTATTGTTCTTGCATCTAGAGTCCAGGTCTGGCATTGGTAGCACAACGTTGGAATGAAGATTGTATTGTATAGTGCTCGTTTTGCCTCCAGAGTTATTTCCTTGTTGGATAATAGTGGTGATAACTGTCCGATGATTTGACAAGCTTTGTTGCATCTTGATTCTATCTCTGCTGTTTGGGAATTGTCGTTTGTCATTAGACTTCCTAGGTATTTGAATTCCTCTACTTGTTTTAGTTGTTTGCCTTTTATAGTTATGTTGATGTTCTGTTTATTTTTGGCGACATTCATGACTTCTGTTTTGTTGATGTTGATTTTCATGTTGTATTTTGTTCCTAAGATGTTGAGTTTGTTTAAGTGTTCTTGTAGGTCTTCTATTGTTTCATGTATTAGTGCCTGGTCGTCTGCAAATAGAAGCTCATTGATCTCCTCTGTCTCTGATGGGTTGGCTAGCTTGCATATATGGTCCATGTATGTAATAAACAGTAGGGGGGATAGTACGCACCCCTGTCTTACACCTGATCTAACTTCGAAGTGGTCTGTGTAGCCTGTTGCTGTTCTGACCCTGCAGCTGCTGTTGGCGTAGAGACTTTTAATAATGTTGGTTAGATGTTGGCTTACTCCGTATGTTGTTAGTATCTCCCACAGTTGTTCTCTGTTTACTCTGTCGAATGCTTTTTCCTGGTCAATGAAGGCTATGTATAAGTTTTGGTTGTGTTCTGTCGTTTTTTCTGCAAGCTGTTTTAGTGTGAATAGTGCGTCGGTACATCCTCTGTTTTTTCGGAACCCCATTTGAGAATCGCTTAACTGTAGTTCTATTATTGGTCTCAGTCTTTTTCCAAGATTTTGGCGTATAGCTTTCCTACATGGCTGAGCAGAGATATACCTCTATATTGATTGCAGTCTCTTTTGCTACCTATCTTTTTCCATATTGGTATGATGATTGCCTGTTGCCAGTCTTCTGGGGCTTGTTGTTGGTGTCATGCTGCATTAAATATTCTGTGCAGCCATTGCATTCCTGTTTCTCCCGCTGCTGCTATTATTTCTATTGGAATGTTATCTATCCCTGGTGCTTTGTTTCTTGGTGCATATTTGATTACTTCTTCTATTTCCTCTTTCATGATGTTGGGTTCAGTATTTGTGAGTTCTAGCGTGGTTTTTGTTGCCTTGTTGGTAGTTGGTATGTTTAACAGGTCTTCAAAATATTCTTTCCATCTCTGTTGCATACATTGGTTGTTTGATATTGGTTGTCCGTCTTTGTCATTTATCAGCTCAGTAGGATCATGTTTTTCTTTTCTCGCTCTTGTGGCTTTTACTGCTTTGTAGAAATCTCTTGTGGCTGTCTTAAAGTCCCTGCTCATGTTTTGTCCGAATTCTGTCCAATTCCTTTGCTTAGCTTCTTTGATCAGCATTTTAACTCTTTTTCGAACTAAGGCATATCTTTCATATTTTTCTTGGTTCTTGTTCTCCCTCCAATTTTTAAATAGTTTCTTCTTTTCTTTAATTGCTTCTCTGATTGTTTCGTTCCACCACGGGTGCTCTTTTTCCCTTCTCTTGTTCTTAGCTTCGTTCCACAAACTGTTTTAGAGATGTTAGTTACTGTTTCCTTAAATTGTTTCCACTCTTCTTCTACTGTGCTTACTTCGTTAGGGAGTTTCTTGAATTCCTCTCTGAGTTTTTCTTCTAGGGTTTTCCTTGTTTCTTGATCGTTTAATTGTTTTATTTTTATTGTCTGTTCTTTTCGCTTCTTTTGTTTGTTTTCGTATATTCTCTTTATTTTTGGCTGTCTTAGTGTGATCATAACCATCTTGTGATCCGTGTCGTCTGTAATATTTGGGATTGCTCTACTGTCGGTTACTCTTTTCTTGTTCTCTTTTCTTGTTAGTATAAAATCTATCTGGTCTCACAACAGCTAGGACCGAAAATTAATAGATAAGAGCAACATTATGAGAATTAATACAGCTGGCAATAACTAAATAAAATTAGGAGAAATACCTCTACTAAACGTACGATCTTACATATATCTAGGTAGTAATATAGATAAAGAGGGAGAAACAGAAAATGATACCAAAATAAGGATATCAAAAGCAAGAGGAGCGTTTGTTTGAGGAGCACTGGGAAGTCCAAAGAAATTAGGACGTCAAAAGAAATGAGGTTAAATACACAAATACAAATTTTAAATAAAAGGAAGGAAATGGCAGGGCAAAATCACTAACATAGAATTATGGAAATGTACCAGTAAAATATCAGTGAATAAAGAGATATAGCGAAGACGATGGTGCTAGATAGGACACACAATACGGTAGCCAACTGAGAGTATTACACAACAGTCTCTGTTTTGGAATCCCAAGGGGAAAAGACAAAAACGTAGACAAAAGAATTCTTGGAGAATATAGATAGAAGCAGAGATGAAGATGAGGTGAGGACATGGAATGATCTTAAAAGAATGGCAGGAAACAGAATAATTTGGAAAGTGTTTGTTGAAGACCTAAGCTCCACAGGGAGCTGATAGGTAGAAGAGAATGTTAGGAAAGCTACCTGGAAAGGGAGCGATGGAGCATTGGGCCTCGCCTCCCCTTGAATCTGAGACCCTTCACTCACTAACGACAGTAACGCCATGAAACTTCCATACTTTTACTTATTGATGTTTTAAAAGGCATCAAGACTAATTTTTTTTTAGTTCAATATTTTTAATTTAATAAAAATAATTAAAAGGTGGTGAGAATAATTCAAACAAAATCTGCAAAAGGGATATTAGGAATTTAACATTGATTACTGGTATAAAGATATTAACATCAATTACTATAAATATAGAAGAATTAATTAATGTTACAATAGTTAGACCAAAGGTAAAGTGCACAACAGGAGCGAAAATTTCGAAATCATAGGAAGAAAACGTCCTTTAAAAATACAATGAGAAAAGTAACCGATTCTTAACAAAATATATAGAGAACATTGTACAATATATATATATATAAAACAAGATATCAGAACATGTATATTTATTGTTTATCTAAAGACAAATACTCTTAATAGCAGAGAGAGAGAGAGAGAGAGTGAACTACAAGAAATGATAGACATAATAGTAAAAGAAAGCATAAGAACGGTCTTAGTCTTCTTCTTCTGCGTACATGGCTCATTCAGAGTAGGATTCCGGACTTTCTTATGAAGGCAGCTGTCTGTTTCAGTGATTCGGTTGCCCCGTATAATTAGGTCTTAATCTGAATAGTAAGAAAACAGAAGTAATGGTCATATCGAAGAAACAATCATCATCATCATGTAGCATAAAAATAAACAGGACAAATCTGAAACAAGAGCAACGCTTCAAATACTCGGGCACAATAATAACAACAGATGGTGTTATAGAACCACACTCACTTTTTATTGTATTTGTTCATAAGGCATATTGCATTTATTAATCATTACACATGTGTTTACTTACGATCATGATGAAATGTGAAACAACTTGAATTACTCTTAAGCACTTGCACAACACTAAAGTTCATATTCTCATTGCTATACTACTACTATCGATCAACTTGCTTAATAACTTCTCAACTGACTTAAAACTACAACTTGAAGATTCTAACTTCCTAACTAACTGGCTCAACTTTCTAATCTTAACTTTTCTAACTGTGTGTCTAATTTCCTAACTGTCTACTTCTCTTTCCTGACTAACTTCTACTAATTCTAACTGTTCTGTCCTGACTGTTGACTTTCTATTCCCTGACTAATTCATTTCTGACTGACTCTTACCTATAGTGTTGAAGTTTAAATACTCCAACCACTCTCTTCGTCTGAAAATCAGCAGCCAATCAAAGCTACCGCAAAGTGACTTCCGGTCACTTGAGTTGGTCACTCCTGGTTATTCTGTGACCGATACTTGAACTATCTCATGGTTTGATGAAAACACCTTGTTTTCGTGAATCTCTATGCCCTATTTAAATAATGGTTACATCATGACAATGCAATGACCTTTCTTGGTAGTTGGATGACAACTTATTTATCAGACGGGCCAAAGTCATGGGGTCAACGCATGCTATATTGTTATTTCCCCAACCTGCTGTTGTGGAAATCTGCGTCTCCTCTCACTTACAATTTTGGTTGAAGTGGAAATTTCCATGGACCTAAACTATTATGTGTCGTCCAACATTCTGGACATTACCTCCTTCCCACTTTCTGTGTATCCGCTACCCCCTATGTGAACTTCTAATTCTGGCTGAAAATTTTCCATACCTAAATTTTATGCCTTAAAACTGATGGTCGCTACCATTTGTTACTGCTATTGTCTATTGAGAAGCGGGTAACAACTAAGTTACCTGCCCCCATGCTTTCACTAGCTTACTATTACAATGGAAGATGCGCCACAGAAATAAAAAGCAGAATAGCTCAGGTCAAAGCAACATTTCAGAAAATGAAAAATGTCTTATGCAACAAATCTATGTCAATAGAAATGTGAAAGAGAGTTCATCGGTGCTATATAGAACCAATTCTGACCTATGGAAGCGAATCATAAACAGTAGACAGACATATGAAAGACGATTAGAGGCCAACAGATGGGATTTTTCAGAAGAATGTTGAAAGTTCCCTGGACAGCTAAAAAGACCAATGAGGAAGTTCTCAAAGAGACAAACACAAAAAGGGAGCTCATAAAAAACATAAGAAAGAAGCAATCAACATTTGTTGGTCACATCAGGAAAATAAAAATGCTGGAATACTTGGTTACATCTGGCAAAATAAAAGGAAAGAGATATCGCGGACGACAAAAAAAGAAAAGTACTGGATAGCTTGGTGTCATGGTTTGGAAAACAGTCAACAACAGAACTGATAAGATGCATTGTAGATATAAGATTGTGGAAGGACATGATCGCCTACACCAACCGGTGTGGCACATGATGATGATGAAAGACAAATACACCAACATTTTCGAATGTTAGTGTTACAAAAGATTGCTTGAAGACTATGGTGGAAAAAGAAAATTTGTCTTTGTAAGAACTAACTAAAAAATCCAGAAAATTTGTAGATAAAGAACATAAAAACAAGGAAAATAAATTATGTTGGTCATGTTAAACGAAATAAATATCAAGAGAAGATAATTATGAACGGCGAGTAAAGTTCCAATAGGGACAAGCTAGATAGTGATGATGATTGTTTAACAACTGACGTCACTGGACGTTACAACTGACGTTATCAAAGGTAAGTAAAATTAAAAGAGATGGATACACTTTCTTGTAACTGAAATAAAAACTGATAAAGACTGAAAAAGAAGATTTCAAATACGGATAATAAAGACCAATAAGTATCTTGTGTAAAATTACAAACAGATTAAAGAAAGCAGACCTGTTGGCAAATAGAACTTGAAAAGTTCTACATCATGTCTATAACAACCATCTAGTTACTGTCTATAAAGTGACAAAGAATAACAGAGGAGGTGGCCAAACAATGTGCGTCTAAGTAGTTAAACTGAGGATGACACTATATAACAACAATATCTGCAGAGAGTACAAGAGACAATTATTTCATGTGAAACGGAAATAAAGAAAGGAATGGTTTGCAATCAGCAAATAACATCACATTTACAAACATATTTATAGCATAATAGTAACAACCTGAAGTACTTGGAATAAATCAACTATGTCGAAGAATAAAAATCAACAATGCTTTATTGAAATACAAAAGAAACATGACCTTTAACAAAGATATAGTCAATATGAAATATAAAAATGCATCATAACCTGCTCATAGATTATAGCCTCCTGCTCGCCTTTGTTGCGTCAATTTGTATATTTAAACAATGAATAGAACTGCATCCGAACATCCGATCTATTAACAGAAGCATACGGCTGTGGAAATGATAAGATCTTGGTTAAATCTGTGCATCTCGTATCGGAACCATGTTGCAGATGAACTGAAATAACGAAGGTTGCGGTTTATGATCAAATAACAAGTTATCCAGCCTTAACGGAATCGCATTGCAGAAAAACGATAAATACATCAAAACACTGTGAACAAAAAAAGAAGGGAGGGAGGGGGGAGATAATATTAAAGAATAGATATGACCTGACAAATTTAAGATTATTTGATCAGAAAACTTAATTTCTCCATTCTTGTCTTCTTCTTCTTCTTCTTTCCTTCCTCATCTGCCTTTCAGCGTCGAGGGGAGATATAATTTGCGGTCTTTTGCTCTTCTGTTCGCCTCTGCTGCTGTTATGTTTCCTAGTGCTTCTAATATTCCATCGATCCATCTTTTTCGTGGTCGACCCTTGGGTCTGTTGTTCTCCCAACGTTTGTTGAAGTATCGTTGTGTTGTGTTTTGTTCTTTCTGCCTTGTCACGTGGCCGAACCATTTTATCTGTTGTTTCCTTATATATTCTATGGCTGGGGCTATTCCTAGCTTTTTTCTCAGTTCTTCATTTCTAATCTTATCTCTCAGACTGTTTCCTGTCATTCGTCTAACACATTTCATCTCTGTAGAGGTTATTTTTCTTATTGTTCTTGCATCTAGAGTCCAGGTCTGGCATTGGTAGCACAACGTTGGAATGAAGATTGTATTGTATAGTGCTCGTTTTGCCTCCAGAGTTATTTCCTTGTTGGACAATAGTGGTGATAACTGTCCATTCTTGTCGTATCCACAAAACTCAAATGTCCTGTACTTCATTAGTTTGCAGCATCACATTGATTCTTTTGATTACATGGTAGAAATTAATATAGAAAGATTGATGATGATAATGATGATCATGACGATCACGATGATGTTGATAGAATTTATTAGTATAATAATGGTTAATGATGGTGATGACTTACGTTATTATAATAACAATTATAAATAAATTGACAGTTTGATTTTTTTTACATGAATTTCTAAAATGTCCACATTGCAGTCAGCGATATCACTCCTCGGTGCAACCACAGAGACCTACATCTACGGTGCGATAAATAGTTTTTTTGGCGTCGGGATGGCAATCGGCCACATGATAGCGGCGTTCACTTTGGTCCCTCTCCTGTACCCACTTCATTTAACAAGCTTCTATGAATACCATCAGCTGAGATTCAACTCTGGTGTTCTCCGAATGTTTGTTTTAATAATCGGGATGTTACAAACGCTATTTCACATGGCAGTTGCACTTCTTGGTCCTGCTCTGGTCCTCCAGGTGAGATTTTAGTTGTACATTGTGTTTTATTTTTTAAAAGTCTTTATAAAAAATGTTTCATTATACATACACTTTAAATAAATTTAGCACAGGATTACACAAGTGGTACAGACATGCGCTGGAAACTGTACACGACACTTCATTTCTGACAGTGTCCACAAATTATAACAATTAACAAATGTAAAGCATTTGTGGTTAGAAAAGCCATGGGCTGGTACAAAACGTCTAACGATGAAATTCATTACACGTAAAAGAATCATGATGACAATTTACCAATATTTATGGAGAGAGAGAGAGAGAGAGAGAGCGTGCGCGAGAGAGATAGAGAGAGAGAGACAGAGAGTAAGCGGTGGATTCTTTATCGTTCGTCATCAACCCTGATAAGAGAACATTGCTTATTTCGGGGATAAATAAAAAGTCGTGTTGACGCTGGGTCCAAGATTGTGGATACTTACTGCCAAGGAATACAAACAAGGAAGGAAGAATGGAAATATTGGAGGATTTTTATAAAGACCATATACGAAGACAAGACGAAACAGTGACAGTGAGAAAATTGAAGATTAGGCTGAGGACGAACAACGGCATTGAAGTTTCCAAACCAACATAATCGAGAACTGTGAGAAGTGCAAGCTTTACCTTTAGAAAGTCCCCTTGTGGAAACAAAATCATTCATGAGAAGCCACATCTGGTAGCTGTGAGAAGCCAGTACTTACTTGAAGTCAAGAAAATTCATACAGACGGATCAATGCTCATCACATAAGTGAAAAGGAATGGCAGTTATCAGAAGGAAGTATAAAAAAATCCAGGGGTTCCCCAGACGTTTGATGACGTTTGAGGGCTTGTGTGCTGGATGTGACTTCTCACAAATAATGTTTCTTCCGCCAGCAACGTTCTAAAGCTGAAGCCTACAATCCTCAGTCCTCCATCTTGAAACTTTGATTTTGAAACTTCCATGCCGTTGTTCGTTCGCAGCCACATTGTCAATTCCATTAACGTCACCGCTTCGTTCAGAGCACACGTTCGACAAACTTCTCTTCAATTAATTCTTATCGAAGATGCCCAATACTTCCTTCCTTCTTTACAATCTTGTATTCATTGAAGCTGAATATAAATATTATTGGACCCAGATCTGAAATAACCGTTTACTTAACCATAAAATGTGTATTGTTTGTTCTCTTCTCTGTGTTTGATAGAGAACCATCAAGACTGCCATGTTTGCTCTGTCTGCAAAAATATTGATACATTTGCATCCGAGATGATGAGAAGACATTAGATCAACTTTAGACTAGATAGATATTGATGGCTCATAAATTATTCGTAGAAATTTGATAACAGCAAGGAGTGAGATATAATAGATGAATCATATAAAGGGATGTACTTGAAGTATGCCAGATAACTAAGACAAACGATAATTCACAAGTAGCAGAGATAGAATCAAGATGCAACAAAGCTTGTCAAATCATTGGGCAGTTATCACCACTATTGTCCAGCAAGGAAATAACTCTGGAGGCAAAACGAGCACTATACAATACAATTTGGCCACGTGAATAGGCAGAAAGATCAAAACAGAGCACAATAAGCCTTCAGCAAACGTTCTGAGAACACCAGACCCAAGAGTCGACCACGAAAAAGATGGATCAATGGAATATTAGAAGCAATAGGAAACATAACAGCAGCAGAGGGAACAGAAGAGCAAAAGACCGCAAGGTATATCTCCCTTCGACGCTGAAAGGCAGATGAGGAAGGAAAGAAGAAGAAGCAGAAGGAAATAAGATCATAGGATCTATAGGAATAGCACCCGTCTATGAATAATACTATGAATAATCAAGAAGTAACAAATCTAACCAAATCATAAAGTTTGGTTCTAACCAAAGAACTAAAGAGAATAACTAAGATGTTAGTTAATTCAGAAAAAAATGGGGACGTTGGTTTGTGCTTTGTCTTTGGTTTAGTGTTTGTAGTGCACACATAACAGTTTTATAAGGATTTATTATTTTGTCTGGTCCACGTCATCGATTATGTCTATGTTTACCAAGTTAGGTCTTCATTGGGGAACAAGCACAAACAAAATTACAAATCAAAATAATCCTTACATAGACCATAAAAGCCGCGAGGAAAAATGTGGAGGTGTAGAAAGAACGCAGGTGAGGAAAAGGTCACTTACACATGTAGAAAAAAAAACTAATGGCGTAAAAAATAGAGTAATTAACTCTCTTGAAGTGTGAAAAGTAAGAGGGAAAATTGAATTCGTCGTCAGCAGTTATGCGAACAATTAACTCCCTCAGCTTCATACGGCACTAACAGTGTCGCACAAGTATCTAAGATCTATCATTTCTGGAGTCTACAAACAGACTTTATTAAATGATTTTCTGAGATGAGCATTGGCTAGCTAACATAATTTTAGCCACCTCGTCAATTATCAGCCGATGTCTTCTTGGGTAAGTCGTTCAACTGCAGAAACAACTTTCAGGTGTCGCCAGCCAGAACGAACTGTATCAGCCACATTTGTCACATCTAATCTAAAATTGTCCGTGCCACTCACAAACGTGTAGGAGAGAAGTGCCACTGCACGCTGTTCCTCTCTTTGTGAGCATGTTTGTAAAGTGACATTCATCTTTGTTGTCGTCTGCTGACGACAGGGCACGTAAAGACTGGTGTACTTGCGTTAGCCGAATCTGCATGTTGGAACACAATACCTCAGGAACAAAATAGTTCCCAACATGATTAAAATATTTATGATCATACTAATGTTAATATTTACCTCCACTCATGTAATATTATTTTATATATGGTTGTTTGCACAACCAAAACCTTTTAGAAAATAATAAACAACGATAATAAATAGCATTAACATACAACTTCAAGTGAAACTTTTGAAGGAACAGATTTGTAAATGAACACGTGAAATGTCAAAATGAAAGACGGTGACGGTTCCTAAATGATCTATTTCAGACAGGAGCTGGTTTCCCTCTGTGGATGTCTATTGGTGTCGTGGGTTTATCTGTACAGTTTACACAGCAATTGGAGGCATCAAGAGTGTGGTCTGGACTGACGTATTTCAGAGTGTTGTTTTGCTTGGAGGTGTCTTTGCAATTATCGTAAAGGGTAAAAACAAACTGTTGTATTCTCTTTTAATATATATGTTTTTACATACGTCGGGTGAACGATTGGTTTATAAATATGAGGAATTTGCAGTTAGTAGAGCTGTCGGCAAGGTGGACAATAATGTTTTAAATTTACGTATATTAAAAGAGCTAAGTATTAATTATGTTGTTCAAATATATATAAAATGCACTGTCCATGCAAACGAATTAAAATAAAACACCATAGTTTATCGCTATAGATTTAACATTTACTAGAGATAAACACTTTAAATATATTAACATTTAATAGTAATAATATTTGTTCACAGGTACTTCTATTGCTGGAGGTGGAGACGCAGTTTTCAAGATCGCACAAGCTGGTGGACGTCTTAACTTTGATAACTTCAGTCTAGATCCTAGAGTCAGAATTACAATCTGGGGTCTATCTTTGGGGGTTGTGTATTCTGGTAATTGCCATTCTTTTAAATGTTTTCTGCCATTTTGTATATTTGTTTTCATTACTTAAAAAAATAATATTTTTTTAACATTCATTTTGAAAGGCATATGTTGGCTCGAGAATTTCAACTGGTAATGTGGCAGTGCTGATCTTCGGCTCCCTGAATGAGATAGAGTAGTTTGCATAGAACATAGAAAAATGACGAGATTTGATAAAATATCTTTACAAGGATTGAAAACTGCTAGAATAATAATTTAGATAAGAGAAAGAGCATCTGGGTCTAGTCCTATGGGCCGGCTACGGCTCAAAAGGTCAATAGATAGATAGGTAGAATGTGGCAACACATTTTTACACATAATACGGTTGGGTTATATCTTAACTTGATGATCGTATTGGAGAGTATGTATCTTCTTCTGCGTCTCCTTCTGATGGTGGATTTAGACATGGATGTCGATGCTAACAATATATTTCGAAGTTCATATTGTGAGTAATCTGAATGACGAATGTGAACATGTGAATAACAAGTATGATCTTTGAGTAACGGGTATGAAGAGTTTTGATATTTCGACGGCTGAAAATGGCAAAATTAATGTTTTGTTGACAGATTCATTTTTACAAAAACGATAATGATTAGCATGACTTTGTGAGTTATGCACCTTTAAAGTTTTGAGATCCATCTTCAGGCTCAGTTTTCTGTCTTCTTTACATAGACTTTCAACATTCAATCCTTGCTGCAGGTAACTTGTATGATCTTGAAAACAGTTTTATATTTTTCTGCATGAATTGTCATTTCTAGTTACCGAGTTCCACCTGTCATGTAACAGGGATTAAAGTAACAGAACAAACAATATATTACACGAGAAACAGTGAAACAAAGTAGTTTGCACTTGTCTAGAACACTAGAGAGAAAAGATAGAACATAAACGAATATATGTCAAGTTTAAGTGTAATAAACATGAAAATGAATGTAACACATGCAAATATGTATTAGTCAGTAGCCATTGAGACTAAAATGTTTAGGCTATTGTAATATTAGTGAGTAGTTAGTTTTAAGATTAAAAGGATCGAGCTAATGTAACATTAGTGATTAAGAGTTGAGACGAAAATGATTGAGCTAATGTAATATTAGTGAGTTGACTAGAGGTTGAACTGTTTGGGCTAGTGCAATATTAGTTAGTTGACTAGAGGTTGAACGGTTTTTGGTTAGTGTAATATTAGTGAGTTGACGTGAGGCTGAACGGTTTTGGTTAGTGTAATATTAGTGAGTTGACGTGAGGCTGAACGGTTTTGGTTAGTGTAATATTAGTGAGTTGACGTGAGGTTGAACTGTTTTGGCTAGTGTAATATTAGTGAGTTGACGTGAGGTTGAACTGTTTGGGCCAGTGTAATATTAGTGAGTTGACTAGAGGTTGAACGGTTTGGGCTAGTGTAATATTAGTGAGTTGACGTGAGGTTGAACTGTTTGGGCCAGTGTAATATTAGTGAGTTGACTAGAGGTTGAACTGTTTGGGCCAGTGTAATATTAGTGAGTTGACTAGAGGTTGAACTGTTTGGGCCAGTGTAATATTAGTGAGTTGACTAGAGGTTGAACTGTTTGGACTAGTGTAATATTAGTGAGTTGACTAGAGGTTGAACTGTTTGGGCCAGTGTAATATTAGTGAGTTGACTAGAGGTTGAACTGTTTGGGCCAGTGTAATATTAGTGAGTTGACTAGAGGTTGAACGGTTTGGGCTAGTGTAATATTAGTGAGTTGACGTGAGGTTGAACTGTTTGGGCCAGTGTAATATTAGTGAGTTGACTAGAGGTTGAACTGTTTGGGCCAGTGTAATATTAGTGAGTTGACTAGAGGTTGAACTGTTTGGGCCAGTGTAATATTAGTGAGTTGACTAGAGGTTGAACTGTTTGGGCCAGTGTAATATTAGTGAGTTGACGTGAGGCTGAACGGTTTTGGTTAGTGTAATATTAGTGAGTTGACGTGAGGCTGAACGGTTTTGGCTAGTGTAATATTAGTGAGTTGACGTGAGGCTGAGCGGTTTTGGCTAGTGTAATGTTAGTGAATAGGCAATGAGGCTGAAAATTGTGGTTAGTGTAATATTAGTGAGTTGACGTGAGGGTGATAGGGTTGCGGTAGTGTAATATTAGTGAGTTGACATGAGGGTGATAGGGTTGCGGTAGTGTAATATTAGTGAGTTGACGTGAGGGTGATAGGGTTGCGGTAGTGTAATATTAGTGAGTTGATGTGAGGGTGATAGGATTGCGTTAGTGTAATATTAGTGAGTTGCCGTGAGGGTGATATGGTTGCGGTAGTGTAATATTAGTGAGTTGCCGTGAGGGTGATAGGGTTGCGTTAGTGTAATATTAGTGAGTTGCCGTTAGGGTGATGTTAGTGTAATATTAGTGAGTTGCCGTGAGGGTGATAGGGTTGCGTTAGTGTAATATTAGTGAGTTGCCGTTAGGGTGATGTTAGTGTAATATTAGTGAGTTGCCGTGAGGGTGATAGGGTTGCGTTAGTGTAATATTAGTGAGTTGCCGTTAGGGTGATGTTAGTGTAATATTAGTGAGTTGCCGTGAGGGTGATAGGGTTGCGTTAGTGTAATATTAGTGAGTTGCCGTTAGGGTGATGTTAGTGTAATATTAGTGAGTTGCCGTTAGGGTGATAGGGTTGCGGTAGTGTAATATTAGTGTGTTGTAAAAGTAAAAAGTAATATACTCCCGTGACGTCAAGTGGCGTATAGGGAATATGGTGTTTGTGACCACAGCTTTTTACAGTTGAGAGCACAATGTTTGAGCTGGTGTAATATTAGTGAGTAGTACTTGGGGCTAAAAAGGGGTGGCTAGTGTAATATTAATGAGTAGACGCTGAAAGGTTTGTGCTTGTGTAGTGTTAGTGAACCGATCTCAAAGACCAGAATTAGGACTCTATTATAGACAAGCCGGGAGAGACCAACGAGATAAGATGTATAGGTTTTAGTTGAGCATGAAACCTGGATAACGGTAGGATTATCATCCGTGAAGGCAGGAGGAGGAACTCATTTATAACTACAATGGCTGCATTCTCTGACTAGTACAATCACTGACAAGAAGGAAAGGAATGGCAAACTACCTTATCATATTGTCAAGTAAAATTATACTGAAATAGAACTTAAAATTCTCAAAGGTTCTCTAACAGAGAACTCATAAGAACAATCAGAAAGAAATAATCATCATTTGTCGGGCACATCATGAGAAGGGGAAAGTTGGAATAATTGGTTATAACTGGTAAAATACATGAACAAAGAGATACAGGATGACAAAGTAAGAAAATACTGGATAGCTTGGTGTCATGGCATGGAGAACAGTCAACAACAGAACTGACACGATTCGCGGTAGATAGAAGATTGTGAAAGGACATGATCGCCTGCGACAACCGATATGGCACATGATGATGATAACGTTAGAGTTATTATCTAAATAAGGACCACATTAGGTGAGATTTAAATATGAATTGTGATGTTTTTTTTTTTTTAAAGAAATAATTAAATGTCTTATAGAGTAGTCATTGAAATGGAATTAATTTTAGTTAGTAGATAGTACATATCGTTGTGGACTACAAAGAACAAGAGGTAGGGTTCGATCTCAACCGACGGCTTCCGGGTTCACCCAGCCTTAAATGGGTACCGGGTTTTTTCTGGGAAAGTTTGAGCATTATCATGTGCTACAAGTACAATCATTCTGAACTTTTACAACTGGATGAAGAAGTAATTATGATCTATTTACACAACGGCATAATCACTATATAGGACAACAGACAAGAAAATTACTGGAGCTGTATAAATGTTGTTTTACAGAAGAATGTTGAGAATACCATGGACAGCTAAGAAGAGTAATGAAAGCGTTCTGAACGAGAACAGAGCAAATAGAGAGTTAATTTCCAAATTAGTAAGACAAAATCATCATTTTTTGGCCATGTAATAAGAAGAGAACAGCTGGAGTATATTGTGAAAACGGAAAGTTGAGGGTCGAAGAGATAGAGGGAAACAAAGAGAAAAGATATCAGACAGCTCAAGAGATAGGGTTGGCAGAAGGTCAACAATGGAAATGATAAATAAATGTCGAGATCGGAAGTTGTGGCTAGACATGATCACTTATTCCAGCAGGCTACTTTATTATGATAATCACCATCTCATCACGAGCCGTGTACAAGTAAATAAAAAAAGATGCTAAAGAGGAACATGAGGTCTTTACTTCTGTTCTAGTATTCAAGGTTCGGCAGGAAGTAACGATGAGATGGGCTACTATAAAATAGTTGAAATTATAATAATTACGGGGAACTATAATGTGATATGAAGTAAAGATCATAGTGACTTATAAGCACAAAACGATCATAGGATTAACTACCATCACAATTTCTATAAGGCAAGTGCTTTGTACAATCCGTGTTTTGTGTTTCCATTTATGAGGAAGACAAGAGATAGTACCAAAAAATTAACATATACAACTCAAGCTCTTTGGTGGAAAACTATTTTTATAACTGACTAGAACATTTTAAATTAAGAGTCACTAAAAGTAATTAAGAGTCACATTTAGAAATCACATTCAAATTAAAACCTGCTTCAATCTCTTTTAGGTTCACACAGACATATATGTACACTTCTGTTTTATTATTTTTTTTATGAACTACAGTACTGGGGTACTATTGGCCGTACTACCCAAAATTGAGAGAGTCGAGAAGTAGACAAGAAGACGGATGAAGAAAAAGATGATGATGAAAAAACATGTCATTTTAATTTGTCTACTAAAAGCATATTTTGTCAATATCTAATTACTAATGAGAATTTATGAGCAGAAAACAATAACTGGCACATGTTTATCTTCTGTGACATAAACCACAGCTTGACGAACGTCTTTAGCCAATCCTCGACACAGCGGATATCATCTGTGAAGTCAATGAAGAGTGGGCAGTGGATATACAAAGTGAACGCCCTAATTGTGATAGTCTACGCAATGATGTTGACGATGAAGGCCTTTGTCATGTATGCCTATTTTACTAACATTCGCTGCGACCCTTTCAAGGTAAATAGTTTACATCAGCTTCACTTCAAACATTAACTTGTTTTAAAAATTCATCAAGTAAACACTCATGGCTTGCATACACAACTACTTTCTCATTCCGTTTGGGCTATTTCTTCTGTTGCCAAATAATTTTTTACCATCTGTTTTTAATGTTATAACTATTTAAGTGTGTAACCTAGTTGGGAAAACCACCCGACTGGACTACCGACGTTCGGACAACCCGTGTTCGATTCCCGCTGGGAGCAGTGTGAATTGTACTCGTGGTTGGAAAAAAAAATACCCCCACGGTCGACCCAGCCGTTGGCAGAAATGGGTACCAGGATATTATCCTGGGAAGGTGAGGAATGTCGCTTCGCATCTGAGTTTCGATGCTTGAGGCTACACTATACAGAAATATCCGAACATTTCTGGATAGGCGGCCGAGCACATATGGGTGTAAACTCGCGTGCTAAGACGCCGGTTCAAGTCTCGTACTTTACCTTTACCTTTACTTTTTATGTTTTTTTTTAAATTATTTTTTCATGGTTAATGCCAGATTCTTTATTGCGTACATAAATAACGTTGTCCCATTCTAAATACCCATTACTACTTTGATGCAATGGTTTTCTTACACAATGTTCCCCTACCAGTATTCAACTGTATATGAATCTGTCGTATGTCATTTTTGTAAGATCTATCTTTTACTGCAATGAATGTTTTTGGATCCTGTGTTCCCTAGATGTGTGTTGTTGTTTTTTTTTTTTTACTCCGAGTGATATATGATTGTTGTAATATTTTAATGTTATCTTCCACGCTTTCTAGGTGCAGCATTGATTTCTTTGCTGCATTCGCCGACAGCATCGTTTACCCAATCATTTAACGTTAAACGGATGTAGATATGGCAAAGCTGTTCTATCTGAATCTATTGGCTATTATATATATGGCTCGTATGAGGTATACAAGTTACATATATACCTTGATGCAGGTGCTGAAAGGTTCCTGCGCATTAAAAGTTCAAACCACTTTAATCTTTGTTTTCGACTACTGGTAGAATTGCAATGGCGTTTCTGATTTCATCTTTCATTACATGATCTCTTCTTGTTTTAGTCACATCTTTTCTGAGGCATCCCATCTCATATGATGTCAATTTTATTACTTGGTCTTTAGAGAGAGTCCATGTTTGAAATTGATTGTAAAGAGTTGGAATAAAGATATAGTTTATCAAGTTCTTCTTTGTTCTTCAAACAACCCTGCATTACAAATTATAGGGAAACGATGAAGACTTCAAACTCACCATCTTGTTCGTGACCTATGCTTTTCTAAACATCTAAAACCACAGCAGCTGAACGCTGAATACGAGTATGTAATTATCATTTTCTTTCTGTGTTCATTTCTATATTTACATTTTCAAAGAATTTCTAGCTCTCATTTCTGAGAACACCAATGGATGCCCACATATCACCTTAATCATATCATTTCAATCAGATATTTTCTTAACTATTTTATTTTACATATGTGTCTCCTTTAAAAGAATTTGAAACTGAGATTTTACTCTTTATTCTGTTTCACTTTAATTTACCTACTATTTCTTGTACAAGGATGTATTTTATCGCCCCTGTTATTTGGAATTGTTGTGGACTTCATAATGAAGAAATGCTGCACTTGTAATAAAGGCATCGAATGGATACAAGGAGACCATTTGGAGGACCTCGACTTTGCTGATTGATGACATAGTCCTCATCAGCAGTCAGATAAAAATGATGCAGGAAAACACAAATGAACTATCAGCAATAGCCAGCAAAATTGGGCTTGGCGATCCATCATGAAAAGACTAAAATCATGAAAAGCTTAATTCCAACAGATGACAAAATATACATGGAAAACAAACCAGTGGAAGAGATCGATCACTCTATCTATCTTGGAAGTCACATTGATCGAGAAGGGGATACAAGTAAAGAAATTAGAATCAGAATAGCTAAAGCAGCAATGTCTTTCAGAAGCCTTGAAAAGTTGTGGAAATCAAAACTAATCAGCACAAGCACAAAACTTAGGCTATTCAAATCAAATGTACTATCAACCCTTACGTATGCGTGTGAAAGCTGGAAAACAACAAGAGATATAGAAACAAAGTTGAACGCATTCGAAAATACATGTCTAAGGAAAATACTTTGTATAGCGTGGAACGAATTCAAAACAAACGAGGACATTAGAGAAATCGCCAATCAACCACTAATATATTCAGTAATAAAGAAAAGACGATGTTCATATGTTGGACATGTGATGAGAAGAGATAATAATCGAATAGCAAAGCAAGCCCTCATGTGGGAAACAACAGGTAAGAGAAAAAGAAGAAGACCCAGGGAGACACTGAGAAAAACATTGATGAGAGAGGCAAGAGCAACAGGGTTCGGCTCCCTCAATGAGATAGAGCTGCTTGCACAGAACAGAGACAAATGGCGAGATTTGATAAATATCTTTAAAAGAAAACTGCTAGAACAAAAATTCAGATATGAGAAGGTGTATCTTGGTCTACGCCCTATGGGCCGGCAACGGCTCAAAAGGTCAATAGATAGATAGATTTCTTGTAGATACTCTTTTTTTTTACTGTTAGGATTGCATCACTTATAACTGTAGAAAAATGCTTGAACTGTGCTTTTGGTGTACGTTCATGTTCGAGAATTGCACTATTATTATTATTATTATCATTAAACGCATTAGTCTATGTCATTGATTATTTTAACGTGTGTAAATGATAGAAGAAAGAGAAAGAAACACATCATGCCTTGAGTACACAGAGCAGAGAATATAGAAAAGCACATTAAAAAGTGTTGATGTCATTTCGTGTAACAGAATCTAACCAGCTAGCACAGTGAATAAGGAAAGCTCACTATTTGACTATCTGCGGTGGATAAAGATATGACAAATAGGCAGTATAACCGAGGTCTGCATTACTACAGGCTAACATATGCCAGTTTAGATCACAGTTTGGTTCAAGATAGAAAGCTGCAGTATCCATGTATGGATAATGATTACATAATGATCAAATCAGATTAGTTATTGTAAGCTACATCAATACACAAGGAGTTCATAAGTGCCAAATTCATTTAAGAAAATTATGCAGATCTTTCTTGTATATCGTGATCTGTACACAATTTGAAAACATTATCTATAGCGTATTTCTCTATTGATACTTACTTCGTTTGATTTACATTCCCGTAAACCAAAGGTAGAAGTGTCTTTGGTAGATCTGTCTAGTCTCAAAAGCGCTCATGACTTCGGTATTTGTGTTAAGTTAACTATTTATTGTTCCTGTAAAAACGGTTTGCAATCACATGTAGTTAATTTTTGTTAGTTATCTCATTGCAAAAACAGTCAAATTGAGTTATGGTTCTATGATAACACAATCAGCAACATAATAATGGAAATAGAAACTGCCATAGCAGAAATCGGGTGGCTTGAGTAACAACAAATCAACGTTTTCAATTAGTATTTTAAATTGATTATCAGCCCCGTCAAAAATCATAATTTACATGAACACGTTCCGTCCGGCTCCAGCTAAAAAAAAATGACACTATATGGCAGTTTTGATTTCTTCACCAGGCTGGCTTTATTAAAAACCGCAATCAGCTACCGCCATATTTTGTTGTCCATGCTTTGACAGACCTGCCAGGTGTTGTTGGCATATACATGGCTACGATCTTCAGTGCTTCTCTTAGTACTGTCTCTTCAGGTATGTTCTCTTATTATTATACCTACAAAAATTAAAACATTTGTTTAAAGAAACACGTTGTTGAAAAAGACAGTTACAATTAATAAAAGAGGAATTGTTTAAATTGTAACATATCAGGAGAATCTTCATCTATTTCGAAATGAGTGGAACTCTTTTGTTGCCGTTCAAATATATAAAGGAGTTGATGTTAGTGTGAGATCTATTAATGATGTAGTCGTGGGCGCTTGTAGTGAGGTTAACTTGATCTCAATTTTCTTAGTGGCTTATAATCTCTAAAAAGAAATTTAAAAAAAGAAAGTACAAATAATAAATAGAAAGCAAGCTTGGAATCGTAATATGTGTTTTGTCTCTGGCTCTGACAGCCCACAGACCCGGCTTACTGCCGACTCTGTCAACTCCTGATACGCCACTGATCTGGATAAAGAACTAACTCCATAATAATCGCCCAGACAAAGGGGTAGATGTGTTTTTAGCTGATAATGAAAGATTGTGGTTTCCAGGCCTTTAATGACAACAAACGACATAATACCACTTGATTAAGAAAATTACGCACAACCATGCGAAATTCACTTACTTGAGTTATGTCACAGTAAAGAAAATATATTTTGGGAGCGAGTTAGTGCAGTTACCTAAAATTATCATCTGAGACCATACAACTCCTATAACCCAACCACTCATCAAATAATTTGAGGACACTCGTTCATTCTCTGCGACTATGGAGGATTGTTGCTATTGATACAGAATTTTCCTGCTGATTGCAATGTAATGGTTTTGAAAAGTCTAGCCCAAAAAACATAAACCAAGAATTCAAGAAAATATATAAACCAAGAAGTGTAAGGTCTCGTAATTGACGAAAGAACGACTAGATAGACAGCGGCTATATGCAATCATCTTCAAGCTCTTCATTATCTTATGATACAAAGATCTTCATAGGGTGATACAGTTATGTTACTAGCGTACAGTGAAGATAGTAATCTTCATAAGATCTGTCTAATATGGCACAAGGAAGCATGTCTCTGCAATGGTAACTTGAAACATTATTTTTACAGCGACATAAGTTGGAAGTTTCTGGCCAACAGCTGAGAAGCTATTGTATCTCCTTGCTCACAGACATGACTACATAGAACGTCTAGGATTCTAAAAATAAATTCACCAAAATAATTAGTCATTTACAATCACTGATCTATAACATAATCCGATAGACTAATTGCTTTATAACGTATCTCCTTAGGTATAAACGCCTTGGCTGCCAACACGGTAGAAGACTTACTCAGGAAACCACTACAGAATGTCCAGGAAAGTACCATCACCAGCATCACAAAACTGCTTGTCTTTGCTTACGGCGTCTTGATTATAGGTCTCGCATTTGGAGCCTCAACGCTGCAGGGATCCATGCACCAAATAGCTGTATCTATCACTGGAGCTTGGGGAGGTCCAATACTTGGTATATTTCTAATGGGGGCACTCTTTCCTTACGCAAACAAATATGGAGCCATGTTGGGAGGAGTCTTGGCTCTTGTTTTTAACATGTGGCTCGTGTTGGGGAATTATTTCTACGGAAGTGTTGCTCAAACACTACCATTCGCACCAACAGACATGTGCTTTCCTAACATTTCCTTGAGCTTGTTTGACAATAAAAGTATTCCACACTCACATTTAGAAAGCAAGCAGACATTTAACTTGGTCTTTAATATATCAGCTGGTAATGAAACTGGGAACACGAAAACAATCACTCGCAGTTCTACTTTTTCTTTCAATGATATTTCATTCCAATGGTACGGTTTCTTTGGAGTAATTATCACACTTGTTCTAGGAATGATCATCAGCTTCTGCACTCGGAGATGGTCTATGTCTGCTACAGACGAAAAGTTGCTCTTCCCTTTTGTTAGAAAGTTCTGGCGTTCAATATTACTAACGAAGAACAATGAGAACTCTGAAGATGAAGAAGATAATATGATCAATTTACAACATATGGAGCCGAAAGACAAGATTTAGTTCTGATTGGTTTACACAACACTAAATTTATTAAAATTGTATTATTTTTCAGGAAAATATTAATTACTTGAAAACTCTGACCGAAATGGTGAATTTCTTACGCACTTAACAATTGTTCTACTGGGGTAATACATTCCTCCGCATTCTCTTGGTGATTCACATTTATCTTCTTAGTTAGCCTGATAGATTGGTAATAGGACGGTGGTTCAACCATTTACTTGTCATGTGAGTTGATCATTTGTATGTGAAATCATCTCTTCTTTATAAGTCCATCATACGTGTTGAATCGCTCTTGTGTTTGTGGATCAATGAGATGAATATGAGACATTTATGAGGTTCATATTAAATTGTGAGAACTCTCCACATCCTCCCTTAAAAATTAGCACCAGAAATTCTCACGAAAAAAATTGTTTAGCCCCTCGTATTGTGTGTCCTTAATTTGGGATAAAAGGATATAAATCTAGACGACACAGACATACGCCTAATATGTAATTTTACTGGGAACAAACAGCAATAATAAAATATAAGAAGGAGAACTCTACACCCATGGACATAAAAAGAGGAGTAAGACAAGGATGCATCCTATCACCAAGCTTGTTCAATCTATGCAATGAGCAAATCTTTAAAAACATCTCAGAGATGCGAGGCCTACACATTAATGGAAAGATAATCAATAACCTAAGATATGCTGATGATACTGCTCTACAAGCAGAAAATCCTAAAGACCTACAACAATTGCTTAATCTGATAAACAAAACAAGCAAAAATATGGACTGAATATTAATATCAAAAAGACTAAAACTATGATCATAAACAAAGAACATTCTCAAGACCTACAATTAAATATCACAGTTGAGGGAATACATCTGGAGACAGTCCAGAGTACAACTGCCTGGGACATACTATAACAAATGATGGACAATGTAAAATTGAAATAAACAAAAGAATAGGTCTGGCAGAAAGTAATTTAAATGCTAAAATGTTACATCTTCTCAATATTCCTGTACAGTGCAGAAACATGGACATTAGACAAGAAAACAGAACAGAAAATTGAAGCCTTTGAAATGTGGATTTATAGAAGAATAGGTAGAATTGGATGGAAAGAAAAGAAAACAAACAATGGAGTTTTAAAACAACTGAAAATAAAAAGAGAACTACTATATACAATTAAGACAAGACAAATGCAATTTTTGGGGCATGTTAAAAGACACAACAGCCTACTAAAAGTAATATTGGAAGGGAAAATACAAGGTAAAAGAGGCAGGGGCAGACCAAGACTAACATGGACGAGTAACATCAAAAGATGGACAAATCAGTCTATGTCATCCTGCACCATCAAAGCAAGAAACAGAGTAGAATGGCGATCCATGGTAGCCAACCTTCGTTGCAGAGAAGGCACACGATGATGATGATGAGATATAGAAAAAAATAGAACAAAATGGTAAACGTTTTACACTTGTTATGTAAAACTATAACCGCTTTTAGTTCGAAATTATTATACATTTATTATTTTCTTTCATTTTAATTTCATATTTGCATGTGTGTTGTATGTTTGTTCCTGCTGAAGGTCTATTGATCCGAAACGTCGTTTTCGTTAGTGTTGTCCATTTGTTACAGGAAGCGTTTACCATACCTTATTTTCAAATTTGTTTTTCTATATCTATATTTTGTGTCCTGTTTATATTTATTCAGCATGATGGTGATGATTGTTTCTTTGATAACATCAGATGGAAGATGCACCACATAAATAAAAAGCAGAACAGCTCAGTTGTCAATCAACAGGTGATATGTTTTTTAAGCATGAAATCAAAAGATGAAATGCTAAGTGTGGATTTGATGACTACACTGAGACTATAGTGCGCTATCGCTAACTTTTCTTTGTGGCTTTCAATTCTCTTGTTCACCTTAGTACTTCTCTTCTTCTTCTACCTTTTTAGCTCCCAGTGGAGCATAGGTCTTCAGCAAACACTTTCCAAGTCGTTTTGTTTCTTGCCATTCTTTTAAGATCATTCCATGTCTTCCCCATCATCTTCATCTCTGCTTCTATCGGTCTTCTCCAAGAATTCCTTGGTTTTCCTCTTTGTCTTTTCCCCTGGGGATTCCCAAAAAGGGCCTGTTGTGTAATGCTCTCAGTTTAGAGTACGAACATTCCAGGTGCCAATTCTGGAGGATTAGTACTCTTGCTTATGCTAAATAGTTAGTTAGTTATTAACTTCTTCATCGCCGCCATTATTATTATGTTTCCTTTGTATAACATGACACAAGCATTTCTAAAATCTTTCACAGCAAAAACAACACCTATATCGAGTGAGGTCAATAATTAGAGAGCGATCATATCATAATCTATGACTGAGAGAACGAATACTGGCTTCTTTTTGTGCCACAACTGGTAGCACTGTTTTAGTGCTAGGAAAATATTGTGAGTTAACAACATTATTAAGGTCATTATAATAATTAATGCTTCCAAAAGGACTCTAACATAAGTTAGATATTGCGAGACATCTAGTACACAGTTCAACCATTAGATGACCGGAGCATGCAATCAAAATAGCTGAATTTCCGCACTATTAAGAACGCGTCACAAAGCTCATCTATGGGACGAGGAGGCTGATTAGGTTAAGATTTAGTGGGGAGACGCAGGACCAGCCAGAAACAAGATTAGCCTAACGTTTTTATTATGTTGCTTCAGATTACTGAGATTCACGCGGCAATAATTACGCAGCTCTAATGATGTTCGTTTGTGCAAATGTTTTGAGAGCATTCTCTGCTGTTATTTAGACTGGTAATGTTGTTTATGTACATCATTTATGTTATATCTTCATTAAGTTAGGACTGCTACATTTTAATATAGTGTAACCAGATTCATCATCATCAAGTAAAGGGCCTACTGGCGTAGGTGATCATGTCTCTCCCAAATTTTCGATCTCCGCAGCTATTTATCATTTCTGTTGTTGACCTTCTGCCAAGCCATTCCCTTAAGCTGTATGTTATTTTTCCTCTTTGCTTCCTTCTATCTCTTAGTCCCTCAATTTTTCCAGTTGTTACAATATATTCCACTTGTTCTCTTCTCATTACATGGCCAAAAAAATGATGATTGTTTTTTTTCCTAATATTGGAAATTAGCTCTCATTTTGCTTTGACATCTCTCAGAACATCTTCATTACTCTTCTTAGCTGTCCATGGTACTCTCAATATTCTTCTGTAAAACCACATTTCTACAGACTCCCGTGATTTTCTTGTCTGTTGTCCTATTTCCCATGATTCGCATCCATATGTTAAGACTGGCTCTACACAACATTTAAGAATTCTTTTTCTTGTTTCTATTTGTCAAAAAATATTTGCATAATATCTTCCTCATTTTTTCACTCTTAGCGATTAAGACTGTATCATCAGCATACCTTAGATTATTTATATTATGACATCCAATTGTTATTCCAGGCATGTCCCTTATGGATCTTAAACTAATCTCACTATAAATATTAAACAAATCTGGTGACAGCACACAACCTTGTCTAGCACCCTGTTTTATTGTTGGAACATTACCAATTGGTTTCCAGTTCTTATGGCCGCTGTTTGTTGCCAGTACATGTTCTTTATTATTCTTAGATCTTTGCTGTCTACGTTTATGCTTTCTAAAATTTTGATTATTTCTTGGTGCTTTACTTTGTCAAATGCCTTGGTGTAATCTATGAAACATAGGTATAGATCTGTTTTCACCTCTATGGCTCTTTCTACTAAAGATCTTATGATATAAATGGCATTGCTTGTTCCTTTATCTCTAACAAAACCACAATGTTCATAGCTAATTTCTGGACTGATTTTGTTTGGCACTCTTCACATGATGATTCTTTGTATTATCTTAGTCATACGACTCATAAGGCATATTGTGCGATTATCATCACATTCAATCGCACCCGTTTTCTTTAGTAGGGCTATGAATATTGATTTGAGCATGTCGTCTGGTATATATCCGTTGTTGTAGATATCATTCAATATTTTTGTTATTATTTCTATTCCAAAATCACCCATGGCTTCAATCTCTTCTTTAGTTATATTATCTAGTCCAGGAGCTTTGTCTGCTTTCATATTGCGCAAGGCATCTTCCACTTCTTCTCTGAGTATTTCTGGTCCTTCTCCATTATCCTTAATATTTACTTCCGTTTGTCCATCATTATAAAGATCTTTAATGTATTCTGTCCATCGTTCCCTTATGTTTTCTTGATCAATCAACAGTTCTCCTTCCTTTGATCTTAGACATCCAATTTATGATTGCGTTTTTCTTCCTGTTAATTCTTCAATTTGTTTATATATAGCTTTTGCATCTCCTTTTTGTTGCATTTCAATCTCTTTGCATCTCTCTTTTAGCCATGCTGCTTTTGCTTCATTGCATTTTACTACAATTTCTTTATTTAATCTCTTATACTGATCTTTATTTTCTTTATTTCTTCTTCTTGTATCCATTAGCTGCAAAATGTCGTCTGTCGTCCATTTCTTTCTTGAATGTGTCCTCACTTGTGGTATGAACTCTTTTAATGTTTGTTGCATTAAATGTTTTAGCATTTCCCACTGTTCATCAATGTTTTATATCTTCACTATTGCATTGTACCGGTTCTGAATTGTGATTTTATATTTGTCTTGCAGCTTCTTTTTTAATTTAGTAAATTTAAATTTAACTTAATGTTAACTGAGGCTCGTTTTGTTGTTTTTAATTTTACTCTAAGCTTTCCCACAACTGGTACATGATCACTATTGCAATCTGCCCCTGGTCTAGTTTTCACACACACCAGACTGTTTCTAAATCTATTGCTTAACATTATATAATCAATTTGATTACGTGAGTTGTCTGCTGAGCTTTTCCATGTCCACAGACGTCTTGGATGTTGCTTAAACCAGGTGTTTCCTATCATGTTGTGTGTTCTTGCCCAGTCAATAAGTTTCTCACCTCATTCTCTTTCAACCTCTTTCATTCCTCTCGCCTAAGCCATAATGACCAACTACTTCCTCAACTCTTTCCTACGTTTGCGTTAAAATCACCTAGAACTATGGTGTTTTCATGTGGTTTTCATTTATGAAGTGCCTCATTTAACTAGTAAAATGTATCAATTGTTTCCTCTAGACTGTCTGCTGTTGGTGCATAAACTTGTATAAGATTTATGTCTATTGGCTTTCCATTCAATTTCACTAAAAGGACTCTGTCAGATATTGGGTAAAAGCCTTTCACTGTTCTTGCTCTTTCTGCATCCAAGATGATACCTACTCCTCTTTGGTGTTCAGTACATCCAGAATAGATTATTTTATGTTTATCAGAATAGATCTCCCCTGATGCGGTGTATCTCATTTCGCAAAGTCCCAGTAATTGTAAACCCATTCTTTTCATTTCTTGTATGATGTTTTCTAGTTTACTCTTCTGCGTGAGTGTTCTCACATTCCAAGTACATATCTTTAGAGTTTGTTTTATCTTTATTTTGCTTACAGTAGCTTGATGACGATCGGGTATCACCTGTAGCACATGATGTTCCCTACCGAAAAAGGGTTTTCCATTGGAATCCCCCTTAACGTTGTTGTCGTTATTTCTATTATTCATTCATGATTGTACAAAGAAATTACGACGGTGGTTTTCTGTTGCCTTCCGTCGGTTTGTTTACGGTTGGTTCTGCTAGCCTTTGACTAAAAAGTCTCACCCACAAGGCAGTGGGGTTGTTTTACTTCGGGGCACCCTCCCTTTACTCTCCCGAGCTTACCTGCAAGGCAGCAGGGCAGCCACAGGTTGTACTGTTTACTGCATACAGTAGCAGGTAAAATTACCTGACCTGACAAAGTTAACCAGATTATGACTGACTACTTGCGATTGGGAAACGCAACAGTGAGAACAGAGATATCCTGGGACCTCTTGGTGACAAGACAGCCGAAATAAACGAAATTTGAAGCAGACTACTGGAATTATGTTATCAAAATGATTTAATTATAACCAACACATTTTTCAAACACAGAGAGTCGCAATTATACACCACGTACAAATTGAATGACACAATATGCAGAAGCCAGATAGATTTTATACTAACAAGAAAATCTATCTGGCTTATGCATATTGATTAATAGGGTCACTAACACCATATTTCCCTATACGCCACTTGGCGTGACGGGGTACTTTACTTTTTTAAATATTATTTTTATTGTTTTGTATTATATTATATTATATTTATTATATTTATTGTATTGTATTGTTTTTCTTGTATTATGTTATATTATATTACAATAGGATACGATACGATACGATATGATATGATAAGATATGATATGATATGATATGATATGATATGATATGATATGATATGATATGATATGATATGATATGATATGATATGATGTGATGTGATGTGATGTGATGTGATGTGATGTGATGTGATGTGATATGATATTATATGGTATGATATGATATGATATGATATGATATACTAATGCCACATAACAGAAATATAATATAATATAATAATACAACATTTTAGAAATATAATAATATAACATAATTATATTGTAATGTAATATAACATAGTATAACATTACATAATAGAACATAACATATCATTATCATCATCATGTACCCTACCGGTTGGCGTAGGCGATCATGTCCCTCCACAATCTTCTATCTACAGTGCATCGTATCAGTTCTGTTGTTGACTGTTTTCCATGCCATGACACCAAGCTATCCAGTGTTTTCTCTCTTTGTCGTCCGCGATCTCTCTTTCCTTTTATTTTGCCAGTTGTAACCAAGTATTCCAACTTTCCTCTTCTCATGATGTGCCCGAAAAATGTTGATTGCTTCTTTCTGATGTTTTTTTAAGAGCTCCCTTTTTGTGTTGGCCTCTTTGAGAACTTCCTCATTGGTCTTTTTATCTGTCTAGGGAAATTTCAACATTCTTCTGAGAAATCCCATCTCTGTGGCCTCTAATCGTCTTTTCATTTGTTTGTCTACTGTCCATGATTCGCTTCCATAGGTCAAAATTGGTTTTGACTATAGCATAAGGCTGCGATCACAATAGTCATGGGAAAGCCTTCGCGAAAAGACATTGCCTACGAAGCTAATTTTTTAGTTAGCTGAGTGGCAGTGTTCCCTAGCGTTTGGCTTTTCGTGACAAGGCGCTGTGCCACTGAGTACGGGTTCGATCCTGCCTTGGTCTATATTTTTTTCTGTTGTTGATTGTATGTCATTTTTTCCGAGTGCTGTAAACGTACCTCTTCCTCTGAATTGATTCACTGATTATCGCCTCGGAAGTTTCCCTCTATAATCTATCTATCTATCTATTGACCTTTCGAGCCGTAGCCGGCCCATAGGACCAAAATACACCTTCTCCTATATGAATTTTTGTTCTAGCAGTTTTCTTTTAAAAATATTTTATCAAATCTCGCCATATGTCTCTGTTCTGTGCAAGCAACTCTATCTCATTGAGGGAGCCGAATACTGCTGCTCTTGCCTCTCTCATCAATGTTCTTCTCAGTGTCTCCCTGGGTCTTCCTCTTTTTCTCTTACCTGTTGTTTCCCATATGAGGGCTTGCTTTGCTATTCGGTTATTATCTCTTCTCATCACATGCCCAACATATGACCATCGTCTTTTCTTTATTACTGAAGATATCAGTGGTCGATTGGCGATTTCTCTAATTTCCTCGTTTGTTTTGAATTCGTTCCATGTTATACAAAGTATTTTCCTTAGACATTTATTTTCGAATGCGTTCAACTTTGTTTCTATATCTCTTGTTGTTTTCCAGCTGTCACACACACGCATACGTAATGGTTGATAGTACATTTGTTTTGAATAGCCTAAGTTTTGTGTTTGTGCTGATTAGTTTTGATTTCCACAACTTTTCAAGGCTTCTGAAAGACATTGCTGCTTTAGCTATTCTGATTCTAATTTATTTACTTGTATCCCCTTCCTGATCAATGTGACTTCCAGGATAGATAAAGTGATCGATCTCTTCTACTGGTTTGTTTTCCATGTATATTTTGTCATCTGTTGGAATTAAACTTTTCATGACTTTAGTCTATAATAATATTCATTTATTATTATTTGTCTCCCTTATTTTAAATAAGCTGCTAATTATTATGACAGAAGGTAGTAAAGTTTACTTTAAAATGTTTGAAATGTGTTCCATCTATTGGCTGACAACTTGTTCTGCTCTATTTTCTACTCGGCCACAATTACCTAGAGAATAGGGCCACACCGTTGGAAATCTGAAAACTTTGTGTGTGTGTGTATGTGTGTGTGTGTGTGTGTGTGTGTAGAAATGAATAATTATCGCGTTTTTCTCTTCTTCCTCTTCTTTAATTCCTTAGTAGCCTTTCAGCGTCAAGTGGAGATTCAATTTGCTCTTCTGTATTCAGAAGAATACGCTTTTGATGCTGCTATATTTCATAGTGCTTCTAATATTCCATAGATACATCCATTCGTGGTCGACCCTTGGGCCTGGTGTTCTCGTAATGTTTATTGAGGGCTCGTTGTGTTGAGTTTTTATCACTCTGCCTTGTCACGTTGCCAAACCATTGTATCTGTTGTTTCTTTATATTTTCGGTGGCGAAGGCTATTCCTAGTTTTTTTTCTCAGTTCTTCATTTCTGATCGTATCTCTCGGACTGTTTCCTGCCATTCGTCTAACACATTTCATGTCAGTAGAGATTATTTTTTCTTATTGTTCCTGCATCAAGAACCCAGTGTATCACTATTACGTTTATGTTTGATGATGGGGTTAGGGGAGTTGATGGGAATTTGTAACCCTTCCTTTGCGTTCACCGCCCCACAGGGCGAATAACTGTAACAAACGTGACGGGGCGGAAGCCACACAACTGTAGAACTTTGTGTTACATCCTTTACGGTTCATATACACAAAGCTATTTGCTGCTTCTCTGCCGATTGCTGAAAATGTTCTGAAAATATTTCGCTCGATTCCTTATGTCTCCGTAGCTGTGTGTTCTGCTTGCCCGTCTCACTGCCCCATGGAATCGGACCGCCTGATGTACTCACTGTCAGCACTGACAGACTTTGCTTGGCCGGACTCTGGACTTTCTTATCACTGCTTTCTATCGGACTGAGCCGGCAGCCCGTGAATTACCAGGAACTTACTCCGCTTTCCTTCGTGATCTTTTTAAGTGGTGTACTTCGCGCTGATTTTCTGAGATAACGTCCCCATAGCAATCTGAGGACTCAGTCTTCTCCGCGACCTTAATGTTCGTTCTTCACCACGCCGTTTACCAACTACAAACACTGACAAAAATGTACTGTTCAAAATGTCCATTCGTAAAATATGACTTAAGTTGATTAGCATGTAATTCGTCAAGTAACACAACAGTTAAAAGCCAGTGACTTACTTTGCGCTCGGCTGCTCACACACGCAATGTACTGCAGGCACGGTTCATTGCAATCGTGCCTCCCTCACTCTTGCACTCTAACTGTCCACACTGAAAAATCCTCTTAATATGTCACTGAAATCTAATCTCTAGTCTAAACACAAGAATTTCCTCGACTTTAACCAGAAGACTTACTTCTACACTAATATCACTCTAGCTACTCTTGGACTATGGAATAAATCCTAGCACTTTTTGCTTCCATGAGCTATTGGCCAATCGGCAATTCTAGTTATTGTCTCAATAACATCGGCCGCTCTGGTCGTCCCTTGTGGTAATATCCTACAGTCTCCCGGACTATCTCTAAGTCAAAAAGCTTCGGAAAGACTCTTAACTAAAACTAAATTCATTATCGAATTCTTTGCTTGAATATAACTAACATGAACATTTAACATTAACACTCTGATTACCGCCTCCCGGCGACACTGCTCTCGGACCGTCCGCATGAGTAAAATCTCCCCTATCTAATCTTGTACTTTGACTATATCTTTCCCCTCCAGCCAATCACAAATCCATTTACATTCTTTGCCCCTTTCTAAAGAACTCTCTCACTATTCACGGGAAACCCGTTATCCTGTCTGAGTTAATTTTCTCACTTTCTCCCCGTGAATTTGCTCACTCACTCACCTCATTGTTACTCATTTTCACCTCAACTGATACACTAGCACTGGCATTGGTAGCACAACGTTCTGTTTGTATATGCGTGTTTGTATATGTGGGAAAACAAGAAAACAGGTGCACACAACAACAATTAAGCTTGTGCTGTTGCATTTGTAATTAGTAGCACGCATACTCAGGGTGAATGATCAAATGTAAATTAAATATTGAAATAAGGAATTAACTGAAGCCGTTGTATAAAACAGATAGCCATCTGTGTTGGGATTAAAAGTTTTATAGAATTAATTTGTAGGCACACACAAGACAGCCTTATAATATATTGATTATAGAATAATGATCGTTCATGCACACCTAGCTGACCAGCTCAAGCCGGCTGAAAATGAACTTGCATTTTCATAGTAAGAAAAAGCATTCTAAGTTTAATGTTCACCTTATCTTCAAACACGAAGACTTAAAGCTTCATGTCTCATATGTATTTAATCTTTGTCACAGTATTATCTGTGATCGTATATTTGACAACATGATTATAGAAGGATAGGTTGTCGTGTTCAATATCTATCTATGGCCTCTATGTTTACTTTTTCATGAGAAAGAAACTAAACGTTATTGGCGTAGTGCTGTATCTATTGTCCTTTCGATACGAAGACGGCACATAGAGCAGAAATGCTAACTTCTGTGTCCGACGATCTTTTGTATCAAGTGTCAGACCTTCAATAGAACTCGCATTGTATCTCCCCACACGCCCATGTTCTGTAATCTCGGCAATGTAGGCAATGCCTGATGTTGTTGCCTCTCGTCTCAGTGTTTTTTTTTTTTTAGTGTTTATCTAAGTCGTCTCTTTTTCATTTATCCTCTCTTTCCAAATTCAGCGCCTGCTTAGAGATTTTCTTGTTTTCTATTTTCATCGTATGGCCAACTTTCTTCTATTGATTACAGATGATGTTTGTGATTGTTTTGTAAATTTTCTTTCTCTTATTTCTGCACTATTGAAAGATAAATCCATCACAAACGGATAAAAAATGTGTTCGTATGTGTGTATCTTCTTCCTCTTCTTTCCTTTCTCATCTGCCTTTCAGCGTCGAGGGGAGATATAATTTGCGGTCTTTTGCTCTTCTGTTCGCCTCTGCTGCTGTTATGTTTCCTAGTGCTTCTAATATTCCATCGATCCATCTTTTTCGTGGTCGACCCTTGGGTCTGTTGTTCTCACAACGTTTGTTGAAGGCTCGTTGTGTTGTGTTTTGTTCTTTCTGCCTTGTCACGTGGCCGAACCATTTTATCTGTTGTTTCCTTATATATTCTATGGCTGGGGCTATTCCTAGCTTGTTTGTATATGTATATATATCCAATGCCAGTGCTGATGTAACAGTTGAGATGAGTGAGTTAGCAATATATATATATATATATATATATATATATAATAAAAAGTCACATTTAATAATTTTAAAGAGGAAACGATTTTTTTTACATATAAAAGTGATAAATTCTATGGGTTTCTTGGTTTTGTTCTTTTACAATAACACTCATCATCATCATCATCAAGTAACGGGCCTACTGTCGTAGGTGATCATGTCTCTCCACAACTTTTTATCACGACAGTTATGTATCATTTCTGTTGTTGACCTTCTACCAAGCCATTCTTTTAAAATGTCTGGTAATTTTCTCTTTGCTACCCTCTATCTCTTCGTCCCTCAATTTTCCCAGTTGTTACAATATATTCCAAATATATTGGAGGGTTATCTTCTCATTACATTTCCAAAGAATGATGAGTGTTTCTTCTTAATATTGGAAATTAGCTCTCTTTTTGCTGTGGCTTCTTTCAGAACGTTTTCATTACTCTTCTTAGCTGTCCATGGTATTCTCAACATTCTTCTGTAAAACCACATTTCTACAGACTCCAGTGATTTTCTTGTCTGTTGTCCTATTGTCCATGATTCGCATCCATATGTTAAGACTGGCTCTACGTAACATTTAAGAACTCTTTTTTCTGGATTCTATTGTCAAAAATTGATTGCATAGTATCTTCCTCATTTTTTTGGAAAGCTGCTTTTGCCTTAGCCATTTAACATCTCACCGCTTTTCTACATCTTCAATCTGGGACTAACAAAGATCCCAAATATTTAAATTCATTTACCTGTTTTAATATTGTTCCACTTGTCTTTATTTTAAACTGAGGTGATGTCTTTTTTCTTTTTGGTTGTTACCATTGCTTCTGTCTTTTTGCTATTAAGGCTGAGTCCTTTATTTTTGCTTTCTTCGCTATAATGTTTAACATTTCCTGTAACTCATTTTTACTCTTAGCGATTAAGACTGTATCATCAACATAGTAAAGTAAAGTACCCCTATCACGCCAAGTGGCGTATAGGGAATATGGTGTTAGTGACCATAAATGTTATAGACCTTCGGCACATGATTTTGGGGGTAATGTGGTCGGTATTACGCCCGTGCCGCTTTACATTCCCAGAAAAATATCCGGTACCCATTAATTAAATTACTTATGCTGGGTGAATCGGAAGCCGTCGGTTGGGATCGAACCCTACTTCTTGTCCTTTGTAGTCCATTTCACTAACCACTGAGCTATCGCGGCTCCCGTATCATCAACATACCTTAGATTATTTATATTATGACCTCCAATTGTTATTCTAGGCATGCCCTTTATGGATCTTACAATAATATCACTATAAATATTAAACAAATCTGGTGACAGCACACAAACTTGCCTAACACCCTGTTTTATTTGTTGAAACATTCCCAATTGGTTTCCAGTTCTTATGGCCGCTGTCTATTGCCAGTACATGTTCTTTATTATTCTTAGATCTTTGCTGTCTACGTTTATGCTTTCTAAAATGATTATTTCTTGGTGTTGTACTTTGTCAAATGCTTTGGTATAATCTATGAAACATAGGTATAGATCTGATTTCATCTCTATGGCTCTTTCTACTAAAGATCGTATGATGTTCATGGCATTGCTTGTTCCTGAATCTCTAACAAAACCACACTGTTCATCGCTAATTTCTGGACAGATTTTGTTTCGCGCTCTTCGCATAATGATTCTTAGTAATATCTTAGTTATTTGAATCATAAGGCATATTGTGCGATGATCATCGCATTCAATCGCACTAGATTTCTTTGGTAGGGCTATGAATATTGATTTGAGCAGGTAGTCTGGTATATATCCGCTGTTGTAGATATCATTCAATATTTTTGCTATTATTTCTATTCCAAAATCACCCATGGCTTAAATTTCATCTTTAGTTACATTATCTGGTCCAGGAGCTTTTCCTGCTGTCATATTGCGCAAGGCGTCTTCCACTTCTTCTTTCAGTATTTCCGGTCCTTCTCCATTATCCTTAATATTTACTTCTGATCGTTCATCTTTATAAAGATCTTTAATGTATTCTGTCCATCGTTCCCTTATGCTTTCTTGCCACTCAACAGTTCTCCTTCCTTTGATCTTAAACATCCAGTTTTTTATTGCGTTTTTTTTTCCTGATAATTCTTCAATTTGTTTGAATGTAACTTTGGCATCTCCTTTTTGTTGCATTTAATTCTCTTTGTATCTCTGTTTTAACCATGCTTCTTTTGCTTCATTGCATTTTAATACAATTTATTTATTTGATCTCTTATACTCATCTTTATTTTCTTTATTTCTTCTTCTTGTATCCATTAGCTGCAAAATATCATCTGTCATCCATTTCTTTCTTGAATTTGTCCTCACTGGTGGTATGAACTCTTTTGATGTTTGTTGCATTGATTCTTTTAGCATTTCCCACTGTTCATCAATGCTTTGTATATTCTTTATTGCATTGCACCGGTTCTGAATTGTGATTTGATATTTGTCTTGAAACTTCTTGTCTGATTTGAGTAAATCTAAATTTAACTTAATGTTAACTGAGGCTCGTTTTGCTGCTTTTAATTTTACTCTAAGCTTTTCCACAACTGGTACATGATCACTATTGCAATCTGCCCCTGGTCTAAATTTCACACACACACCAGACTGTTTCTAAATCTGTTGTTTATCATTATGTAATCAATTTGATTACGTGCGTTGTCTCCTGGGCTTTTCCATGTCCACAGACGTCTTGGATGTTGCTTAAACCAGGTGTTGTGTGTTCTTGCCCAGTCTATAAGTTTGTCACCTCTTTCATTCCTCTCGCGTAAGACATAATGACCAACTACTTCCTCACCTCTTCTCCTTTCCTACTTTTTCGTTAAGTTCCCCTAGAACTAAGGTGTTTCATGCGGTTTGCATTCACGAAGTGCCTTATTTAACTCGTCGTAAAATGTATCAATTGTTTCCTCTAGACTGTCTGCTGTTGTGCATAAACTTGTATAAGATTTATATCTATTGGCTTTCCATTCAATTTCCCTAAAAAAACCCAATATATTGGGTAAAAGCCTTTCACTGTTCTTGCTTTTTCTATATCCAAGATGATACCTACTCCTCTTGGTGTTCAGTACCTCCAGAATAGATTATTTTATGTTCATCATAATATATCTCCCCTGATCCAGTGTATCTCATTTCGCAAAGTCCCAGTAAACCCATTCTTTTCATTTCCTATTTGATGTTTTCCAGTTTAGCCTTCTGTATGAATGAGTGTTCTCACATTCCAAGTACATATCTTTAGAGTCTGTTTTATGTTGTTGTTTTTTTGCTAACAGTAGCTTGATGATGATCGGGTATCACCTGTAGCATATTATGTCCCCTACCGAACGAGGTTGTTCCATTGGAATCCCCCTTAACGTTGTTGTCGTGATTTCTGATTATTGTGGCGATTCATGATTGTACAAAGATATTACGATGGTGATTTTCTGTTGCCTTCCGTCGGTTTGTTTATGTTTTGCTCCCCTAGCCTTTGACTAAACAGTCTCACCCACAAGGCAGTGGGGTAGTTTTATTTCGGGGAACCCTCCCTTATCCTTTTACTTACCCGAGCATACAAGTAAGGCAGCCGGGCAGCCGCAGGTTGTACTGTTTACTGCATACAGTAGTAGGTTAAAAATATCTTTCAAGTAAACTATAAACATATGTAATGTAAATATGTTGATTTAGCTACGTCTCGTGACTTGCAATCGCTCTCATATGGTAATGCAGTTTAATAAGATCAGCTACTCGAATTGTTACAGAAGAAAAGTTCTACGAGCTGCCTTTCAAATCATGGAGTCTGCGTTATCTCTACAGATCATAGATTATGTTGTGATCGCTCTCCTGTTGTTGATTTCACTTGGTATAGGCGTTCTTTTTGCAGTGAAGGATTTTAGAAATGCTAGTAGGTTGGAATACTTGCTTGGTGGGCGGCGCATGTTCATGTTGCCTGTCGCCTTATCTCAGTATGCGACCATTGCGGTAAATATAACTATATTCATATTTTAGAAATAATTACAAACAAATTATATGTATATATATATATATATATATATATATATATATATATATATATATATATATATATATATATATACCGAAAACATTTAAATATGCACAACCGTATGTAAGTATTTATCATTAAGGTATTGATTAGCCAGATAGCATACAGAGAGCTAGCTTTTCATACGAATTATCAAAATGCATGTTTCAACCTACTGAGCTGGAATTTAAACAATACGAGTATTTAGACTTAGACAATAGTAGGAAAGTTATCTTGAAAGAGAGTGAGAGAGATGTTGCATTGGGCCGCGCCTCCCCTTCAGTCTGGGACCCTTCACTCACTAACGAGTCATTAACGCTATGAAACGCCTTAACTTTTCACTTATTAATGTTTTAAAATACATCCAGATTAAAAATATTTTTTTTTAATCCACAGGTTGGGAGAATAATGGAAACAGAATTCGCAAAACATTTATTAATACAATAAAGATATTAACATAGATCAATGTTACATAGCATCAATTAGTATAAATATAAGAGAATTAATTAATGTTATAATAGTTAGAGCAAAGGTAAAGTGCAAAACAGGAGCGAAAACATCGAAAGCAAAGAAAGAAAACTTTCTTCAAAACAAAAAAATGAGAAAAGTAAAATTACGAATAAGATAAGATGTAGGTAGCTTACAGATAAAATGTTACAATTATTATAAGTATTTAACATATATATATATATTTAACATATATCGATAATAACCGATCTTGCTAATGATATAGACTACACAGTACATTATATATATATATATATATATATATATATATATATTAATATATATTCTGGGATAGCAAGCAAGTCTCCTTTATAGCAGCAGGACTTGATGTTCTCTGTTCCCTTCTTGTAGCTGCTGCCACACGATTCTGAGGTCTCATTAACTTGGACATCATTCAAGAACAATGTCAGATTAACTTTCCATAGATCTGGCTCTGCTGATGAACAGTTGTATCAATCATACAGGAGGCTCCTGGTTTGTGGTCATTAATATCACAGACGGCATATGATGTTGTTATATTCAGTATTTCTTTCTTGCCTTGCTATCCCAGAATTGCCTTAAATGGGATCACTGTAGTTGAAAACTTCTCCTCTTGTGTAAACTACACATTCACATCCAAGAGTGAATAAGTGAAGGTCACAAATCATATTCTCTCTGTGGTTTTACTAACTACAGGTCAGGTGGTTTCTGTTGGATTGGAAATGATAACTTACCACCACTGTGTGTCTATATGTTTGGAATTGGAGTCATCAACGATGGCCTAACATCATCAAGTGCTAAGACGATCATCATTTTCGGGAGGACGCGAACTTCCATGGTATATGGTGGATAGGCGGCAGGAACCATTGAAGGCTATGTCTGAAAAGTGTTCCTTCTTGCAGTTTCCTCATATTCCAAGTCCGGCTTGTTGCAGGAGCTACTGAGTTAAGTGCTCTGTGCACACCGTGAGCTGTGTGTCTCATCCGTTCTGATCCTGTTTCAATTTCCCGCTTGTTTACGATGAATGATGATATCGTATGACAGGGAGCAGCTGGCTGTGTTCACTTTCTGCGCGGTTTCGTCTTATGTCTTTTGGCGTGTGCTGAGACTACTACGATGGGGACTACAGTTACCTTTCTTTGTTTGGGAGATGTGTTAGTAATTCGGATGATTCCACTGGCACGGGCGGTTGAGCAATTATGGATTTTAATTCGTTTGCAGTGATACCGAGGCCTTCCATAACCAATAACCAATAACCAATATATATATATATATATATATACATATATATATATATATATATATATATATATATATATAACAACATATCAGAACATGTATATTTATTGTTTATCTAAATAACAATACACCAATAACTTCGAAAGTTAGTGTTACAGAACATTGCTTGAAGACTTTGGTAGAAAAAAAGAGCAAACCTGTCAACTTCGTGAGAATTAACTTAAAATTCCAGAAAACTAGTTGATAAAGAACATAGAAACAAGAAAAATAAAAAATGTTGGTCATATTAAACGAAATAAAGGTCTAGAGAAAATAATTATGGAGGGCATAGTCCCAGGTACGTGAAGTAGTGGAAGACAAAACGAAAGGTGGGTGCAATTTTATACAGACGAGCTGGCATTGACTGCTGCGGAAACTGGACATCTCACACCACAGGGCAAAAAATAACGTCAGAGTAGGTGTCATGAGAGTTAAATTCCAATAGGGACAAGCTAGATAATGATGATGATGATGATGATGATGAAGATGATAATGATGATAATGATGATGATGATGATGATGATGATGATGATGATGATGATGATGATGAAATGAGGAGAAGTTAGAGGCAGTGACATTAGAGTACTTAACTAATTGATAACATTACCACCATTTCTACTTAAAGTTAGTTTAAAGAGAACTCTAGAAATATCAATACTAATGTAAAGGAACAATAGTATAAATAATGATATGGAATAAGAGAGGCCGTAATAACAGATACACATTAACCTGCATTTCTTGTTTTATAACTGACGTTACTTATATATCAAAGATAAGAAAAACAAAAAAGATGGATGCACTTTCTTGTAACTGAAATAAACCTGAGAAAAACTGAAAAAGAACATCAAATACGGATAATAAGGACAAAGAAAATTCATGCAGAAAATTACAAACAGATAACAGAAAGCAAACCTGTTGGTAAATCGAACTTGAAAAGTTCTACATCATGTCTATAAAAAAAAACCATCTACTTATTGCCTTGAAAGTAACAAAGAATACCAGATGAATAGGTCAAAACAATGTGAATCAAAGAAGCTAAACTGATTTTTATTGACTGAGTTATTGTAACACTGTAGAATAGGAGACAATTATTTCATGTGGAACGGAAATTAATAAAGGAATTATTTGAAATTAGCAAATAACACCAAATTTACAAACATAAAGACAACACAATACTAACCAACTTTAAGTATTTGGAATAAATCAACTACGTCGAAGACTCCAAACCAACAATGTTTTATTGAAATACAAAAACAACACGACATTTGACAAAGTTACAGTGAATCCGAAATATCCAAATGCACCATTGCATGCCCATTAGAGCTCACTTGCACTTCTTTGTCGTGTCAATTTGTATATTTAAATATGGAATAGAACTGCACCCCAACATCCGATCTATTGACAGAAGCACAAGTTGTGGAAATGATATTACCTAATGTTAAACCTGAGCATCCCGCACCGCAACCATGTTGCAGACTAATTGAACTAACGAAGCTCGCGGTTAATGATCAAATAACAAGATATCCAGTCTGAACGGAATCGCAATGCAGAAAAACGGTAAAGGGACAAAAAAATTGTGAGAAAAAGGAATGGTGGGAAGACAATGTTACAGAATAGAAAAAACCTGACAAATATAAGAATGTTTGATACATCATTATCATCAAGTACCATGCCTGCTAGCAGAGGTGATCATGTCTCTCCACAACTTTCAATCTCGACAGTTATTTATCAGTTCTGTTGTTGACCTTCTGGCAACTTTCTCTTCGTCCCTCAATTTTCCCACTTGTTACTATATATTCCAGCTGTTCCCTTCTCTTTACATAGCCACAAAAATAATGATTGTTTTTTTCCTAATATTGGAAATTAGCTCTCTGTTTGCATTTGCCTCTTTCAGAACGTTTTCATTGCTCTTCTTAGCTGTCCCTTCTGTATTCTTAACATACTTCTGTAAAACCACATTTCTACAGCCTCCAGTGATTTCCTTGTTTGTTGTCCTATTGTCCATGTTTCACATTCATCTTTTAAGAATGGTATATATAACATTAAAAGTGAGCTCTTTAAAAACCTCAGAAAGAAGCAATCAACATTTTTTGGACACATCATGAGAAGAGGAAAGTTGGAATACTTGGTTACAGCTGGCAAAATAAAAGGAAAGAGAGATCATGGGCGACAAAGAGAGAAAATACTGGATAGCTTGGTGTCATGGCATGGAAAACAGTCAACAACAGAACTGATACGATGCACTGTAGATAGAAGATTGTGGAGGGACATGATCACCTACGCCAACCGGTATGGCACATGATGATGATGATATATAACATTTAAGAACTCTTTTTCTGGTTTCTTTTGTCAAAAATAGATTGAATAGTATCTTCCTTATTTTTTGGAAAGCTGCTTTTGCCTAAACTATTCTTCTGTTTGATTAGAAACCTTAATTTCTACAGTTGATGAAATCTTATGATTATAATGATGGTTAATGATAGTAATAACTAACATTATTATAATAACAATTATAAATTAATTGAGCTGCTTTATTTTAATTAAAATTCTAAAGTGTCCACATTGCAGTCAGCGATATCACTCCTTGGTACAACCACGGAGATCTACATCTACGGTGCGATAACTAGTTTTTTTTGGTGTCGGGATGGCAATCGGCCACATGATAGCGGCGTTCACTTTGGTTCCTCTCCTGTACCCACTTCGTTTGACAAGCTTCTATGAATACCATCAGCTAAGATTCAACTCTGGAGCTCTCCGAATGTTTGTTTTAATAATTGGGATGTTACAAACGCTATTTCACATGGCTGTTGCACTTCTTGCTCCTGCTTTAGCACTTCAGGTTAGGTTTGTTTGTAAATGCTGTTATTGTTCTTTGATTTAATATATAAAGAATGACTACATGTGTGTGATCTTGTTCTTTCTACACAGCTGCTTGCTTTAATTTCAAAGTAGAATATTTTAGTTATAATCAGAAATTTTCTTTTACAGATATGGATGAAGATTGATCTTTTATTGGAGTATTTCAGAATCGAGAGGTTGGTAAAAAAAAAATAATATTTCTGAGTGGTTCATATTTATCCTCTGAGGAAATACTCAAAACCTACAAGTGGATATTAACATTGAAGGAATAGACCTGGAGAAAGTGCAGAACTACAGTTACCTTGGACATACAATAACCAGTGATGGATAATGTACTACTGAAATTAACTCTTTCTGTACGGAAGCTTTTCATCAATGCAACAGAAGAGATTTCAGAGACAAAATTGTTAATGTGACCATTTGTTTCTGGTTGAAAATAATGGCTTCATGATTCGCCGTCAGCAACTACGGCAACAATTAACTCCCTGTGCTTCATATGGTACTAACCGTGTCGTACAAGGCAAAGAAATGCACATAAAGGCATCAAAATGCGAAGCTGCAGTGAAGCTAACAGTGATGAGAAATGAAAAATATAAATCATAACGACGTTTCGGCGCAACGGCCTTCAACGGGAACAAACATACAACACACGTACAAATATGTATTTAAAATGAAAAAAAAACAAATAATTAAAAAATCGAACTAGAAAGAAAAATGAAAAGTAAAGGAGAATAAAATGTTAATAAAATGTTAATAAAAAGCTCCCTGTAAGATCTAAGAAGAATATTTCTTATGAAAGAACAGAAATGCTCAACGGGGTGCATGTGGGTGCACCAAATTGAAAATGTGCGCACACAGCATGCAGTATCAGAAGTTTCCAAAAACATATCAGTGTGCATATAAGTCGTACAAGTATCCAAGATCTATTATTTATGGAGTCTACAAACAGTCGCTATGACATGATTTTATGCGATGAACAATGGCTAGCATAATTTTAGCCACCTCGTTGATTATCAGCCGCCTGTCTTCTTTGGAAAGTCGTTCAACTACAGAAACAACTTCTAGGTGTAGTCTGAGCGTGATGCCGGCCAGAACGAGCTATGTCATATTTGTCACTTTTAATCTTGTATGGAAAAAATATATATATAAACTTGTATGGTTGGTTGAATGCGTTCGCCCTATGACTAAAGTATTCTAGAGTATCGTGGTAGACTAGCATGTTCCTCTTCATCATCCGCTCTTACAAGGACGTAGTGGACGTGTCTGCGCTGTGTTGTGGTTTGCAGTATAACTGTTATATTTGCGCCTTTCGGCCCAACACATCAGACTTCAGCACGACATTTTTTAGTACCGGGTTGTCTTCCCTCTTTGATCCCTGCACGCTTGGCCAGACTAGACAGGTTAGTCTGTTACTGGAGGCACCACGGAGAAGTGGAGCAACGTCTGGATGGTTTTATTTCACCGATCCTGGCGCAAGCCATCAGCTGTGGGTCGTTGACAACTTCCAGCTCTGGTGCTGGGAGGCGCGCCTTCGCCTCCTATTTACGCGTTGCCCTTTATGAGCATGTTTGTAAAGTGGCATATATCGTTGTTGTCGTCTGATGACGACAGGGCACGTGACGAATTGTGTACCTTTCACGCGCCAACTCTTCATGTTCGAAAACAATATCTTAGCACCAAAACAGTTCCCAGCATGATTAAAATATGTATAATCATATTAATGTTACTATTTACCTCCACTCTTGTAATTTTATGTAATGTGTGGCTGCTTGCACAAGCAAAACTTTTTAGAAAATAATAAAGAACGATAATAAAATGGCATTAAGAGACATAGTTCATAATTTCAAGTGAAACTTTTGATAGAACAGATTTATAAATGAACACGTGAAATGTCAACATGAAAGACGGTGACGGTTCATAAATGAAATATTTCAGACAGGAGCCGGTTTCCCTCTGTGGATGTCTATTGGTGTCATCGGATTTATCTGTACAGTTTACACAGCAATTGGGGGCATCAAGAGTGTGGTCTGGACTGACGCATTTCAGAGTGTTGTTATGTTTGGAGGTTTCTTCGCAATTATCGTCAAGGGTAAACACAAACAATTGTCTTCTTTTTAAATATATGTTTCTACATTTGTCGAGTGAACGATTGGTTTATAAATATGAGGAATTCACAGTTAGAGCGGTTTGCAATGAAAAATGTGGACACAAAATTTCAAATAAATATATATTAAAGGAGCTGTCTGGTATCGATTCTCTTTGCTTCCCTCTATCTCTTCGTCCCTCAATTTTCCCAATTGTTACAATATATTCCAGCTGTGCCCTTCTCATTACATGGCCAAAGAATGATGATTGTTTCTTCCTAATATTGGAAATTAGCTCTTATTTTTCTTTGGCCTCTTTCATAACGTTTACATTACTCTTCTTAGGTGTCCATGGTATTCTCAAAATTCTTCTGTAAAACCACATTTCTACAGACTCCAGTGATTTTCTTATCAATTGTCCTATTGCCCATGATTAATATCAATAATTTAAGACTGGCTCTACATAACATTTAAGAACTCCTTTTCGTGTTTCTATTGTCAAAATGGATTGCATTGTATCTTCCTCATTTTTTGGAAAGTTGCTTTTGGCTGAGTCATTCTGCATCTCACCACTGTTGTGCATCTAACGCCTGAGGGTAACAAAGTTCCCGAATTTTTAAATTCATTTACCTGTTTTATTATTGTTCAACTTGCCTTTATTTTACTCTGAGGTGCTAAATTTTTCTTTGTTGTTACCATTACTTCTGTCTTTTTGCTATTTAGGCTGAGTCCTTTATTTTTGCTTTCTTTCACTATAATATCTAACATTTCCTGTAAATCATTTTCACTCAATGCGATTAAGACTTTATCATCAGCATACCTAGATTATTTATATTATGACCTCCGATTGTTATTCCAGGAATGCCCCTTATGGATCTTAAAATAATCTCACTATAAATATTAAAAAATCTGGTGACAGTACACAACTTGTCTAATACCACGTTTTTTTTTTTGAAACATTCCCAATTGATTGCCAGTTCTTATGGCCGCTGTTTGTTGCCACTACATGTTCTTTATTATTCTTAGATCTTTGCTGTCTACGTTTATGTATTCTAAAATTTAGAATATTTCTTGGTGCTTTACTTTGTCAAATACTTTAGTATAATCTATGAAATATAGGTATAGATATGTTTTCACCTCTATGGCGCTTTCTACTAAAGATCGTATGATGTATATGGCATTGCACGCTCCTTTACCTCTAACAAAACCACACTGTTCATCACTAATTTCTGGACTGATTTTGTTTCGCACTCTTTGCATGATGATTCTTAGTAATATTTTAGTCATGTGACTCATAAGGCTTATTGTGCGATGATCATCGCAATCAATCGCACCAGATTTCTTTGGTAAGGCTACGAAAATTGATTTGAGCAGGTCGTCTTGTTTATAAACACTGTTGTAGATATCATTCAATATTTTTGCTATTATTTCTATTCCAAAATCATATATATATATATATATATATATATATATATATATATAATGAAGGTAATAACAGTTAATTCTATAAAATGCCCCAACTGCCCTAGGACGTTTTCGTCGACGAATCGGAGGCGTCCTAACCTCCTCCCCGGGTAGGTGCGACCCGTCACCCTAAAGATGGCAACGCATCTAGGAGAAGGTCAACTGCAATTATAAATCCCCGCTGGCTAGCGGGTACCCGTTCACGGAATAGACTTCGAGAGTAAACCCTGAGGAAAAATCCGGAGATGGAGTCCCTAAGGCAGTTCAGTGTTGATTTCAACATTGCTCTGGCAACTCCTGCGGCGCAGTTGGCACCAAACTGTTCTTGCCCTGCTAGACCTTTGGACCGCTCGGCTGCGTGGAGTGAAGAAACATGTTGCATGGGCAACAACTTGTCTCTTTCTTTTTCTGCCCAAGCTCGCGCCCTGGAGAGGACACTCCAAACTCGCCATTTTGGTGTCGACAGGATACCATCCACACCTGCCACACAAGTGAAACCAACAATTAAGAAACTCAACCTACGTTTGGGTTGCTGGAACGTCTGCACAATGCAAACTGGCCTATCTGACAATTTGCGCGATATAAACGACGCCAGAAATACAGCCATAATCAATAATGAACTGAAAAGGCTTCAGGTGGATATTTAATAAAGATAAATATAAATAAAAAAAGATAAACAAGAGACGCGTTTGACAGGATCAGGCATGCTGAACGAGGCGGATTGCGTGTTCTATTGGCAAGGAAAGAGCAGCGACGATATCAGAGAACACGGTGTGGGATTTGCTGTGAAAAAATCTCTAAAAGGTCTGGTTACACTCGGTCAGAATGCATCAGAGCGGATACTAACACTTCGCCTTAATACAACATCAGGACCAGTTACACTTATAAGTGTATACGCTCCGACCTTGTGCTCGTCATCTGAAACCAAGGACAATTTCTACGAAAATTTGACAGGAGTCATGGAAAGTATACCAGGACAAGATCACATTATTCTACTGGGGGATTTCAATGCTAGAATTGGCGCAGACCACAGTTCGTGGCCAACCTGCATCGGTCGCTTTGGAGTTGGTAAATTAAATGAAAACGGCCAACGACTTCTAGAGCCTATCATAACCTGTGCGTCACAAATACTTTCTTCAAAACTAAGCTTCAGCATAAAGTATCTTGGAGACACCCACGATCGAAACACTGGCACCAGCTGGACTTGATACTTGTCAGACGCCCTTTCCTCAAATCTGTAATTCACACACGGTCATACCACAGTGCAGACTGTGACTCGGATCATTCTCTAGTCTGCTACAAACTTAAGCTACTGCCCAGGAGGTTCCACTATGCCAGGCAGCCAAAGAAGAGACCTCGCATAGACACTAGCAAGTTAACACATTCTGGATTGGTCGACCAGTTCAACAAGATCCTCAAGGAGTCGCAAAGCGCTCATGAACACTACAACAGCACTGTGGAAAAATGGGAGCATCTCCGCAACGTCATCTACAACAACGCGGTTAACATCTTTGGAAAACTGACACTCAAATCTCACGATTGGTTTGAAGCCAACTCCCATGTTATGACACCCGTAATCGAAGCTAAACGCGCCGCCTTTTTAGATCACAAGCGCGCACCTAATGCAAATACTCTGCAGGCTATTAAAATGACCAGAAACAAAGTCCAGCAAACAGCTCGACGCTGTGCTAATGAGTACTGGCTCCTGCTAAGCGACAGCATCCAGACTGCATTTCAAACTGGAAACCTAAAAGTAATGTATGATGGCATAAAGAAAGCCCTTGGATTAACAAAATACACTATTGCCCCACTAAAGTCATCCACTGGGGAGAAAATAACAGATAGAGGCAAACAGATGGAAAGATGGGTGGAACATTATTCTTCACTTTATTCAATAGAAAACACTTTTACACCAACGCCCTTGACGCCATGCAATGTCTCCCACCTATGGAAGAGTTGGACATTGAACCAACCGTAGAGGAACTTAGCAAGGCCATAGATAGCTTGGCCACAGGCAAGGCTCCAGGACAAGATGGGATCCCTCTCGATCTGATTAAATCCTGCAAAAGTGCTGTGTTACATCCACTGCTTGAAGTACTACATCTATGCTGGAAAGAGAAAGCCATCCCTCAAGATATGAGAGACTCCGTGATTGTAACTCTCTTCAAAAAAATTATGGAGATAGAAGCGACTGCAACAATTACAGAGGCATCTCCCTACTTAGCGTCGTCGGCAAGACCTTTGCCAGAGTCATCTTAGGAAGGCTACAAAAACTTGCAGAACGCGTATATCCTGAATCGTAATGCGGCTTTATATCCGGATGATCAACAGCAGACATGATTTTCTCTTTACGCCTACTTCTAGAAAAATCTAGAGAGCAGAAAAAGCCTCTCTTCATCGCCTTTATCGACCTTACAAAGGCATTTGATCTTGTCAACAGAGAAGGCCTTTTCAAAATACTTTCCAAAATAGGCTGCCCACATACTCTACTGACGCTAGTCAAATCGTTTCATGAGGACATGAAGGGCACCATCCAATAGGCTGCCCACATACTCTACTGTCGCTAGTCAAATCGTTTCATGAGGACATGAAAGGCACCATCCAATAGGCTGCCCACATACTCTACTGACGCTAGTCAAATCGTTTCATGAGGACATGAAGGGCACCATCCAATAGGCTGCCCACATACTCTACTGACGCTAGTCAAATCGTTTCATGAGGACATGAAGGGCACCATCCAATACGACGGCAGCACATCACAAACCTTCGGTATACGCAGCGGTGTCAAGCAGGGATGCGTTCTCGCTCCAACTCTATTTGGAATCTTCTTCACTGTTCTGTTAAAACATGCATTCTCACATGCGAATGAAGGAGTCTATCTGCATACTAGATCTGATGGTCGATTGTTCAATATCTCAAGACTAGAGGCAAGGTCTAAGATCAGACATATCACTATTAGAGATCTGTTATTTGCTGACAACGCTGCACTTGTCACGCAAAGTCAGGAAGAACTCCAGAGCATGGTACATCGCTTTTCACATGCCTTCCGAGACTTCGGTATAACAATAAGTTTGCAGAAAACTAACATACTCGGTCAAGACTTCGAAGCAATACCTGAAATTTCTATCAACAACTATAAACTTGACATCGTGGGGCAGTATAACTTGTTCTTGGTATCACCTGGAAGGATAAAGTGACAAACGTGGAGGTCCTGACTTGCACAGGCCTACTGAATATCTACACGCTGCTGAAGCAACGCAGGTTACACTGGCTCGGCCATGTACACAGTATGAAAGATGGCTGCATACAGAAAGATATACTCTAAGGACAACTGGCATATGGTAAAAGAACTAGGGGGCGCCCAAAACTTCGATTTGTAGATGTGTGTAAACGCGACATGAAGACTCTGAACATAAACCCTGCAGCATGGGAAGACATAGCTGCAGACAGCAATCTCTGGAAACACACTCTAAAGGTTCACCTCAAAGAAGAAGCAGATTCATGTAGAAAGATATTACACGACGAAAGAAAAGAAAACATAACATTTCTAGGGGCGCTGAAAAATCCAGAGCCAACTATGACTGACGGAGGTTACTACTAGAAGGTAATAATAATAATGTATACACAGGTACTTCTACTGCTGGAGGTGGGGACACAGTCTTCAAGATCGCACAAGCTGGTGGACGTCTTAACTTTGATCATTTCAGCCTAGATCCTAGAGTCAGAGTCACATTCTGGAGTACTACTTGCAGTGCTTGCGTGTACTGGTAAATGTCCTAATTTTTTTTCAATTCTATTTTGTATATCTTTGCATTATTTTTTTTTTAAATACTTCTTTGTGCATTTTGAAAAGAGCTAAGAATTTCAACTGGGAGTGTGACAACAAAAGTTATCAACAGAATGTATGTGTTATCTGTTAATTTGGTGTTCTGTTCTATTCTATTTTACTCTTTTATATTATATTATATCATATCATATCATATCATATCATATTACATTATATTACATTACATTACATTAAATTAAATTATATTATATTATATTATATTATATTATATTATATTATATTATATTATATTATATTATATTATATTATATTATATTATATATATTATATTATATTATATTATATTATATTATATTATATTATATTATATTATATTATATTATATTATATTATATTATATTGTATTATATTATATTATATTATATTATATTATATTGTATTGTATTGTATTGTATTGTATTGTATTGTATTGTATTGTATTGTATTGTATTGTATTGTATTGTATTGTATTATATTGTATTATATTATATTATATTATATTATATTATATTATATTATATTATATTATATTATATTATATTATATTATATTATATTATATTATATTATATTATATTATATTATATATATTATATTATTATATTATATTATATTATATTATATTATATTGTATTATATTGTATTATATTGTATTATATTATATTGTATTGTATTGTATTATATTATATTATATTATATTATATTATATTATATTATATTATATTATATTATATTATATTATATTATATTATATTATATTATATTATATTATATTATATTATATTATATTATATTATATTATATTATATTATATTGTATTGTATTGTATTGTATTGTATTGTATTGTATTGTATTGTATTGTATTGTATTGTATTGTATTGTATTGTATTATATTATATTATATTATGTTATGTTATGTTATGTTATGTTATGTTATGTTATGTTATGTTATGTTATGTTATGTTATGTTATGTTATATTATATTATATTATATTATATTATATTATATTATATTATATTATATTATATTATATTATGTTATGTTATATTATATTATATTATATTATGTTATGTTATGTTATGTTATGTTATGTTATGTTATGTTATATTACATTACATTACATTACATTACATTACATTACATTACATTATATTATATTATATTATATTATATTATATTATATTATATTATATTATATTATATTATATTATATTATATTATATTATATTATATTTATTATATTTATTATATTATATTATATTATATTATATTATATTATATTATATTATATTATATATATTATATGAAAAATATTGAACGAATTGAAAAATATCTACAACAATGGATAAATACCAGACGACATGCTGAAATCAATATCCATAGCCGCACCAAAGAAATCGGCTGCGATTGAATTACGATGATCATCGCACAATAAGCCTTATGAGTCATGTGACTAAGATATTACTAAGAATCATCATGCGAAGAGTGCGAAACAAAATCAGTCTAGAAATTAGCGATGAACAGTGTGGTTTTGTTAGAGATAAAGGAACAAGCAATGCCATTTATATCATAAGATGTTTAGTAGAACGAGCCATAGAGGTGAAAACAGATCTATACATATGTTTCATAGATTACACCGAGGCATTTGACAAAGTAAAGCACAAAGAAATAATCAAAATTTTAGAAAGCATAAACATAGACAGCAAAGATCTAAGAATAATAAAGAACATGTACTTTGGACAATCAATAACTGCCACAGGTAATTTGTTGGTTTCTACAACATTTTACAAGAGATGCTGTTTCTAGTTATTGAGTTTCACCTGTCCTGTTAGACAACTGTTAATGGAAGTAAAGGAACAGAACAGAAAATATATTACATGAGAAGCAGAGTGAAAGAAAGTAGTCTGCATTTGTGAAGAAAACGTTCGCAGAAAAGCTGGAAAATGAACGAATATAAGTCAAAGATAGGCGTAATACAGTTGAAAAAGAAGGTAACAATGGCAAATACTGTATTAGTGAGGAGGTGTCCAAACTAGTATAATATTTATGAGTCGGTATTGAGGTTTGATCTAGTACAATATAAGTGGGTAGGTGTTGGGACTAAAGTGTTAGAGCTATTTTAATATTAGTGAGTAGTTGTTGAGGCTAAAAGAATAGAGGTAGTGTTAAGTTGGAGTTGAAACTAAATGGTTTTAGGCTGGTGTAACGTTAGAGAGTAAACCTTGAGACTAAAGGTTTAGAGCTAGTGTAATATTAAGTAGTGAATGTTGAGACTAAAGGTTTAGAGCTATTGTAATATTAAGTAGTAAATGTTGAGACTAATGGGTTAGAGCTATTGTAATGTTAGAGTGTAAACTTTGAGACTAAAGGTTTAGAGCTGGTGTAATATTAAGTAGTAAATGTTGAGACTAAAGGTTTAGAGCTATTGTAATGTTAAGATGTAAATGTTGAAGCTAAAGGTTTAAAGCTGGTGTAGTTTTTGTGAACAGGCTTTGAAATTAAAGGTTTGAGTGTAACGTTCGTGAGCCGAGCTCAGAGACCGAATCAAAATTAGAGTATAAACCAGCCGAGAGAACCAACAAAATAAGATTTATAGGGTTTAGTGACGGATAAGACCTCAATAAATTTAGAGTTATTATTTTAGTGTCCACATTATGACTTAAAGTAAAAAAGTAAAGTGCCCCGTCACGCCAAGTGGCGTATAGGGAATTTGGTGTTAGTGACCATAAATTTTACTGACCTTCAGCACATGATTTTTAGGGTAATGTGGTCGGCATTACGCCCGTGCCGCTTTACTTTCTCAGAAAAAAATCCGGTACCCATTATAGACTGTGTGAACCGGAAGCCGTCGGTTGGGATCGAACCCTACCTCTTGTCCTTTGCAGTCCAGTTCACTAATCACTGAGCTATCGCGGCTCCCCACATTATGACTTAGGTGAGATTTAAATATTAAATATCAATTGTGATGCTTTATAAGTCTGAATCAGAGTAATGTCTTGTAATTAAGTGAAGTAATTTTAATTAGTAGATATTGTAGATTGATGTAATATCCCTGTCACGAGTGATTGATTCAAGGAGAAAGATAATTTCATAGTATACAACATATCTGCCTTCAGGTAGTAATAAGTTAACTTAGTGTTCAAAGACTTACCAGATGGGATTGGTAATAAATCTTCTTATTACTTAATTGTTCTGCTGAGGTGTAGTTCAGTAAATTTATAGAACAGAAGCGGACAGACGAGAATGAACAAATTAACGAATGATTCAAATAAAGATAGATACGCTTTGTGGGTCAGCAACGAATGAGTGTATATATCGGAGCACACCCTTGAGTGGAGTGTTTGAGAACGTGTGGTGAGCAAACTCCAAGAAGAATAGTGAAGCTGGAATATCCCTGAAGTTGGGATTCATTATTAGCAGTGATTACTCGACTGGTTATTGAACAATCAGTAATTCTAACGTACTGGCAAGCAATGACATACCTACAATATACCTATGGATGACGTCAGCGTCACTCTCAAGAAAAGTGGCCACTATCATGTGCCATAAGTACAAATATTATGAATTATTACAACACGGTGCAGTTAATAAGACCTCTAGACACAAGGTATAATCAACACGAGCCGTGAACAAGTAAATAAACAGATATTTGTAGAATTACAATGTGACTTTATTTTGAGTATTCAAGGTTCACCAGGAAGAAACGATGTGATTGGCCACTATAAAAGGATGTGTACTATAATAGTTAGGGAGAGAGCCGCGATAGCTCAGTGGTTAGTGAACTGGATTACAAAGAACAAGAGGTAGGGTTCGATCCCAACCGACGGCCTCCGAGTTCGCCCAGCCTTAAATGGGTACCGGATTTTTGTTCTGGGAAATTAAAGCGGCACGGGCGTAATACAAACCACATTACCCCCAAAAATCATGTGCCGAAGGTCTGTAAAATTTATGGTCACTGACACCATATTCCCTATACGCCACTTGGCGTCACGGGGCTCTTTCCTTTTTTTTTTTAACTATAACAGTTACTGGAAACTATAATATGATATGAAGAAAAGAATCTAGTTATTTAAGTACAATATGATCAGCAGGAAAGGAATGGCAAACTACCTTCTTAAATTACCTGGAATAATCATGATAAATCACAACCTTCTATTTACAGCTAACGACGTTAATGGGGGCTTCACAGCCACCTCGTCCGGTAGGGAGCGTCATGTGCTACAGGTGACACCCGATCATCATCAAGCAACTGTATGCAAGATCAAAAATAAAGAGACACTAGCAATAGGAACTTGGAACATTAGATCAGCATTCCAGGTTGGAAAACTAGAAAACATCAGTCAAGAAATGAAGAGAATGAAATTGAACATCTTGGGACTATGTGAAATGAGATGGACAGGGGCAGGATTATTACAACGCGACAGTGGAAATGTAATTTACTCTGGGGGAACCACACTCGAAAGAGGAGTAGGCATCCTGTTAGATAGAGAAAGAAGCAAAACAGTGAAAGGATTTTGGCCAGTATCAGACAGAATTCTGCTAGTAAAATTGAGTGGCAGACCAATGGATATCAACATAATTCAAGATTATGCACCAACAAGTAATAGCGAAGAAGAAGACATTGATACTTTTTACGAGGAGCTAGAGGCAGCCATGGAACAGTGTAAATCCCAAGAAATAACTGTTGTATTAGGGGATTTCAATGCAAAGGTAGGAACAGCTAAAGTGCAAAATGTGATTGGGGGGGGCGTGGCCTTGGCGAGACGAATGACAGAGGGGATAGATTGATAGATTGGGCAAAGACGCATGAAATGATTATAGGTAACACCTGGTTCAAACAACACCCTAGGCGACTATGGACATGACAAAGCCCAGACAAAAAAGTACACAATCAAATTGATTTTATACTGGTAAAGAGAAGATTCAGGAATTGGCTAACATCTGTTAAAACAAGGCCAGGAGCAGATTGTAATAGTGATCATGTACCAGTAGTTGGAAAGATAAGAATAAAACTGCGGAAGGCACAGAAATCACCAAGAAATATAAAATTAGAACTAGATATGCTAAGATTAGATAAACAGATGAGTGATAAGTACAGCATGATAGTACAAATAGATATAATGCTATTGAGAAAATACAGGACATCCAGAAGCAGTAGGAAATGTTCAAACAATCGATTCAACAAACATCAAAAGAAGTAATAACAGTGACTAAAAGAATCAACAAAAAGAAATGGATGACAGAAGAAATATTACAACTAATGGACGAAAGATAAAAACATAAGAAAGAAGAACGAGCATACAAAATATTGCACAAAGAGATCCAAAACAAGTGCAGTGAAGCAAAGGAAGGATGTTTCAAACAGAAATGTGAAGAAATGGAAAAAACAACAAAAGAAAGACCCAAAATTTATGCACAATCAGTTAAATGAATTAACAGGCAGAAAAGAAGTCAAAGTTTCAGGATGTGTGAAATCAAAGGACGGAAATATAATAATGGGACAGGAGAAGACAATGGAAAGATGGACAGAATATATCAGTTAACTCTATGATGATGAAAGACCAGAATTAAACAATTCAAATGAAGACACAGGACCACCAATAATGCAGAGTAAAGTGGAGGATGCAATTCAACACATGAAAAGAGGCAAAGCTCCAGGTCCTGACAATATAACAATCGAAGAGATAAATGCATTAGGAGAGTTGGGAGTACAAGTCATAACAAAATTACTCAATGACATATATAACACTGGACATATACCCGAAGATCTACTAAAATCTATCTTTGTAGCCATACAGAAGAAGTCAGGCGCCACTGATTGTGAAGACCATCGCACTATTAGTCTCATGAGCCACATGACTAAAATATTACTAAGAATAATCATGAGACGAGTAAGGAACAAAATAAAACCAGAAATAAGTGAGGAACAATGTGGATTTGTGGAAGGAAAGGGCACCAATAATGCAATATACTTCTTTAGGACATTGATAGAAAGATCTATAGAGGTAAAGAAAGATCTATATATGTGCTTTATAGACTACACAAAAGCATTTGACAAAGTAAAGCATGTGGAAATAATAAATATGCTGGAGAAATTAAACATTGATGGCAGGGTCTGCGAATCATAAAAAAAACATGTACTGGCAACAAACAGCAGCTATACGAATTAACAAACAAACAGGACAATTCCAATATATAAAACAAGGAGTCAGACAAGGCTGTGTTCTGTCACCGGATTTGTTTTCACTTTACAGCGAATATATTATGAGATCAATAGTAGACAAAAAAGAAATTGAAGTCAACGTTCACAACATAAATAATTTGCGATATGCGGATGATACAGTCTTAATAGCAGAGACAGAACGAACTACAAGAAATGATAGACATAATAGTAGAAGAAAGCAACAAGAAAGATCTCAGTCTGAATACTAAGAAAACAGAAGTAATGGTTATATCGAAGAAACAACCATCACCATCATGCAGTATAAAAAATAAACGAGACAAATCTGAAACAAGTACAACGTTTCAAATACTTGGGCACAATAATAACATCAGATGGGAGATGCACCACAGAAATAAAAAGCAGAATAGCTTAGGCCAAAATAGCATTTCAGAAAATGAAAAATATCTTATGCAACAAATCTATGTCAATAAAAATGAGAAAGAGAGTTCATCGGTGCTATATAGAACCAATTCTGACATATGGAAGCGAATCATGGACAGTAGACAAACAAATGAAAAAAAACGATTAGAGGCCACAGAGATAGGATTTCTCAGAAGAATGTTGAAAGTTCCCTGGACAGATAAAAAGACCAATGAGGAAGTTCTCAAAGAGGCCAACACAAAAGGGAGCTCTTAAAAAACATCAGAAAGAAGCAATCAACATTTTTCGGGCACATCATGAGAAGAGGAAAGTTGGAATACTTGGTTACAACTGGCAAAATAAAAGGAATGAGAGATCGCGGACGACAAAGAGAGAAAATACTGGATAGCTTGGTGTCATGGCATGGAAAACTGTCAACAACAGAACTGATACGATGTACTGTAGATTGAAGATTGTGGAGGGACAGGATCACCTATGCCAACTGGCAGGGTACATGATGATGATGATGATCAGTAGACTAACTACAAGCACAATCTCATTTTAAAGTAGCGGTTCGTAACCTTTTTCGAGTCACGACCCCATTTTGTGGAGGCAAAGTGATCAGCGACTCTGATAGGTTAAAAAAAAAACAATGATTAATAAAGTAAACAAAAATATGTTGAAAATAATTTTTTTTCAGTATAACATAATTCAAAGTACTGTTAACTTACGACATATTTAATGCGATGATTGAAATTGTAACTCATTAATAAGCCTAACAATTCGCTGTTGAGTTTTGATAATGCTAACCTCATTGCCATTCTCAACATTCCTTATGTTTATTGTTTTGATTTTCAATTGAAGAAAATGGAAAGGCAACTCTCACAGAGATATAGGGGAAAGATGGGAGTAAAACTTGAAACTCTAACATCATGACAATTGGATTGACCTATATATAGCAAAACACAATTGCGTCTCAGTTTCTCATCGAATACGTTGATTGCCGAGAAATCGATCCTCAGATATAAGAATTCGTCCGTCCTGTACGGAATGCTGGCGACATCAAGGAAAACAGAGAACGACTTTCAACCAGCCCTGCTTCTTGTACTGTCAGCTCAGTGAAATAACGTTACAGTTCGAGTTTTGCGTTTGCATTTAAGACTAAAACTAGATAGTACAAAATAAAGCATTACAGCACAACTCAAGCTCTTTAGTAGAACACTGTTTCTGATGACTAACTAAAACAAATTTTATTATAAATGAGACATTTAGAAATCATTCAAATGAAGGCCTGCTTGATCCCTTGTATGTTCACATATCCTTAATTGAGTACAGCGGAGATTTTTTTTTTTTTTCCTTCTGAGAAAGAAAGACCACAATGGCGTCATATTGATCACACAGCCCACAAACCAGAGTTTCGAGAAGAGAAAGTAGAAGAAAACATTGTTATCAAATTGTCTATTGCCTACTAAAGGCATATGTTGTCAGTATCTAAATATCTAAGGGGCGTTTATGTGAAGAAAACAATAAACGGCATATGTTTATCTTCTGTGACATAAACCACAGCTTGACGAACGTCTTTAGCCAATCCTCGGCACAGCGGATCTCATCTGTGAAGTCAATGAAGAGTGGGCAGTGGATATACAAAGTGAACGCCCTAATTGTGATAGTCTACACAATGATGTTGACGATGAAGGCCTTTGTTATGTACGCCTATTTTACTAACATTCGCTGCGACCCTTTCAAGGTTAGTCTTGGCATCAGCTTAACTTCATATTTTATTCAATTTGTTGTAGAACTAGTTCATCATCAACAATATACATCATTTTATATATTTATCACGTAAAATGAGTAACAAGAAATGTTAGACATTATAGTGAAAGAAAGCAAAAACAAAGGACTCAGCCTTAATATAAACAGACAAGAAATGATAACAACAAAGAAAAAAGTCATTACCGCAGTGCACAATAAAGACAAGTGGAACAATATTAAAACAGGTAAATGAATTTAAATAGCTGGAACATTGTTAACCTCAGATGGTCGTTGTTCAACAGAGGTGAGATGCAGAATGGATCAGGCAAAAGCAGCTTCCCAAAAAATAATGAAGATACTAGGCAATTCATTTTTAACAACAGATTCAAGAAAAAGAGTTATTAAGTGTTATATAGAGCCAGCCTTAACATATGGATGTGAATCATGGAAAATAGGACAATAGACATGAAAATCACTGGAGGCTGTAGAAATGTGATTTCACAGATGAATGTTGATAATACCATGGACAGCTAAGAAGAGTAATGAAAACGTTATGAAAGAGACCAACGCAAAAAGAGAGCTAATTTCCAATTTTAGGAAGAAACAATCATCATTTTTTGATCATGTAATGAGAAGACAACAACTGGAATATATTGTGACAACTGTAAAAGTAGAGGGACGAAGAGGTAGAGGGACGAAGAGATAGAGGGAAGCAAAGAGAACATATTTTAGACAGCTTAAGAGAATGCCTTGGCAGAAGGTCAACAACAGAAATTAAAATAACTGGCGAGATCGAAAGGTGTAGAGAGACATGATCACCTACACCAGCAAGTACGGTTCTTGATGATGATATCACAGCATCTGTTCATTAAAAATGTCATCATGTTGTAATCTTTCTTTGTTTTATCTTATCAATGCTTCATTCATCACACTCCCTTTATAATTACTAAATAATTGCTTTGTCAATTCGTTGAAACAATTTCTTCTGTTATCTTCAACTTTTATTGCTTCATTTTTTATGCTTTCACTTTTTTAAGATTTAAAAAAATGTCTTCATAGTTGCTCTTAGATTCTACATTATGTTCTTAATAACTTTGTCATATTTTTATTGTAAACTAAATTGTTCTTTTTTTATGCAATGGTTTTCTTACACAACTGGCTCTTTTCATTATTCAACTGTCTATTGTTGTCATTGTTTTTACGATAGTCCGCTCGATAGGATGGTTCCTTTCAGATTATGTTTGGTCTCCACTTTAACGTAGCGTCTTGCCCTCCTTCTCTTCTTCCTGTTGACCAGATCAGGTAATACCTTTCTAGGTGTTTTACGAGAAGGTGAAATGGGATCTTGAATAGCTCTGGCTCTCTTGTCCTGATCCAAGCAGTCAGTCAGCTATGGGTCTACAACCTCTTTTAGCCCTGCTGTTGCCTGGCCTATTGGACCTGGTTAGATATATGTTTCCTGGGGCGTGACATGGACGACATAGATCAGCTCATAGAATTACAAAGTTCTAGTATGCTCTTAAGTCATTATAAAATAGTAAAGTGATTATGTTCATTATTTTTTTTCAGTGGGTGCGTTTTATTTAATGAGGGTTCTTGTGTTTAATGGCTTTCGCTTTTCTTCTGTGATTAATGTAACTTCTTCTTTCTTTCTTCATTTGCCTTTCACCGTCGTGGGGAGATATAATTTGCCGTCTTTTGCTCTTCTGTTCGCCTCTGCGGCTGTTAGGTTTTCTAGTCCTTCTAATATTCCGTCAATCTATCTTTTTCGTGGTCGACCCTTAGGTCTGGTGTTCTCATAACGTTTATTGAAGGCTCGTTTTGTTGTGTTTTGATCTTTCACCTTTGTCACGTGGTCAATCCGTTTTATCCGTTATTTCTTTATATACTCTGTGGCGGGAATTATTCCTAACTTTTTTCTCAGTTCTTCATTTCTGATCTTATCTCTCAGACTGTTTCCTGTCATTCGTCTAACACATTTCATCTCTGTAGAAGTTATTTCTCATATTGTTCTTGCATCTAGGGTCCAGGTCTGGCCTTGGTAGCACAACGTTGGGATGAAGATTGAATTGTACAGTGCCTGTTTTACCTCCAGGGTTATTTCCTTGTTGGACAAGGACAGTGGTGATAGCTGTCCAATGATTTGACAAGTTTTGATGCATCATGAGTCTATCTCTGCTGTTTGAGAATTGTCGTTTGTTACTAGACTTCCTATGTATTTAAATCCCTCTATTTGTTCTAGTTGCCTGCCATCTATTGTTATGTTGATGTTCTGTTTCTTTTTTGCCAAATTCATGATTTCTGTTTTGTTGAGGTTGATTTTCATGTTGTAGTTTGCACATGTGCTGCAGAATTCATGTAACACACAGTGAAACCCCTGAAAACAAAAAAGCAGACCGTCTGGCAGAAGCAGGTGGAAACCTTCAACGAGAATTGTCCAATCAATCTCAGAGCATCTAAGAAAATCCTGAAACATGTTAGTTAAACAGATTAAGTAAGATGTATGAGAAATATGATCCAAAAACAAGACGGTTTAAACAATATCAGGAGACATAAACATACATGAACAGACTAAGCTCTTTAGAAGCAGAACAGGTCACTGTGGTTCCACAGTACACCTACATAAAATAGAGTTCAGTGACTAGCAACATGTGACTGATGAGCATCCAAGTAAACTCAAAACATACTTTTTTTAGATTAAAAAAAAATTATTTCTTCATATTTGCTTCTAGATTCTTGCCTGCATATTTTCTGTTGCTTATGTTTGAGCACATTATTAAATACACATGCTATGCTATTCACATATCTCCTCTACTAGTCTACACTGCATCACTTCGTCTGTCCCCTTTATCTATTACTCCACTCTAGGACACCTCTATCTGTCCTTTTCTCTAGTCTGTTTTTTTCGCTTTTTGTAAGCACACTGATCTGTTTTAGGAAATTTCTATTATTGCGTGCTGTGTACGCCATTTTCACTTTTGTGGACGCACACACATCCCGTGCGCACTTCCGTTCTTTCCACATACATACAAAGAGGGAAGATTTTATTCTTATTTTCCTTTCATTTCTCCGTCTAGTTCGATTTTTAATTATAGATTTTTTTTATTTTAAATACATATTTGTGCGTGTGTTGTATGTTTATTCCTGTTAGAGGCCAATGCGCCGAAACTATGTGTATTCCTGTTAGAGGCCAATGCGCCGAAACTATGTTTATTCCTGTTAGAGGCCAATGCGCCGAAACTATGTTTATTCCTGTTAGAGGCCAATGCGCCGAAACTATGTGTATTCCTGTTAGAGGCCAATGCGCCGAAACTATGTTTATCCCTGTTAGAGGCCAATGCGCCGAAACTATGTGTATTCCTGTTAGAGGCCAATGCGCCGAAACTATGTTTATTCCTGTTAGAGGCCAATGCGCCGAAACTATGTTTATTCCTGTTAGAGGCCAATGCGCCGAAACTATGTGTATTCCTGTTAGAGGCCAATGCGCCGAAACTATGTTTATTCCTGTTAGAGGCCAATGCGCCGAAACTATGTTTATTCCTGTTAGAGGCCAATGCGCCGAAACTATGTTTATTCCTGTTAGAGGCCAATGCGCCGAAACTATGTTTATTCCTGTTGGAGGCCAATGCGCCGAAACTATGTGTATTCCTGTTGGAGGCCAATGCGCCGAAACTATGTGTATTCCTGTTAGAGGCCAATGCGCCGAAACTATGTTTATCCCTGTTAGAGGCCAATGCGCCGAAACTATGTGTATTCCTGTTAGAGGCCAATGCGCCGAAACTATGTTTATTCCTGTTAGAGGCCAATGCGCCGAAACTATGTGTATTCCTGTTAGAGGCCAATGCGCCGAAACTATGTTTATTCCTGTTAGAGGCCAATGCGCCGAAACTATGTTTATTCCTGTTAGAGGCCAATGCGCCGAAACTATGTGTATTCCTGTTAGAGGCCAATGCGCCGAAACTATGTGTATTCCTGTTAGAGGCCAATGCGCCGAAACTATGTGTATTCCTGTTAGAGGCCAATGCGCCGAAACTATGTGTATTCCTGTTAGAGGCCAATGCGCCGAAACTATGTGTATTCCTGTTAGAGGCCAATGCGCCGAAACTATGTTTATTCCTGTTAGAGGCCAATGCGCCGAAACTATGTTTATTCCTGTTAGAGGCCAATGCGCCGAAACTATGTTTATTCCTGTTAGAGGCCAATGCGCCGAAACTATGTTTATTCCTGTTAGAGGCCAATGCGCCGAAACTATGTTTATTCCTGTTAGAGGCCAATGCGCCGAAACTATGTGTATTCCTGTTAGAGGCCAATGCGCCGAAACTATGTTTATTCCTGTTAGAGGCCAATGCGCCGAAACTATGTTTATTCCTGTTAGAGGCCAATGCGCCGAAACTATGTTTATTCCTGTTAGAGGCCAATGCGCCGAAACTATGTTTATTCCTGTTAGAGGCCAATGCGCCGAAACTATGTTTATTCCTGTTAGAGGCCAATGCGCCTATCTATCTATTGACCTTTCGAGCCGTAACCGGCCCATAGGGCGTAGACCAAGATACACCTTCTCCTATATGAATTTTTGTTCTAGCAGTTTTCTTTTAAAGATATTTTATTAAATCTCGCCATCTGTCTCTGTTCTGTGCAAGCAGTTCTATCTCACTGAGGGAGCCGATTCCTGCTGCTCTTGCCTCTCTCATCAATGTTCTTCTCAGTGTCTCCCTGGGTCTTCCTCTTTTTCTTTTACCTGTTGTTTCCCATATGAGGGCTTGCTTTGCTATTCGATTATTATCTCTTCTCATCACATGTCCAACGTATGACCATCGTCTTTTCTTTATTACTGAAGATATTAGTGGTTGATTGGCGATTTCTCTAATTTCCTCGTTTGTTTTGAATTCGTTCCATTCTATACCAAGTATTTTCCTTAGACATTTATTTTCGAATGCGTTCAACTTTGTTTCTATATCTCTTGTTGTTTTCCAGCTTTCACACGCATACGTAAGGGTTGATAGTACATTTGATTTGAATAGCCTAAGTTTTGTGTTTGTGCTAATGAGTTTTGATTTCCACAACTTTTCAAGGCTTCTGAAAGACATTGCTGCTTTAGCCAGTCTGATTCTAATTTCTTTGCTCGTATCCCCTTCTCGATCAATGTGACTTCCAAGATAGATAAAGTGATCGATCTCTTCTACTGGTTTGTTTTCCATGTATATTTTGTCACTTGTTGGAATTAAACTTTTCATGACTTTAGTCTTTTCATGATTGACCTCAAGCCCAATGCGCCTAAACTATGTTTATTCCTGTTAGAGGCCAATGCGCCGAAACTATGTTTATTCATGTTAGAGGCCAATGCGCCGAAACTATGTTTATTCCTGTTAGAGGCCAATGCGCCGAAACTATGTGTATTCCTGTTAGAGGCCAATGCGCCGAAACTATGTTTATTCCTGTTAGAGGCCAATGCGCCGAAACGTCGTTCTGATTTGTGTTGTCCACTTGTTACGTGAAGCTTTTGATCAAACCGGTTTTTTCCTTTTTTTCTCTATATTTTTTTTTCATTAATCCTCACTAATGGCTTCACTGCAGCTTCGCATTTTGATGTATTTATGCGCATTTCTTAGCCTTAATCCTACACGACTCAGCAGACCTCAGCACCCCACAAATATGGCCCATACAAACACCCCTCGTTACTAGTTACAGGGAAGCGGTGATGACCTCAAACTCACCGTCTTGTTCGTCACCTATACTGCTGTAAATGTCTAAACGCATAGTAGCTGAACACTGAAGAAGAAAATGTAGTTCTTTTTCTCTGTCGTCATTTCTATATTTAGATTTTGGAAGAAGTTCTAGCTCTCATTTTTGAGAAATAGTAACCATCACAATGGATGCCCACTTATAAGTACAGTCACCTTGGTCCTTTCACTTCATTCAGATATTTACTTAACGCCTTTATTTTACATATGAGTCTCCGTTAAACGGATTTTGAGATTGTTTTTGCTCTTTGTTTTGCTTCAGTTTAATTTATCTACTATTTATTGTAGATACTTTTTTAAAGATTTAGTATTACATTACTTATAGTTGCATAAAAATATTGAATGGAACTGTGCATTTGGCGTATGTTCGTGTTCAAAAATTACATTATCATTATTATTATTATCATTATTATTATCATTAAACACATTAGTTTGTGTCATTCATTATTTTAACAAAATGAAATTAAAGAATTAAAAAAAACCCGTCACGCCTTGAGTACTTGGTGCAGAGAATATAGAAAAGCACATTAAAACGTGTTTATGTCATTTCATGTAATGGGATCTAACCAGCTAGCAGAATGTGCCCGCGGTGGACCAAGAGTAAGACAAAAAGGCAATATAACCGAGATCTGCATTACTACAGGCTAACATATGCCAGTTTAGATCACAGTTTGATTCAAGATATAAAGCTGCAGTATCCATGTATGTCTCACGTTACATTATGATCAAATCAGATTAGTTACTGTAAGCTACATCAATACACGATGAGTTTATAAGTGCCAAATCCAATTAAGAAAAGTATGCAGATCTTTCTTGTATGTCGTGATCTATACACAGTTTAAGAACATCATCTGTTTATCTTCTTTCTCTGCTGATACTTACTTCACTTCGTTTGATTTAACATTTCGGCAAACCAATGATAGAAGTTTCGTCGGTCGACCTGCCTATTCTTATGAGCACTCATGACTTCAGTATTTGTGCTAACTATTTAATGTTCCTGTAACATACATGCCTAAAGTTATCTGTCAGTTTTATAGTTGAGGTGATTCCCAGCAATTTTGTTTACAATAGTTCCTAGCGGTGTTTAAGCGCTATCTTCATAAACGGATTGACATCACATGGAGAAATGGTTTCGTTTGATGTCTCATTTAAAACAGTCGAATAGTTATGGTTCATGTGATACCACAATCAGAAACATGTTAATGGAAAGCAAAGCTGCCACAGCAGCTATCAGGTGGCTTTTATAATAACAAATCAACGTTTTCAGTTAGTATTTAAATATATTTCTCAACGCCGTTAAAAACATAAAATTTACATAACGAGTTCCGCCGCGTTTTAGCTAAAAATTAAACATGACACTATATGGCAGCTTTGATCTCTTCACCAGGCTGGTTTTATTAAAAACCGCAATCAGCTCCCGCCATATTTTGTTGTCCATGCGTTGACAGACCTGCCAGGTGTTGTTGGCATATACATGGCTACGATCTTCAGTGCTTCTCTTAGTACTGTCTCTTCAGGTATGTTCTCTCATTATTATACCTATAAAACTGTAAGCATTTGGTAAAAGAAGACAGTTCAAATTAATAAAAGAGGAATTGTTTAAATTGTAACAGATCAACAGAATCTTCCTCTATTTCGAAATCATTGAAGTTCATCTCTCTTGTGTGTCTGTTCAAATATACGGGGAAGTTCAAGCTAGTGTGAAATCGATTAATGGTGTAGCAGTGGCCGATTCAGGAAGGGTTGACTCAGCTTCTAATTTCTTGGTGTCTCAAAATCTCCAGGGAGAAAAAGAGACAAGTAAAAATAAAAAAATGAAAAGCAAGAATGGAATCGTAATACGGTGTCTTGACTCGCTCTGGCAGCCCACATATCTATCTTACCGCTGGTGCTGGCAACTCCCGACACGCCACTGATCTGGATAAGAACTCCATAATAATCGTCCAGGCAAAGAGGCAATTGTGTTTTCAACTAATAATTAAAGGTAGTGCATTCAAGGCGCTCTAAAGATAACAAACGACATAATATCGCTTCATTACGAAAAGTATGTACAACCTATTACGAAATTCACGAACTTGAGTTATGTCACAAGTAAAGAAAATATATTTTGGGAGCGAGTTAGTGCAGTTACCTAAAATTCTCATCTGAGACCATACAACTCATGCAACCCAAGCACTCATCTTGTAATTTGTGAGCACGCGTTCATTCTTTGTGACTATCGAGGATTATTGCCATCGATACAGAGTTGCAATGATGATTGCGACGTAATGGTTTTGAAACGTCTAGCCCAAGAAACATACCTAAGTATAGAAGAAAATATATAAGCCAACAGGAGTTAGGTCTCATAATTGACGAAAAAACGATTGGATAAACAACATATTTGGGGTCAAAGTTTAATTCTTTTAAGGAATGAATGAAGTGTCGCGCAGTATGTACACTGTTGGAGGTGAACTAAGGAATGATGGCTAGTGTGGACAGAAAGTGTGGACAGTCAGATTCAGGTAAATGATTGATGAGAAGACATTGGCGAGAGATGGTGGTCGTCAGGTGGTTAAGATTAGTAGAATATAGCCAGCTAGACTTAAATTAGTAGTCTTCAATTCATTACCACTGGTTATTAATGGAGATATCCTTCTACAAGCCAGTGAGATTGAAGTTATAAATCCTCGATCAACAAGGGATTGCGAAATTGAACTAAATGTTATTGTGAAGTAGAGAAATGCATTGATATTCCATTGACATGTGACCAGAATTAATCCACAGACAAAAGGTTTTTAATGTTAATTATCGCTTATGATAAAGACTCTTACATGATTACATGTAAGTGATATATGTAATGATATACATGCATGATCATCATCATCATCAAGTAGCGGGCCTAGTGGTGTATGTGATCATGTCTCTTCACAATTTGTTGTTCACCTTCTGCCAAGCCATTCTCTTAAGCTCTCTGTTAGCTTTTCTCTTTGCTTCCTTCTATCTCTTCGTCCCTCAATTTTCCCAGTTGTTAAAATGTATTCCAGTTGTTCCCTTCTCATTACATGGCCAAAAAAGGATGATTGCTTCTTCCTAATATTGGAGATTAGCTCTCTTTTTGCTTTCGTCTCTTTCATAACGTTTTCATTACTCTTCTTAGCTTTCATTGGTATTCTCAACATTCTTCTGTAAAACCACATTTCTACAGAATCCAGTGATTTTCTTGTCTGGTGTCCTATTGTCCTTGATTCACATCCATATGTTAAGGCTGGCTCTACATAACATTTAAGAATTCTTTTTCTTGTTTATATTTGTGAAAAATGGATTGCATAGTATCTTCCTCATTTTGTGGAATGCTGCTTTTGCCTGAGCCATTCACCTCTGTTGTACATCTTCCGTCTGAGGTTAACAAAGTTCTCAAATATTTAAATTCATTTACCTGTTTTAATACTGCTCCACTTGTCTTTATTTTGCACTGAGGTGATGTCTTTTTCTTTGTTGTTACCATTACTTCTGTCTTTTTGCTATTAAGGCTGAGTCCTTTATTTTTACTTTCTTTCACTATAATGTCTAACATTTCTTATATCTCATTTTCACTCTTAGCGATTAAGACTGTATCATCAGCATACCTTGGATTATTTATATTATGACTTCGATTGTTATTCCACGCATGCCCCTTATAGATCTAAAAAAAATCTCACAATGATATTAAACAAATCTGGTGACAGCACACAACCTTGCCTAACACCCTGTTTTTTTTTTTTGTTTTTTTTTTTGTTGAAACATTCTCAATTGGTTTCCAGTTCTTATGGCCGCTGTTTGTTGCCTGTACATATTCTTTATTATTCTTAGATCTTTGCTGTCTACGTTTATGTATTTTAAAATTTAGATTATTTCTTGGTGCTTTACTTTGTCAAATGCTTTGGTATAATCTATGAAACATAGGTATAGATCTGTTTTCACCTCTATGGCTCTTTCTGCTAAAGATCTTATGATGTATATGGCATTGCTCGTTCCTTTACCTCTAACAAAACCACTAATTTAGTGATCACTAATTTCTGGACTGATTTTTTTCGCACTCTCCGCATGATGATTCTAAATAATATTTTAGTCATGTGACTCATAAGGCTTATTGTGCGATGATCATCGCATTCAATCGCACCAGATTTCTTTGGTAAGGCTATGAATATTGATTTGAGCAGGTCGTCTGGTATATAAACACTGTTGTAGATATCATTCAATATTTTTGCTATTATTTCTATTCCAAAATCATCTTTGGCATCAATCTCTTCTTTAGTTATATTATCTGGTCCAGGAGTGTTTTCTGCTTTCATATTGCCTAAGGCGTATTACACCTCTACTTTGTGTATTTCTGGTCCTTCTCCTTTATCTTTAATGTTTACTTTTGTTCTTTCATCATTATAAAGATCTTTAATGTATTCTGTCCACCGTTCCCTCACGTTTTCTTGTTCAATCAACAGTTCTCCTTCCTTTGATCTGAAACATCCAGTTTTTCTTCCTGTTAATTCTTCAATTGGTTTGTATATCGCTTTGGCATATCCTCTTTGTTACATTTCAATCTCTTTGCATCTCTCTTTTAGCCATGCTTCTTTTGCTTCATTGCATTTTATTACAATTTCTTTATTTAATCTCTTATACTCATCTTTATTTTCTTTATTTTTTTCTTCTTGTAGCCATTAGCTGCAAAATGTCAACTGCCATCCATTTCTTTCTAGAATTTGTCCTCACTGGAGATTTGAACTCTTTTGAACTTTGTTGCATTGATTCTTTTAACATTTCCCACTGTTCATCAATGCTTTGTATCTTCTCTATTGCATTGTACCAGGTCTTAATTGTGATTTTATATTTGTCTTGAAACTTCTTGTCTGATTTGAGTAAATCTAAATTTAACTTAATGTTAATTGAGGCTCGTTTTGCTGCTTTTAATTTTACTCTAAGCTCTCCCACAACTGGTACATGATCACTATTGCAATGTGCCCGTGGTCTAGTTTTCACACACACCAGACTGTTTCTAAATCTATTGCTTATCATTATGCAATCAATTTGATTACGTGCGTTGCCTGCTGAGCTTTTCCATGTCCACAGACGTGTTGGATGTTGCTTAAACCAGGTGTTTCCTATCATCATGTTGTGTGTTCTTGCCCATTCAATAAGATTGTCACCTCTTTCATACCACTCGTCTAAGCCATAATAACCAACTAAATCCTCTTTCCTTTCCAACTTTTGTGTTGAGATCCCCTAGAATACATGATACTTACATGATATATGTAAGTATATGTATATACATATATGGAGACCTGTCATACAATGGCTATATCGATGTGAAAACAACCGACTCATTAATGTTTTTATTTACATATTGAGTAGAGTCAATCAACTCACATTGTCTGTATTGTGAATTGATGTTCCACGTTAAGCGTACAGTGAAGACAGTAATCCATACGATCTTTCTAACATGGCGCAGGGATCGGTATCTCTATTATGGTATCCTGACTGTATCTTTACAGTGACACACGTTTCTGGCCATCAGCTTACAGGCACGTGTTTGTTCGTCGACATGAATTTATAGGTCATCTTGACTTAGAATGTATTCACCAAGGCAAAAATGACTGATCTATAACATAATCCGAGAGACTAATTGCTTCATAACGTATCTCCCTAGGTATAAATGCCCTGGCTGCCAACACGGTAGAAGACTTACTCAGGAAACCACTACAGAATGTCCAGGAAAGTACCATCACCAGCATCACAAAACTGTTTGTCTTTGCTTACGGCGTCTTGATTATAGGTCTCGCATTTGGAGCCTCAACGCTGCATGGATCCATGCACCAAATAGCTGTATCTATCACTGGAGCTTGGGGAGGTCCAATGCTTGGTATATTTCTAATGGGGGCACTCTTTCCTTGGGCAAACAAATACGGAGCCATATGTGGCGCAGTTCTGGCTCTTGTTTTTAACATGTGGCTGGTGTTGGGGAATTATTTCTACGGAAGTGTTGCTCAAACACTACCATTCGCACCAACAGACATGTGCTTTCCTAACATTTCCTTGAGCTTGTTTGACAATAACAGTATTCCACACTCACATTTAGAAAGCAAGCAGACATTTAACTCGGTCTTTAATATATCAGCTGGTAATGAAACTGAGAGCACGAAACAAACACACGCAGTTCTGCTTTTTCCTTCAGCGATATTTCATTCCAATGGTACGGTTTCTATGGAATAACGGTCACTCTTGTTCTGGGAATGGTCATCAGCTTCTGTACTCGGAGATGGTCTATGTCTGCTACAGACGAAAAGTTGCTTTTCCCTTTTGTTAGAAAGTTCTGGCGCTCAAAATTACCGGCGAAGAAAAATGATAATTTTGAAGATGAAGAAGATAACATGATCAATTTGCAAAATATCGTGCCGGAGGACAAGACTTAGATAATCTAGGCTTTTCAATGTGTGTGTAAAATCCTTTCGAGCCGTAACCGGCCCATAGGGCGTAGACCAAGATACACCTTCTCCTATATGAATTTTTGTTCTAGCAGTTTTCTTTTAAAGATATTTTATCAGGTCTACGTTTCATTAACAACAACGTTTTTACGATAGTAAATTAAAATTTTTTTGGTCAGGATTAATGGTTTGAAAGCTCTGACCAAAATGGTGAATTCGTTGGTGCACCTAAAGATTCTTCTGCTGGGGGAATACAGTCCTCCACATTCTCTTGTTGATTCTCATTTCTCTTGTGTTCTTTCTCTTGTTAGTTATCCTGATGGATGATAATAGAACCGTGTTTTAACCTTCACTTAAAATGTGAGATGATCATGTGTATGTGAAACCATCTCTTTTTTTAGCTGTCATTCAGAGCGACAGCCACAAGACCTCTTATCTCCCTCCTTTTCACTCTCTTTCTCTCTCTCTCATATACTTTTTCGCCTTTTCACTGTAGTATTCTGCGGTTAGAACTGATAGGTCTATTTTGTCCATGTGTAATGTACATTAAAATAAAACGTGTCTAAGCTACGTACTAACCCCTTCGTTCGTGCCAAGGAATATTTTCATCCACATAGAAACAATACTTTCTACCGCTTTCGAACATATACATCTGTAATAAAATATCATGCAGTTTATTTTTATGACTTTCTATATTACAAATTGTTTAGTCATTTTTTATGAATTTAATCGTGTTTTAATTATTAGTCGTGTCTTAAAACACACAATTTAAGTAGGAACATAATTGCAAAGCCTTACACACACACAAATTATGCCTAAATAAACAAACATTGATAATTTCGTAAATGATTCCATTGACTTATGAAATAAATTAAATGGTTTCAATGAAATTAGACGTAATGCTTGAAATAAAAGCAATATCAAACAAACTGTGAAGTCTACTTTTGTGCGTCTTGTTCTTGTTCATGTATATAGATCAATCATAGTACAACGTCCATTACCACTCTTTTGTCATATCTAACTGTACAAAAGATATGAGCATAACATACAAATCACATCCTTCTATGGAGGACTCGTGATGTATTTTGAGAACGAACGACGCTGAACTTCATCTTTTCATTGCATTCATAATTATGTTTTTTGCTGTCGCTGTAACCATCGGTATATTGACCATGGAGATCACGGCAGTAACAAACGTAATGGCCTGGCTAGAAACATAACCTTTTACTCCAATGTGCTTCTGAGTGACTCGATGAGTATGCTCAAGAAAATCGAGGAAGTCTGGACCCAATGGCAGTGGCTGATGTCACTAAAGAACTCAGGTCTGATTAGGATTTTCTTCATCTTCGTTCCTGAACACTCCGGCATGAGAGTAAAGGAATAAGCCTGACTGGAAGAGCTGGCAAAAATGCAATGGAACGGGCTGACATAGTGTTTCCTTCCAATTCCGCTGTTGATTTCTCTCTATGCCTCTACGTTAAACTGTCTGATAACTTCTCTCGTTGCCTTCCTCTGTCTCTCCATGCTCACATGTTTCTGTTGATACGATATTTTCCAAATAGAATCTTCGCACCACGTGACCAAAAAACTGAACAGTATTCTGACATTTTAAAAATTGTTCTTTGTGCTCTTTTATATCTCAGGATCTCTTCATTGCTCTTTATCACAATTATATATATACACACACACAATTATCTCATTACAGGTATATCTTCCGGGGTTTTCATCGAGCTGGAGAATAAAGACCGAATGCCAAAGGCAATCGCCACTAGTAGTTTCGATCGGAGTTTTTTTTTTTTAATGTATCTTCCAGAAAATAAGAACAACGTTTTGACCTATAGTGAATAAAACATGAGTCCAGTCTTTTATGAAGAAGATAGTTTTGTTTATCCATTCGCTTACTGACTATTTTTATGACTTAAAACCCTAACCGTAACTGAAAGTAGTACATGTATACAAACGTGTGTCTTAACAATGTGTGTCATATCGTCGAGAATAATCAATTATATGCAAACCATGAATCTTTAATTCGACCGCACAAAATTGGAGGCGGGGGGTGTAATTTGATTTGTGTCTTATTTTTCAACGTTCACGTCGTTTTGAACAGTGGAACTTGACTCTTTATCGTGTATCATAACGCAGAGGTAGGTACAACATGATACAAGATGCGAAAGTGCGTCCGCACGGTCGGCAAATGCGTGTGTCCTGATTTTTCCCTAAACATACGCTGTAGCAGGCTGGATGCATTGTGTCAATATCGCATAGTCAATCTGGTTTAGGCTGTGTGAGGCTCTAAGTTAAATCAAACTTTGAGGACCCTCCTTCCCTTAAAAGAAATTAGCATCAGAATGTCTCAAAATATTTGAAATCATAGACTGGAAGGTAAAATAATGTACTCCAAAAGATGTTCTGAAAATTTGTTGAGGCTCCTTAGATTTTTTCTCTTATCTACATTTTTTATTCTAGCAGTTTTCAATTTCTTTAAAGATATTTTATCAAATCTTGCAATTTGTCTCTGTTCTGTGCAAGCAGCTTTATCTCATTGAGGGTATCCGATTACTGCTGCTCTCGCCTCTCTCATCAATGTTCTTGTCAGTGTCTCTCTGGGTCTTCCTCTGTTTCTCTTACCTGTTGTCTCCCACATGATGGCTTGCCGTGCTATTCGGTTATTATCTCTTCTCATCACATGTCCAACATATGACCATTATCTTTACTAGCAAATAGCTTATAGGTAAATTCGGCCCTGACCATCATTTGCTATATATAGCCATGGCTATTGTTTATGTGCTGTAGCGCAGAACGTGACAAATTTCTTTGTCTACCACTTTGTAAAGTTTGAAACAACAAGCAGGCAACTGATGGCAAGCAATGAACACAGTTAACCTTGTCTTGTCTACATACTCATCGAAACGTGGTTACTGATTGTGTCCCACTAGGGTATGAACAACCAGACCAGGAATCCACAGGTTGTAGAACCAACTGATAGTTTGGACAGAGCGTTTACACTCATCACTTTCTTATAGGAAATAGTAGAACAGTCAAATCATTATCTACTGGAAGGCACTGTGTATGTAAGACAATCTTGTATAAGTGGGACAATCATGTGTATATGGGATAATCTTGTATATGTGGGACAATCCTGCGTATGTATGGCAGTCTTGTATGTGTGGGACATTCTTGTATATGTGGGACAATCCTGTGTATATGGGACGATCCTATGTATGAGGGGCAATTCTGCGTGTGAGACAATCCTGTATGTGTGGGACAATACTGCATAGGTAGGACAATCCTGGTATGTGTAACAATCCTGCGTGTGCGGGAAAATCCTGCGTATGAATAACATCATCATCAAGTACCGGGCCTAGTGGCGTAGGTAATCATGTCTCTCCACAACTTTCGATCACAGCAGCTATTTATTATTTCTGTTGTTGACCTTCTGTCAAGCCATTCTCTTAAGCTGTCTGTTATTTTTTCTCTTTGCTTCTCTCTATCTCTTCGTCCCTCAATTTTTCCAGTTGTTACAATATATTCAAGTTGTTCTCTTCTCATTACATGGCCAAAAAATGATGATTGTCTCTTCCTAACATTGGAAATTAGCTCTCTTTTTGCTTTGACCTCTCTCAGAACCTCTTCATTACTCTTCTTAGCTGTCCATGGTATTCTCATCCATGGTATGTATAACAATTCTCCGTATTCAGGACAATCTGTGTATATGGGAAAATCATGTGTATATGGGACACTCATGTGTATGAGGAACATTGATGTGTATATTGAATAATCTGGGGTGTGTGAGACAATTCACTGTATTAACAAAACCCATTTATATGCAATTCAAAGCTCTTTATGAGGAGCAGTCTTGTGGATGAGATACACGTTTACATATATAAGGCAATTCTGTATAGACAAATCATATTCTTGCCCTTCTAGAATGCATTTCACGTTCGATTATTTCCTGAACAGGAAGAAATTATATAAATCTTAATTAAACGTCATAAAAAAAAAGAAAGGAGATGAAAGAAACCTGACATCCTGTTAGGCTAATGTAAAACAAAAATAATATTAGTAACCATATTTTAAGGGTGTTAAATTTGAAAACAAATTGGATCCTTTTGGGAACATTTGCCTCAGGAAAATACTTTGTAATGAATTCGAGATCAGTGTAATGAATTCGAGAACAGTGTAATGAATTCGAGAACAGTGTAATGAATTCGAGAACAGTGCAGAAATAATGGTAATGGTTACGGTTAGTTGAAGGTTCCGGTATCACTACAAACGAATTAAAATCCATAATTGCTCAACCGCATGTGCCAGTGAAATCATCCGAATTAAAATTCATCTCATTGAAAGATCCAAACAAAGAAAGGCAGCTGCAGACCCAATCAAAGCAGCTATAGCACACGCCAAAAGACATAAGGCCAAGCGACACCGAAAGTGAACGCAGCTGAACTGTCTTTCGTCATATGATACCATCATTCATCATAAGCTACCGGAATATCCAAATACGATACGGATGAAAAACACAGCCCATGGTGTGCACAGAGCACTAAACTCAGTAGCTTCGGCAGAAAGCCGGACTTGGAATTTGAGGAAACAGCAACAAGGAGCACGTTTCGGGCTGAGCCTCAATGGTTCTTGCCGTTAATCCGCCATTTTGACCAGTATTCAAATGATGACGTATATTGCAATCAACACAGAACACACTACTGCGCACATTGTAGATGATTTTATATCACATGCACGCACTCGACTGCACCGACGAAGATCCGAACAGTGGAACTTGCCATCAGATAGAATTAACCATCTTTCCGATAATAAAGTAACTGTGAACGTTGACGCAAACATGACCGCGTCATCTTGAAACCGGAAGTCCTAGTGCAGAAATGAGAGAAAGGAAATGATAAAACAACCAAAATTATCATATATAATCAAGATAAGAAGGTGGTCACGTATTGGCCATGTGATGAGAAGAGACAACAAGAGAATCTCAGAGCAGCCCTCAAATGGATACCAGAGGGTAAAAGAAAAAGAGGCCGCCCTAGCGAAACACTAAAAAGGACGCTGAGACGAGAGACAACAATAACAGACATCAGCTCTCTCGTCGAGATTGAGCGGCTTGCGCAGAACATGGACATATGGCGAGATACAGTGCGGTTCCTGTTCAAGGTCTGGGACTTAATAACGAAGATCGTCGGACACAGAGTCTAACGTTTCTGCCCAATGTGCCGTCTTCGGCTCGAAAGGGACATTAGATAGAGAGAACCATAATTTTTCTACCCAGAGACATATTTTACCTAATGTGCCCAGCACTACGCCATTATTTTTTGGCCGTGTAATGAGAAGAGAACAGCTGGAATATATTTGTAACAACTTGGAAAATTGAGGGACGACGAGATCGAGGGAAGCAAAGAGGAAAGATACCACACAGCTTAAGAGAATGGCATTGCAGAAGGTCAACAACAGAAATGATAAATAACTGTCGTGATCGAAAGTTGTGGAGATGTAAAAGGGGGTAATAGAGAAGAGTAAAAAAAAATATAACAATGAGTGAGTGAGTGAGTGAGTGAATGAGTGAGTGAGTGAGTGAGTGAGTGAGTGAGTGAGTGAGTGAGTGAGTGAGTGAGTGAGTGAGTGAGTGAGTGAGTGAGTGAGTGAGTGAGTGAGTGAGTGAGTAAGGAAAAGCGTGAAAGGGTCACGAGAATAGAAGTGAGAAATTAGTTTTGAAATCAGCTCAGGGGACTAAGTGGTTCTCGGGATTTTATGAGAGTTTACGGGTGACGATTGGTTGAAGACAAAGAATATAAATTCAGAGGAGGAGTTGCTCAAGCGGAAGATCGGCATGACTGATCATTAGAAACCAACGCGAAGTACTACTATCACTAGGGCAAGATCAAAACAGCAGCAGGGCGAGAATCGGCCATCTGTCACACCAGGGCATATCACAAGCAAGGGCAGACAGCATTCACTGCTGTGGTTAAAAAAGAGGTTACAGAGAAACATGATCACCTACGCCAGCAGGTTTGGTACTTGATGATGATGATGATGATAGCAACAAAACTCCTCCACATCGTGACGGCATTAGCCATCCTTGGAAGGGTGTACCACTTCTGGCCAAATTCTACTCATGATCTTAACCGTAGGGATGTTTCATCAATATCGCTGACCTATGTCGTAATTACAGCTAGCGAATCTCGTTACAACGATGGTGGTTCTGGTCGAATAACTTGATATGATCAGCTAACACCGTGTAATCTCTAATCTCACTTCCTTCCTTCCATCTAGTGCTTTCTTTAAGATTAACTATCATCACGTTTCAGCATTCAATCTTTATTTTTATTTCTTCATTTCCTCTTGTACCAGTTTGGGTAACGAGATATTATATATACCGAGATAGATATAAAAAGTTCTGGTTCTCGCCCTTTTGCGATATATTGTCACTCATTGTCAATTGAAGTTGTTGTGTAGCGTTCCTTTGACACTTTCTGCCATCTTTCTCTGGGTCTTACTTCTGCCCTGTCCTTTTCCAATACATGCTTTGTACGGTAAGGAATTACATAGTATTCTTTCAAGATGGGCAAACCAGTTTATTTGTTGTTTCTGTCTGTAGCTTATGATTCGTTCAATGCCTACTCTTTTTTTTTGTAATACCATTTGTGATTTTGTTTTACTGGTCACTCCAACCGTTTTTCTCAGATGCCTCATCTCTGTGGTGACAGGTTTTCTTTTATGCTTTGATGTAAGTAACAATGTTTGACATTGGTTGCTCAATATTGGAATGAATATACCATTCAATAAATGTCTAATGACAATCAAGATATTCTTATAGTCAATTGTCGCTATGCTACCAGCGTCAGACCTGGACCTTAGACTCAGGAACAATTATAGAAATAAGCTAAACTTAATAATAAAACTAATAAAATATCCTAATAGAAATGATTATACATGAAGAACTAACAAAAAATCTAGAAGTAATTTCCACCATTGAATACATAAATAAACAAAAGACAAAATGATTTGGTCACGTGATAAACAGAAAGATACAAAAAACAACACAACCAACATTTGATAAACATTATGAGAACACAAAGGGAGCTGCGATAGCTCAGTGCTTAGTGAACTGGACTACAAAGGACAAGAGGTAGGGTTCGATCCCAACCGACGGCTTGCGGTTCACCCAGCCTTTAGTGGGTACCGAATTTTTTTCTGGGAAAGTAAAGCGGCACGGACGTAATACCGACCACATTACCCCAAAAATCATGTGCCGAAGGTCTGTAAAATGTATGGTCACTAACACCATATTCCCTATACGCCACTTGGCGTGACGGGGGTAGTTTACTTATTTTTTTTACTATGAGAACACAAAACGCAAGAGTCGACTATGACAGAGATGGATTGATGATAACTCCTAGAAAGAACAGCAGAAGCCAACAGATGAGCAAAAAACCACAAACACAAACTATATCAACCCTCGACGCTGAAAGGCAAGTGGGGAAGGAAAGAAGAATAAATGTCGTTATACGTCGTGACATGTTCATACTGCCACAAAAGCCAATGCCTCCGTTCTTTCCCCATAAACAAAAATCGTCAGTACCAATTATGACTGGAGAAGCTGGAAACCGTCGATCCGGGTCGAAACTTGTGTACTCAACAATAATTTATTTATTGGGTCGTGTCACGCGCGTTTAGTAATTATGATGTTGCCTTGAAGTAGGTTGATAAACATAGGATGAAAGCTGTTAGCGTTGGATAACAAACACCTTGCGACAGGGTTAGTGAACCAGAGCTGACAAGATCGTGTTCCTTCTGTGGAGCATAAGATAACAGCCCTGATGTCGCTACGGTAAGTTAGCTAATACCTCACTACACCTTCTAGTTGGGTATTTATATTTCTGTGCGAGTTAAAACAAGCTAGCTTTGTATGTTATGTTGTGTTGTGTCATGACATGATAGGATCATCATCACTGCACACTGAACTAACCCATAGGTGCCTCAATTTTCCCTTCAAAATATCTAGAATCTCCGAAGAGAACCCTGAACCACGTACACGAATTCCATAGCACGGCCTGGGGTCCATCGGTGTGGGGAGACTGAAAACATTTTTTCCGGGGCAGCGACCATTTTTTTTTTTTTTTTGGTTTATCTATTTTTAACTGCCAAGGATTCTTAGGACTATATCTAATGGGTGTCTTAACGGAAACGTTGGCACCAACAAAAATTATTAAGAACAGTATCTAGGTCTCCATGCTGCAAAGAACAGTGAAAGAAATGAGAACCCTCAAAGATTGTTAGACTTATGTGGACAACATAAATTTGTTATTGCAAACACTTTCTATGATCACCGAGAATCACAACGTAACACACGGTGTATGTTGTTGCGTTCGCCAGCTTTCAACTCTGACGAAGTCCATAGAGACTAGGAACTGAGTTTTGCGTGTTAATCCATTTTTCCCTGGCAGCCGCGTGCACTGGGGTCCCTTGCCGCACAGGCATATAACTCCGACTTCGGAGGTACTAATGTTTTTTTCCGTCGATGAGTAACTGACGTTTCAAGCCGGACCTCGCTGCTGAGACCAGTGGTGGTTGTCGTGGAGAGAAATCATAAATAAAAATCCCAATCGGTGTAGCCTAGATTTAAACCCACAACCTCTCTGTCCCGAGGCCGGCGTCTTGCCTCGAGACTAACCAGTCCCCCGTGGACTTGGAATATGAGGAAACTGCAACAAGGAACACTTTTCATGCATAGCCTGCAAAGGTTCCTGCCGCCTATCCACCATATACCAGAAGTTCACGTCCTCCCGAAAGTGATGATCGTCATATTTCTTTAAAATTGTATAGCGCTTGATGATGTTAGGCCATCGTTGTTGACTCCAATTTCGAACATATAAACACACAGTTAGTCGTCAGATTATCCTCGTCGCACATCAAACAACAGACCGTAAGATTAGTGTACGGCCGGTCTTGGGATTTACGATGAGCCATTACGATGGCGTAGCACACATAACAATGCAAGCACAGCAATGACGAGCCGTTTAGATTCTTGGTTACTCTAGTGAATGTAGCCTACGACGAACAGAACACGGTGCAAATTCCCTAAAGAGATAAAACTACGGTTGACTATGTAGTTCACATTAATGAGAACATATAAATAACTTGCGTCAAGCAAATCCATCACCGATCATGAACAGCACCAATGTGATGTAAAGCGCAGACGATGGAAGGTCGCACTTACAACACTTGATTTGTCAAAAATGAAATATTGCCGCCGTACGACATTGTTTTATCGGCGCAGAGGTAATAAATAGATCATCATCTTCATTTTAACGCATAGGAGTGCAAATTAGTATATATGGAAAAACAAAAGTCAGGTTAGTTATATTTACCAAGAATGAAAGGATGATATAACATTCTAGATGCAAAAACAAAACCGAACAGCCTCTGTGACACTGATCAAAAGATTGTAATGCTAATAGCCAGAATAGATATACTCAAGAACAAAAGGAAAATACCTACTAAAAATCAAGGCCTTATCAAGATGACGAAATCGCAAATGACGGAATAAAAGTAAAGAAATAAAAAAAGTAAATAGCCCCGTCACGCCAAGTGGCGTATAGGGAATATGGTGTTAGTGACCATAAATTTTACAGACCTTCGGCACATGATTTTTGGGGTAATGTGGTCGGTATGTGTGTCGCCCGCGCCGCTTTACTTTCCCAGAAAAAATGCGGTACCCATTTAAGGCTGGGTGAATCCGGAAGCTGTCGGTTGAAATCAAAACCTACACCTTGTTATTTGTAGTCAGTTCACTAACCACTGAGCTATCGCGGCTCCCTAAGGAATAAAAAAGCAATTGCAAAAGGCAGCAGTGACAGCATTCAATTAAATAATTACTACCAGAAACAGATAATGTGGAAGGGGAATGAAACAAATACAAATCAACTGTAATCAAACGTTTAGAGTTATCAAGAGTAGAATCATGTGAGAAAAGAAAGAGAGGAAAGAACGAAATTGAGAAGAAATACACACCATGATGGAATGAAGAAGTAAAAGAAGCAGTTAAGAAGAAAAAACACTTACATAAAGTATTGATATAATCCAAAAATGAAGAAGATTAAATAGTTACAGCAGAGTAAATGCCACACAGAGAAACCAATAGAATAGTCAAAACTTCAAAAGAAAAATTATGGGAATTTTTTGGAAGGACATCATGAAAAATAAGAGAACAGCAGTTAGAACTTATTTTTCAAAATAGTTTGAAGTATAAGAGAAAGAAATGACATCACTAGAACCAGAAATACTATTGTCAGGGGTAGAAGGGGTGGTTAAACAGTGGTCGAAATACAAATCACCAGGAGCAGATAGATTACCAACAGAAATAACCCAAGAATCAGGAGAGTTTAGCAGTAGATGGTTACATAGAATTTTTAATGCAGCATGGGTACAACAACAAAAACCTACTGACTGTCAACTAGTAATGATAATTGCCTTTTGAAAGGATAAAAGAAATAAAAGAGAATGTTCACAATACCGTGGCATAACACTGCTCAGGCACGTAAGACAAATGTATGCCAAGATTATAGACACGATATTAAGACTTATGGAACCCCAATGGCGGAAGAATAGATAGAAAGGGTTTGGGAAAAGATAGATGCTGCAGAGACGAACTATTTTCACTCAGGCAGCGAGTAGAGACGAACATAAAACTAAAATGAATATCGTATCATTTGTGGAGAAAGCTTTCGATAGGGTGGATATAAATATATCATGGCAAACATTTGGTCATTACGGAGTAATTGACCACCTTATTAGATGTTGCAAGAGCTTATATAGTGAATGTAGAAGTGTGATTAGAGCGAGTAAATGATCACCTTATTAGATGTTGCAAGAGCTTACATAGTAACTGTAGAAGTGTGATTAGAGCGTGTAAATGACCACCTTATTAGATGTTGCAAGAGCTTATATAGTAACTGTAGAAGTGTGATTAGAGCGAGTAATTGACCACCTTATTAGATGTTGCAAGAGCTTATATAGTAACTGTAGAAGTGTGATTAGAGCAAGTAATTGACCACCTTATTAGATGTTGCAAGAGCTTATATAGTAACTGTAGAAGTGTGATTAGAGCGTGTAAATGACCACCTTATTAGATGTTGCAAGAGCTTATATAGTAACTGTAGAAGTGTGATTAGAGCGAGTAATTGACCACCTTATTAGATGTTGCAAGAGCTTATATAGTAACTGTAGAAGTGTGATTAGAGCGAGTAAATGACCACCTAATTAGATGTTACAAGAGCTTATATAGTAACTGTAGAAGTGTGATTAGAGCGAGTAAATGACCACCTTATTAGATGTTGCAAGAGCTTATATAGTAACTGTAGAAGTGTGATTAGAGCGTGTAAATGACTACCTTATTAGATGTTGCAAGAGCTTATATAGTAACTGTAGAAGTGTGATTAGAGCGTGTAAATGACCACCTTATTAGATGTTGCAAGAGCTTATATAGTAACTGTAGAAGTGTGATTAGAGCGAGTAATTGACCACCTTATTAGATGTTGCAAGAGCTTATATAGTAACTGTAGAAGTGCGATTAGAGCGAGTAAATTATCACCTTATTAGATGTTGCAAGAGCTTATATAGTACCTGTAGAAGTGTGATTAGAGCGAGTAATTGACCACCTTATTAGATGTTGCAAGAGCTTATATAGTAACTGTAGAAGTGTGATTAGAGCGAGTAATTGACCACCTTATTAGATGTTGCAAGAGTTTATATATTGAATGTAGAAGTGTGATTAGAGCGAGTAAATGATCACCTTATTAGATGTTGCAAGAGCTTATATAGTAACTGTAGAAGTGTGATTAGAGCAAGTAATTGACCACCTTATTAGATGTTGCAAGAGCTTATATAGTAACTGTAGAAGTGTGATTAGAGCGAGTAATTGACCACCTTATTAGATGTTGCAAGAGCTTATATAGTAACTGTAGAAGTGTGATTAGAGCGAGTAATTGACCACCTTATTAGATGTTGCAAGAGTTTATATAGTGAATGTAGAAGTGTGATTAGAGCGAGTAAATGATCACCTTATTAGATGTTGCAAGAGCTTATATAGTAACTGTAGAAGTGTGATTAGAGCAAGTAATTGACCACCTTATTAGATGTTGCAAGAGCTTATATAGTAACTGTAGAAGTGTGATTAGAGCAAGTAAATGACCACCTCATTAGATGTTGCAAGAGCTTATATAGTAACTGTAGAAGTGTGATTAGAGCGTGTAAATGACCACCTTATTAGATGTTGCAAGAGCTTATATAGTAACTGTAGAAGTGTGATTAGAGCGTGTAAATGACCACCTTATTAGATGTTGCAAGAGCTTATATAGTAACTGTAGAAGTGTGATTAGAGCGTGTAAATGACCACCTTATTAGATGTTGCAAGAGCTTATATAGTAACTGTAGAAGTGTGATTAGAGCGAGTAAATGATCACCTTATTAGATGTTGCAAGAGCTTATATAGTAACTGTAGAAGTGTGATTAGAGCGAGTAAATGACCACCTTATTAGATGTTGCAAGAGCTTATATAGTAACTGTAGAAGTGTGATTAGAGCGAGTAAATGACCACCTTATTAGATGTTGCAAGAGCTTATATAGTAACTGTAGAAGTGTGATTAGAGCGAGTAAATGATCACCTTATTAGATGTTGCAAGAGCTTATATAGTAACTGTAGAAGTGTGATTAGAGCGAGTAAATGATCACCTTATTAGATGTTGCAAGAGCTTATATAGTAACTGTAGAAGTGTGATTAGAGCGAGTAAATGATCACCTTTTCATTGAAACTTTACTAGTGTCAGCGGGCGGTCTCTCAGACAGTAATAGTTGAGTAAATGAAAGTCTGTATTTTTTGTCCTGAGGTGCACTATCTGATATTCAGCCCCATTCATATACACTTCTAGCTGACCCTGTAAGTAAGAAGCCCCATCACGCCAAGTGGTGTATAGGGAATATGGTGTTAATGAGCATAATTTGTACAGGTCTCCCGCACATGATTTTTGGGGTAATGTGGTCCGTGCCGCTTTACTTTTCCAGAAAAAATTCCGGTACCCATTTAAGGCTGGGTGAACCCGTCGATTAGGATCGAACCCGACCTCTTGATCTTTGTAGTCCAGTTCACTAACCACTGAACTATCGCGGCTCTTCAAGATGACATGCACGGATGTTATTCTTTACAGTTTTCACTAGTCCGTCCTTTCGACGTTATTTTCTGTCATATCGCTAAGACTAATAGTCTTTAATTTTCAAGGTTTTGTCTCTGGTTAAATGAGTTTTCTGCAAGCAGAATACGCTTTACTTGTTTGTAGGATTATTCCAACTCTATTATCTTTTTACTGTACTCGTCTCTTTTGCTGTCGATGCCTTCAGCATTCCGATGCAAACTTAAAATCTTACTGGTAAAATAAAAGTATTATAAGCAATTCTACATCGAAACGATGAGATCTTTAGTAGGTTATTTCATGGTCGAAATTAGAAACAAAGTACCGATCCGAAATTAAAGAGTTAAGGACGAACAACTAAGAAGAGCAATTGCACAGTGAAGGCAGACAAAAAGGAGGCTGTTTTTTTTTTTTCAAAAAATGTAAAGTACCCCGTCACGTCAAGTGGCGTATTTTTTTACTTTATTTCTTCGGCACATGATTTTTGGGGTAATGTGGTCGGTATTACGCCCGTGCCGCTTTACTTTCCCTGAAAAAACCCCGGTACCCATTAAAGGCTGGGTGAACCGGAAACCGTCGGTTGGGATCGAACCATACCTCTTGTCCTTTGTAGTCCAGTTCACTAACCACTAAACTATCGCGGCTCTCAGTTTTTGGTCCATGCTTCTCGTAAATGTATAATAAATAATCCCATATAATGCATCAATTTTAGCTCTGGTGAAGCGAACAGCCCAGCAAATATTAACTATAATAGGTTTATTCGTATTATTTGGACTTTTTAAGCTTTTAAGTATGATCACATATAACGTCTTAAGTAACGCCAAGATAAACACAAAAATTACATGGAGCTTTGGGTCACAAAGTCCTCAGTCTTTGAAGATAAGGTAAACATGACGCTTCAACAGTATTGTCCTAACAGTTGAAAATTAGCATTTATTTAATGCCGGCTTACGCTGCTCATTTAAACGTACATGAGAAATGTTTGTACTAGAATCGATAGTTTAGATAGCTGAACATGAGAAATGTTTGTACCAGAATCGATAGTTTAGATAGCTGAACATGACAGATGTTTGTACCAGAATCGATAGTTTAGATAGCTGAACATGACAGATGTTTGTACCAGAATCGATAGTTTAGATAGCTGAACATGACAGATGTTTGTACCAGAATCGATAGTTTAGATAGCTGAACATGACAGATGTTTGTACCAGAATCGATAGTTTAGATAGCTGAACATGACAGATGTTTGTACCAGAATCGATAGTTTAGATAGCTGAACATGACAGATGTTTGTACTAGTATCGATAGTTTAGATAGCTGAACATGACAAATGTTTGTACTAGAATCGATAGTTTAGATAGCTGAACATGACAAATGTTTGTACTAGAATCGATAGTTTAGATAGCTGAACATGACAAATGTTTGTACTAGAATCGATAGTTTAGATAGCTGAACATGACAAATGTTTGTACTAGAATCGATAGTTTAGATAGCTGAACATGACAAATGTTTGTACCAGAATCGATAGTTTAGATAGCTGAACATGACAAATGTTTGTACTAGAATCGATAGTTTAGATAGTTGTCTAATCACTTGGCTGTTCGCATGCCCAAGAGACAATTGTATTTATACAGTTTTACCCTGTAACAGATCTCCCTCTCCTTTTCTTTAGATGTCTTACATTAAATTACTGCTTTCATGTTCAATTATGGTTGATACATCACCTCAGTCTTCCTACTACTGATTACAATTGTAGCAGGACAAATTCAGTCTTACTCCCATCCACCTTTTTTCTTTTGCCCTGCACACAAAAAAAAATATAATACAAACAATGATAATAATTGTTAATTTCTATAATATGAAGGATTTCGTATTGACAGCTAGCTAGTGACCCTTGACCTCAAAGTATTTCAGATCGAATTGTCCAAAAGGAGAGGGACGATAATAAAAGGAGATCGCTGTATTCCTATTGAGCACATATAAGAACCTTTGCCAGCTGTAAATCGAAAGCATAAGCTGCGTGCTGATGCAAAGACAACATTTCAAAATGTTTCAAGTAATACTCCCACCAACATTCATAATAACCTACCGGTTTTCTTAAACTTCCATAGAAGTCAGGCCTGTTTTCCGGAGATCGTGCAATCGGCTGAGATCTGTCTATATTACCAGGACAGGGATTTAAATCTAAACGGAAGTTATGATTATAAATGGGAGGGGGGGGGGAAGAGGGGGGGGGACTGGTTGGTCTCGAGGCAAGACGCCGGCCTCCTCGAGACAGAGAGGTTGTGTGTTCAATTGCCGACTACACCGGTTGGGATTTTCATTTATGATTTCTCTCTGCGGCAAACACTCCTGGTCTCAGCAGTGATGTCCGGCTTGAAACGTTAATTGACGGAAAAAAATATGAGTACTTCCGAAGTCTGATTTATCTGCCTGTGCGGCGAGGGACCCCTGTGCACAGGGCTGCAAGGAGAAAATGGATTAACACGCAAAATTCAGTTCCTAGTCTCTAGGGACTTCATCATAAGTAAAAGCTGGCAAAAAAAAAATAGGAGTATAATAATGGTTGTTCTGACACAAAGACATTAAAAAATCAACTTCATATAGTTGTTTATAAACGATGAAGTTTTAAAACAACTAAAAATGAAAAGAGAACTACTAAACACAATTAGAACAAGACAAATGAAATGTTTGGGTCATGTTGAAAGACACAACAGCCTAATAAAAGTAATATTGGAAGGGAAAATACAAGGTAAAAGAGGCAGAGGCAGACCAAGACTAACATGGACGAGCAACATCAAAAGATGGACAAGTCAACCTATGACAATCTACACCATCAAAGCAAGAGACAGAGTGGAATGGCGCTCCATGGTAGCCAACCAACCTTCGATGCGCAGACGGCACTCATTGATGATGATGATAGTTGTTTCTTTTCTCACGGCAAGGAACACAACTCCATTATCAGCAAAGAATTATTCTACATAAATTTCAAACAAGTCAAAGGAAAAACACAAAGGTAAGGGAATAATAAAATAGAAAACTGATATGAATATTTTCTCGTAACTATACTTTTAAAAAATAATATTATATAATGTAAAACGCTTTTATACAAGTGCTCTATATTACATTGTGTTATATTGTGTTATGTTAGGTTATGTTATGTTGTACATTATGTATTGTACTGTTCTCTTCTAGACTGTATTGTATTGTATTGCATTGTGTTGTATTGTATTACTTTATAGCATTTGTATCGTCGTATCAGACTACATTGCATTGAGTGATATATTGTATTATATTGTATTATAAACTGTATAACTCTGTCACTCCCACAACGATACAATTTATAGACAACTCACACGTGAGAATTTAGTCATAATGACTCTCTCTCTTGCTCTCTCTCTCTCTATCTCTCTATCTCTCTCTCTCTCTCTCTCTCTCTTTCTGTCCTTCTCTCTCTCTTCTTTATCCTTTTACAACTTTGGTTGTCTAGGGAGATATAAAGTTCTGACACTCTCAACCACTGATAATCGATGCTGTTGTGAAGTCTATCGAATGTTTCTACTACAACGTAGTCTGCGTCTGCCTCGAGCTCTGTGTCATTTTCACCTTTTACTGTGTGCTTTGTATGGTAATGCAACACTACATTTTTTTTACAGATAATCAACCTTAATACGTGTTGTCTTGTTTGAAATTCAAATTGGTTCTATGCTAACTCTTTCTCTTATATCCTCATTTCTGATTTTGTCCCTTATGGTCACTCCTATAGCCTTTCTCAAACATCTCATTTCTGTAGCGACTAACCTTCTCTTCTGACTTTGTGTACAGAGGCCATGTTTGGTACTCTTTTAACATAGAGCATGTGTATATACTTAAAAAAAAAAAAAGTAAAGTACCCCCATCACGCCAAGTGGCTTATAGGGAATATGGTGTTAGTGACCATAAATTTTACAGACCTTCGGCACATGATTTTTGGGGTAATGTGGTCGGTATTACGCCCATGCCGCTTTACTTTCCCAGAAAAAAATCCGGTACCCATTAAAGGCTGGGTGAACCCGGAAGCCGTCGGTTGGGATCGAACCCTACCTCTTGTCCTTTGTAGTCCAGTTCACTAACCACTGAGCTATCGCGGCTCCTCTTGTATATGCTTATTTATATATTATATATTTCGAGTCCGGCTTGCTACAGGAGCTATTGAGTTTGATTGCTTACGATGAATGATGATATCGTATGGCGGGGAACATTTGGCTGTGTTCACTTTCTGTGCGGTTTCGCCTTATGTCTCTTGGCGTGTGCTGAGACAGCTATGATGGGGACTGCATTTAGAGGACTACTTTTTTTGTTTGGGAGATGAGATATTAATTAATTCGGATGATTCCACTGGCACGGACGGTTGAGAAATTATGGATTTTAATTCATTTGCAGTGATACTGGGGCCTTCCATTACCATTGCCATGCTTATTTATTATATATTCTTCGTGTTGATCGACACTGTCTTGTGTTACAGGAGAGGGTCTAGCTGTCCCAATACTTGTCTTGTATTACTGTCATTGTGGTTGGGCTATAGACTCACAATAATCAAATTAAGCATCCGGAGACAGCTTTGATGAACCTAAAGACAGAAAGGAAGAATAGACAATAAAAGAAAATGGTTATTGCTGATTGCTTCGTATTCCTCTGTAATATTTTAAGCATGACGTTCTTTTCTTGCTTTATTCACAATTCTATAGTTTATGCAATTCAAAGTTTCATAAAGCACTAAGCTCCATAACAAAATATTGAACACCAACACAATTGTAATTTATTTCATGTTTGGAGCTGTCCAGAAATGTGTTTAGAAACTTGTAGAAAGAGAAGCAACATGTCCTGCTTTCATGATAACTGTAACCTACTTCATAACATGGTAGGATACATGGATTGATATCCTGCATATGTCTTTAGTTAAGCAGGAGCATTACACAAACATCTGTTGGCCATAAACGAGGCCAATTAATTATAAATTCACTATAACATCATTGTATAGAGCAAATCTTCAACCTTCATTTACTCTCCTCTCTGAAAAGTTTCTTCAACCTCAACAAGACATGTGCTATAAGTTTATTGACTTTGGAAAAAAAATATTTTACAGAGTTTGATATAAAGCTCTCTTAGCAACCGTGAGCAAATATATCATCAAAGGCCAAATAATCGATGACTTCAAACAGTTTTATGAGCATCCCTCAAGTGGAGTGTTTGCTTTCAGTTTCCCATGATCATGTAGGTGAGACATGAATACTATCCCTGACATTAATTTGTGTCTTTTCTAAAAGGAGTTATAACAGATGCCATTGAAGAACACGCCAGGACCGTTAAAGATAGAGATTTACAAGCTTTAGTTATGCAGGCGATATTGATGAAACTATTGAAACTCGAGAACTTAGTTCATTGGTTAGATAAGAGCAAGAAGAACCTAGGGAAATGATATTAACGCCGACATAAACATATAAATGACAAACATGATACGGGGTATTGAAAGAATAATCACGATAAATTATGAAGAAATTGCAGGAATCAGACATTTCAAATATCTGGACTTCCATTATCACCGACGAAGTCCAAAAGTATCAGCTAGAATTCCACAGACAAACTCAAGTCTGACCAGACTAAATCAGATATTGAAGAATAAAAACAACTGGTTTTTTTCCAAGAACAACGATCAGAGTATCACGAACTAATGACATCTGTTTTTTTAATGCCTGCAAAACAATGGCACTGATTTTTATCTTGCAGAATACAAGCTCTTGAAATAATATAATATAGAATGATCTTGCACTTAACTTATAAAGACCATACCACCAATGAGGGAGAATACCAAAAAAAAAAAAAAAAATACCAACGATCAGCGGAATCAACAATAGACTTTGTGTGTGTCACCAAGTAATAATAATTAAAAAGGTACAGACATGTAGCGAGATCTACAGGCCATGCTAGAACCATTCTACAAGGTACAGTAGCAGGTAAAAGATGACAAGACAGACAGGGGAAGGGATAAGAAACCAACATCAGAGAAAGGTTAGGATTAACCTTAGACTGTCTCAGAAAGAAGGACTTAACTGTGAGGGATGAGAGGAAACTGTGAAACCGTCAACAAGAGTGCCCCTACAACCGCCAAAGTTACGGAACTAATGATGATGATAACGATGATGATAACGATGATGATAACGATGATGATGATGATGATTAATGAAAGTAGTTATACCAAATTGGGGTGTGGGATTGGGGGAGAATATTAACAAAACGATGTAGAAAACGTGATTAACTTTAGCATTTAAATAGCATCTAGATATAACGTTAGCATCTAAATAACATCTAGAGATAACGTTAGCATTTTTAAATAGCATCTAGAGATAACGTTAGCATCTAAATAACATCTAGAGATACTCCCAACGTAGCATATTATGGTTGTGGATATGGAAGGCCCCAGTATCACTGCAAATGAATTAAAATCCATAATTTCTGAACCGCCCGTGCCAGTGGAATCATCCGAATTACTATCTCATCTCCCAAACAAAGAAAGGTAGCTGTAGTCCCCATCTTAGCTGTCTCAGCAGGCGCCAAAAGACAAGGCGAAACCGCACAGAAAGTGAACACAGCCATCTGTTCTCCATCATACGATATCATTATTCATCGTAAAAAATCGGAATATTCGAAACACGATCAAAACAGATGAAACGCACAGTTAACAGTGTGCATAGAGCACTTAACTCAGCAGCTCATGCAACATATTAATAATAATTAATAATAAATAACCAATATGTAATTTAAATGTTATCTTTTGTGTGGACCTGAATGCTGGAGAGCAAAATTATTGAAAAATAATATCATTTTTTTTCTTGCAATCTGCTAAAGTGCATTAAGAGATAGGAACCAATATAAATTATAGTTCGGATCCCTGAGTAAAGCTGTAAAAAAACGTGAAAAATGAACAAACAATGGTATTCGGCTGATAAGCCTAGAGAGAGATATAAGACAAAATTTGACATTTCGACATTTCGATACTTCATCCTCTCTTTTTTTTTTTTTTTTTTTTTTTTGATCAAATGTAGGAGTGAGTTGAGAATGTATTACAATAGGTGAGCGAGAGAGTCATGGGAAGGAGGTGGAAGTTTAACTCAGCCACAAACATCGAATTTTAAGAGTTGTTTAAGTGTAGAACTACAGCTCCAGTGTAAACTCAAGACAGTAATTTTGAGTTAGCGTAAGGAGCCGAAATCAGCCACTACATATTTCTCTGCTCACGTGCACTAAATAAATGTCAGACACTGTGCTTCACAAACGTGCCTCTATCACTCACGTTCTCTAATCGTCCATACATGGAAAATTTTTCTTAGTCTGGCTGAAATCGACTAATTACGCTAACTCAATTAACTGTCTGAAGTTTATACTGGAGCTGTAGTTCTACACTTGAACAACTCTTAAACTAACATTATCAACATGGTCGACACTTGGTTTGACAATACTCCCTGAAACAAATTAACATTAAACACTGTGGAAGTTTGGTAACTGCCTCCCGATAACATTGCTCTCAGTGTAGCTGCAAGAGCATAATCTATTTATAACGCTTAACTGAAAAATATTTGTGAACTCTCACTCGACCTAACTAACCACATTCAATTAAAGAGGTTGGTAAGCCTGTCATGGCTACACCTCCTACGGCCTGGCTCTCAAGCCGTCCGCCTCAGTAAGCTTCACTTCTCGTCTGACTGTACTAATCATAAAACCTTTTACATTTTCCCCTTCTCTAATTGACTCTCACTTATTCACTGGAAATTCGATGTTTTTGTCTGAGTTAAACTTCCACCTCCTTCCCGTGACTTCACTCTCTCGTTCACCTATTGTTATACATTCTCAATTCACTGCTACACATAAGCAAAGATAATAATAATAATACGCAATACCTACAAGCGGATATCAAAGTTGAAGGAATAGACCTGGCGACTTTTCAGAGCTACAACTACCTTGGTCATCCTATAACCAGTGATGGAAAATGTACAACTGAAATAAACAAAAGAATAGGATTGGCAAAAAGTAATTTTAATGCCGTGAAAAATATACTAACGTCAAAACAAATAACAGTAGAGTTAAAACTAAGAACAGCAAAATGTTATATCTCCTCAACATTCCTGTATGGTGCTGAAATATGGACATTAGATATGAAAACAGAACAGAAATATAAACCTTTGAGATGTGGATTTATAGAAGAATAGGAAGAATTGGATGGAAAGAAAAGAAAACAAATGATGAAGTCTTAAAACAGCTAAAAATGAAAAGAGAACTACTAAACACAATTCAAACAAGACAAATGAGATTTTTGGGGCATTTTAAAATACACAGCAGCGTACTTAAAGTAATCTTGGAAGGGAAAATACAAAACAAAAGAGGCAGACCAAGACTAACATGGACGAATAACATCAAAAGATGAACAAGTCAGCCTATGACAAACTGCACCAACAAGGCAAGACGCAGAACTGAATGGCGCTCTATTGTAGCCAACCTTCGAAACGGAGACGGCACTCAATTATGATTATATATATAATATACATGTTTGGTGTATATATTTCATTGGTAGCACAATGTTGGATTGAAGATTGTACTGTAAAGGGTCCGTCCGGTTAGCTTCTTGAGTTATATCTGTGTGTGGGCAGTAGTGAAGACATCTATCTGACAATTTTACAAAATGCATTGAATCTTGAGGCATTTCAGCTCCTCCACTTGTTCTAATTATCTACCGTTTATAGTTGTGTTTATGTTATATATTTTCTTATGCATACATACATACATACATATATATGTATATATATATACATACATACATACGTACATATATATATATATATATATATATATATATATATATATATATATATATATATATACACAAACAACGCACATACATACAAACTTACATACTAAAATACACACATACATACATACATTCACACATACACAGATGTATACATACTTACATTCATACCTACATACATAAATACACACACATACACACACATATATACATACATACATATTGTTGATCACAGTACAATAAGTAGTTGTGATGGAAATAATTGAAGTGATAGTAATACCTAGTGTTTTTGCGATAACAAATTTCACGTTAACTAAAGTTAACAATAATGGCCATACTACTACAATTGCAGTCAGCCATATCACTCCTTGGCACAACCACAGAGATCTACATCTACGGGGTGAATACTACTCTCACAGGTTTCACAATTGACCTAGGATACAGCATAGCAGCATACACGGTAGTGCCTCTCCTATACCCACTGCGTTTAACAAGCGTTTATGAATATCACCAGCTGAGATTCAACTCTAGCGCTGTCCGGGTGCTTGTTTTAATAACTGGGATGCTACAAACGTTGTTGTACATGGCATTTGCCCTTCTTGCTCCTGCTCTGGTCCTTCAGGTGAGATTTGTTTATGAACGATATAATTATTTATCATTACCTTTCCTCCTGGCATAGTTGATCTTAATAACGTATTCCCCGTATAGCTGTTTATCAGTTCTGTTATTGACTTCTTTCCAAATTATTATATTAAACTGTCTATTATCTTCTACACCAGGGATGGCCAATTAAGTGCTCGCGGGCCACAAGTGGCCCCTTTTGTGGCCCGCGGCGGATAAAAAATAAAATCAGGTTGCATTGAGCAAAATGTCCTGGGTAAAATTAATTTAAAATTTGTTACATTAACTTCTATCGTGGAGAAAGCTAACTCAAATATTCCCTAGTAGACCTATGTTTAAAACTCGGAACACTCTAGTAGTTAGTTTAACGTCGACTTCCCGTCATTCCCGGCCCATCCTTTTTTTTCCTTTTGATCATCCTGCGACCGACTTAAACAAAGGAAGGAGCCAACGAATGCTTCTAAAGCCGACTCTCGGTTCGGCGAGTTCAAACAGTTTCCGCCAAGAAATACTGTCAGTCACCCACCTCTTCCAACCCAACACATTCACTTCACAATTATTTTACTATCAGTTTCTTTCTCTCCAAACCTCTTTTCATCATTCAAAATTATATATCCGATCTGATCATTCTGATTTTGTCGAGTTACAATGAACAGTTCCATTTTAACAGGAGACAGTGCTATTGTTGTAATCTGTGTTTTCATTGTCTGTTACTTCGGTCGTGGTATAATATGAACAATAAACGTCAATTAAATGAAAAAAATCAGATTTTTTCATGAGAAATGGGAACATGATTTTTTATTTATCAACAGTAAGGATAGCAAACCGCAGTGCCTGGTGTGTTTGCAAGTTTTGTCTGTAAATAAAGAGTATAATCTTAAACGGCATTACACACAGCATCACGCCGCTAAATACAAGGATTACATTGGTACAATACGTTCTACACTTGTGTGCGATTTGAAGAAAAAAGGTTAGTGCTCAGAAATCTGTTTTTACTACATTAACAACAAAACAAACAAGTTCCTTAATGGCATCGTTTGTTGTAAGCGCAGAGATAGCGAAATAAAAAAAAATTCATTATGTGACGGTGACTTCGTAAAGCGTTGTTCTATTAACATGGCGCGTGCATTTGGGGAAGAAAAAATTGCGTCATTTTGAGAGCGTTCCACTATCAAAACAGACAGGCACTAGAAGGGTTGAAGAAATAAGTTCTCATATATCTAGTAAATTAAAGAGTGTCGTTACAAATTCCGCTTACTTTTCTCTGGCTTTGGATGAATCTACTGACATGTTAGACACAGCACAACTTTTAATTTTCATAAGAACTGTTTCAAAAGACTTTATTATCAATGAAGAGCTACTAGCTTTAGATTCATTGCATAATACGACCAAAGGTCAAAACATTTATAACTCAGTTATGAAAGTTGTTAACGGTATCGGTGACATAAACAGACTTTCAGCAATAGTGACAGATGGCGGTAAGTCAATGTGTGGTACTCAAACAGGTCTAGTTGGATTATTAAGGAAGGCTGGAATCCATTGCCCAGAATTACACTACATTATACACCAGGAGGCGCTGTGTGGCAACATTCTAGACGTGGAGGATGTTATGAAAACTGTAATAATGTGTGTGAATTTAATAAAAGGCGGGAATCGGTCTTTGACACACCGACAGTTTATAAATTTTCTATCAGATATTGAGGCGGAATATGGCGATTTGGTGCTCTACACACAAGTACGCTGGCTAAGCAGAGGGAATTGTTGGAGGCGGTTTTTTGCTTTGAGAAACGAGATAAAGCAGGTTTTAGAGAAACATGATACCAACAAAGAACTGATCAGAAAAATGTCTGATCGACATTTTAACAGCGTATTGGCCTTTTTAACTGATATCACCCAGCACATGAATGAACTCAACGTGAAGCTACAGGGACGTTCCCAAACAGTCTCAGATTTGGTAGGACACCTTGATGGATTTATAAGTCAACTAAAAGTTTTTAGATTTACCCTGGCCAAAGAAAACTTCATTCATTTTCCTTCGTGCAAAGAATTGATTGAGGAGCGCAGTGACACTGATTTCAAATTTTCTGTATTAATGTTAGACAAACTATTGGAGCAATTCAATGAACGATTTTCTGACTTCAGTGGTATACGACCAGAACTGGCATTGTTTAACAACCCTATGAAGTGTGACATTTTCCAACAACATGACACTTTTCAGTTGGAGTTATGTAACCTCCAAAGTGACCCCTTTTTCCAATCAAGGATGGAGATAGGAGTTGACTTTTGGAAACTTGTGCCACAGAAAAAATATCCCGCATTGAGTGATTTCAGTTTGAAAATTACTTCTATGTTCGGAAGCACATATATATGTGAATGCGCTTTTTCAACAATGAAGGAGATTAAATCGTCACAAAGAAACCGACTCACTGATCATCCATCAGGATTTATTACGATTATCATCATCATCTTTACACATTGACTTTGATGAACTTGTTGCTGCACATGAACGTCCACATTGTTCTCATTAAGGTTTGTTACTTGTCAACTTTAAAATGACCTAACTAAAACATGTTTGTTAAACAATATAAATAGCAAATTTTATTCATTTTTATAAATCAACTAGGCATTTTAACTCTGTTGCAATAAAATGATTTATGTAAGCAAATAATGCCGATAAATAACAAAAATATTACCTTAAAACAAATGCCAAGTTTATTTGTATTGATGTTGTTATGTGTGTGGCCCGCCACACAAAAAATTATAAAAAAGTGGGCCGCCATTTGAAAGAAATTGGCCATCCCTGTTTTACACTATCTTCTTATTTCTTCAATACACAATACTATTTTAACTATATTATAAGGACAAATGCGATTTTTGGGCCATGTCAAAAGACACAACAGCCTACTAAAAGTAATCCTGGAGGGGAAAATATAAGGTAAAAGAGGCAGACCAAGACTAACATAGACGAGTAACATCAAAAGATGGACAAACCAGCCTATGACAACCCGCACCATCAAAGCAAGAGACAGAGCAGAATGGCACTCTATGGTAGCTAACCTTCGTTGCGGAGATGGCACTCGATGATGATGATAAGGTAAAAATTAAACATAAAACTGTATTGAATTCAACTATGAAATACAAAAATAGAAGAAATATATTACGTTTCGGTCACAATGCATCGACAGATACAAGACAAAAAAATACAAAAACAAACATGGTTACAATGTCTTGTTTCAGGCTGTCTTGTTTCTATATAATACATGTAGTCGAAACGTTATATTTTGTCATGTTTTCCGATTAGTTAAGCTGTTCATTACAATTTTACGTTTAGTTTTTTCCAACTCTTATCCAACTTCATTGTCAACATTGTCAATTATCCATCTACTAGCGGGTTCGCGTAATATTACGTATACAAGTATGTGCTATTTTTATTACTTTTATATATGTGTGTGCGCGTGTACCTGTGTCTTGTTCTACTTATTTCTCTTTTAGTGTGACATTGTCAAGGTTTTCTTCAAGAACGCTTCCAATTATCCTTGAAAATAAAATATTTTTTTTATATTTTCGTCTTCGCATGTTTACTTCCGGCTGTCCAAAATGGCGTTTTTTTTAAATTTTGTAGTGTGGATTAAGAGATTAAGTGACAACTATGATTATAAATGTGTTTCTAACGGATATATAGTATTTTAAAGGTTGTGTCAGGAGTTCAATTCAAGTAGTAGGACGAGATAACACAAATATTTTTAAAATGTAAACATCTAAAAAGAAATAATTATACCTTAATTAATCACATGTGACATCTAGCGATCACGCATGTGGGATAAACATCTGCTGTTTGACGACATCAATGCTCGGCCCACCCATCATTTGCCTCTTTTTAGCCTGACACCCTTCGCTGTGACGAATGTATTGATGGTCTGACTACACAATTAAATACGAATAGGTTTTTCCTGAATTATCTGTTTCAGACAGGAGCCGGTTTACCGCTGTGGATGTCTATTGGTGTCGTCGGGTTTATCTGTACAGTTTACACAGCAATTGGGGGCATCAAGAGTGTGGTCTGGACTGACACATTTCAGAGTGTTGTTTTGCTGGCAGGTTTTCTCACAATTATCATAAAAGGTAGTAACTAGAAACTCTCTTTTTAAAATTCCACAGAAATGTCGTGTTGTTTTGTTCGGTATAAATGACAGATACTTTAAAAGGAGTGAGGCAACTTAATTACGAAACAAGTACAAGTACTAACCAACATTGTGGATGTAGAAAATAGTATACGTTATTAGATTAAAGCTCTTTAAAAAAAAAATGTAAAGAACCCCGTCCCGCCAAGTGGCGTATAGAGAATATGGTGTTAGTGACCATATTTTTACGACCTTCGGCACATGATTTTTGGGGTCATCTGGTCGATATTACGCGCGAACCACTTTACTTTCCCAAAAAAAATCCGGTACCCATTAAGGCTGGGTGAACCTGGAAGCCGTCGACCAGGATCGGACCCGATCTCTCGACTTTAGTAGTCCAGTTCACTAACCACTGAGCTATCGCAGCTCCCTATTAAAGCTCTTGCTATGTAGAAAACGACAAAATAAAATACACAGGTGTGATTTCACATTTATGATATAAGGGAGTAAATCAGAGATGTAGGATAGGATATCCCTCTTTTCTTCATCAAATGTCTAGATCACATAAGCAAGACTGTAAATTCATCGATGCGGGAAAAAAAACTAATTCACATTAACAGACAACCATGCGTTTTAACACATGAGCGTGCAAAAAGTGCAAGAACAATCTGATCTATGAAGGCAGGTACTTCGGCATGAGAATTAACACCGATAATATTGTGATTAATAGTATATTGTCAGAGAAAGACAGATTATCAAAATAAATATTTGTTGATAAATAGCTAGAGCAGATAGAAGCATTAAAATATGCAGGTAGTTTACAGTAACTAAGTAGCAGCGGAAATTGATTCAAGATGCAGTAAAGCTTGCCCGACTATTGCTCAGGTGGTAAAATGATGACAACATAAGTTTTGATGAAGTTGCACCATCGAAACCAAGAATTTTTAGAACGATAATGAAGATTTTCTCAAATAGTTCAATAAAAGACCTTGATCTGGAAGACCACCAACAATCGTTGAAACGTGTCATGAAGTTGCTGCATCAATCTAACGTTTGCCTCAACAACAAAATCACTTCGAACGCGATCTATGGAAATGGGTGCCCCTTTAACGACAGTTAGTCGACATGTGACCGTTGTTTCTTAATGAATTTATTTGCTCCGAGAAGCAACGTGACACCTGCGCGATATTGGACAACAGAGCAACTAAAGAAGCTATTCTATTGTACAACAAAGCAGATGGAATCGTGGATAAAAAACTTAGGAACTATCTACCTGCCATTCCGCACATGGGGTAGGTAGCTTGACCTACTTCTAATCGTGTCCACTAGTGGAACAGTGGTCGGCCACTAGATATAGAGGCATGCTACGAATATAGAATAACCAGCCGCGTGTCGCCACACGAGGTCAAGTGGTGATTACAGAAGGTGGGGTGAATTAGTTCCTGGGGTAGTTAATTCTACCAAATGCCCCATTTGTCCTATTATGTAATCATCGGAGCCGCCATAACCTCCTCCTCGGGTAGATGCGACCCGCTAGCCGAAAAATGGTAACCCATCTAGGAGAAGGTCAACTCCGATTATAAACCCCCGCTTTCTAGCGGGTTCACGGAATAGACTTCGGAAGTAAACCCTGAGGAAAGATCTTGAGATGGAGTCCCTAAGACAGTTCAGTGTTGATTCTAACATTGTTCTTTGGAACTCCTGTGGCGCAGATGACACCAAACTGTTCTGAACATGCTAGATCTTTGGACTGTTCGGCTGCGTGGAGAAAGAAACATGTTACGTATGCAACAACCTGTCTCTGTTTTCTTTTTCTGCCCACGTTCGCCTACTGAAGGCCGCAGTTACAGGTTATAAGTCATTCTGCCCATTTGGCGAAAAGGCAACAAAAAAACAACCGCTTACCATGTGCGCTGAAAAATCAATAAGAGAACAATGACTAACTAAATACTTTCAAACGTTTATTCTTTTCACACAGGTACTTCTATTGTTGGAGGTGGGGACACAGTATTTCAGATCTCACAACTTGGTGAACGACTTTCTTTCAACAATTTCAGCCTAGATCCTAGAGTCAGAAACTCTTTCTGGGGAACTATCATGGGGGGCTTTGTATTCAGGTAACTGTCTCTTTAGTGAAAAGATAAAGGCATAAGAATACATGGAAGCTGCTGCAAAAAACGGATAATCGAAGTGAAAGGAAGAAAAAATGTGTGGTAACAGCTTTACGTAGGTGAGGAATAACATAATCGAACCAACTGTCTTGTCCTTCACCTATGTAAAGCTGTAAATGTTCGTTGTTTTTTTTCATTTCACCTCTTTTTGTTTACAAGTTTTCCGGTCTCCTACTTGAAAAAAAAAATTAAGAGTGCACAAGTAGTTTTGTTTATCTTAAAAGCAACACATGTTAACTTGATGATTAAAGTAAATAACAGTAATAAAAACATTAAATAAACACACTCACACATACATCAATCATGCGTTAGTTATGACTGATAACGATTAGCATTAACTTGAACATTAACAACAAAAGACAAAAATCGTCGTAACATATGTAGGTTTACACTTATTGGATATAACATTTTAAAAACATTGACAATCGCTTTAGAGACACGAAACAATATCTTCCCATTAAAAACATTGACAATCGCTTTAGAGACACGAAACAATATCTTCCCATTAAAAACATTGATAATTGCTTTAAAGACACGAAGCAATATCTTCCCATTAAAAACATTAACAATCACTTTAGAGACACGAAGCAATATCTTCCCATTAAAAATATTAACAATCGCTTTAAGACACGAAGCAATATCTTCCCATTAAAAAATTAACAATCGCTTTAGAGACACGAAACAATATTTTCCCATTAAAAACATTGACAATCGCTTTAGACACAGATCACAGCATTGTTCTTGACATCACATTACCTTCGACACTGTAAGGTAAACAGTGTAGAGGAAAGTCAAGTCAAGTAAGATAGACATCATCATCATGTGCCATACCGGTTGACGTAGGCGATCATGTCCTTCCTCAATATTCTATCTACATTGCATCGTATCATTTCTGCTGTTGACTATTTCCACGCCCGAAAAATGTTGATTGTTTCTTTCTGATGTTTTTTAGGAGCTCCCTTTTTGTGTCGGCCTCTTTGAGAATTTCCTCATTGATCTTTTTAGCTGTCCAGGGAACTTTCAACGTTCTTCTGAGAAATGCCATCTCTATGGCCTCTAATCGTCTTTGCATTTGTTTGTCTACTGTCCATTGGAAGATGCACCACAGAAATAAAAATCAGAATAGCTCAGGCCAAAATAGCATTTCAGAAAAGGTAGACAAAACAGCATTAAAGAAGATAAAATGTATAACTTAAGTGTCTTTTCTAAAAACATTCTCAAAGAAGCCAACACAAAAAAGGAGCTTCTAAAAAAACATCAGAAAGAAAGAAACAATATTTTTTGTGTACATCATGAGAAGAGGAAAGTTAGAATACTTAGTTTCAACTGACAAAATACAGGAAAAGAGAGATCGCAGACGACAAAGAGAGAAAATGCTAGATAGCTTGGTGTCATGGCATATAAAACAGTCAACAACAGAATTTATATGGTGCACTAAGGATAGAAGATTGTGAGAGGACATGATCGCCTACGCCAACCGGTATGGTACATGATGATGATGATTAATAATAGTAGCAATACTAGTAGTAAAAATGGTAGTAGTAATAGTAGTAGAAGTTATTATAACATCATGAGCAGCAATGGTATTGTTTTCAGCCGGATTTGATGGAAAGCATTCTGGTAAACCTCTAGTATTTTAACGGTCCTTAAACTTCACAATTCACCACTTTCCACTTCCACCTAATGAGAGTAATATAAATATAATTATATAATATAACAGGATAAATATAGGAAGTCTCACTCGTTACAGAACCCTGCATTTCTGTAATGGTTTTACTACTAATAAGGATATGACAAAGAAATTTGAAGTAGATTTACTTAATTTTGTAACAAATGTTACAACATAACATATGGTGGCAGTGTCCATCATTTGCTTCCAACCAGGAAAATAATTGGTCAGGAAATGTTGGATTCCATGGTGCGTGTGACAATCTGATTTACGATTTTCTCCCTTTTTTTGTAATGGAATGGGAAAATTTTGATAAACATTTTCCAAGAAAAATGCGCTGAGTAACAGTATGGTAATATAATTAGTTATAGTCGTAGTAATAGCAATGGTAAGTAAAATTGGTAACGGAAGCAGCAATTATAGAAGTACTAGCGGTTGCGATAGAATATGAAAAAGAAGAAACGACAGTAGAGGTTAAAGAATAAGGGGAAGAGGGAAAAAAAACTATTAATTTTTAATTGTCTAATTACAAATAATAAAAGGTAAAGGTAAAGTACGAGACTTAAATCGGCCTCATAGCACGTGAGTTATCACCCATATGTGCTTGGCCGCCTATCCAGAAATGTTCGGAGACTTCTGGACAGTGTCGCTTCAAGCATCGAAACTCACGATGTGAGGCGGCATTCCTCACCTTCACAGAGTACTACCCTGGTATCCATTTCTGCCAGCGGCTGGGTCGCCCGTGGGTTTTTTTTTCCCAACCACGAGTACAATTAATAAATCAAGGACATGCTTCATGGCCTGAATTATATATATATATATCTGTTTATATTCAGATAATGCCACTTATTTTACATTTGTCATCTGCATATCTTCTATGATAGCTTTGTCAGCGTCTGTAGCCAATCTTCATTACAGCGTATCTCATCAATGAGATCAATTAAGAGCAGCCAGTGGGCATTCAACCTCAACTGTCTACTTTTTGTGGTATACACGGCCATGTTGGCCATAAAGGCCTGCGTCATGTATGCCTATTTTACCATCACTCGTTGTGACCCAATTAAGGTAGGACTCGTCTGTTTGTAAAATAAAAGTACCTGTTCTAAATTTATCTTTTTTATTAATTATTACGCACAGCCATAAATAGTAATTAGGCCAGCGGGCAGAGAATGAAATCCCATAAAACCCTCACAATCGTGACATCTTCAGCTATGGGAGCTATAGACAACTGAATTTACTCTGCCCATAACAAACCATGCTCATCATCAGCAGGTCGCATGTCATTTGCAGTGCGCTGCATTCACCACAGCCTGTCTCAAGTACCTCTGCCTCTAGCCAGATCTTACACAGAATGTTGTATTCACCACAACCTGTCTGAAAGAATCTCTGTCTCTAGCCAGATCTCACAAAGAACGTTGCATTCACCACAGCCTGTCTGAAAGAATCTCTGTCTCTAGCCAGATCTCACACAGAACGTTGCATTCACCACAGCCTGTCTGAAAGAATCTCTGTCTCTACCCAGATCTCACACAGAACGTTGCATTCACCACAGCCTGTCTGAAGGTATCTCTTGTCTCTACCCAGATCTCACACAGAACGTTGCATTCACCACTGCCTGTCTGAAGGAATCTCTGTCTCTAGCCAGATCTCACACAGAACGTTGCATTCACCACAACATGTCTGAAAGAGTCACTGTCTCTAGCCAGATCTCACACAGAATGTTGCATTCACCACAGCCTGTCTGAAAGAATCTCTGTCTCTACCCAGACCTCACACAGAACGTTGCATTCACCACAACCTGTCTGAAAAAATCTCTGTCTCTACCCAGACCTCATACAGAACGTTGCATTCACCACAACCTATCTGAAAGAATCTCTGTCTCCACCCAGATCTCACACAGAACGTTGCATTCACCACAAACTGTCTGAAAGAATCTCTGTCTCTAGCCAGATCTCACACAGAACGTTGCATTCACCACAGCCTGTCTGAAAGAATCACTGTCTTTAGTCAGATCTCACACAGAACGTTGCATTCACCACAGACTGTCTGAAAGAATCTCTGTCTCTAGCCAGATCTCACACAGAACGTTGCATTCACCACAGCCTGTCTGAAAGAATCTCTGTCTCTAGCCAGATCTCACACAGAACGTTGCATTCACCACAGCCTGTCTGAAAGAATCTCTGTCTCTAGCCAGATCTCACACAGAACGTTGCATTCACCACAACCTGTCTGAAAGAATATCTGTCTCTAGCCAGGTCTCACACAGAACGTTGCATTCACCACAGCCTGTCTGAAAGAATCTCTGTCTCTAGCCAGATCACACACAGAACGTTGCATTCACCACAGCCTGTCTGAAAGAATCTCTGTCTCTACCCAGATCTCACACAGAACGTTGCATTCACCACAGCCTGTCTGAAAGAATCTCTGTCTCTACCCAGATCTCACACAGAACGTAGCATTCACCACAGCCGGTCTGAAGGAATCTCTGTCTCTAGCCAGATCTCACACAGAACGTTGCATTCACCACAACCTTTCTGAAGGAATATCTGTCTCTAGCCAGATCTCACACAGAACGTTGCATTCACCACAACCTGTCTGAAAGAATCTCTGTCTCTACCCAGATCTCACACAGAACGTTGCATTCACCACAACCTGTCTGAAAGAATCTCTGTCTCTAGCCAGATCTCACACAGAACGTTGCATTCACCACAACCTGTCTGAAAGAATCTCTGTCTCTACCCAGATCTCACACAGAACGTTGCATTCACCACAGCCTGTCTGAAAGAATCTCTGTCTCTACCCAGACCTCACACAGAACGTTGCATTCACCACAGCCTGTCTGAAGGAATCTCTGTCTCTAGCCAGATCTCACACAGAACGTTGCATTCACCACAACCTGTCTGAAGGAATATCTGTCTCCACCCAGATCTCACACAGAACGTTGCATTCACTACAACCTGTCTGAAGGAATCTCTGTCTCTAGCCAGATCTCATACAGAACGTTGCATTCACCACAGCCTGTCTGAAGGAATCTCTGACTCATTAGTTTCCTATGTAGTATAGTGTTTATAAGTCCGTTCGTTTTAGTGTTTAAATCTTTCAGTGTGTCTCCAGTGCTCTTTTTTACTAACCGAAGTATCTTAATTATTTTTTTTTTCAGTAGCCGTCTCTGCTCTGAAAGCTGATAATATCGCAAAATTAGAATAATTCCTTTCTGTCCGCTGTCTTACTTAAATGATGACATTTGTTTTTGTTTAACGCATTTAACGCGATCCCACATCCATAAGAAACTTTTTTGCAGACAAACTGGTAGAGTTGCACTTGTTTTTTATTCATTTTAAAACGTTGATATCCCATGTCAAGATTTCTGAACTTGATAAGAACATGTATGCCATAGAGGCCACTGAAATAATTCTTCTTCTTCTACCTTTCAGCTCCCTGTGAAGCATAGGTCTTCAACAAACACTTTCCAAGTCACTCTGTTTCTTGCCATTTTTTTAAGATCATGCCATGTCTTCACCATCATCTTTATCTCTGCTTCTGTCTGTCTTCTCCAAGAATTCTTTTGTCTTCCTCTTTGTCTTTTCCCCTGGGGATTCAAAAAAGGGCCTGTTGTGTAAAACTCTCGGTTGGCTTCCGCAGTGTGTGTCCTATCCAGCGCCATCGTCTTCGCTGTATCTCTTCATCCACTGGTATTTGACTGGTACATTTCCATAATTCTGTTAGTGATTTTATCCTGCCATTTTCATCCATTGAATTAAGTAATTCTCTGTTAACTTCATTGTGGAATAGACTTGAGGAAGTTTTTGTACCCATGAATGTAGGAGAAGCATTATAATTCCTCAAAGAGAATAGATTAGAGCACAAATATACACGTCAGGGAATAAATTTGCTGAGTTTTACAATGGAGATAGCTAGCTAGTTTCAAATCACGTGTCCAACTTCAAAACGCTATTGCTCAATAACCGTTTGTTAAAAACTGCTGAAATTTTCCAAATGTTATTAGAATGCAAAAGACCCTTTAAATGTATATTTAACAAATATCTTGCAGCTGCAGTTTTCTTAAAGCGGCGAATTTCTTTGATGTTTGTCAAAATTGTAAATTGTGAACCCCTAAATAATAGAAATTACCGTAGTTGCTGGTCTATGATTAATTTTCACTCGGTAAAGGCGTGGCCGCAATGGGGAAATACCAGGAGAATTATTGTCTTCTCAGTTCGAGGACGGACGATAATATCAAGGTATACCTGTATGTCCAATTTTCATAGTTGTGTGGTCCTGATAAGGACCGTTTGTTGAACTAATTTAAGGTAATATAGGGGCCAACATGGTGGGGGCTATATACTTTCATTCTGAATCAGACGAGTCTAAAAGATTAATAACTGTTTGGGGTTGAACATTCCACAAACCATCATTTTTCCAATATTCCTCTTCCTGTTTTAAGACGTGGTCTTCACATTTAGCCCAATAATCTTTGTCTATATTTAATAAAGCGAGATTAGCAAGAGTCTTTACATCGCATATTTTGAATGTTGTATTTTCATCTGCCACTTGTCCTTTTAATTTTGCCCAGATTAGTTCTATTGGATTTAAATGAGCATGGTAAGGTGGCAGCCTCAAACTTATATGATCGTGCTCTTGGATAATCTTATCTATTTGAAAAATCTTTGTCCTTTGTTTTTGCTTTACTAGAGATAGTAATTCAGGTTTTAAGTACATGTTATTAAATTGTATGTGCTCCTTTGTGAGCCATATCTTAATAGCATCTTTTGTACTGGATGACGTCTGGACTTTATCTTCAAGTGCAACAATGTTGTGGTACGCTGCATTGTCCATTATTAGGCAAGATGGTCGATCTAGTGATGGGAGAACAGAATTTTCAATCCAATGTCTAAATATGTGACCATTCATCTCAGAGTGATAATCCCGATTGTCTATGGATTTTGAAAGAAAAATGAGCTCTGCATTCTGTATTAGTCCATGTTGTCGACTACTTTTGTTTTTTACAAGTGTCTAATTGTGTCAAAAAACCACGTGAAAGCGTGCAAACGCGTCAATTTTATCGTGTATTAATTTTTACTCGCTATTTTTAACTTAAAATACTGTAAACATTAAGTTTTGACTACATCAATGGGTCGTTATAAATTTATATAAATCAAATAAGCAACAATAATAACCAAATGTTTTTTTTAATGAAATTAATTCCCTGTTGGGTTCTAATCATTATAACTTTACATGCAAATTTTGAACAACTTACAACAAGCGGTTAAAAAGCTATCGATTTTAAAAGTTTGGCACGAGTTATGAAACAAGCTAGTATAACATGGAGTGTGGGACCACGGATAAAGCTGGAGAAACTTGAAAAAATTCAGTGATGAAGGAATGTGGCCGAAACGTTATATTTTATGTCCGTTTCATTATTACTTTAGCTGCCCAATAGTATTTTACTTTTCTTGTTTTTCAAAAAGTTGAGCTTTACAACACTTGCATTGCGAATATTTGCACAAATGAACTTAACCACTGGAAGAACGAAAGTGTTTTAAATGTATGAAAATGGGAAACACCATTAAGTTTGATCAACTTGACTCATTTTTGCACCACCTACAGAAAGAACAAATTAAGGTTAAAGAGTAGAAGATTTTGATCAATTCTGAAACCTCTCAAACTGTGTATGTTTATTATACTCAAGATATAAAAATATCTTTTATATCTCTTTTAGACAAGCTGTGGGTTAACTTCCTGAAGGAACATTCAAATTCTAAGCTGAACTTTTAGCTTCTTCGCATCGGCCCATTTTACTTAGCAAGTACCAAACCATAACGCAAATACCTAGACACGCCAGTTGTGAATGTATGTGGAGATGGGTTTAGACCCAATATGATGACACTGTTTGAAAGTCAAATTCAATCATAGCTTGTGTTTCAAAGGTCACGTATAGAAGCACACAGGGGTTTATCGGCAAAGAGAGCCAAGTCGGCTGCTGACATCGAATAATGGTTGCTAGTGCTTTTGTATCGGGAACTAGCCTCTCTTCCATTGCGTGAGCCATGGCAATCCTCACAGTTAGTGCGACTCATATCGATATATACTCGAAAGTAAGGAAAGCAAACCTGAAAAATGCTGGCTGAAATCGGATGCACTGGGCCACTGGCGCAGAACACAGTGCAATGTATTAACGGGTGTTCAGTCAGAGTGGATCTGGCAGACTCTAAATGTGACGTTCTGTCTGTGGGAGGGGGGGGAGAGGGGGGGGGATCAACACACTTAACCTGACAGCTGACTTCATGTGGGAGTCAGGAATCCTACTCTGACTGAGTCCTGATCGCAGAGAGAGAGAGAGAGAGAGAGAGAGAGAGAGAGAGATACTCGAAAGAGTGCAAAATCAAAAATGGAAAATGTGTATTATAATGGATTGCACTAAAGATACACATGTGTGGCACATCTTTTATGTTCTTATATTTTATCTTTTTGGAAAATGTGGGGCACACGTATTATCCAGAGGACATGCGGATGTTCAAGTAGGGAGTCATCAACGGAGGGCTTTTGCGTTTACGGCACGTTACAGTGGCAGAAGAATTCGTGAAGATTGTGACGCTTCATCAATAACAACTAGCAGTATAACTATGAAGATTGTGACGCTTCATCAATAACAACTAGCAGTATGATTATGAAGATTGTGACGCTTCATCAATAACAACTAGCTGTATGACTATGAAATTGTGGCATTTCAGCAATAACAACTAGCAGTATGACTATGAAGATTGTGGCGTTTCAGCAATAACAACTAGCAGTATGACTATGAAGATTGTGGCGTTTCAGCAATAACAACTAGCTGTATGACTATGAAGATTGTGGCGTTTCAGCAATAACAACTAGCAGTATGACTATGAAGATTGTGACGCTTCAGCAATAACAACTATTGGTACGACTTTGACGATCATAGCCATGGCAAGAGTTGTCAGGTTAGAGCCACGATTCATGTTTGCCTAGTGAATGACTCAATGAGCTCGAAGTTCAGACCTCAGTACGGAGCTCAGATATCTGCAGTGTTACTTTTCTTTTAGAATGGGTCACCCACTGGTATTGAAGGCAACGAAAGAGCAAACAAGATTGGCTGATGGATAGCCTATGGGTAGTACGGGCGTAATTAAAAAAATCCCATACATATGAGTAGAATTAAAGACTTTTAAAGAACAATATGATATGACAGGATGAAGTTTCTCAATCTGTGCTGCATCTCGTATACCAGGGGAAATTAATATATGTTGTAATATCAAGTGTGCACTGGCGAATATGACGCTCAGCAATGAGCAAATGGTATGACTGGAGAAAATACAAAACGAGGTGATTCATGAGTGCACAAACGATACTAGGTGCAAGGCAATGCATTACCTCCTTGATTTCTCACCCAGGCAGACAGAATAGGTCTTTGCCGAGCACGTGTCCACCTTCAAATCAGGGCAGATACATGCTTCATCTGCTATACCGTGAATGTATGGGTACAAAAGGCGACAGAATAAATTAATGATTGGGCAGGCCATGAATATTGTTCTGCAGGTATGTTAAATCGAGGGCATAGAACCCTGGAAAGAGTAGGTACTAGTGTCATGAACAGAGAACGCAGACAACGAATCATCTTGGCCATTGAAGCAGAAGTGCAGGACTTGATTTTTTTTTTAATCTCTTCTGATAAGGACGAAGTCATTTACACAGATGGATCTACTATTTGGCACATACGGAGCTCGTGGACTTTCGCGGCTCATGCTGAAGGTAGAACTGTGAAGGAAGACCGTGGTGCTTTCGCGTTGACTACAAGCAGTGTTACTACAGAAACTTTGTCTGTCACTAAAGCAGTAACATTGTAACACAGATTTAAAAATATGTTTCCTTATTGAGTATAAAAGTAGTAAAGCACCCACGTCACGCCAAGTGACGGATAGATAGGGAATATGGTGTTAGTGACCATAAATTTTACAGACCTTCAGCACGTGATTTTTGGGGTAATGTGGTCGGTATTACGCCCGTGCCGCTTTACTTTCCCAGAAAAAAATCAGATACCCATTTAATGATGGATGAACCCGGAAGACGTCGGTTGGGATCGAACCCTACCTCTTGTCCTTTGTAGTCCAGTTCACTAACCACTGAGCTATCACGGCTTCCCCTTATTGAGTATGCCAGGAAGATAACAATTGGCTGATCTTTGGCAGCGCTCTAGGAGTCTCTGGGGAGGTCTAGTTTGACAAAAGCCTGCTTGATTTTCGAGCCATGGCACGTATGAGGTAATTAGCCTGCTGACAGGCTTGCCTGTCTGGCCCTGAATCTGCAACCATGAATAGATTGCACAAATACATGTCAAGGTGGGCGATGCTAGACAGGAACGCTACGCAAGAAGCCAAAGAAGGCTTTTCAAACAACACAGTACAGTTGTCCGTTAGTCGCTGCACGTTGCAGGATATACTTAAGAGGAGATCTGAGCATTATAAACGTCCGATGTGCAATGATGATGACCTGTTGACAAAAACTAAACCTTGAAAGAAATGAAATTACAGCCCTAGCTTGACTGCGTGAACTGGCGTGAAAGAAATGAAACTACAGCCCTCGCTTGACTGCGTGAACTGGCGTGAAAGAAATGAAACTACAGCCCTATCTTGACTTGTGAACTGACGTGAAGATTGGTATTGACAGAGCAGAACGCGATTCTGGAAGAATGAAATAAATTATCAACCAAAACTGAACTATTAGTCCCTGCATGGTCATGAACATTTGGATGAGAAGTTCCGAGTCGCTATAGGTGTGTTCCAAGTGTAATGATTATGATCCTAACATAAAATAATATCATGCAAATGTGCAGAGGATATGTTCTCTACTCAAATCTCAATCAAACATAGAAACAGTCTACGCCTGGGGTTTATTAGAGCAGTTATGTTTATAAAGAGCCAGTTTTAACATATGGATGTGGATCACAGACAATAGGACAACAGACAAGAAAGTCACTGGAGTCTGTACAAATGTGGTTTTACAGAAGAATGTTGAGAAAACCATGGACAGCTAAGAAGAGTAATGAAAACGTTCTGAAAGAGGCGAAAACAAAAAGAGAGCTAATTTCCAATATTAGGAAGAAACAATCATCATTTTTTGGCCGTGTAATGTGAAGAGAACAGCTGGAATGTATTGTAACAACTGGGAAAATTGAGGGACGAAGAGATAGAGGGAAGCAAAGAGAAAAGATACCAGACAGCTTAAGAGAATGGCTTGGCAGACGGTCAACAACAAAAATGATAAATAACTGTCGTGATCGAAAGTTGTGGAGAGACATGATCACCAACGCCAGCAGGTCCGGTATTTGATGATGATGATGCAGTTTATAAAGGATATCTATTTTCGAGTGGATTGTCACTAGTATTTACTAAATGACATATTCTTTGTTTAATTTTTTTTTTAACAAACCGGTTCATCAGAAGGTAACAACAACCAAAAGAGTAAATAAGGTGCATGCTTGCATGAAATCTGTATAATTAAAAAGGTAATTTAATTGACATTACAAAATATAAAGCATTGACGACAAATGCCACAGTACCATGTCCTGCTTTTGGGGAGATAAATTCTTCTTCATCAAATGCCTTGCTTTTCTTTTTTCTGTGTTTTTTTTTTTTTTACTGGTTAAACTTGTAACCCTAACTAAAACGTAAATATTTTTTACTTCATCAGGCCGGCATGATTAAAAACGCCAATCAGCTCCCGGCTTATTTTGTCGTCCATGCCATGACAGACCTGCCAGGTATTGGTGGCATATACATGGCTACGGTCTTTAGCGCTTCCCTTAGTACTCTTTCGTCAGGTATGTTTTCTAGTTTCATTTTCGTTTCTAATACAATTAGAAATCAGATAGCAATTCATTATAATAAAAAAAGATGGTTGAGTAAGAAATTAGAACTAGAAGCCTGCAAAATTGTTGTTATAAATATATATATAATATGAGCATCATGAAGTTCCTTCTTATATATATATATATATATATATATATATATATATATATATATATATATATATATATAATGTGTGTATAATATATATATATATATATATATATATATATATATGCGTATATGCATATATGTGTGTGTGTGCATATGTCTGTGTGTGTGCGTATATATATGTATATATACTGACAGTAGAATGCACTTATAACGAGACCAGTTATAACAAGAGTCCTGCCAAAAGGGCAATTTAAAAAAACTTCCGACATAATTTTTTTTCTTTTTTGTTCCATAGTAAAAAAAAAAAAAAATCTTAAATAACGCTATTACCTAACCTGCATATTGATGATATCGCATTTTGATAAATTTGCTCACCCAAAAATACAACCTGTTATGGGTATGTACTTTTTTTTTTTTTTTTTTTTTTTTGGTGTAAACTGTTTGGCCACGTGGGCTAGACATGAAGAGTGACTAGGTCTACTTAACTTGCACACGGCAGTGGATGAGAGAGAAATGATTTTGAACAATAAAGCATACATATGTTGTGGCTGCGATTGGAGAAATGTCTGTATTTTTTACTGGATATACCAGTGGTCAATAAGCTTTTATCACAAGAGCAGGATATTGGTGCACTTCTATCATCATCATCATGATTAAGTGCCGTCTCCACATCGAAGGTTGACTACCATGGAGCGCCATTCCACTCTGTATCTTGCTTTGAATGTGCAGATTGTCATAGGTTGACTTGTCCATCTTTTGATGTTACTCGCCCATGTTAGTCTTGGTCAGCCTCTGCCTTTTTTACCTTCTATTTTCCCTTCCAATATTACTTGTTATTATGCTGTTGTGTCTTTTAACATGCCCCAAAAATTTCATTTGTCATGTTTGAACTGTGTTTAGTAGCTGTATACGCCTGTTCAACTCTATTCGCAGGTCATCAGATTTATTATCGTGGTAGCCTCCAGTACTGCCAGTCAAGAAACGCAAGTGTATATCACTTGAAACAAAAGTTATATTCACAGAGAGTAGGCAAAAGTTAATAATGAAAAGCAGAAATAAGCAGGAACAAGATATTTTCTCACAAGCACACTAGAGTGCTTGAAGGACAGAAACACAACAATGTCGGCCCTTTACAAGAGGTGGTTTTGGACACAACAGAAAGAAAATTAGGAAGTCGGACACGAATATGTTGACTGCACTTTGCATACATAGTTCCAGCAAGCTAGGAGCAAGAATTCCATAATTTTAGGACTCATTTTTATTGGAAAGGGAAAAGAGCTAGTTGAGAGTGTAGGCCATACCAACTTACCCTAAGTATGTGCTGGCTGAACCGATTCAAAGTGTGACAGAATTGCAAAGAAAGTAGCACGTGGTGTGGCTGGCTTAGTTTCAATAGAAGCAATTTATAATTGGAAGCAAAGTAAGTAATAGTAAAGTAAAGAGCCCCCGTCACGCCAAGTGGCGTATAGGGAATATGGTGTTAGTGACCATAAATGTTACAGACCTTCGGCACATGGTTTTTGAGGTAATGTGGTCGGTATTACGCCCGTGCCGCTTTACTTTCCCAGAAAAAAAAATCCGGTACCCATTTAAGGCTGGGTGAACCCGGAAGCCGACGGTTGGGATCGCACACTACCTCTTTTCTTTTGTAGTCCAGTTCACTAACCACTGAGCTATCCCGGCTCCCAGAAGCAAGTGAACTACATAAAATTCTCAAGCAATTGAAATCAAAGAAGATATATAAAGTGGACGATATAGGTCTCTTTTATAAGTGTAACCAAAACTGCACTCGCTGAAAAAAGAGAAGTGTGCAGTAATTACAGGATTCCAAAAGACAAAATTTTATTTTGATCGCTGCCAACATGAAAGGAGACATGCTGTCACTGCTTGAAAAAAGAAAATGTGAGAAGCCACATTGTTTAAAAATATATAAACACTGCGGACAGAGTACAATGGTTATGGTTATGGAAGGCCCCGGTATCACTGCAAACGAATTAAAATCCATAATTGCTCAACCGTCCGTGACAGTGGAATCATCAGAATTACTATCTCATCTCCCAAACAAAGAAAGGTAGATGTAGTCCTCATCATAGCAGTCTCAGCACACACCAAAAGACATAAGGCGAAACCGCACAGAAAGTGAACACAACCGTCTGTTCCCTGGCATACGATATCATCATTCATCGTAAACAATCAGAATATCGAAACAAAATTTAAACAGATGAGACACACAGCTCACGGTGTACACAGAGCACTTAACTCAGTAGCTCCTGCAACCAGCCGGACTTGGAATATGAGGAAACTGCAACAAGGAACACTTTTCAGACATAGCCTTTAATGGTTCCTGCCGCCTATCCACCATATTGACCGGAAGTTCACGTCCTCTTGAAAATGATGATCGCCATATTTTTTTATGTATAGCGTTTGATGATGTTAGGACATCGTTTTTTACTACAAATCCGAACATATGAAATACAGTTAGTCATCGGATTCAACAGCACTTCAAACAACAGACAGTAAGATCTTCCTGCAATGTGAATTTGTAAAATTATAAACCAGTTCACATGTCTACCCTCTATCTCACACTAGCCCTCTTACATCTAGACAACATCTCTCCTGAATAACATCAAACTCCGGGAGTCACACCGCTGCTACAAAATCATGAACAAAGCTCCGCCATTTCGCCTTTCATTATTAGCGTACGACCGTCTAGGGATATACAATCAGCCATCATGATGACGTAGCCACACAACAATGAATGCGCCTATAAATTACTCTAGTGAATGCAGCCAACAACGAACGAAACACAGTGCAAGATCCCTAAAGTGAAACCTTCGATTGACTTGGCAGAGCAGTCCATATTAATGAGTTGTAACATGCAAATAATTTGCATCAAACAATTCCAACGACGGCCATTGAACAGCACTCAATGTGTTGACGTAAACCGCATATCAACTCTAGACGGTGGAAGGTCGCATTTACAACACTTGACTTGTCAAAGAGGAATATTGCCCAGTATACGACTCCGCATCAACGGCGCTAATTTGTTAAGTGGAACATCATATTGACTTTAATGCAGAAAATTGCATTGGAGAGCCGAAATTAATCAGTTCCCAAAAGCAATTCCTGCAGCGGTGGAGAGAACATGAACTTTATCCCACCATCTTGGAACCTGAAGTTTCGGACAGAGTACAAATACAAGTTTAACCAAAAGATCATGGATGACATGGTCAATATTTGAATAATGAATGTGCAAGCTGGACAGGAAATTATTGTTGCACGCAAGAAGTATCGCACTTATTGTGAACAATTGCTCAGCTCATCCATATTTATCATGATTGAGAGCTATTTATTTGTTTACATAGTACGTACCCCTATTAAACGTAAATCGGATATAACAAGATATGGTTTTAACAACAATATTTAAATAGTCTTGAGGATCTCATTATAACCAGATTCTGCTGTGACATGAAAGAGCTTCGTAGAGATGCGAAGCTCTGTATAAACAATTTCTTATTATATATATATATAAGTGGTGTCTCTTGATCCATGATTAGTGTCACAGTGTGCTACAGTCTGGTAGTTTAATATTCAACTATTAGCAATTAATAGAATTGCTTTCAAAGAGTATTATGAGAATGTTTTCATTTTAATGTAGTATTATTGAAAATTTAGGAAAAGAGAAAGGGTATCTGCGTCTATGCCCTATGGGCCGACTACTACTCGAAAGGTCAATAGATCAGTGGCGTATTCTCTATGATAGCGCTGCTAACGCCGGTAGCCTGAACACTTTAGCGAAATACAAAAGGAAATGACAATTTATTATTTTTTTTTAATAATTATATTACAAATTTTCGAATATTCTATTACACATTTCGTAGGCCAATATACTTCCATTTGCGTTGAAACTGAGAAATTATGGAGTAAATGGCAGGATGTACAAATGGGTCAAAGCATACCTGCATAACAGGAGAGCCAGAGTGCAACTGGATGGTCTTAAGAGTAAGAAGGTCTTATTGCGCCAGGGCGTTCCACAAGGAGGGGTACTATCTCCAACACTTTTTCTGATCTACATCAATGACCTAGTTACTGAACTACCACATGGCATCAAAGTGGCAATGTATGCAGATGACTTGGTAATGTGGTGCACAGAGGAGTATGCAACAGTGGCCTCCAAATTGCTACAAAGAGCTATGAATGCACTGAATTCATGGACAAATAGATGGTCTATCAGCATCAATACAGACAAATGCAGTACTACACTTTTCACACTCTCCCAAAACAAAAAGCAGGAGCCATCTACATAAACAATGAGCCTGTGAAAGAAGACATACAAGCTACATATCTCGGAGTTACATTTGATAACAAACTATCTTGGAAACAGCAGATAAATAAGGCAACCCAAAAAGCAAGGAGGAAATTGGCTATTCTAAGAAAGTTGTGTGGAACCACATGGGGTGCGAGTGGGAAAATACTCAGTAAAGTGTACCAACAGAGTATACGCCCACATTTAGAATATGGATCATCCGCATGGTGCTCAGCATCAAACACCACATTGCAAGAACTGGATAAAGTACAAAACCAGGCACTTAGGGTCATCACAGGAGCAATGAAATCAACACCAATATTGGAGATGGAGAAATTGTGGAGGATACCAGCACTGAGAGAACGGAGAGACACAAAGGTGCTGATACAGGCAGAAAAATTGGTATGCATGCCGAGACATCCAATGAAGGACAGATTCCAAAATCTTGCATTGGGACGACTTAAGAGAAGCAGCTTTATCCACCAAGCCAAGCGTATTAGTAGACAAACACCAGACATGCCAAGAGTTGTTAAACCCCTTCTGCCCATACCAGAACAGACTCCCTGGGCAGATGAATTAGGATTATCAGTTCAAATACGGACAGAAGTGAAAGGAATAGTTGACAAAGAGGAACAAAATAGTCTACAGCGAAAAACAATAACTCTCAGTTTCCTGGATGAAGAATACCCACAAGACCTATGGATCCGTGTGTACACAGATGGATCAGCACAGAATGCAGTAAAGAATGGGGGAGCAGGTGCATATATAGAGTACCCAAATAACACTAGGGATATGAATAAAATAGCAACAGGGAAATATTGTCACAATTATGATGCAGAAATACAAGCAATAAAGTTGGCAATAGAAAAACTGCTGAACAGTAATCTTAGCCCACAGCCTGTAGTGTTTTTGACAGATGCAAGATCAGTACTCCAGGCACTACAATCCAGAAAATTACCACATCTGCAGACCTTATTGACTGAACTCTGCAAGCACCACAGGGTTGCCCTGCAGTGGATCCCGTCTCACTGTGGAATACCAGGAAATGAGAAATCAGATCAGTTGGCAAAGGAAGGTTCAACAGGCACACAACTAGATACACCAGTTACATACCATCATAAGAAACAGATAATCAAATCAATCAGAGGACCACAAGCCCCAGATCAGGATGCCTTTCATAATATGAATAGATATGAACAAGTTATCATTATACGCCTAAGAACAGGACACAATCGACTCCATAGTCACATGTATACAAAATTCAAGATCGGCACATCAACTACTTGTACATGTGGACAGGCACCCCAGACTGCTGAACACATACTTCAAGACTGCACTGAATATAGTAGACTGAGGAAAATCCATTGGCCCATAGATACAACACTATTGACAAAACTATATGGGCCACTGCAAGAATTACAAAAGACAGTAAAATTTATACAGGAAACGACATTGCAGATATAGACAATACTTCAGGCGAACGAAAGATAGATAGATAGGTAGGCCAATATGATTTATTTCTTTTGATTTGCATTTATTAAAGCAAGGTTTTCCTCTGGCCATTATAACGTTTGTGAAGGAAACTGAAACTACTCTACATTGAAACCTCTAGTAGTAGAAACCAATGGTACATTTTTCCTCTATCCGGACCTAGTATTAAAGACCTTGACATTAAAAAATGGGAGTCAAAATAATATAGCGGGTGCTGCCACTAGAGGAATGCGGTTTCATGGGTTAATTTTAGCTCTAGCCAATTAGAAGTGTTAAAAGTGAAACTATGTCTGATTACCGGAACTTCCTTAGCTATTTATAACTATGTTATACGCATTGGCATCTGTAGAAAGAACTTTTTCTGCTATTGAGAGAATCAAATCTTATTGTCGCTCAACTCAGACAAAAAAAAAACGCTTATCTGGTTTGGCATTAATGTCCATTGAGAAATCATTCCCTCAGAAACTTAGAAACCAACCCAACAGTACTTTCAATGACAGTGTCATCAAGACAATTTCGTCCCAAAGAAGATGAATATAATTAACATATAAATAAGTACGTAATTTAAAATGTAGTGATGTCATTAGAAAATATTACTTTATGTTAGCCTACTGAATATAATGTATGTTTTTATTTATTATGTCAGTGGTAGCCCAGACCCCAAAACCAGTATACGCCACTGCAATAGATAGATATAATACTTTAACAATGATTATGTAATACTAATAAATATACATATTCTGTGTTTTAAAATAAAATGGTTTATAGTACTAAGTTAGGAATAATACATTAGTCTTAAACAACTAATACATCTATTGTTGGTATATTTCCAGTTCTTAACACTGTGTATATATTTTCATTTATATATTTGTATATTCCATCTTCAATTCTTTACTCAGAAACATTTTAATCACTAAATTAAAAGATTATTAATTTAATTAAGATAATTAATTAAGATAATTCAAAATGAAATTTAAATCTTAAGTTTTGTAACATTTCCTTTTCTACAAATATAAGACTCGAAGTCATTCAAAAGATCTTCTAGACTAAGTAGAGCATAAAATGAGCTGAGATTGTACTGCAAGGAATAGTCAAAATAAATTCACTCAGTTTGTACATCTCTGGCAGTCAGGAATGGTTATCTTTCATAAACTTGACAAATTCACAAATAGACCACCTTTGAAATTCAGGACTTGCATAAATTAAAGTTTGTACACCTTTAAGAATCTATCTATCTCTATCTATTGACCTTTCGAGCCGTAACCGGCCCATAGGGCGTAGACCAAGATACACCTTCTCCTATATGAATTTTTGTTCTAGCAGTTTTCTTTTAAAGATATTTTATCAAATCTCGCCATCTGTCTCTGTTCTGTGCAAGCAGTTCTATCTCATTGAGGGAGCCGATTCCTGCTGCTCTTGCCTCTCTCATCAATGTTCTTCTCAGTGTCTCCCTGGGTCTTCCTCTTTTTCTTTTACCTGTTGTTTCCCATATGAGGGCTTGCTTTGCTATTCGATTATTATCTCTTCTCATCACATGTCCAACGTATGACCATCGTCTTTTCTTTATTACTGAAGATATTAGTGGTTGATTGGCGATTTCTCTAATTTCCTCGTTTGTTTTGAATTCGTTCCATTCTATACCAAGTATTTTCCTTAGACATTTATTTTCGAATGCGTTCAACTTTGTTTCTATATCTCTTGTTGTTTTCCAGCTTTCACACGCATACGTAAGGGTTGATAGTACATTTGATTTGAATAGCCTAAGTTTTGTGTTTGTGCTAATGAGTTTTGATTTCCACAACTTTTCAAGGCTTCTGAAAGACATTGCTGCTTTAGCCAGTCTGATTCTAATTTCTTTGCTCGTATCCCCTTCTCGATCAATGTGACTTCCAAGATAGATGAAGTGATCGATCTCTTCTACTGGTTTGTTTTCCATGTATATTTTGTCACTTGTTGGAATTAAACTTTTCATGACTTTAGTCTTTTCATGATTGACCTCAAGCCCAATTTTGCTGGCTATTGATGATAGTTCATTTGTGTTTTCCTGCATCGTTTTTATCTGATTGCTGATGAGAACTATGTCATCAGCAAAGTCCAGGTCCTCCAAATGGTCTCCTTGTATCCATTCGATGCCTTTATTACCAGTGCAGCATTTCTTCATTATGAAGTCCATAACAATTCCAAATAACAAGGGCGATAAAATACATCCTTGTTTAACCCCAGTTTCTATTGGGAAACATTCGCTCAGTCCTTCCTCTTTTCGAACTGCACATGTGTAACCATCATACATGTCTTTGATAATATTTATGATTTTTGATGGTAAGCCATATTGCTTCAGAATTTTCCACAAAGAATCTCTATGAATACTATCAAATGCTTTTTTGAAGTCGATGAAGTTAAGTACAAAAGGTTTTTGCTTTTCAATGTGTTCCTCCAATATAAGTCGTAGAGTGAAAATGTGGTCAAGACAGCTTCTCCCTTTTCTAAACCCAGCCTGTTCTTCACGCATTACTGTATCTATTGAATCCTTTATTCTATTTAGGATGATTTTACAGAATAATTTTGAGGCAACTGACAAAAGTGTCACGCCTCTCCAATTGTTACAATCTCTAAGATTGCCCTTTTTTGGGATCTTAACAATGATTCCTTTTTTCCATTTATGAGGCGTCTTCTCTGTTTTCCAAATGATGTTGAACATTTTTTGGAGATGTATTAAATTATGGCTATCAATTGCCTTGAGGATCTCAGCTGTTAACTTATCCTCTCCAGCAGCCTTGTTATTGGTCATTAGCTTTAAGGTGGTTTCTATTTCACTCAAGGTGAAGTCATCTAAATTTACATCTAATTCTGCTGCTGGTGTTTCAGCTTCAAAATCTATTAAACTGTGAGGTAGTGGACGGTTAAGAATTTCTTTGAAGTGTTCCGCCCAACGGGCTTTTATGTCTGCGCTTGTTGTTAGCATTAATCCAGATTTGTCTAGAATTGGTGTTCCACTGGATGTATAGGTGTTTGTCAGCATCTTTTGTACAGTATAAAGAGTTCTGCTGTCTCCTGTAATTGCAGCTGTCTCTGCTTTCTCTGCCAAGTTGTCTATATAAGCTCTTGTATCTCTTCTTGCCGAACTTTTCACTTTGTTGTCTAATTCTTTGTATGTTGCTTTTGCCAGAACCTTTCCAAGATCTGTCTTTACATTAGTCATGGCTCTCTTCGCTTCTCTTCTTTCTTTGATGTATTTCCATGTGGTGTCTGAGATCCAAGCTCGTTTTTCCATTTTCTTCAGTCCAGCACTTGCTTCTGCTGCTGTCATTAGTATTTTGCTCTGTGAGTCCCACATTTCATTGATATCTAAGTCTATTTCACCAAGTGCTGAATAACAATTACTTAGCTCTATGTTAAACTTTTCCTTTATTGCTTCATCTTTCAGTTTATGACTATCAATTTTATGCTATTTATTTTATTTTTAAGAATGGATGTAAGCAAATGTGATGGTTCCATAAGCCAATCTTAATTTAAATAATAGTTCAGGAAAGGTTCCATTGTAGTTGTCACAATTTATTTGTGAGAAAATCTTGCAATATACAATTGTGTTCTTCCATAATTTAATCAAATAGAATAAATTTAACCTGACTCTTTCAGTCCAGAAGCTTTTCATCAAAGCAATGCAAGCTATTTCAGAGCCAAAATTTTTCACAGTTTTAAAATAGCAATCTACATATTTATATTAGTCTAACACATAACATATTATAAATGAATTTTTATACAATTAAATAAGTTATTAGATTTCACCAATACCAAGATGATACAAGACACGAAAAAAGAATATGTTTTGATGAAAATTTACCCTAATCAAATTGAGAGTGACACACTCTGCTGCTAAATGTTCATGGTTAAAATCTGCATGGCACATTAACACAGACAGAAAGAGTTAAACTTGTACAAATAAAAAAAAGCACAAAACTATGTCCTATATATATACACAAACTGATCTGTTCCCCAATAGGTAATAACTAGAATGTATGTTTCTTTTCAATAGTTATCCACTTATCTGGCACACATTACTGCCAACTATCGGGAATTTGTTCTAAATTTGGCAAACAATTTTTCAGTCTCACTGTTAAATCTAATTATAGCACCACACCAATCAAAAATCCCTTAATTCTTGCTAATGTTAACAATAAGCAGAAAGCCTTCTGATTATTCGTAGAGGTTTAAATGCTTGATTACATCAACAACCAAACACCAGTAATTATAATATATTACCAATGCTGTATTAAAAATGTTACTCAACTAATCACACACTATCACAATTATATTTTAGCTATCTTCATTTGAGCGTGCATAAAATCCATAGAATACAATTATGATATGCCACTAAACGCACATATATATATATATATATATATATATATATATATATATATATATATATATATATATATCAGTGACACTGTATCTTTGTGTTCACAAACGTAATTAATCATTTCTTTATTATTTAATTAACTTTTTTATAATAATCCGAAAGACTTAGTTATTCATCCTTTATCTCCCTAGGTATAAATGCCCTGGCTGCCAACACGGTAGAAGACTTACTCAAGAAACCACTACAGAATGTCCAGGAAAGTACCATCACCAACATCACAAAACTGTTTGTCTTCGTGTACGGCGTCTTGATTATTGGTCTCGCATATGGAGCCTCTACACTACAAGGTTCCTTATACCAAATAGCTGTATCTATCACTGGCGCTTGGGGAGGTCCAATGCTTGGTATATTTCTAATGGGGGCACTCTTTCCTTGGGCAAACAAATACGGAGCAAGGTGGGGAGGAGTCTTGGGTCTTGTTTTTAACATGTGGCTCGTGTTGGGGAATTATTTTTATGGAAGTGTTGCTCAAACACTACCATTTGCACCAACAGACATGTGCTTTCCTAACATTTCCTTGAGCTTGTTTGACAATAACAGTATTCCACACTCACATTTAGAAAGCAAGCAGACATTTAACTCGGTCTTTAATGTATCAGCTGGTAATGAAACTGAGAAAACTAAAACAAACACTCGCAGTTCTGTCTTTACCTTCAGCGATATTTCATTCCAATGGTACGGTTTCTATGGAACAATGGTCACTCTTGTTCTGGGAATGATTATCAGCTTCTGCGCTCGGAGATGGTCTATGTCAGTCACAGACGATAAACTGCTTTTCCCCTTTGTTAGAAAGTTATGGCGCTCAAAACCAAGAGAGAAATACGAGTATCAGAGCTCTAAAGGTGAAGAAGATAGCACGATCAAGTTGCAAAATATGATACTGAAAGAAAAGATTTAATTTAATTTTGTTTTACAATACGTAAAAGTAAATATTGTTTTCTCTGTTTTAATTATCATCAAATTTTGTAAAGCTCTTGTCAACATTACAGTTGAATTTATAAGACGGACCTCATAAACTTTAAGCTGGAAGTGAGGGAGGGAAGAACATTGCTTCCCTATATTTGACTTCACTTTCCATTCTGATAATAGACTAACATGACAACAAAATAGTTGTGGTTTTATTCGCATCCTGACACTCTCCAGTCGATTCTGAAAGTGGGTAACTTGTTCATTGATTTTGAAAACTTATTAACAGCAAGAGAAAACACTGGCTACTTCATCTCATAAGTTGTTATCAAGATAACAACACCAAACAGCAATTTGAACAAAAACGATAGGTACTCTCATAGCTCTAGTTGCAGTTAGGATCAGTGAAACATTACCGATCAGGATACTTCTCTACTTCCCAAGAATAACCCTGACACAACTGAGTAGAAAGAGAAAAGGGAATGCAACACAGTATCTAAATAGCCATGCTGAAGTTGAATGTTTTGGATTGAGAGATGCAGATGCCACAATTTCTGGGATACATACAACACAGATCATCATCATTATGATGTGCCATACCGGTTAGCGTAGGCGATCATGTCCTTCCACAATGTTCTATCTACAGTGCATCGTATCAGTTCTGTTGTTGACTGTTTTCCATGCCATGACACCAAGCTATCCAGTATTTTCTCTATTTGTCGTCCGTGATCTCTCTTTCCCTTTATTTTGCCAGTTGTAACCAAGTATTCTAACTTTCCTCTTCTCATGATGTACCTGAAAATGTTGATTGTTTCTTTCTGATGTTTTTAGGAGCTCCTTTTTTGTGTTGGCCTCTTTGAGAATTTCCTCATTGGTCTTTTTAGTTGTCCAGGGAACTTTCAATATTCTTCTGAGAAATCCCATCTCTGTGGCCTCTAATCGTCTTTTCATTTGTTTGTCCACTGTCCATGATTCACTTCCATAGATCAGAATTGGTTCTATATAGCACCGATGGACTCTCTTTCTCATTTATATTGACATAGATTTGTTGCATAAGATAGTTTTCATTTTCTGAAATGCCATTTTGGCCTGAGCTATTCTGCTTTTTATTTCTGTGGTGCATCTCCCATCTGATGTTATTATTGTGCCCAAGTATTTGACGCATTGCACTTGTTTCAGATTTGCCCTGTTTATTTTTTATGCTGTATGATTGTTTGTTTGATATGTCCATTACTTCTATTTTCAACACAAATAACATACACTTAATGCTATTTTAAGGGCAGATGAAGAAAAGTAATTTCAGGCAAATCCAGATAGTAATAATACAATATATTATTTCTTGTGTTTTATTATTCACTTTATTTTCCTTCTTGCCAGTTGTACTACATTTTTCACTATCAACCACTTTCACAAATTCATGTGTGCAAAGAGTCAAGGCTGCAAAGAAATTTAAAAAAAAAACAATGAGTCTTTCGTCTTCTTTTAATGTGTAGTGAAATATGCTTGTCCATATTGAACGACCTATTTATGTGAGGTCTATAAGTCAGTACTGAACCTTTTTAGAAGCACCTTTCAGTCTTGGAGGTATATTATGTCCCCTAGCTGCACAATTTGATATGTAAATATAAAATGTTCTCCAGTTGCTTTTTTTTCTTAATATTAATCTATGAATTTATTTATCATACTTTAACCTCTTCGCTCCCACCTACAAATATTTTCGTCCCGTAAGGAAAGCTATATATAGTCAAAGACTGTATATGCATCCCTACAAAAAAATTCATAGTTTTTTGTAAGGGATGTAACCAACAATTATTGCTATGATTTTTTTCTCGCTTGCTTCCCTTCCATAGTTTATCTTTCAGTTTATGGCAGTTTTCGGGAAAATGTATTAAACAGTGATTTTGAGTCTTGACCTGCATTTTCATAACAATGGCATCAGGTGAAAAGTGGTACCCTACTTCGAATTGTACAAAACAAAACGAACTACTTGGAATAACAATACAATAAATTAATCAGTAAATAAAGTTTAAAAAATTGTTAAATATATGTTGTCTTCCTTTGATTTTCTTCTGTTGTTCTGACATTTGTGTGTGTGTGTGTGTGTGACACAAGTAAAGCACATAAGGACAAACACATTGAAAGACTTTCAACTCGTCTTCATCAGGAAAATGAAGAAAAAAAAGTCCACATTTTTTTTTCATTTACTTATTTCTAAATCACCACACGCAGGTTTATATATTCAAATTCCTCATCCATATTGTTTGATAAAAATGAAGCATGTAAGTGTTGCAGAGCCAGAGACATGCCTCTCTAAAGAATCCATGTTACTGCCTCATTTTTTAAATTTCCAACTGAGTGGTACTTTTTTCTTTTTTAAAAGTCCGGAAGAGAAGGGGCTACTAATCTGCACAAATTGTATCACAAAAAAACCTATGTTTACTAATTCCACAACCTATACAAATGAAAGATCTAGCTCCAGTAAAATGACACATTTAAAAATCAAATATTTCAATCCAAAATACTCATCATCATCATCAAGTGCCATAACGGTTAGCATAGGCGATCGTGTCCTTTCACAATGTTCTATCTACAGTGCATTGTATCAGTTCTGTTGTTGAACGTTTTCCATGCCATGACACCAAACTATCCAGTATATTCTGTCTCTGTCGTCCGCAATCTCTCTTTCCTTCTATTTTGCCAGTTGTAACCAAGTATTCCAACTTTCCTCTTCTCATGATGTGCTCGAAAAAGTGTTGATTGTTTCTCTCTGATGTTTTTTAGGAGCTGCTTTTTTGTGTTGGCCTCTTTGAGAACTTCCTCATTGGTCTTTTAGCTGTTCGGGGAACTTTCAACATTCTTCTGAGAAATTCCATCTCTGTGGCCTCTAATTGTCTTTTCATTTGTTTGTCTACAGTCCATGATTCGCTTCCATAGGTCAGAATTGGTTCTATATAAAATAATGCCAAAATATTGCTGGAAAAAAAAAAGGGACATTCAGGAATTTAAATCGAAAGTTCCACAAAAAATAAAATATGTTCAAGAGTTAAATTTTCACAAGAATGAAAAGTACATCTTCCAACACTTTAACAGTTACAGTATTAAAAAAAAAACAGACGAAATAACATTTTTTAATACTTTTTTATTATTTAAAAAAAAAAAAAAAAAAAAAAAAAAAGAAATTTAACGCTGCTTTAACAAAATAACAGGTTTAAGGCACTGATGTTGTTCAGTGAAAGATCACAAGGATTGCAATACAAGTAAATTACATAAATAATAATAAATACAAAATTGGGTAAAAATCAGCATGTACACTCTTACTCATTTCCTGCAAGGAAGTGCGAACCTTTGTAACTGTCTTGAGTGTGATGAGGTTCGTTTTGCTGATTATTAACTCTATATGATATTATTATCTGGATATGAACACAATAAAACTTTGTTCTGTGACAACAGAATGTTTTCCTAACCATGAGCAAATTAATAACAAAGGTAACAATGAATTTTATACATTATATAACAACATACATTGTTAAATGCATAACTACATTATGACATGAACATATAATGTACATATCTATGTTAAAATATGATTACGTGATACTACTAGATATGACGAATATGTAAACTAGGAACGGCATTGCCTCAGAATTAGCACACACTAATTTCAACATATGTAAATCAATTATAAAAATGACCCCCAACAAGAATGGTTCAGATTGCTAGCCACTGCTAAAAATAGACATTCACTATTTAACATGTATATGGGTGTGAATCATGGACAATAGGACAACAGACAAGAAAATCACTGGAGTCTGTAGAAATGTGGTTTTACAGAAGAATGTTGAGAATACCATGGACAGCTTAAGAAGAGTAATGAACATGATCTGAAAGAGGTCAAAGCAAAAAGAGAGCTAATTTCCAATATTAGGAAGAAACAATCATCATTTTTTGGCCATGTAATGAGAAGAGAACAACTGGAATATATTGTAACAACTGGAAAAATTGAGGGACGAAGAGATAGAGGGAAGCAAAGAGAAAAAATACCAGACAGTTTAAGAGTATAGCTTGGCAGATGGTCAACAACAGAAATGATAAATAACTGTCAAGATCAAAAGTTGTGGAGAGGCATGATCACCTACGCCAGCAGACCCAGTACTTGATAATGATTTAACATGTCAAGCAAAACAAAACCTACATGGCCCAATCAGACAATTACAAATCCAACACCAATGTTTACTTTACTTGAGTTAACAGATTATCTTTTTGCACTATGGACAATTCCACAGTGCTCAGATTCCTTCCTTAACCCATTCCCCAGTTTGAAGCAAGCCCACCACACACTAGTGAAAGCTATGAAGATGGCTTCAGTTTGGAAGCACAAACTTCATAAAACAGCAAACACCTTGACCCGTACTTCCTTGGTTGTCTCTATCGACATGTGTGGCACATGACAATGACTCTATTCTTTTCACCTCTGACCATGACCAGGGCCCGGTTAGCCACATGCCTGAGACAAATATCTTCCAAATGCAAAAGCTACACATGCACTTGTCAATCAACACCGTAACAAACTAAATCCCTTGCATGAGCTAAATTGCAGGAACAGCAGTCGCCGTAATGAAACAGGATGCCATGTTACCACATCACTCCTATCTGAAGTATCATAAATACCAGTATCTTCCAACACATCTTGCCATTAACAATACACCTGTATTGAACAGCAGTCACTGTAATGAAACAGGATGACATGTTACCGCACCACTCCTATCTGAAGTATCATCAATACCAGTATCTTCCAACACATCTTGCCATTAACAATACACCTGTATTGAACAGCAGTCACTGTAATGAAACAGGATGACATGTTACCACACCACTCCTATCTGAAGTATCATCAATACCAGTATCTTCCACACATCTTGCCATTAACAATACACCTGTATTGAACAGCAGTCACTGTAATGAAACAGGATGACACGTTACCACACCACTCCTATCTGAAGTATCATCAATATCAGTATCTTCCAACACATCTTGCCATTAACAATACACCTTTTCACCAAAAGAACAACTAGAAATGATGCACACTTTTCTACAAAAGCCATGGGTTAGAAAGAGCAATCAATTTACTGCTGAAAGGATTAAATCAAGGGAAATCATGTATGGAGAATGAACAACAAATACCATACAAAGGAATTTAATAAACTATTTGAGGCATACATACACTTTCACAGAGATAACAGACCATTATTTTCTTTGAGCCCAATCAAGACAAAATAAACTGAGAGATTACATGTGTAAAAGGCATGGATTTAGTCGTGCACCTGTAGAACATATTCTTCAAAATTGTGGACTCCACAGAAAAGGCAAAAATTTGAGACTGAAATGATTGACAAGAAACTCTCTATATAAAGTTGTGTAACAGGGGGCAGCACGATCATCAGAAGAGGGTCCACATCAAGTGTAACAATGTTTTTGTTACTTTGGAGGAACATTCTGGAGGAAGTGAAATCAACCACACTTGATTAAAACTATTAGTGACTTTGATGACCAACCGAAGAATGAATGATCTATACATACATATATATATATATATATATATATATATATATATATATATATATATATATATATATATATAAAATGCAGTGTTAAACATAGAACAACACTACAATTTCACTCACAAGTTAAAAATGACATTAGTAAGCTGTTAAAAAAAAAAAGAAGAAGAAGAATGCATGGAAAAAGACCAAGAGGAAGACCCAGAAGAAAATGGATAGATGCAGTGACAGAGACATGTAACAAAAAAGGAAAATCACTAATTCAGACAATTCGAGCAGCACAAGAACGACAAATGATATAAACCACGACACCTTTTAGGTATCAGTGAAAGAGAAAAGAAGAAGAAGAAGTAAGCTGTTAAAAAAAAAAGTATCAAAGACTAGATACCAATTTTTTTCTCAGCTGAATTTGAATGAATAATCTGTTTCATACCCTAACTTTAATGCATGAATAGCAAGCCCTGTATAAATTGTAGTATTACAAAATCACCTTTCTAGCAATAAAGTTGACTAGTAAGTTGTGATTTTTTTACAAAATCATCTCTGTAGCTTTGAAGTTTAATTGTGCAGTGTTAAAAATGTGACTTTTAAAATCATTTTTACTTACCACTTTTAATTTTAAAAAGAAATTATAAGTGCAGATACCCATAGCCTCTGTTTTATGTGAAATACATACATATACATAAACAAATTATTACTGATTACTACAGATAAATGTGATGTTCTAAGATAATGTCCATTCATAAGTGGTTTTATTTATTCAAAGAATGCCACTCAATGTCCTTTGTATTTTGGTTTACGTTTTTCTTTAAAAGCGAGCATGCCCTCATTCTATCCTTTGTGGGTATAACCTGAAGATTAAACAAGAATAAATATCTGAACTAGAAATGATGCTAGAAATGAACTAGAAATGTTCAAATATTTAATGGTTATTGGTTATCCATAACCAATAATCAATAAATATTTGAACATCAATTAGATGGCTTATAAAAAAATCTGTGCTGAAAGACATAAGCTTAACAGCAATTAAAAAAAAAAACAACAAAGATGTATACATTTGTTATACTAAATCCATTGCAGAGCTTCTCATCGTCCATCAAAATAAGATCTCATCTATTAAAGTTGAGACTTTTGAAAAGTTAACCAAAAAATAACTTAACTTAACTTAATACTTAACCCTTTCTAAATCACATTTAAGAAAGATCAATACATGTGAGATGCGTTGTTTGAGAAAAGTAACAAACAACACAAGAAGAGATAGAATACCAAATGAAACCATAAGAAAAATAGTAGGAACAAAACCCTGCCAAGAATATATAGAACAACAATAATTTAAATGGTTTGGCCACCTGGTCAGAATGAATCCTCACCAATCACCATCAAGGGCGTTCTTCTCGAGAATGCATGGAAAAAGACCAAGTGGAAGACCCAGAAGAAGATGGATAGATGCAGTGACAGAAACATGTAACAACAAAGGGAAATGACTAATTCAGACAATTCGAGCAGCACAAGAACGACAAATGATATAAACCACGACACCTTTTAGGTATCAGTGAAAAGAGAAAAGAAGAAGAACCAAAAAATTATAATTAATTTTTCATTGATGGCAAATGAAATCTTCTTGAAATTAAATTACTGTCAAATTAGTGGATTGGGTTGTATTTTGTGTTCTGCACATTGCTGTCCAGTGCATTAGTTTTCAGCATGATCAGGGAACAACTCCCCTAGATTGTGCTTTTCCTTGACCTTCACGCAGGACATCAGTTGTTTGTAGTCAGCATTGTTCCTAATAGGAAAGCAGTTTTACCAAACTAATAATCCTTTTATTTATTGGTTTGTTTCAATTTTATTCTCTTAGGTGGATTGTCAGTTAGAACATGCTCCGCTGCAAAACATTTTTACTGAGTTTTCTCCCCTGCTTTCCTCTGCAGGATAGTGTTTCCTAGGTAAAGTAAAAATGTGTAGGCAAAATTATCCGCTGCCTGGGCAAAATTTGTTATACAATCAGAAATCTCTCCTTGCCATAAACAGATGTATTGAGCCAAAAAGTGCAAATATCACAGCTTGCCGTCCACTAACAACACAACAAATCCACACTTACTTAACAGTTGAAGGCTAAGAAGAAGTCTGTTCTAAACAAAATATTTCAAGGCATCTACAGACATTGTATTAGAAAAGCAGAGAGGACTGATCATCATCTATGTTATTTAACTATTGTTTTAAATATATAAAAATAGAAAATATTACTGAGTTTAATCAAAACAAAGTAAAGTGTATTTACCTGAGCATAATAAGCTTCTTCATATCGCATCCCTGACTCAATCTCAACCTGTAAAGGTAAGGCGAATTTGAATACAATATCATAATGTTAACTATAGTAATCATACTCCATAAATTGAGTTAAAACCAATTTCAGCCTGGAAATGCAGAAATGTAAAATTGTATAGAAGCTAACAAGTAGCCAATGTTATTCTAACAATACTTCATCATCCTCATTGCGTGCCTTCTCCGCAACGAAGGTTGGCTACCATGGATCGCCATTCTACTCTGTTTCTTGCTTTGATGGTGCAGGCTGTCATAGATTGACTTGTCCATCTTTTGATGTTACTTGTCCATGTTAGTCTTGGTCTGCCTCTTTTACCTTGTATTTTCCCTTCCAATATTAATTTTAGTAGGCTGTTGTGTCTTTTAACATGCCCCAAAAATTTCATTTGTCTTGTCTTAATTGTATTTAGTAGTTCTCTTTTATTTTCAGTTGTTTTAAAACTTCATCGTTTGTTATCTTTTGTTTCCATCCAATTCTACCTATTCTTCTATAAATCCACATTTCAAAGGCTTCAATTTTCTGTTCTGTTTTCTTGTCTAATGTCCATGTTTCTGCACCATAAAGGAATATTGAGAAGATGTAAGATTTTGCCATTCTTAGTTTCAGCCCTGTTGATATTTGTTTTGTTGTTATAGTCCGTTCAGATTCGTTTGCCTAGACATTAATTTATTTTTTTCAAAAACTTATTGTTCATTTGCATTGATCTTTTGAAGTTAGGTTTAGAATACTAATGTCGCTATAAAAATATTTTTTTATCAAAGAAATGTGATCCAGTTTCAAAGATGCCTTATTTAACCTATATTTAAAAAAGTTAATCGATATTATAAACACCGGCGGGATTATGTAGATGCTTACATCTCACAGCTGATTCTTTAACATATAGGCATGACCTTCACGGCTGAATGCGCACCGTCCTAAAATAGTTATGTTTCCACTATAAATTTTATAAAGAAATGTTACATATGAAATTTCCCGTTTAGCACAAAATGATATTTTAGCCGAAACGGAAATTATGTGACGTCAAAATCACGGCCGTAGACTCGAGTTCGAGTCATAATTCAGAGGCAAATCTCAATATTTACAGAAAGGAGGCGGCACTATCCATATTATCTTCTGCAAGTCTATGTGAGAATGAATATAAAGGCAAAATATTTTACTGAGCATAACATTGCTATAAAGATTTATCAATACTTCTGCAGAGAGCATAAAAAGGGACATCTTTATTGTTCTTTATCAAACCCTGAGAAGAGAACAATGCATATTTTAGGTTTGTGTAAACGTTCATTTGATCGAATAGTTAAAGGAAGCGGATATTTATTGCCAACAAATGCAAGAAAGCAAGGAAGGAAAGAAACGTTAGACAGTTTTGATAAGGACCTAGTAAAAAGAGAAATCTGTCGAATGTTTGATATAAACGAAGAAGTGACACTTAGAAAGTTGAAGCTTTGGCTGAAAACTAACGACATTGAAATATCAAAAACTTCATTATGGAAAATATTAAGAAGTGCAGGCTTCACCTTTAGAAAGTATGCTGGTGGAAAAAACATTATTTGTGAGAAGCCACATCTAGTAGCTCTTAGAAGCAAGTATTTACGTGAAGTGAAGGAAATGCGCGAAAATGATTATGATATTGTTTATTTAGATGAAACTTGGATCAACGCTCATCATACAAATGAAAAGGAATGGCAGTTAGCAGATGGAAGTATTAAAAGATCAGTACCAAGCAGTAAAGGGCAACGTTTGATAGTTGCACATGCAGGTAGCAGACATAATGGGTTGTTGCAGAATGCTCATCTCGTTTTCATTTCAAAATCCATAGACAATAGAGACTACCACTCCGAAATGAATGGGCACATATTTAAAGATTGGATCGAGAAAAGTATCCTTCCAATATTAGATCGACCTTCTTGTCTGATAATGGACAATGCTTCATACCATAACGTAGTTAACGTAGAAGATAGAATCCCAACATCATCAAGTACAAAAGATGCAATCAAAACGTGGCTCATAAAAGAACACATACAAGTTAACGACAGCTACTTGAAACCCGAATTGCTTAGCCTTGTAAAACAGACACAACGTACAAAGATATTTAAAATAGACAAGTTAATTCAAGAACATGGCCATAGATGTTTGAGACTACCTCCATATCATGCACACTTAAATCCTATAGAACTAGTTTGGGCAAAAGTTAAAGGACACGTAGCATATACAAATAAAACTTTCAAATTATGCGATGTTGAGACACTTACAAATCAGGCTCTATCAAATATAAATAAAGACTACTGGGTAAAATGTGAGGATCATGTGTTACGACAAGAAGAGGAATATTGGAAAAAGGATGGTTTGTTGTTTGTTCAGCCGAAAGCAGTAATCGACCTATTTGACTCGTCTGATTCTGAATGATCATTACTCTGATTAAGTCTACAGATAAATAGTTTGATTTGCAAAATTTCCTAGTTGATTTGTTAAACAGTTTATTGTTCAAGACCACCCAAGCAATCAAAAATATGTTATAAGCAAACCAACAACCATTACTTTGAATGGAAGCCTGCTTGAGTCAGTACAGAAGTTCAGCTATCTTGGATCCACTATTACAGCCACACTTTCCTTAGATGAGGAACTAAATGTACGTATTTGAAAGGCAGCGACAACATTTGGGAAACTCACACCAAGAGCATGGAACTATATCAAATTGACTCTACGAACAAAAGTTCTATATATAATTTAAAATTTGTATACTTGCCACCAAGTAAAATTTTATGGACACGCCTATGGGTCATCGTTGCACTAGATTACTGTAAAACATTTTGATTAGGGTCAAAATAATAGTTACATGGGCAAAGATCAAGGAATTCGCCGCTTTAAGAAACCGTTATAGCTAGACATCGAGTAACACATATGTTCTCGTGACATGGACATTTTAACACTGTATGCAAAAATCATGTGAAATCATCAAGAACTTTTTGAATTATAAATCATAACATCTCGGCAAACGAATCTGAACGGACTATAGTATATTTTTCATGGCATTAAAATTACTTTTTGCCATACCTATTCTTTTGTTTATTTCAATTTTACATTTTTCATCATTGGTTATAGTATGCCTAAGGTAGTTGTAGCTCTGGACTGTCTCCAGATGTAATCCTCAACTGTGATGTTTAATTGTAGGTCTTGAGAATTTTCTTTGTTTATGATCATAGTTTTAGTCTTTTTGATATTCATTTCTAGTCCATATTTTTTGCTTGTTATGTTTATCACATTAAGCAATTGTTGTAGGTTTTTAGGATTTTCTGCTAGTAGAACAGTATCATCAGCATATCTTAGGTTATTGATTATCTTTCCATTAATGTTTAGACCTGGTATCTCTGAGATGTTTTTAAAGATTTGCTCAGTGTATAGATTTAACAAGCTTGGTGATAGGATGCAGCCTTGTCTTACTCCTCATTTTATGTCCATGGGTGTAGAGTTCCCCTTGTTATATCTTATTATTACTGTTTGCTCCCAGTACAAATTACATATTAGTCGTATGTCTGTGTCGTCTAGATTTATATCCTTTAGGCAGTCTATAAGTTGGTTATGGTGTACTCTATCAAAAGCTTTGGTGTAGTCTATAAAGCAGGCATATATTGGTTTGTTTACTTCTGTGTACTTTACAATCAATGTTCTCATGCTAAATATGGCTTCTTTTATCCCACTGTTTTTCCTGAATCCAAATTGTTGCTCATCTAATTCAGTATTGATTTTAACAATACTTCACTGAGCATAAAAAAAAAATACCGCAATAAATTTTAACTTTCAAAAACAAAAATCTTAATAGTTACTAACCTCAGAGCCCCTGTTCACCGCAGCTTTTGCCATTCGGAGAGCAATTGGAGCCTTTAAAAAAGAAAAATGTAGTTTATGTGTATATTAATTCTTTATTAATTAGTCCAAAATAGTGTATTGTATTAATAGAGTATTACACAACAGGTCCTTTTTTGGAATCCCCAGGGAAAAAGACAAAGAGGAAGACCAAGGAATTCTTGGAGAAGACAGATGGAAGCAGATATGAAGATGATGGGGAAGACGAATGATCTTAACAGAATGGCAAGAAACAGAACAGCTTGGAAAAGTGTTTGTTGAAGACCTATGCTCCACAGGAAGCTGAAAGATAGAAGAAGAAGAATTAGTCAGAATACTTTTAAAAGGGTAGCACTCAATATATTTATGTGCAGATAGCAGACGACTCAAGATTAATACTAGCCTGAACAGCCATCTCTGAAACCATTTTAACGGAAGACCATTACAGCAGTCTTCAATGACACCAATGGATGAACAAACACAACATTAAATTAATAGTAAAATGATACAAATAGTATGAGGTAACAATGAAATGATGCTCAGGATTAATTTATAAAAAATTGTTTTAAAAAAGCAAGATTTATTCTGTCAGTGGCTTTAGCTCTAGAAATTAAAATTTTAACTTTGAAGTTCTAATACACATCTTCTTGTACTTGGCGTTGATCAGTGAGGGCCCCAGTAGCCTAATTGGGAAAATCATCACACTAGCTACCAATGTTCAGACAACTTGTGTTTGGAAAAATACTCCAGCTGTCAGAAATGGATACCAGGGTAGCACTCTGGGAAGGTTAGGAATGATGCCTCGATCATGAGTTACGATACTTCAGGCGACACTCGACAGGGGTTTCCGAACATTTCTGGATAGGCGGCTGAGCACATATTGGTAGAAACCTGCAAACTAAGACACTGATTCAAGTCATGCAATTTTACCTTTTATGCTGCTTATATTTTCTGGTCTTCCACGATGTTCCCTATTATTATGAGAGCTCATGTAACTCTCTACAGTGAAGTTGTCTATATCCAAAACTCAAATGACCAGAAAAAAGTTAAACCTTTCAGAGTTATAAAAACAAACAAAACCTGTCCATGTTTAACCTTTGAAGATTTATAAAAGCAAGCAAAACCTGTCCAATCAGAAATGAAATTGCTTGCTTACGTTCGCCCGATGACTAAAGTATTCTAGAGTATTCGTAGACTGTAGAATTCCTCTTCGTCATCCGCCCTTAAGGAGAAATTACAGAACTACAAAGAATAGTAAATTTATACAAGAAACAACATTGCAGTTATAGACAAAATACTTCAGGCAAACAAACAAAAAAAAAAAAAAAGATACATGGCATACTACACTGAATATTATCACACTTTTTATCAAGTTTTATTTGACAAGATTTGTGACCAAAATATTATAATCCACATGAATGTTTTTGAAAGAGGTTGGTACAAGAATGCCTTACCGGTTAGACATTTGGGTGGAATAGGAAATCCCAATGTCATACCCAGTAAGACATAGGACCTGTAAAGGTTAAGCAATCCCTCCTGGATTTATTCTTTATTTCCTCCTAATCTCACCATTACTAACAATCTTGCTGCCTCAGTCTGAGCGACTTATTTAACAGCATGATTCTAATTTTTTTAATTGGTTCAAGAATTATTAAGTTATATCGTTGGTGTGTCCTTGAATGGTTCCTTCCTATTTACTTAATAAACATTAAAATTACTTAAAATGTGGAATATTTTTACTTTTTACTTACTTTAGTGCCCCCGTCACGCCAAGTGGCATATAGGGAGTATGGTTATAGTGACCATAAATTTACAGACCTTCGGCACATGATTTTTGGGGTAATGTGGTCGGTATTACGCCCGTGCCGCTTTACTTTCCCAGAAAAAAATCTGGTACCCATTTAAGGTTGGGTGAACCTGGAAGCCGTCGGTTGGGATCGAACCCTTGTCCTTTGTAGTCCAGTTCACTAACCACTGAGCTATCGCGGCTCTCTAAAATGTGGAATATAAAATACAATTATTCATAAACCTTCAAACTGAGATTTTTGTTCTTGAAATTATCACACATAAAAATTGATCAAAATATGTTTTTTTTTTAAGCTAAACTTTAATTAAATTTTAGATCAAGAAACTTGTGATAAACAAGCACTCTGAGAAACCAAAAGTATCAAAGTGACTAACTTGACAGCAAGATAATAGTAATAACAGATCGTTACCTGAGGAAGTATTTCTTCTGCTAACTCAATTGCTCTATTGTATGCAGCCTCTCCACTTTCATTCTGTTCCACACAGTGGTTGACAACAAAATATTTAGCAGCCTGCCACCCATCTAGTACTCTACTTGTGAAAATCAGTTCTTTAGCAATAGCTGGCCCAACAACACGTGGCAGACGCTGGGTGCCACCAGCACCAGGAATGATTGCACGGCTGGTCTCTATCAATCCAATTTTGGCATTACTAGCTAAAATGAGAAATATGTAATATGCAAATTTCTGATTAGAAAGTCATCAACATGGAGATAGCTAGCATATAACATAAACATCAAATGGAAAATATCTTATTGCATGATACTTGTGATTACAAGTCTTTGATCATCTTTTCTCCCTATACCCAAAAATACATTCATTTTACTCAGTTGCTGAATCTAGTTATACTCAGTTATGATTCTCAGTTATGAATCTAGTATAAAGATTAGCAAGGATTTAAGGGATCTGGTAATTACAGCTGTCTCCAAAAGTGTGTCAGTGTTTGTGGCTGATAATATTTTATTTTCCATCCAAATTGTGAGTAATTATTCTAAATCTTTCTTATAAGATGTTTTCACGATATATATGCCACATCTGAGACAAGTTCATCTTTTTTTCACATCAATACATTAATTAAATATGTAACAATTGACAAGTTAATAGTTTTAACACAATGCACACTTTTCATTGGCTGGTCTAATTAATTTTAGATGTATTTCATCATCAGATTGAATGTCCTGTACAGAATGTTGCAAGTCAGATCTCCCACTTCTTCTGTTGTCATGTTCAAGATCTCTCTGATGTCATAAAACCACCTTCTTGGTCTGCCCATCTCATCTTCCTGAAACCAAGCCCTCCATTATTGCTCTTTCCAACCCACTGTATCTTTTGACATGGCCATAACGCTTTAATTTTTTATGTAAAATGTTGTTTACAAGCCAATTCTTTTCAATGTTTAGGTCTTTTAATATGTCTTCATTGTGCTTTTCATTATTCAAGGTACACTATCAATTTTTCTGAGACATTTTTTTTTAATGAACATGTTTTCTTAATTGTTGTTTGTGAGAGTGTCCATGATTCACAATCATCTGTTGAAGATAGATCCCCTCAGTTTTCATTTTACTGAATTGTTGGTATTGTGAAATATGTTGTTCATGGCATTTAATTTTTGTGTTGCTACCTGCTACTCGTAAATCACAAGCCAAAGCTAATTCAAGACCACCACCCAAGGCAGCTCCATCAATTGCTGCTATGGTCGGCATTGGAAGGTTGTAGAGTTCAGAAAGAGAGAACCTCAATTTGGATACAAAGCTAGCAACTTCATCATTTGTCATTTCTAGCCTTTCCTTCAGATCTGCACCTAATGGCAAAAAAAGAATACAACAAATTTATACTAAATTGCATCTTCCAAAAATGATAAACAGAAACAAATTCAACAGCAGAAACAAATAAATTGAACAACATAAATATACTTAAGTTTAGCAACAGACAGAAAGAAACTTTTATAACCATATGTCCCATAAATTTAGCGGTCATTTTGGCACTCTTGATGACATCTTCACAATTTTCCTTCAATTCAAAGCTGCTTTCTTAGACGTGATGAAGATTAATCTTGTTCATTTTCTGATTTCTTTCCACCACTTCTCCATCTTATCTGGTACAGTGCTCTGTAAAATGGTCTTAGGAAGGCCTCCATCTTATCTGGTACAGTGCTCTGTAAAATGGTCTTAGGAAGGCCTGTAGATCTTGTAGCATGTCTGTACCATTTACATTTTTGCTCCTTTACTACTGACAGCAAATCTTTATTTGCTATGAATCATTAGATTTTGCTGTGCACTTACTCATGAGTGATTTGATCTATGTAAGATATGCATAAGATCTTTCTATACCTTTTTTTTTCGGGCCGACAAGACTCTGATTTTACCCAGCCACTAAAAATGGGTACCAGGGATTTTTTTCTGGTATAGAAGCGGCCTGGCATGATACCGACCACATCACCCAAAAACGTGCAGTGGTCATGGAAAAATATGGTCACTAACACCATATTTCCCAAACGCCAAGCAAGGTATGGAGGTAGTCTTTATTTACTTTCTATACTACATCATCTCCAGACCTTGTATTCTTCTTAAAGATCAGCAGTGAGTGTCCTTGTTCTGTAGACACAAAGGATCACAGATGCCACTACTGTTCATAATAATCTGATCTTTGTTGTTATGGAGATGGCTTTGCTTTTCCACATAGCTTAGTGTTGTCAGAGCTGCCACATAACAGACAATAATTGTTGCAAAGTTGTAAATTACCTCTTTCAGGAATTGGGAAGATTAGTGACTATGTCCACAATGTAGACCAGACTCTGTCAATTTTATTGCAGGATCTTGGTAAGACATTGACTATGCGTTCCCCTCCTCCTGGTGTAAGTTCAGCTGGTATGTTGTCAAGGCAAGCTGCTTTCTCCATTTGTTTATAGTGTTAATTGCTGTTATTACTACCACTTTTAAGAAGCTGTATCTTTCAATGTTAGGCTGATGGACAGTTTAGACATGTGATGATAAATTTTGAAACGTTACTCTGTCCAATTTGATAATATCTTCATTTCTGGTTAAGCATTTACCTGTCTTTGTTAATAGGACTGTGGATCAATGAATTCTTGTTGATGTTAGTTTCTTGACCTGCTGGTATGTGTTTTTAGTGTGATTTTGAATTATACTGTTCTCTATCAGATTCTCTTTAAAACTGTAATTGGAGCAAATCTACCTCCTACTGCAGAATTAAATACTTCAACAACTTCCATGTCTTTTCATTTCTGAATATCAAATGTAAGTCTAGTATTGACCTGTTTTGTGACCTTTCTCAGATGTAGTCAAAAAGTCATTAACACCAGGTCATAGTTGCTTCTACATCTGGAAGCTTCTTGTTTTTGTGATGTTAAAACTGGAATGGAAACATTTTTGAACCATATATAATCTAACGATTGTGATGCTTTATATTTGGGCTATGCCAAGTCCAAATTCTGTACAGTTTATGGGGATCAAAGGTGTTGGTGAGAACAGATTGTTGTACCTTGCAAATTCAAGTAATCTGATTCTTCTTTCATTTGTCTCTTCATTGCAGTAAGGACTGCTAATGGTGTACCAGTTAACTGCATCTTTCCCAACTTTGGGTTTCCAGCCTCTTTGTTCAGCCAGTAAATATATTTCTTGAGTGTTTGTTTTAATATTTGTTGCACTTGTTTGTAAAAATGTCTACTTCAGTGTTATAGTAGGCAGATGTTGGTGCATAGTCTTGGATAAGTATGACATTAAAAGGTCTGCTTTAGGGCATTACGTGATTTTCAGCTGGACACAGGGTGGCACATGAAATAAATGCAAAGATAATTAATGCAACAGTGACTATCTGAAAATATGTCAGTAATCACAAACAAAGGCTTTTCAAATATTTAGGAATACTGACAAACACATACAACATGTCAAACTGTAACACATAAATAAACAAATAATGCTAATTATATGAAGACACACATGTGCTAAAGCCTTGGTGGGAGAGGGTGTTCTTGGCCAAAAGTTGAAGATGGCTTGTAGTATACACAATGCATTTATGGCTACCCTATACTGAAGAGTGACCGACAGCTTCTGGGTTCACCCAGCCTTAAGTGGGTACCAGATTTTTTCTGAGAAGTAAAGCGGCATGGGCGCAATACCGACTACATGACCCCAAATTCATGTGCCGAAGATCTGTAAAAATTATGGTTACTAATACCATATTCACTATACGCCACTTGGCGTGACGGAGGCTCTTTACTTTTACTATAGTGAAGAGGACTATTTATCTGGTATACACAAATGAAGAAGAAGATCAAACATATCCATCTTATTATCATCTAAAACACTTTTAACATTCAGACTGATTGCACAACTAGGAAAAGTAACAGTTTGGGCAGAAAACATCCATGCAGGAAGAGCACAATAACAATACATGTCAGAGAAGGAAAACTGAATACAAATGCAGGTAAAAGCTCAATTAGTCTGGTAAGACTGTTTTTATGGGAGAGACATCAAACACCTGCTGCCTTCCTGGAGGTCAAAGAAAACCCAAGGCTAAAGAAACAGTTTCAAACAAAAAGTACTGAAGACAGCTGCAAAATACAAGTAATAAGTAAGTAAAAGTCACCTCAATGTCCTGGAAGGCATATGGAGAATAAGGTATTCATGACTATATTTTTTCATGACTGACAGCACTTATTGAATGATGTAGTCAGTATTACACCAGGCTAACCTTACTTGCCAGAAGATGTACCCATTTTAGAGACTGGGTGAACCCCAGAGTCTTGTCAGTATTAAACAAAAAATCTGCCACTTCAGGGAATCGATCCCAAGGCCTTCTGACCAGGAATCAAGTGCACTAACCACTTAGCCACCAAAGCTCCAATCACAGTGAAAAAAAATGACTATGAATATGAAGAAACCCTTGTAAGTGTTTTGTTTACTAATGAATTTATATAGCTCAATATTATTAACTTGATCTGTCCCTGATCATCTTAGTCTTCATAAAGACCTGTTGGTCTGGTTATTTTAAAATTGCTGTTAACTTTACATTTGAATTTTTACAAATAATTGAATAATTTACAAATGAACTTATTTTTCTAAATTACACATACTTCAGGTACACAGTCCACATAAATGAAGCCCATACCTGCACAAAAGACACCAGGGACCTCACTACGCATGATAACCACTCTAATGCTATTATTAAATTTCACTTCTTGCATGGAATCCAAAAACTAAAACAAGAGAGGGAAAAAAAAGTATCAAAGTTTGTTGTATGCTGATTCTACAAACAAAATTTACTTGAAAACATGTAAAGGTTTTACAGCATCTTACCGTGAATTGACTGATTAGTGCAGTCATAAAGGGCTTGCTTTATAAGGTGATCATTAAGGTTCAAACCTTGCTAATCCCTACTAGTCAACCCAAATGGAAACAAAATGGGTAGCTGGGTGTTGGTTAGGGAAGCTCAGGCATCTGGGGACAGGGCACTGGGCTTCATTCCGTCAAAAGATGTGCCTGTGATAAGTGGAAGCTCTACACTCCCCTCCCCTATGGCAGTAGTACTTTACTGCTCTGAATTAGAAATGGTAAGTTGAAACATATTAGTGTTGTCCATGTATATAGAACAACAATCACTGTACTCAGGCAGTGCCCATTAGCACTCAAATCTCTTGCCTGATCACATAGGGCAATCAGGGCACATGGGAACACCACAGTAATGGAGATGGTACCTTGTAGTAGTGGTGATGGTCCCTCAGAGCAAAGGTGATAGTCCCTGTTAGCTGCTAACCAGGAGCTGTAAATTGGTCATTCTTTGAACTCCTCTTCTATATTATACATCAATACATCCATACATGATGTATGGCAAAATGTAATACTAATGGATAAGAAGTGACTAATGCTTACATTTGAATCAGTGTCTGCTTAAACTTATTTTTAGTCAACCTTATTCTCTACAGACATAAGTGGTCAGAATAACAAATGTCAATTACTGGTCATAAACAATGCTATACAAAAGAGTACTTATACGTTTTTAAGATCTAGTCCAATTTAGCAGTAAATCTCATAAACTATAAACATATATACTATGAAGTTTTTACAAGTACAATGTAGTAATTAAATCAAAACTAGTAATAGAACAACATACAGAGATTGCAGCAATGATAAGTAAAATACCAAAAGAACTGAAGAAAAGATCTAAAAATCTTAGAGATGACAACAAATCAAGAGCAAAGAAAACAGAAAGACAAAAAGAAAAGACCGGACATAAAATCTCAAACATAAAATCATCCTTTTCGAGCCAAACACAGCACATAGGGAAGAAATTCTAGAGTCTCCATATCCTATGATCCATTAAGTGTCAGATTTTCCACACTACAGGACCTGCATTGTATCTTGTCACATACCCCTCTTCTAAATCCCTGTTTGTTATTCTTGCATAATGGTGTCTATCATATTTTTTTATTTTGTTCATGATGATCTTACAGAGTACTTTAAAGGTAGACAAAACAACATTTCAGATTTACAATATTATATGATGAGGATTCAGTCCCAAGACTAACTGCAAAGTAAAATTTCAACCATCATTGAAATGTATTGGTTTTTTTATGTTTTTATTACTGAGAATTGTTGTTTTGTTTCCTTTTGCTTGAAATGTATTGGTTTTTTATGTTTTTTTACTATTGAGAATTGTTGTTTTGTTTCTTTTTACTTGAAATGGGTTTTAAATGACAATGAATTGTATTCCAGCATTGCGGTTTACAAAAAGGCTTCAATATTTGCACATTATGGCCCAACACATTAAACCTCAGCAGTACTTGTTGAAAGCAATGTTGGACCTTCCTTATTTCATCCATATTCGTTTGGTTAGCCTAGTTTTTAAACCCTTTAATAAGAGGGCCATAATCACTTCTGTTCCACTGCTTCTTTTAGCACATTATTCAATTCCTTCCGTCAAGTGGAGATTTTATAAAAGGCTGGAAATAAATGTTGCATGTCCAATGTAACTAAAGCAAAGCTTAAACTTACAATAAACAAAAAAAAAGCATATATTTATTTGGCAATAGACAAAATGCATTCTCACAGCTACCTGCTCTCTATAGTTGCTATAAATTAAATAAAGTTATTACTGACCCTCTGAATAATGTTTCGTCCCATAGCATTTTTTTTGTGAAACCTTCTCATGGACATCACAGCAATGCCTGAACATGAATGTAATAAAGAAAGCTGTATCTCAATTCTTGTATGATAAATTTGCAACAACATTTAGAAAAAAAGGCAACAATAAAATGTTATAAAACCTTAAAAATAGCACACTGAAAGACAATAATAAATGTATCTTTATTATTTTGACGCCAACTAATTCAAGATTAGAATGTCTGGAAAAAACAACTTCTAAAGTGGTTCAACACTTATCAAGTAAATAATAGCTTACCCCAAGATGAATATATATGGCATTAGTGCCAATATTTTTCAATGGCAATCACACATTGTAAAGGTGATGGGTTCAGTACCCACCAGACCACTGGACTTTCCCTCAAAAAATTATCTGGTACACATTTAAAAATGCATAACTATTTTGTATAAGTGATGTATTGTATAAACAATACACTGAAACACTGTTTTCATGAATGATATATGATTATATGAACATTTTGATTCAGGTATTTTTGTTTATTCCAATGTTGCAGTCACTGGACAGGGGTTTCCTGTCTGGTTATCCTATGAATCAAGCTATAATTTAAATGGCTTATTAAATGTAATTATTAAAATACTATTATTATTAATTTATTATCATTCATCATCAGGTCACATGACATATGACGGATGTCCTTTGCTGCTTGCAGAACGTTGCATTCATTAACCCGTCGCACCCGACCCGTTGTTTGAAATAGAAATAGAATCTCTCTGTGGTCTGTCTCAGTAGTCATAGTTCATCATAGTGATAGTTCATTATAGTTCATAGTCACAGTGTATAGTGTATCTCTAACCAGATCTCTTCTCTTCTCAGGTCTTCTGTTCTGTAGATTCAAGTTTAGATTACCTGGGTGTCTTTGAAACCATATTTTTCTTAGTCTCAAAATGGTAAACTTAAAACTGAGTTCAGTTAGTAGATAAAATAAAAGTTCAGCATCCACACTTCACTGTCACTGTCATTCTTATGATAACGCCGACAACGATTGACGATTCTTATATTTTCTTCACTTCACCTCTGTGATCATCAGTGCAGTGAGTCAGTCAGTCAAGTCAGTGTGCTTTCCAAACTTTCATAGTTATACCTTCATGCTGTCCATCTAAATAACTAAGTTTGAATTCGTCCTCTGGAGCCTGGGCACTGAATAAACGACAAGCGACAGAAGCATGTTTTAATTGATTTAGATGACTTCCCAAGCATCGAGATAACATCGGTGCACACATAGCCGCCATGACAGTTATTTTGAACCCTGACCCCACAATCGGCCACAGTGACAGTCCGGCCTCAGTGATTCTCAACTTGTATCCTGCATGTGTAAATGAAAGTAACTGTTTTTTTTTTTTTTTTAATTATTCATTGAATTGAATTATTATCGATGCTTTTTTTTTTTAAAAAGTTGAATAATTTTACTGGAACTCTATAGTCACGACCCATTAAAGATACAATCGTAATAAATTATATCAGACTCTCTCTCTCTCTCTCTCTCTCTCTCTCTCTCTCTCGCTCTCATCTGAGAGAAGAGCTCTCTAAAGAATTAAAGATATTAAGCGTGACTAGCTCTGCTTTTGTAGGTCTTAAGATTTACCTTGATGATGATGATGAAAATAGCCGATAAGGTGGCTGACAGCTCTGGCACCAAGTGTGACCTTAATCTCGACACAGAAAAAAACGCCAAGTTTGTATTTCATACGTTAAGAGAAGAGGAGGAGAATGGTGGGACAATAATGTATATATTGAGAGACCGTGAAGTCTTGAGGTGAGAAAGGTCTCTGGTCGATCCGGAGAGCCTAGTGGGAAAAGCAGATGTATCTATAATCAACACCTTATAGGAACAGTCAGTCTTCATACGCTTCGAGAATTTCTGGGACTACGGTGGAGCGGATATGGGGATGCCTTGACTGATTCCATGAATAGAATACAATAGAATAGAAACTTAAGTTAAAAGTGACTGTCTCTAATGGGCATACATTTGATCAATTTTTCAAACGGATATTTGTGTCTACCAAATTTTAAAGTATATTATTGTACTGTAAAGGTCTAGCATAATTTGATTTTTTTTTAAGTGAAAGAGTGATCTCCCCTTAGTTGATTTCTCAATACCATTAGAGTGGTTCTCAAATTCTGTTGAATGTCACAAATTAGATCGTTTCTCAATTCAGGTGCTATTTCTTTTTTTTTTTTTTATTAATAAAGCGTGGGCATTGGTTGATGTAACTTTGTTCCTGTTTGCTTCCCTGGTGAAATATTAATTTTAGATGGGTGCTAATTAATGTGCGATCTTTAGAACATGCATACTTAGAGAGCAAATACCGGTGGGTAGGATATAACACTAACAGAGATTCACTATCTTAAAGTAAAAAAAATATGTTATTGAGTTATTAGCGGGTCATCATCACTGCACTACGAACATGTCTATAGGTGCTCAGATCCCCTCCTCAGCCAGTCTTGAAGTGTCCAGCGACTGATGACTCCATTTCTGTGTTGGTTGATTAGTCTTCGTACACGCCCACTAAGTTTCGCGGTTCTGGTTGTGCCCATCTTAACTCCCATCTCTTTCATCCGAAGGAGCGACGTGAACTCATGGTTGTCGAAGTCCTTTTTCCTTCCCACTTCCCGGAGGGCATTGATGATGCCCGCTCGACCAAGAGGTTGACCGTCCTCAATAACAGCGCAGCTAGCCCACATGTGCGCTCTTTCATTTTCCCGTACTCCCGCATGTCCTGGGGCGTAGACAAAAATATGTTGTGCCAGTGGAAGTCTGCTACCTTTTCCTCCTCCTCCTCTTTTTCCGAGTCAATCTTTAATTCTGAGGCAGTTAAAAAGTAAGAAGTATAGAGCCCCCGTCACGCCAAGTGGCGTATAGGGAATATAGTGTTCTATTGTCCTTTCGAGCCGAAGACGGCACATAGGGCAGAACTACAATCTCAAAAGCAGAAACCTTGCATGCCAAAATGGCACATATTGCAGAGATCACTGCTTCTAAAATCTATGGTTCTGTTTCCATAACGATATTTTTTACAATGACAGCTTGTCAAGCCATCGATCAACTTCCTTAGTCGCCTCTTACGAAATGCCTGGAAGGTCACAGTGAATATACTGCATGAATATACTACATATAATATAGTGTTAGTGACCATAAATTTTACAGACCTTCGGCACATGATTTTTTGGGGTAATGTGGTTACGCCCGTGCCGCTTCGCTTTCCCAGAAAAAAATCCGGTACCCATTAAAGGCTGGGTGAACCCGGAAGCCGTCGGTTGGGATCGAACCCTACCCCTTGTCCTTTGTAGTCCAGTTCACTAACCACTGAGCTATCGCGGCTCCTTAATGACTTAATGTAAGTTTGCGAAATGATTGTCTCTCCTCTTGGTATAACACCCACAAGAATCACACTTTCAATGTTCTAAAAGACAGTGACGATGACCTTTCAAGCCCGAAGGAGATATCTTGAATTTCATTCTTCGTGTTGATTGCGGATGATGCCACTCCACTGATTGTCTTTTTTGTCTCAGGCTCAGAATGATATGCCCAGCTTTCGTCACATGTAACAAACTTAGCCAAAAAGTTCTCTCCATCAACATTGAAACAATGAAGAACTTCAGAATGATATGCCCAGGTTTCGTCACTTGTAACAATCTTAGCCAAAAAGTTCTCTCCATCATCATTGAAACACAATGAAGAACTTCAGAATGATATGCCTAGTTTTCGTCACTTGTAACAATCTTAGCCAAAAAGTTATCTCCATCAACATTGAAACACAATGAAGAACTTCAGAAGAAATTGTTTTTCTTTGCAATCGGTGATCATTTGTGAGATTTCGTGAAAACCATCTTGCACAAATCGTACAGAATCTTATAGTTTTTATAATTGCATTTGCACTACGAATTCTGACTGACAACTGTTAAGGTCAATTGTTGGATAATGATGCGCCTTTCAGCAAGAATAATGCCCTCAGCGCATTTCAACATCTCTGTATTGCTTTGGAAGTTGCTGAGTCATTACGGAATCCCCATAAAGTTTATTAACCTGATAAAAACAATGTATGAAGGACAGATTACAGAAACATTTGAAATAAGAACAGGAGTAAGGCAAGGATGCCTTCTGTCTCTATTTCTCTTTCTACTGGCCATAGATTGGGTTATGAAAATAACTCAAAACAACAGAAATGGAATCCAGTGGTCACTGACCAAGCAACTTGATGATTTTGACTTTGCTGATGACATAGCTCTCCTATCACACAGCCATCAACAGATGCAGGATAAAATGAGCATACTTTATGAGAGATCACAACAGCTAGGACTGAAGATTAATGGAGATAAGACCAACATTATGAGAATTAATACAGTTGGCAATAACAAAATAAAACTAGGAGAAATACCTCTATTAGATGTACAATCTTACATATATCTGGGCAGTAATATAGATAAAGAGGGAGGAACAGAAAATTATATCAAAATAAGGGTATCAAAAGCAAGAGGAGCTTTCATTGCACTGGGAACATATGGAATCCAAATAAATTAGGTTAAATACAAAAATAAAATTTTTCAACTCAAATGTTAAGGCGGTCCTATTATACGGCTGTGAAACATGGAGAACAACAAAATTGACAATCACGAAGATACAGATTTTCATTAATGGATGCTTACACAGAATAAAAGGATGGAAATGGCAGGACAAAATCACTAACATAGAATTATGGAAATGTACCAGTCAAACACCAGTGAATAAAGAGATACAGCGAAGACGATGGCGCTGGATAGGACACACACTACGGAAGCCAACGGAGAGTATTATACAATAGGCCTTTTTTTGAAATCCCCAGGGGAAAAGACAAAGAGGAAGACGAAGGAATTCTTTGAGAAGATAGATAGAAGCAGATATGAAGATGATGGGGAAGACATGGAATGATCTTAAAAGAATGGCAAAAAACAGAACGACTTGGAAAGTGTTTGTTGAATAACCTATGCTCCACTGGGAGCTAAATGGTCGAAAGAAGAAGCAGTGCAATTTGGTACACGCAATCAACACATGCTATATTTTTAATTTTCGTGCTACGTTTTAGTCGCACATTTGTCAACGTTTGATATCAGTATTCTAGACAAATTTTAGCTCCTTGTTATAAATCTGGCACACATCGTGGATTACTCTGGATTATCAGTGTGTCTCTTCATAGTACATTTATAATTGCAGCAGAAGTTGAACATGTATGATCATCATCATCATCATCATCATCAAGTACCATGCCTGCTGGCGTAGGTGATCGCGTCTCTCCACAACTTTCGATCTCGACGGTTATTTATGTTGACCTTCTGCCAAGCCATTCTCTTAAGCTGTCTGGTATCTTTTCTCTTTGCTTCTCTCTTTCTCTTGGTCCCTCAATTTTCCCTGTTGTTATAATATATTCCAGCCGTTCCCTTCTCATTATATGGCCAAAAAATAATTGTTTCTTCCTAATATTGGATATTAGCTCCCTTTTTCATTTGCTTCTTTCTGAACGTTTTCATTACTCTTCTTAGCTGTCCATGGTATTCTCAACATTCTTCTTAAAAAAAAAAAAAAAACCACATTTCCTGTGATTCTTTTGTCTGTTGTCCTACTGTTCATGATTCACATCTATGTGTTAAAACTGGCTCTACATAACATTTAAGAACTCTTTTTCATGTTTCTATTGTACATCACATACATATATACGATACGACATATCGGACACATGTTTTTTTTTTTAACGCGACATATATTTTGGGTGGAGAAAATATTGAACAATTACGGAGATGAAATATCTTGACAGCTTCAATGACGACATAAAACAATGATCATGGAGTGCATTATATTTGGTGAATTAAATTGATAATCAAAGGATGGAATGGGCTGAGAACTAGAGATGTGAATACGTTGATAATCACAGGGTGGAGAAGTAATGATTAAAACTATTATATGGTGATGATGGTTACAATGGTGAAATGAGCAGAGGATTAAAAGGATGATATAAAAAGATGATGATGGTAACAATGGTGAAATGAGCAGAAGATTAAAAGGATGATATAAAAAGATGATGATGGTAACAATGGTGAAATGAGCAGAAGATTAAAAGGATGATATAAAAAGATGATGATGGTAACAATGGTGAAATGAGCAGAAGATTAAAAGGATGGTATAAGATAATGATGATGGCGAAATAAGCTGATGACTACATTGAGAATTGAATGGGGTAAATAAACATGATTTTGAACACGCGAACTCAATTTTCGGTGGTTACAAACATTTTAATGCCCATACAATCATCATAAACTAAGGATGATAGTTCAGCTGTGAAGGGAACAGTTGAATGAAACTATAAACATAACATTATTGCCACACAACGCTATAATTTTAATACTGATTCAGATTTAAAATATAAAAGGTGTTTTAAAGTATACGAGTGGGGATGAGTGAAGCATTGATTAAGAGATGAGTAAAGTCGTTTTAGTGTTTACTGCATAGCCCTCCCCCCCCCCCCGCCCAAATTCCAAATGGATTCGATTCTACTTCAACCTGGTGATGACTTCAACTGAAAAAAATGAACATGGATGAATGCGTGATGATGATGTTGCCTTGGAAAAAAAGGAACATGGATGAAAGCGTGATGATGATGTTGCCTTGGTAAAAAATGAACATGGATGAAAGCGTGATGATGATGTTGCCTTCGAAAAAATGAACATGGATGAAAGCGTGATGATGATGTTGCCTTGGTAAAAAATGAACATGGATGAAAGCGTGATGATGATGTTGCCTTCGAAAAAAATGAACATGGATGAAAGCGTGATGATGATGTTGCCTTGGTAAAAAATGAACATGGATGAAAGCGTGATGATGATGTTGCCTTGGAAAAAAAGGAACATGGATGAAAGCGTGATGATGATGTTGCCTTGGAAAAAAATGAACATGGATGAAAGCGTGATGATGATGTTGCCTTAGTAAAAAAGGAACATGGATGAAAGCATGATGATGATGTTGCCTTAGTAAAAAAGGAACATGGATGAAAGCGTGATGATGATGCTGCCTTAATCTAACTCACAGGGGGACTGGTTGGCCTCGAGGAAAGACGCCGATCTCGAGACAGAGAGGTTGTGAGTTCAAATCCCGGCTGGACCAGTTGGGACTTTTATTTATGATTTCTCTCTGTGGCAACCACCCCTGGTCTCAGCAGTGAGGTCCGGCTTGAAACGTAAATTACTCATCGACGGAAAAAATATAAGTACCTCCGATGTCGGAGTTATCTGCCTGTACGGCGAAGAACCCCTGTGCACATGGCTGCCAGGGAAAAACGGATTAACATGCAACTTTCAGTTCCTAGTATATAGGGACTTCACCCAAGGTGAAAGCTGGCGAACGAAAAAAAAATCTTATTCACTGAAATCGTTATCATCATCATCATCAAGTACCGGGCCTACTGGCGTAGGTGATCATGTCTCTCCACAATTTTCGATCTCGGCAGCTATTTATCATTTCTGTTGTTGACCTGCCAAGCCATTCCCTCAAGCTGTCTGTTATTTGTTCTCTTTGCTTTCCTCTATCTCTTCGTCCCTCAATTTTTCAAGTTGTTACAATATATTCCAGCTGTTCTCTTCTCATTACATGGCCAAAAAATGATGATTGTTTCTTCCTAATATTGGAAATTGGTTCTCTTTTTGCTTTGACCTCTTTCAGAACAACTTCATTACTCTTCTTAGCTGTCCATTTTACTCTCAACATTCTTCTGTAAAATCACATTTCTACAGATTCCAGTGATTTTCGTGTCTGTTGTCCTATTGTCCATGTTTCGCATCCATATGTTAAGACTGGCCCTATGTAACATTTAAGAATTCTTTTTCTTGCTTCTATTGTCAAAAATGGATTGCATAGTATCTTCCTCATTTTTGGAAAGCTGCTTTTGCCTGAGCTATTCTGCATCTCATCTCTTTTGTACATCTTCCGTCTGAGGTTAACAAAGTTCCCAAATATTTTAATTAATTTACCTGTTTTAATATTGTTCCACTTGTCTTTATTTTGCACTGAGGTGATGTCTTTTACTTGATGACTGAAATCACATTCGCGTGTAAAGCACATAATCTAAACTTTGAATTAATTAAGGTTAGTGGGGTTTTTAAATAATTGGAAGAATTAGGGTGGGGAAAAAAACGAAAATAACGTTTTAAAATAGCTGAAATGGAAGAAGGAAATATTAACGTAATTTGAACAAGGTAAATGATATTATTTGACAGAGACACAATGACTTATTGGAAATCATATTGGAGAGGAAATATACAAGGTAAATGAGGCAGTGACAGACAATGACTAAAATAGACTGACAATATCAAGAGATGGAAATGAGATCTTATGACATCATGCACAATCAAGGCAAGAGACAGAGTGAAATGGTTCTCTATGGAGACCAGTCTTTGATGCGGATGCTGTGCAAGACAATGATGATGTGCATCTGACAAGTTGTTTTATGGTAAACTACAAAATATGGACAGTCTCATGACCAGAGGGGAAAGACCTTATAAAAATGTTGCGTGGGAAGAAGACCTGCAAAGACGTCATAAAAATGTTGCGTGGGAAAAAGACCTGCAAAGGACGTTATAAAAATGTTGCGTCGGGAAGAAGAGCTGCAAAGACGTCATTAAAATTGAGTTATTGAGTTATTGAGTTATTTGCGGGTCATCATCATTACACTCCGAACATGTCCATAGGTGTTCAGATCCCTCCTCAGCAATTCCCGCAGTGTCAAGCGACTGACGACTCCAGTTCTATGTTGGTTGATAAGTCTTCTTATACGCTCACTACGTTTCTCATTTCTGGCTGTGCCCATCTTAACTCCCATTTCCATCATCCGAAGAAGTGACGTGGATCTGTGTTTGTCGAAGTCCTGTGCTCTTCCCACATCTCGGAGGGCATTGGTGATGTCCTCCCGATCCATTGGTTGCCCATCCTCAACGACAGCACAGCTAGCCAACCTGTCTGTGTCTTTCATTTCACCGTACTCCGTCATGTCCAGGGACATAGACAAAGGTGACCTTACGTATTTTTTATTTCTGCAACGACTCTACCCATTGCATGCGTACAGAGCCCGCCTCCACTTTTTTTAAATCATGCTCACCGAATCACTCAGTATACATGCGTGGGTGTAGTCTTGTGACTATAACCATTTGAATGCCTTGGTCACTGCCATCACCTCCATTGTCATGCTACTCGTGGTCATGACGTATGCACTACTGTCTTCTTTGGCTATTCTGCCTGCCGAGCGTGCTGTAAATGCCCATGCACATCATCAAGTACCAAACCTGCTGGCGTAGGTGATCATGTCTCTCCACAATTTCGATCTCGACAGTTATTTATCATTTCTGTTGTTGACCTTCTGCCAAGCCATTCTCTTAAGCTGTCTGGTATCTTTTCTCTTTGCTTCCCTCTATCTCTTTGTCCATCAAATTTCCCATTTGTTACAATGTATATTACATATAAAGTATGTTAGATAGTGATCTTTATGATTATGAACGAACAAAAGTAAATATTAAGGATAACGGGGAGGGACCAGAAATACTCGAAGATGAAATGGAAGACGCCTTGCGCAATATGAAAGTAGGAAAAGCTCCTGCGCCAGATAATATAACTAAAGAAGAAATAGAAACAGCAAGTGGCTTTGGAATAGAATTAATAATAGTAATAATATTTATATATATATATATATATATATATATATATATATATATATATATTGAATGATCTTTTCTTCTTCTTCTTTCTTTCCTTCCTCATCTGCCTTTCAGCGTCGAGGGGAGATATAATGTGCGGTCTTTTGCTCTTTACGTCATTAAAATGTTGCGTGGGAAAGAAGAGCTGCAAATACGTCATACAAATGTTGCATGAGGATGAAGCGCTGCAAAGACATCATAAACATATTTCATGAGTAAGATGAGCTGCAAAGATGTCATTAAAATTTTGCGTGGGAAGAAAAGCTGCTAAGACGTCATACAAATGTTGCGTGGGGAAGATGAGCAGCGAAGACGTCATACAAATGTTGCGTGGGGAAGATGAGCTGCAAAATCGTCATACAAATGTTGCGTGGGGAATATGAGCAGCGCAGACGTCATACAAATGTTGCGTGGGGAAGATGAGCTGCAAAATCGTCATACAAATGTTGCGTGGGGAATATGAGCAGCGAAGACGTCATACAAATGTTGCGTGGGGAAGATGAGCTGCAAAATCGTCATACAAATGTTGCGTGGGTAATATGAGCAGCGAAGACGTCATACAAATGTTGTGTAGGGAAGAAGAGCTGCAAAAACGTCATACAAATTCTGTGTAGGGAAGATGAGCAGTGAAGACGGCATACAAATGTTGCGTGGGGAAGATGAGCTGTAAAGACGTCATATAAATGTCACGAAAGCAGCTTTATCAATCCTGACAGATGGGCTCCATCTTATGGTTGTTGCTGATAATCACTCCATCTGACGTAGCTGATTACGTGATGATGCTGTAAGATTTGCGGAACAAAGAATCGAAGGAAGTTAGCCTGAAACGATTTTATCAGTGGCCGAACTCGAGCACAATGTTATCTTTATGGAATGTTCTAAAAACTGTGCATCCGTGCCAGTAATTTAGAGTTTTTCGCTAAGCTGGTACTTTCAGTTTAGAATTGATCTCATCTTCTACTATCGTATCCACTCGTAACAGAGAATGTTTCCAATGTTATGATTATGGTTAATCAAAGGTCCTAGTATCACTGCAAACGAATTAAAATCCATAAGTGCTCAACCGCCCATGGCAGTGGAATCATCCGAATTAAAACTCATTTCATTGAAAGATCCAAACAAAGAAAGGCAGCTGCAGTCCCCACCATAGCAGCTACAGCATACACCAAAAGATATAAGGTTAAGCGGCACCGAAAGTGAAAGCAGCTGAATTTTTATTCGTCATACGATATTATCATTGATCGTAAGCAATCGAAATATCGAAACATGATCCAGATGAAAAACACAGCTCACGGTGTGCACAGAGCACTGAAATCAGTAGCTCCGACAGCAAACCGGACTTGGAATATGAGAAACTGTAACAAGGAACACCTTTCAGACTGAGCCTGAATGGTTCCTGCCGCCTATCGGCCATATTAACGGGAAGTAAATGCTTCCAATGTGGTATTTAGAAACATTAATGCGCATGCAGCAAAGTTGGAAACTAAACAAACAAGGATAGAGAGAGTTGAAGTTATTGAGTGTTGGTTTGTTTTATTACAAATGTCATATATTTGTACAATAGTCAATCTATTTTAACAACTCAAAACAAATTTTAAAAATAACAGTTTAACAGGCTATCGACTCACAGATGCTAAAACAGTCGTCCTCTACTTGATTAATTTGCGAACTTGCAATGCAAGAAATATTTGCAGTTAAATTTTCATATTCTTGGTTTATTTTTGCACACTCTAAAGCCATGGTTTCCGGTTTGAACAAATCATCAAATAGTTCTGGTTCATTAACGGAGAAATTCTCAAAATCAATCTCGTTCGTAGAAAAAATCACTTCTTCCCGTTGCAGAATTTGTTCTATTAAACTATGCACAGAACCCCTTTTGAAACCATTTGAACAAAAGCCTAAGTTTCTGTCAAACAAACTTGGTAATGTACTAACACTTTTGAGATTTTCAAAATGTCTTGTGTGTATGCTGGTGTTGCTGTCTGTACATGTTGTCATATAGTCGTAGTTTAATTTTGTTTTATCACGGCTTACATCATGTTCTTTCCGTTCTTTTAATTCTTTCCCGTTCAAAATAATTTGATATTTACAGTTTTGTAAACCATTTTTGCTGGCAAGTACATTGTCCAGTACGAGTTCGATTTTTAAATCATTTTGCTGGAACTCCTGCTTGAAACTTTTACTGGTAAAGTCTGGGCGTGATTTGTAGTTCTTTGAATTATATAAGAGATGTAATGATTCGTTTGAGACATGTGGTGTGGAGATTAGAAGATCGGATGCGTTGTCGTTTGATGAGAAGTCAGAATTTCTATTTGTGCAACATTCTGAACGTAGTTTTGTTTTCCTGCCGTTACAGAGGTATGAGCTGTCTTGGGCGATATGTGGAAGCTGTCCCTGGCTGTTCTTGCTGGCTTCAATTATATATTTCGTTTCTGGTGATGCATTTAGTTGTGTTTTATTTGAAACTGTGAAAGAAATAATGAACTTGCTTTAGACAATGCTGCAACGTTTGTTTATTATTGTGTAGATACATCGTATGGAAGTTATATGGTTACTGATGCATACATCTTTACAAACTTTGTCATGAAATCTCTTTATTTTATTAATTATGGTAGGATATTTTCAATCCTGTAAATGTTCAGATATAAATGGCGAGATTTGATCAAATTGCACAGAACAGAGACAAATGGCGAGATTTGATAAAATATCTTTAAAAGAATTGAAAAATGCTAGAATACAAATTTAGATAAGAGAAGGAGTATCTTGGTCTACGCCCCATGGGCCGGCTTCGGCTCGAAAGGTCAATAGATAGATAGAAATGTTCAGAGACGTTTAAATGTAGAATTCGTGGCAAGAGTTTCTCAAATATATTTATAATACAGAAATATAATAAAAGAAGGATATGTGGGGGTCTTGTTAGTCTAATCTAGAGATAAAACCACCAGCCTCTGAGCAAGAAATTACCATATTCTAATCCTGCTAAAGATGGTGGACATTTTTTTCACTTCGAATCTGTGGTTTCTCACCCCAGGTCTCTAATTAGTGAGATCTTAGCCCTCTCGGATAACAGTTGACAACAGGAGATTCCGTGTGTTCCCTGCGCACGTTAAAGAACCATCATCATCATCATCGAGTTCTTTCTCCGCAACGAAGGTTGGCTACCATGGAGCACCATTCTGCTCTGTCTCTTGCTTTGATGGTGCAGGTTGTCATAGGCTGATTTGTCCATCTTTTGATGTTACTCGTCCATGTTAGTCTTGGTTTGCCTCTGCCTCTTTTACCTTGTATTTCCCCTCCAAGATTAATTTTAGTAGGCTGTTGTGTCTTTTAACATGGCCCAAAAATCGCATTTGTCTTGTTTGAATTGTGCTTAGTAGTTCTCTTTTCATTTTTAGTTGTTTTAAGACTTCATTGTTTGTTTTCTTTTCCTTCCATCCAGTTCTACCTATTCTTCTATATATCCACATTTCAAAGGCTTCAATTCTCTGTTCTGTTTTCTTGTCTAATGTCCTTGTTTCTGCACCATGTAGGAATATTGAGAAGATGTAACAATTTGCTATTCTTAGTTTTAGCTTGGTGTTATTTGTTTTGATGTTAGTATGTTCTTCATGACATTAAAATTACTTTTTGCCATTCCTATTCTTTTGTTTAATTCAGTTTTACATTTTCCATCACTGGTTATAGTATGTCCAAGGTAGTTGTAGTTCTGAACTGTCTCCATGTCTATTCCTTTAATTTTGATATCCATTTGTGGGTTTTGAGTATTTCCTTTGTTTATGATCATAGTTTTAGTCTTTTGATATTCATATCTAGTCCATATTTTTTGCTTGTCATGTTTATTTCATTAAGTAATTGTTGTAGATCTTTAGGATTTTCTGCTAGTAGTACAGTATCGCCAGCATATCTTAGGTTATTGATTATCTTGCCATTAATTTGTAGGCCTGGCATGTCTATGTTGTTTTTTTAAAGATTTGCTCAGTGTATAGATTGAACAAGCTTGGTGATAGGATGCATCCCTGTCTTACTCCTCTTTTTATATCAATGGGTGTAGAGTTCTCTTTGTTATGTTTTATTATTGCTGTTTGCTCCCAGTATAGATTACATATTAGTCGTATGCCCATGTCATCTAGATGTATCTCTTTTAGGCATTCTATAAGCTGTTTGTGGTGTACTCTATCAAAAGCTTTGGTGTAGTCTTTGAAGCAGGCATATATTGGTTTGTTTACTTCTGTATACTTTTCCTTTTGATTTATGTTCTCTTGCAGAATATGGCTTCTTTCGTCCCACTATTTTTCCTAAATCCAAATTGCTGCTCATCTAATTCAGTATTGATTTAATTATGTATCCTTCCTTTTATTCTGAATATATTAAAGTTGGCGTCCGTGTGTGGACAGTGTTTTCCGTTACAGCGTGTTACAGAACCATTGACAATTAAATGTTGAAAAGAGTAAGACAAGCGGTCACCTATCGGGGCAGAATTGTTAGGAAAAAATCTGCACAAAATGCCGGACTCTCGATGATAAGATCATGAATAGCTCTGAAGTGGGAGGCTATAGCAACAGTTTCCGGCTCACACTGCGGAAAGCCTCAACTGATTGCTCAGGATGCCAGTGTGTACCGGGGATAATACATATATCCTTGAACCAGTCCTTGAAGAAAGAAATACACAAGGCCCACTCCTTGTCATAGGTTAAAAGCTTGTGAGCGCAAATAAACAAATAATAAAAGAATGAAAGAATGAATAATTCTGACAGAAATATGCTAAATTTAACTTTTCACTGGATTACTTTTCATAGCTCGGAATGACAACCAATATAATTTCTTTTACTTAAAATATTTAGATTGAAATTACATTTATCTATTAGTTTAGTTTTAGGAAGATTAAAGGTATATTAGGAAGAAACAATAATCATTTCTTGGCCATGCAATGAGAAGGGAACAGCTGGAATATTTTGTGACAACTGACAAAATTGAGGGATGAGGAGATAGAGGGAAGCAAAGAGAAAAGATACAATACAGCTTAAGCGAATGGCTTGGCAGAAGGTCAACAACAGAAATGATAAATAATTGTTGAGATCGAAAGTTGTGTAGAGACATGATCACCTACGCCAGCAGGCATGGCACTTGATGATGATGATCAGTTGCGTACTGAGATTATGTAAATAAAATGTGTCAATGCGTTAGTTATGTGCATAAAGGGCAACATAAACATTTTCCCACAAGTTCTTGCTTTTTTTTTCTAATTGAATAGTTTATTTAGAGTAGATAACACCAGGACTAAAACTAAGAATAGCAAAATGTTACATCTTCTCAATATTGCCATATGGCGAAGAAACATGGGCATTAGACAAGAAAACAGAACAGAGAATTGAAGCCTTTGAAATGTGGATATATAGATGAATAGGTAGAATTGAATGGAAGGAAAAGAAAACAAACAGTGAAGTCTTAAAACAACTAAAAATGAAAAGAGAACTACTAAACACAATTCAAACAAGACAAATGCTATTTTTGGGCCATGTTAAAAGACACAACAGCCTACTAAAAGTAATCCTGGAGGGGAAAATACAAGGTAATAGAGGCAGAGGCAGACCAAGACTAACATGGACGAGTAACATTAAAAGATGGACAAATCAGCCTATGACAACCTGCACCATCAAAGCAAGAGACGGAGCAAAATGGCGCTCCATGGTAGCCAACCTTCGTTGTGTAGATGGCACTCGATGATAATTTAGAGTATCCACATGCAGGTGGTCATGCCAAAAGTTGCATCTCAAGCATCACAATGACAAGGAGACAATTTCTCTGGAATATAGAGAATTCAGGTTAGTCCCCATGTATGCTCATCTGCACACCTGTTGCGTCGGCAAATTCACAGGAAACGTGGTCAGTATCACGCCAAACCTGTCCCAAACTTTTGAAAAAACATGGACAATTGATAAGATGCTAACGGAACTAGAATAAGTGCCGAGTTTTATCAAGAAATATGATAACTGTTAAACAGAATTAATTATATATGTTTACTTTAATGTGAAATAATACGTTTCTTGTTATCCCTGTCTTATCGATGATATTAAATACTTTACTTAGACGTTGTTATAACGAAATATATAATTTTTATATATATATATATATATATATATATATATATATATATCATATTTTGGTAGTTTTTCATCAAAGACCATGTTTGCTGGAGAAAGGTATCAAATCTCTCCACAGACATGCTTGACTTCACAATTTTATCAATTCAGTTTTAACTTTCAAAAATAATATTTTCTATACTCTCTAGTACATTTTCTTTCTGTTTCTTACTGTCTCTCCAACCCTCACCTTTTCATATTTATAACCATATAATTCAATCGTACCCATCTTAACCTTCTTTTTTATTCCTGCCTCATTTGCTTTTCAGCGTCGAGGGGAGATAATTTGCGATCTTTTGTTTTTCTGTTGGCCCCTGCTGCTGTTATGTTTCCTGGTGTTTCTTATATTCCATCAATCCATCTTTTTCGTGGTCTCTCGTGAGTTTGGAGTTCTCGCAACGTTGATTGAAGACTCGTTGTGTTGGATTTTGGTTTTTCTGTCTTATCACATGGCCAAACGATTTTATCTGTTGCTACTTTATGTATTCTATGGCGGGTATTATTTCTAACTTTTTTCTTAGTTCTTCATCTCTGGTTTTAAATCTCTTGTCCTTTTATTCGTCGTTAGTATTTATTTTTCTTATCTCGCAACGTTGATTGAAGACTCGTTGTGTTGGATTTTGGTTTTTCTGTCTTATCACATGGCCAAACGATTTTATCTGTTGCTACTTTATGTATTCTATGGCGGGTATTATTTCTAACTTTTTTCTTAGTTCTTCATCTCTGGTTTTAAATCTCTTGTCCTTTTATTCGTCGTTAGTATTTATTTTTCTTATTGCTCTTGAGTCTAAAGCCGAGCACAAAGTTTAGATAAAGATTGTTTTGTAAAGTGCCCGTTTTGCATATAGTGTTATTTCCTTGTTTGACAATAGTGGTGATAGCTGTCCGATGATTTGACAAGCTATGTTGCATTTTGAGTCTATTTCTGCTGATTGTGGTTTGTCCTTTTTCACTAGACTTCCTATATATATATAAATTCCTCCACTTGTTTTAATTGTCTGCCATCTAAAGTTATGTTGATGCACCCTTCTTATTATTTGGTAAAAATTGTGGTTTATTTGCTTTTGATTTTGGTAATAATTACCAAATTTTAATTAAAAAAAAAAGGGGTATAGTAACAGCTTTACGTAGTAATTAACAAAACAAAAGTCGACGTTTCGGCCAAGTAGGCTTTCAGCTAGAACAACAAACAACAACACACAAAGATATATATATATATCAGGATATGCAGACAAATCTAACAACATGGCGATAATATGGTAGATACTCAAGAAAGGAAATAAAAAAGGTCACTTCCATGTGGTCCAGAGTTTGTTAATTACCACGTAAAGCTGTTACCATACCACTTTTTTCTTCTTTTTTTTTTAAATTGTCATTCATCATCATTGAGTGCCGTCTCCGCATCGAAGGTTAGCTACCATGGATCACCATTCCACTCTGTCTCTTGCTTTGATGGTGCAGATTATCATAGGTTGACTTGACCATCTTTATATGTTACTCGTCCATGTTAGTCTTGGTCTGCCTCTGCCTCTTTTATACCTTATATTTTCCCTTCCAATATTACTTTTATTAGGCTGTTGTGTCTTTTAACATGCCCCAAAAATTTCATTTGTCTTGTTTGAATTGTGTTTAGTAGTTCTCTTTTCATTTTTAGAAGTTTCAAAACTTCATCGTTTGTTTTTTTTCCTTCCATCCAAATCCACCTATTCTTCTATAAATCCATATTTCAAAAGCTTCAATTTTTCTGTTCTGTTTTCTTGTCTAATGTCCATGTTTCTGCACCAAACAGGAATATTGTGAAGATGTAACGGAAGAATTTCTCTCCATGGCTTTCTTTGCAATGTTACATAATGAGGCTCCAATCTCTTTCACGGTGGTCTGCCATATTCGCCTTTCGTGCTCTGAATATGCCTCATGTGTACCACACACTTCGCTGTTGTCGCTTTCTAGACCGTTGAATCATTTCTTATTCTTCCGCCCCATACACCATCACAGACATTATCATCCGCTTTACAGCAGCTTCACATCTCTATGCACCTTAATGCCTTTACTCCTCTTTCCAACTGTCCAAGATATTCTAAACATTCATTTGTAATTAATGTAGCCTTCAATGATGTTCTTACCATTTGTTCATATTTGTATCCAGATTCGTTATCATATTAAGCCCTATGTTAAATATATATATATATATATAACAATGCTGAATTTTTGTTCAACTTCCAAGAATTTTTTTGTTTCATTTCCACAGCCAAAGTTGGGCTCCAAAATATGTGTTCCACTCCTTAGAAAATCTTCTGCTTCCGGTAGTTTCTAAAAAAGTTCTCCACGTCTGTATGTATGTTGGGGTGGAGGTGAGGCTGTGGTGTTAGAGCCCATATTTTCAGTAATCAACAGCACACTTTATGGGAAATGTGGTCGTTACTACGTCTGGCTGCTCTAATTTCCCACAAATAAAGACCCTGTATATACTTGAGGCTGGGTGAACCTATGAGCCGTCGATCGAACCTCATCGATTTAAGTTAACCGCCAATAATTTATATCTCATGTATTAAAAGAATGTTAACAATTAACGTCAAATTGATCTTATACTGGTACAGAGAAGATTCAGGAATGGGCTAACATCTGTTAAAACAAGACCAGGAGCAGATTGCAACAGTGACCATGTACCAGTAGTTGGGAAGATAAGAATAAAGCTTCAGAAGACAGAAATCCCCAAGAAAACTAAAATTAGAACTAGACATGCTTACAGTAGATAAACAGATGAACGATAAGTACAGTACGATAGTGCAAAATAGATATAAAGCTATTGAGAAAATACAGGACATCGAGGAGCAATGGGAAATGCTCAAACAATCGATTCAACAAACATCAAAAGAAGTCATACCAGTGACTAAAAGAATCAATAAAAAGAAATAGATGACAGAGGAGATAATAGAACTAAAGGGCGAAAGACGAAAAGATAAGAAAGAAGAACGGACATACAAACTATTGTACAAAGAGATCCAAAACAAATGCAGAGAAGCAAAGGAAGGATGGTTAAAGCAAAAATGTGAAGAAATGGAAAAAACAACAAAAGAAAGACTCAAATTGTATGTACAATCAGTTAAATGAATTAACAGGAAAAAAAGAAGTCAAAGTTTCAGGATGTGTGAAATCAAAGGATGGAAATATAATAATGGGACAGGAGAAGATAAAGGAAAGATGGACAGAATATATCAGTCAACTTTATGATGATGAAAGACCAGAGCTAAACAATTCAAATAAAGACACAGCCCATCAATAATGCAGAGTGAAGTGGAGGACGCAATTCAACACAAGAAAAGAGGCAAAGCTCCAGGTCACGACAATATAACAATTGAAGAGGTAAATGCATTAGGAGAGCTAGGAGTACAAGTCATAACAAAACTACAATATATAAAACTAGGAGTCAGACAAGGCTGTGTTCTGTCGCCGGATTTGTTTTCACTTTACAGCGAAATTATTACGAGATCTATAGTAGACAAAAAAGGAATTGAAGTCAACTGTCACAACATAAATAATTTGTGATATGCAGATGACACAGTCTTAATGCAGAGACAGAGAATGAACTACAAGAAATGATAGACATAATAAAGAAAGCAAAAAGAAAGGTCTCAGTCTGAATAATAAGAAAACAGAATTACTGGTCATATCGAAGAAACAATCATAACCATCATGCAGCACAAAAATAAACGAGACAAATCTGAAACAAGTGTAACGTTTCAAATACTTGGGCACAATAATAACATCAGATGGGAGATACACCACAGAAATAAAAAGCAGAATAGCTCAGGCCAAAATAGCATTTCAGAAAATGAAAAATATCTTATCCAACAAATCTATGTCAATAGAAGTGAGAAAAAGTTCATCGGTGCTATATAGAACCAATTCTGACCTATGGAAGCGAATCATGGACAGCAGACAAACAAATGAAAAGACGATCAGAGGCCACAGAGATGGGATTTCTCAGAAGAATGTTGAAAGTTCCCTGGACAGTTAAAAAGACCAATGAGGAAACTCTCAAAGCGGCCAACACTAAAAGTGAGCTACTTAAAACATCAGAAAGAAACAAACAACATTTTTGGGCACATCACGAGAAGAAGAAAGTTGGAATACTTGGTTACAACAGGCAAAAAAAGGAAAGAGAGATCGTGGACGACAAAGAGAGACAATATTGGAAAGCTTGGTGTCATGGCATGGACAACAGTCAACAACAGAACTGATACGATGCACTCTAGATAGAAGATTGTGGAAGGACATAATCGCCGACGCGAACCGGTATGGCACATGATGATGACGAACAATTAACAAATGGAGAATTTTATATTAAAATTGATATGGAAGTCGTGTAATTAAACTGACAAGTGAGAGGATTTTAGTTCAAGATACGTAATGAGTGGTAGATAACATAGAAACAGATAAACGGACAGTGAAAAAACAACAACAAAAACCTCATCATCTTCATCATCAAGTACCGGGCCTACTGGCGTAGGTGATCATGTCTCTCCACAACTTTCGATCTCGGCAGCTATTTATCATTTCTGTTGTTGACCTTCTACCAAGTCATTCTATTAAGCTGTCTGTTATTTTTTCTCTTTGCTTCCCTCTATCTCTTCATCTCTTAATTTTCCCAATATTAATAAATTAATTAATTAACTCTTAATTTTGTTGCAATATATTCCAGTTGTTCTCTTCTCATTACATGGCCCAAAAATGATGATTGTTTCTTCCTAATATTGAAAATTAGCTCTCTTTTTGCTTTCACTTCTCTCAGAACATCTTCATTACTCTTCTTAGCTGTCCTTGGTGCTCTCAACATTCTTCTGTAAAACCACATTTCTACAGCCTCCAATGATTTTCTTGTCTGTTGTCCTATTGTCCATGATTCGCATCCATATGTTAAGACTGGCTCTACATAACATTTAAGAACTCTTTTTCTTGCTTCAATTGTCAAAAATGGATTGCATAGTATCTTCCTCATTTTTTGGAAAGCTGCTTTTGCCCGAGCCATTCTGCATCTCACATCTTTTGTACATCTTCCGTCTGAGGTTAACAAAGTTCCCAAATATTTAAATTCATTTACCTGTTTTAATATTGTTCCACTTGTCTTTATTTTGCACAGAGGTAATGTCTTTTTCTTTGTTGTTACCATTACCTCTGTCTTTTTGCTATTAAGGCTGAGTCCTTTATTTTTGCTTTCTTTCACTATAATGTCCAACATTTCTTGTAACTCATTTTCACTCTTAGCGATTAAGACTGTATCATCAGCATCTATATATCTATTGTTTTTTCGAGCCGAAGACGGCACATAGGGCAGAACCACAATCTCAACAACAGAAACCCTGCATGCCAAAATGGCACATATTGCAGAGATCACCGCTGTCATCAGCATACCTTAGATTATCTATGTTATGACCTCCAATTGTTATTCCAGGCATGTCCCTTATGAATCTTAAAATAATTTCACTATAATTATTAAACAAATCTGGTGACAGCACACAACCTTGTCTAACACCCTGTTTTATTTGTTAAAACATTCACAAATGGTTTCCAGTTCTTATGGCCGCTGTTTGTTGCCAGTACATGTTCTTTATTAATCTTAGATCTTTGCTGTCTACGTTTATGCTTTCTAAAATTTTGATTATTTCTTGGTGCTTTACTTTGGCAAATGTCTTGGTGTAATCTATGAAACATAGGTATAGATCTGTATAGGTATAGATCTGTATAGGTATAGATCTGTATAGGTATAGAACAAAAACCTAATAGTCGAATAAGAAAGAAATTGTTTGATTCAGAACGCAAAAGAAAATTAACAAGTAATTACTTTTCTTCCGACGTCGTATCTTGATAATCACCAATCCCCCAGAGAGAAGTAGGAAAACAACAAATGTGCTGCTGCATGCCCAGATTACATTGTTGTAGTCCATTTTGTTATTTGCATCTTTCAAAGGTGAATTTGCTGATGTTGTAAAAAGGAATGAGTTGATTATTGAAAGTTAAAGATAAATTTAATGTGAACATATTCATCATTTTAATCACATCAGTGTGAATATCAACACATAATTGTACTTAGTGTAGATTCAACCAATAGCTGCTGACATAATAAACCGAACATTTGGATAGTAACACTAGTATTAGTATCAGATAGACTAAAATTATAACATAATACAAATTGGAAAATGTCGTTATAGTAAAAATGGTACAAATTATATATCAATAATATTTCTTATTATTCTTCTACGTTCGTCGACAATAACTTCTCTTTGTCGTCCAAACTTTGAAATGGTCGTAGAAGTGTTGTAAAGTTGCTTGCAGATTTATTCCTATATATCGTCATCTCTCGGCTCAACTCTCAGTGTGTAGTCACTTAGAGCTGTAGAGAGATGTCAATTGTTGGTAGTCACTTAGAGTTGTGTTGTCAATTGTTGGTAGTCACTTAGAGCTGTAGAGAGATGTCAATTGTTGGTAGTCACTTAGAGTTGTGTTGTCAATTGTTGGTAGTCACTTAGAGTTGTGATGTCAATTGTTGGTAGTCACTTAGAGCTGTAGAGAGATGTCAATTATTGGTAGTCACTGAGAGTTGTAGAGAGATGTCAATTGTTGGTGGTCACTTAGAGTTGTGATGTCAATTGTTGCTAGTCACTTAGAGTTGTAGAGAGATGTCATTTGTTGGTAGTCACTTAGAGCTGTAGAGAGATGTCAATTGTTGGTAGTCACTGAGAGTTGTAGAGAGATGTCAATTGTTGGTAGTCACTTAGAGCTGTAGAGAGATGTCAATTGTTGCTAGTCACTTAGAGCTGTAGAGAGATGTCAATTGTTGGTAGTCACTGAGAGTTGTAGAGAGATGTCAATTGTTGGTGGTCACTTAGAGCTGTAGAGAGATGTCAATTGTTGGTAGTCACTGAGAGTTGTAGAGAGATGGCAATTGTTGGTGGTCACTTAGAGTTGTGATGTCAATTGTTGGTAGTCACTTAGATCTGTAGAGAGATGTCAATTGTTGGTAGTCACTTAGAGCTATAGAGAAATGTCAATTGTTGGTAGTCACTTAGAGCTGTAGAGAGATGTCAATTGTTGGTAGTCACTTAGAGTTGTAGAGAGATGTCAATTGTTGGTAGTCACTTAGAGCTGTAGAGAGATGTCAATTGTTGGTAGTCACTTAGAGTTGTAGAGAGATGTCAATTGTTGGTAGTCACTTAGAGCTGTAGAAAGATGTCAATTGTTGGTAGTCACTTAGAGCTGTAGAGAAATGTCAATTGTTGGTAGTCACTTAGAGTTGTAGAGAGATGTTAATTGTTGGTAGTCAATTATAGCTGTAGAGAAATGTCAATTGTTGGTAGTCAATTATAGCTGTAGAGAGATGTCAATTGTTGGTAGTCACTTAGAGCTGTAGAGAAATGTCAATTGTTGGTAGTCAATTATAGCTGTAGAGAAATGTTAATTGTTGGTAGTCACTTAGAGCTGTAGAAAGATGTCAATTGTTGGTAGTCACATAGAGCTGTAGAGAAATGTCAATTGTTGGTAGTCACTTAGAGCTGTAAAGAGATGTCAATTGTTGGTAGTCACTTAGAGTTGTAGAGAGATGTCAATTGTTGGTAGTCACTTAGAGTTGTAGAGAGATGTCAATTGTTGGTAGTCACTTAGAGTTGTAGAGAGATGTCAATTGTTGGTAGTCAATTACAGCTGTAGAGAAATATCAATTGTTGGTAGTCACTTAGAGCTGTAGAGAGATGTCAATTGTTGGTAGTCAATTATAGCTGTAGAGAGATGTCAATTGTTGGTAATCACTTAGATTTGTATAGAGATGTCAATTGTTGGTAGTCACTTAAATTTGTTGAGAGATGTCAATTGTTGGTAGTCAATTAGAGTTGTAGAGTGATGTCAATTATTGGTAGTCACTTAGAGTTGTAGAGAGATGTCAATTGTTGGTAATCACTTAGAGTTGTAGAGAGATGTCAATTGTTGGTAGTCATTTAGAGTTGTAGAGAGATGTCAATTGTTGGTAGTCACTTAGAGTTGTAGAGAGATGTCAATTGTTGGTAGTCACTTAGAGCTGTAGAAAGATGTCATTTGCTGGTAGTCACTTAGATCTGTAGAGGGATGTCAATTGTTGGTAGTCACTTAGATCTGTAGAGAGATGTCAATTGTTGGTAGTCACTTAGAGCTGTAAAGAGATGTCAATTGTTGGTAGTCACTTAGGGCTGTAGAGTGATGTCAACTGTTTGTAGTCATTTAGATCTGTAGAGAGATGTCAATTGTTGGTAGTCACTTAGAGCTGTAGAGAGATGTCAATTGTTGGTAGTCAATTATAGCTGTAGAGAGATGTCAATTGTTGGTAATCACTTAGATTTGTATAGAGATGTCAATTGTTGGTAGTCACTTAAAGTTGTTGAGAGATGTCAATTGTTGGTAGTCAATTAGAGTTGTAGAGAGATGTCAATTGTTGGTAGTCACTTAGATTTGTAGAGAGATGTCAATTGTTGGTAGTCACTTAGAGTTGTAGAGAGATGCCAATTGTTGGTAGTCATTTAGAGTTGTAGAGAGATGTCAATTGTTGGTAGTCACTTAGAGTTGTAGAGAGATGTCAATTGTTGGTAGTCAATTATAGCTGTAGAGAGATGTCAATTGTTGGTAGTCACTTAGATCTGTAGAGAGATGTCAATTGTTGGTAGTCACTTAGATCTGTAGAGAGATGTCAATTGTTGGTAGTCACTTAGAGCTGTAAAGAGATGTCAATTGTTGGTAGTCACTTAGGGCTGTAGAGTGATGTCAACTGTTTGTAGTCATTTAGATCCGTAGAGAGATGTCAATTGTTGGTAGTCACTTAGAGCTGTAAAGAGATGTCAATTGTTGGTAGTCACTTAGGGCTGTAGAGTGATGTCAACTGTTTGTAGTCATTTAGATCCGTAGAGAGATGTCAATTGTTGGTAGTCACTTAGAGCTGTAGAGAGATGTCAACTGTTTGTAGTTTTTTCTTAGTGTAGGAAAATTTTTATATTGTGTGTGTGTGAATGTGCGTGTGTGAGAGAGAAAGAGAGAGAGGGCGAGAGAGAGAGTGTGTGTGTGAATGTGCGTGTGTGAGAGAGAAAGAGAGAGAGTGTGTTTTATGCTACTATGAAGAAGTTAAAATTACTCTTTCTCTAATTATGCTTGTCTAATCTCGAGTACATAGAAAAAAAAGTTGAATGCATTCGAAAATAAATGTCTAAGGAAAATACTTGGTATAGCGTGGAACGAATTCAAAACAAACGAGGAAATTAGAGAAACCGCCAATCAACCACTAATATCTTCAGTAATAAAGAAAATACGATGGTTATATGTTGGACATGTGACGAGAAGGGATAATAAACGAATAGCAAAGCAAGCCCTCATGTGGGAAACATCAAGTAAGAGGAAAAGAAAAAGACCAGAGAGACACTGAGAAGAACATTGATTAGAGTGGCAAGAGCAGCAGGAATCGGCTCCCTCAATGAGATGGAGCTGCTTGCACAGAACAGAAACAAATGGCGAGATTTGATAAAAGACCTTAACAAGGATTGAAAGCTGCTAGAATAAAAAATTAGATAAGAGAATGAGTATCTAGACCTACGCCCTAAAGGGCCGGCTACGGCTCGAAAGGTCAATAGACAGACAGACAGATAGAATCTCGAGTGGTTGTCAATATTGTTTTTCTCAAGTTCCGAGATTGGAAACACTGTTCCAAAATTATAAGTGAAAGTAATATTTTGATTATTTTATTAGAGGGAAACAACTTTTATAATTAACAACACTGATTGTTTTTGCTAATATATAAAATAGAACTGTTGGCTAAAACTTAAGTAGACTAAATAAAAAAACAAGAAAAACTGTCACAAATTTATAAAATATACTATGCATTGCATTTAGTCAAATACTACTAAACATGGGCAACCTTGTGAGTGAAGTTCAGGCCCTACCCTCATTAAACTAGAAGGCGTTCTATATAATCTATTGTTGAATTCTTCCTCTCCTTCCTTTTTTCCGTCTCACTCCTTTCACATTCATTCCACTCTCTTTTCTGTCTTCCATTCTCTGTCACTAAAAATATTTTTACATTGAATACTTCTCAATATACTTCTGAATACAAATTAGGTATTTTATATAATTGTATCTGACCATCGGCATCCTCTTTTCAGATCTGACACTTTAAAAAAATGGTTGCCCACCCTTGTTTTAATACATACCTGATGTATTGTAAACTGATGCGACTGTGGTGTCATATGTGTCAACCTCTGGATCCTGACGGGTTTGTTTGTCATTGTACATGGGAGATTGCTGTGTGACGCTGTTTTCATCTGCTGAGATGATGCTTTCAGCAGTTCTGGCATTGGAATCTTTCGTTTCTGCTAACGCTTAACAACAAGACGAAAGGATAAATTCCTTCATCTATTAAAGCAGTTAAATGATTTAAAATTTAAAAAAAAGGAAAAAAATGTAAAATGTTAAAAAAGTTTAAAAATGGTTCGGTCACGTGACAAGGTAAAACGAACAAAACACAACACAACGAGCCTTCAACAAACGTTGTGAGAACACCAGACCCAAGGGTCGACCACGAAAAAGATGGATCGATGGAATACTAGAAGCACTAGGAAACATAACAGCAGCAGAGTCGAACAGAAGAGCAAAAGACCGCAAATTATATCTCCCCTCGACGCTGAAAGGCAGATGAGGAAGGAAAGAAGAAGAAGAAGATTAAAGCAGTGAATTAGCAAAAGAACCAGATAAATGTACAAGATAACAATTATTTGTCAGTCTCAATAAGGCGGTAAAATTAAGTGCATGAGAAAATAAAGTACATGGACAGTGAATGATTTAACAAAGTACATGGACAGGGAGTGATTTAAAAAAGTGCATGGACAAGGAATGATTTAACAAGTAAATGGACAGGGGATGATTTAACAAAGTACATGGACAGGGAATGATTTAACAAAGTACATGGACGGGGAGTGACTTAATCAGGAACATGGACAGGGAGTGACTTAATCAAGTACATGGACAGGGAGTGACTTAATCAAGTAAATGAACAGGGAGTAACTTAATCAAGTACATGAACAGGGAGTGGCTTAATCAAGTATACGGACAGGAAGTGATTTTAAAAAGTGCATGGACAGGGAATGATTTAACAAAGTACATGGACAAGGAATGATTTAATAAAGTACATGGACATGAAGTGATTTAATAAAGTAAAGATGGAACTTCCAGACCCAGTTCATAACCTCAACTGACCAGCTTCTATGTTTAACTGGTTTTCAGTATAAATAAAATATTATTTTTCCGAGAAAGAGAGTCGGCCTTGCTTTTTACAGACCACATTACCTTAGACGTTGCTATGAAGAAAAGTATGGACAATAAATCAACTTTTCTACTGTGAAAGGTCTTTGAATGTGAACCGATTTTGTGATGGTAACCAAACCACCAATAGATAAGTTGATGGTCATAACAAAATTATTATGGGGTAATAATGTCATGCCATCTCTATGAAACAATGTGTGAATGGCAATATATTTTAATATTCATATAATTAAAAACTTCCCTCAAACAATTACATGCAAACTGCATTCAAAACACGCTATGGAAGAGTGTTTGTAATAGATCATTTAATTTATGTATTGTTAAAAATATAAATCATGTACACTCGATGCATAACAAGGTTTCTTGGATTTAGAGAAAATATTTTCCTTTGTGAGGATTTGAAAAAATTCACCAGATAATTGGGGAAGAGTAAAATGTGCTGCAATGCTACAAGCCAAGAGTTAAAGTCTATAACATTTACTGTTAAAGATCTAATCATTAGTAATAAACTGAGAGTTCTTGAGTGTCTTTGTTTCTGACGCTTCTGTTGCGTTGCAGAAAGTGTGAGTAATATGGGCTCAAAACTCCAGATAGCACCTCCATTGAAAGTAATCAGCGGTCCCTAGATGACTAGTTACGTCAGAATCACTGGGAGACAATATTATAACATGTCAATGAATTGAATTGCCTGAGACCAATATTAATTTCCGATTGTTGAGAATTACAGCAGAGGTGAGGTATGGAACAGCTCAATTAAAGGCTGAATTCCAAAGATTGAAATGGGCGTTAGGCAATATAAGTTTTGAAAGTAAAGATAAGGACAAAGAAAAGTTCTTTATTGCTATGTAGAGCCAATCTTCAGGTAAGGAAGTGAATTATGGACAAAAGGACAACAGACGAGAACGTTTCTGAAGGCCACAAAAATGTGGTTTTGCAGAAGAATATTGTGAGTACCGTGACAATTATGTTGAGTAACAAGGACCTTATAAAAGAAGCTAAAGCAAAGAAGTAAATTTGATGCCACCATCTGGTATAAACTCTTGTTTAAATTAATGAGACGGATACAGACGAAAGAAATTGTGACAACTGAAAAAAAATGAGCGAAGACGAGATAAAGAAAAAAAATAAAAGAAAAGCTAACAGACTTTTAAAAAGAAGGATCTAGTAGGAAGGTGATAAGAGAACTGATAAACAGCTGCAGTGATGGAAGATTTTGAAGAGACACGGTAGCCTATGACAACATACACGGTAGCTATTAATAACTTCTTTTCATGGACCCTTATGCCCTAGACTATATTCTAGATTTTCTTTAAAAAGCATTTACTGTGTTTTGTTTTGTTTTGTTTTGTTTGTTTGTTTGTTTGTTTGTTTGTTTGTTTTTTTTTTTGGGGGGGGGGGGGCAAAAATGAAATAACGTAAATGCGAATAGTCAACGGCAACATTAATTAATAAACGTACTGAAGATATTATTTTTTTTCGTTTGCCAGCTTTGACCTCTGACGAAGTCCTTAGAGTCTAGGAACTGAATATTGCGTGCTAATTCATTTCTCCCTGGCAGCCGTGTGCACAGGGGTCCTTTGCCGTACACGCAGATAACTCCGACTTCGGAGGTACTCATATTGTCAGAGTCAACCCGGTCGTTGCTGAGACCAGGGTTGGTTGCTGCAGAGAGAAATCATAAATACAAATCCCAACCGGTGATAGCTGGGATTTGAACCCACAACCTCTCTGTCTCGAGGCCGGCGTCTTGCCTCGAGACCAACCAGTCCCCGAGATATTAGAATGAAAATGAAACATTGATGGCTTTAAAGTTAGTAAAACGAAGACTTGAAATTGATGATTTCCAAAAACAAAGAAAAGGCCAGGGGCATTTAATTATATATATTCTGATGAGAGTAAGGCACTGTAGCTGTATGGTTAGTGCGCTTGCCTGCTGCTCGGTGAGTCAGGACTTTTTTGTCATATGTGGCCCATATTTGGATGAACCTGAACTGCTTCGGAGTTTGCCGAACCTTTTTAAATTGCTACTAGAGAGTTTTATCGGAGATATTAAGGCGTCCTGGTGTGATAAAAACCACACTGATATAACTAAAAATTATGATCTTTGTGGATAAGACACAGCTAGGCAAACCAACGTTTCGATTCAAATGTTTTCATGCATGAAAAGTGTTCCTTGTTGCAGTTCCCCGTATTCCAAGTCGTATGTCTGTGTTAGTCACCTCTAGTGACTCGGGCAGATGGTGCTCGTAAACCTGGGAGGGCAGACCATCTAAGGGCAGAATCCCCCTACAGAAAAGAACATCTGCTGCCTTGCAATAGGATTAGGGACATTCAAAGGCTAAGGAAAGCAAACCTGAACAAAATGCTGGCTGAAATCGGATGCACGGGATCACTGGCGCAGAACACAGTGCAACGTTTTAACAGGTATTCAAGCACAGGGGATCTAACAGGCTTAAACAGACAGCTGTCTTCGTGTGAGAGTCTGGAGTACTACTATGATTGAGTCCTGATCGCAGAGAAAGAGAGAGAAATGTTTTCAACGGGAACGGCAAACCATAAACAAAGCTGATTACTAATGATACAATTCATATACATATTCGCACTCAGAACACTATCTGCAAGTAAAGTTAATGAACACGCAGAAAACAAGACTTCATATGACATTGGATATCATCATCATCAAGTACCATGCCTGCCGGCGTAGATGATCATGTCTCTCCACAATTTTCGATCTCGACAGTTATTTATCATTTCCGTTGTTGACCTTCTGCCCAGGAAATCACTTAAGCTGTCTGGAATCTTTTCTCGTTGCTTCCCTCTTCCACTACAATGGATGTCGTGAAACAGCAATTCTAAAATCAGTAGAGGAGATCAAAGAAAGACACTTAATGGGATTGAACAGGGAAGAAAATGGGAAAGGGTAATCTATTTGAAAGTTTAGAAAGACGCGTGTAGTCTCATTAGATAAATGAATTAGGATAATAAATAAATAAATAAGAATTTAAAGACCAAAGACAGTCAATAAAATGGGATAGAGTAGATGACATGAAAACCATACAGGGCCGTGGCAACGTTAGGGTAGATACAATAAAATACGAGAAATGGAATATTTCCCCTTTACAGCTGGGAAAAGAGCAAACAATAAACCATCTTTTCGACTGTAAAAGGTCTCTGAAGGTGAACTGATTTTGTGATGGTAACCAAGCGACCCATAGATAAGTTGATGGTCATAAAAGAAAAAAAGAATTATGGGGTATTCTCTATGAAGCAAGGTGTGAATTGTAATATATTTTATGATGACGTCATGGGACGCACCAAAATGGCAGCTTATTTATATTCGAGCTATGGACCAAGCAATGTTTACATTGAACAACACGATAAATGTTATTGCTGCGAGTTGGCAGATTTTTGAAAATGTTTTCAAGGGTTTGAACATAAATGTTTGTTCACAGTTCGTTAACCTTCGCTAAAGATAAAGTCGTTAATTGGATGGCTTCGTTTCAGACATTTTTGACGTTGGTAGCTAAGGACCTAACTTGTGCAAGCGGATGACATTGGCAAGGATCATTTTGAATCTATGAAGTGGGCTCATTGTGTGTTTAACTCAAACGCATATGTGCTTTTTAACCAAAGACCTTTTTTGGGGGACTCAATGCAGATATCCCTGATGGAAGAATAAATTGTACTATTAGTCCCATAAATGATTCGCTTCCAGAGGTTTATGATGTAAACAAAGCAGTTTTGTCATTGCAAGTGAATAATGTCCACACCTATAATTGGTCAGGATTGTGTAGCAGCAGCAGCTTTATAGCGAACACAGAAAACATCACAGGATTGTGCTGTTCTGAAACAGCATTGCCATGCTACCCTAGAATTGCCTTTAATGGGATTACTGTGACCACAAACCACTCTCCATGTGTGTGCCACATATTTACACCCCAGAAAGAAATACTGAATATAACAACACCATGTGCCGTCTGTGATATTAATGACCACAGACCAGGAGCCTCCAGTATGATTGATACAACTGTTGCACCAAGCACTTCATCAGCAGAGCCATATCTATGGAATGTTAATCTGACATTGTTCTTGAATGATGTCCAAGTTAATGAGACATCAGAATCGTGTGGCAGCAGCTACAAGAAGGGAGCGGAGAACATCAAGTTCTGCTGCTATAAAGGAGACTTGCCTTGCTATCCCAGAATTGCCTTAAATGGAATCACTGTAGTTGAAAACTTCTCCTCTTGTGTAAACTACACATTCACATCTAAGAGTGAATCAGTGAAGGTCACACAATCATATTCTCTCTGTGGTTTTACTAACTACAGGTCATGTGGCTTCTGTTGGATTGAAAATGACAAATTACCACCACTGTGTGTCTATATGTTTGGAATTGGAGTCATCAATGACGGCCTAACATCATCAAGTGCTATGACGATCATCATTTTCGGGAGGACGTGAACTCCCATGGTATATGGTGGATAGGCGGCAGGAACCATTGAAGGCTATGTCTGAAAAGTGTTCCTTCTTGCAGTTTCCTCATATTCCAAGTCCGGCTTGTTGCAGGAGCTACTGAGTTAAGTGCTCTGTGCACACCGTGAGCTGTGTGTCTCATCCGTTTTGATCCTGCTTCGATATCCCGCTTGTTTACGATGAATGATGATATCGTATGATAGGGAACAGTTGGCTGTGTTTACTTTCTGCGCGGTTTCGCCTTATGTCTTTTGGCGTGTGCTGAGACTGCTACGATGGGGACTACAGTTACCTTTCTTTGTTTGGGAGATGAGTTGGTAATTCGGATGATTCCACTGGCACGGGCGGTTGAGTTTAATTTGTTTAATTTTAATTCGTTTGCTGTGATGCCGAGGCCTTCCATAACCAATAACAATAACAATAACAATAACAATATTTTATATTCAAATAAATAAAAACATTCATGAAACAATTACACGCAAACTGCATTCAAAAAGTGCGTTTGAAGAGTGTTTGTAATAGATCATTTAATGTATGTAATGTTAACTAGTACATGACGGCCAAAGTATAAGTAAGATCATATTTTGTTTACTTACCAGAGTATCCGAATTTCAATGTCTTCAAATTGATTTCTCTGCTCACAGAATCGCTAGCGAAACTCTTCCGTCTGACATCGATCTGCGATGGAATATTGGTTATTACATTGTTAGCAGCTGGTCATATTTTAGATGTCAGAATGGATTTTGAGTAATAGAATCTCCGACAGAAAAAAAGTTAAACTTACCGGTAAACGAACTGACAACCTCCATTTTGGTAAAAGAGCGGTTTAATCTTCTCAATCCTTTGTTCCGTTTTAATAATAATAATAATTCAATCACTAGTGATACCAATTGTGATATTAATGACAGTAATAATAGTAAAGTAGTTGCAAGAAATTGTAATAACAATTACGTAAACTAAGAATAACAAGGCATAACACTAACATACAATACATTAATATACGGTTTTTCACTTCATGCTTAAATACTGCTTGAAACATGCCGTCGGTAAACTTAGGTGGTCAGATGGACACGGTCTTGTCGAGCAGCGTTTGTAGTAGCTGACTCTATCAACATGTCAATGTCAAGACCAGCTGTGGAAGGAGCAAAGCACCTGTTTACTGTAAGATCTCACAACTTTTCTTTTGGCTTCTCTCATTATGAATCGTAAGCCATTTCTTTGGTTGTCTGCACTGTCTTTGTCATATTTTCCAGTCTTTTCCAGTTAAGGGGAAGTTTCTAAAGAACGTTTACCGACATAGTTTTGGTCTCATGTCCACGGGTCATATCTCTCCTGCCAATTCCCAGAACAAAAGTAATTCGGAGATACTGTTGTTATCATCATCATCATCGAGTGCCTTCTCCGCAACGAAGGTTGGCTACCATGGAGCGCTATTCTGCTCTGTTTCTTACTTTGATGGTGCAGGTTGTCACAGGCTGATTTGTTCATCTCTTGATGTTACTCGTCCATGTAAATCTTGGTCTGCCTCTGCCTCTTTTACCTTGTATTTTCCCCTCCAGGATTAATTTTAGTAGGCTGTGTCTTTTAACATGGTCCAAAAATCGCATTTGTCTTGTTTGAATTGTGCTTAGTAGTTCTCTTTTCATTTTTAGCTGTTTCAAGACTTCATCGTTTGTTTTCTTTTCCTTCCATCCAATTCTACCTATTTTTCTATATATCCACATTTTAAAGGCTTCAATTCTATGTTCTGTTTTCTTGTCTAATGTCCATGTTTCTGCACCATATAGGAACATTGAGAAGATGTAACATTTTGTTATTCTTAGTTTTAGCCCTGGTGTTATTTGTTTTGATGTTAGTATGTTCCTCATTACATTAAAATTACTTTTTACCATTCCTATTCTTTTGTTTATTTCAGTTTTACATTTTGTTGTATTTTTGTACATAACTGTTGTTATTCTTTCATTTAAATACTCCAGCTTCTTAAGACTTCCGGTCCTGAGAGATCGTAATGAATTGCGACCTAGAATATTATAGGACATCTGAGTTGGCTACTTTGTCCTGCTCTCCGATGTTAGTTATATTAAACCCTTTCAGCCCTGACGGGACCTAAAAGTCCCACTTCCTATATAACTGGGAATCGCCATCAAGTGGCAATCTCCCGGAAAGGCTCGTTTACTTTAGCTTTCAAATTGTCTAGCTGACTCGGTTACTTTCGTTTTCAAATTGTCTTTTAGCCTTCATTACTCTTTATATTATTATTTACGATATCTTAATGATTTGTCTGTAACAATTTGTTTCCAATAAATAGATTTTCTTATTTCCTGTTTGCGAGATTGTCCATGACTCAAAGCCACTTGTTGCTATAGGGAAGATACATGCCTTCAGGATTTTTAATTTTGCTTTCTTGCTGGTATTGTACCACATGTTTTTCATGGCGTTTAACTTTTGTGTTGCTATTGCTAATCTTGTTTTGATCTCTTTCTGACAATCTCCATTGTTAGTTACTACAGATCACCGATATTCATAGCTATTATGTAATTAATTGTTGCCATATAGGTAAAGTCATAGTTTAGCGTTATAAATTATTTCAGCTAAACGAATGATATGGCCGACCGCACGTAATTTGATGTATCAATTGTTTCTAGTTGTGCATTTTATTTTATTATTTTTTTCAACAAGGTTTTAGAGTGAGGGTGACATTTCGGGTTAGGTTTAGGATATTCCTAACCCTAAAATAGTTATATTGATGTGTAGCAATAAACTATGGTCCTGTGTGTTACCGGGACCTCCTTATGAGGAAAGTAAAGAATAGTTACACCGTGACCTTCCAGGCATGTCGTAAGAGGCGACTAAGGAGGTTGATCGATGGCTTGACAAGCTGTCATTGTAAAAAGTATTGTTATGGAAACAGCCATAGATTTTAGAAGCAGTGATCTCTGCAATATGTGCCACTATGGCACGCAAGGTTTCTGTTTTTGAGATTGTGGTTCTGCCCTGTGTGCCGTCTTCGGCTCGAAAGGACATTAGATAGATAGATAGATAGATAGATAGATAGATAGATAGATAGATAGATAGATAGATAGATAGATAGATAGATAGATAGATAGATAGATAGATAGATAGATAGATAGATAGATAGATAGATAGATAGATAGATAGATAGATAGATAGATAGATAGATAGATAGATAGATAGATAGATAGATAGATAGATAGATAGATAGATAGATAGATAGATAGATAGATAGATAGATAGATAGATAGATAGATAGATAGATAGATAGATAGATAGATAGATAGATAGATAGATAGATAGATAGATAGATAGATAGATAGATAGATAGATAGATAGATAGATAGATAGATAGATAGATAGATAGATAGATAGATAGATAGATAGATAGATAGATAGATAGATAGATAGATAGATAGATAGATAGATAGATAGATAGATAGATAGATAGATAGATATAGATAGATAGATAGATAGATAGATAGATAGATAGATAGATAGATAGATAGATAGATAGATAGATAGATAGATAGATAGATAGATAGATAGATAGATAGATAGATAGATAGATAGATAGATAGATAGATAGATAGATAGATAGATAGATAGATAGATAGATAGATAGATAGATAGATAGATAGATAGATAGATAGATAGATAGAATAAACTATGAGGTCTGGGTAGTCTACAGGTACGACGACGGCCTCAGGACACGAAGAACCCGGATTCAACTCCCACCAGAAGCGGTTGCGATTTAAAAAAAAAATAAGAAACAAATTTAGTCCGAGACGTTACCCTCCCCTGATCTCTTCAATAGTGACATCGGACGTCTTGCCCTCTCGGATAACGGCAATAAACAGTAGATCCCGTGTGCACTCACGCATGTTAAAGAACCTTGACAATTTAAAAAAAAAGAGTAGGACACACCATGGATTCCAGTCCATGCTATGGAGGTTTGTACAAGTGGGTCAGGATTCTCCTTTGACTTTCTGGAGGTTCTAGAGGGGGATATTGGAGTGCCTATGAAATTGTTTGGTATGCAGTGATGATGGTCCTAACAACAAAATAAACAAACATGAAACTGTTCACTTCTTTAAGAAGAAAAAAAAAGTAAAATTCTTACGAATAATTCATACGCAGGATGTACCATCTCGTAGACAATTGGCAGAGGTGACTGAAAAAAAAAAAAGAATTCTTTATGTCCGGTACATTAATACAATGGATCAATTATACATTTATATTTTCCTTAGTAGGAACAAACGTACTCTAATAATGTTATATTTTCTGTGGATGAGGCATGGACAGTTTTATATTTGTATGTTTGTTTATTTTTTTTAAAAACTGTTTTTATTTTTAGTAAATGTATTCAGCCAAAGTTCCCTGGAAAGCTGAAAAGACCAACGAGGAAATTCTCAAAGAGGCCAACACAAAAAGGGAACTCCTAAAAAACATCAGAAAGAAACAAACAACAATTTTCGGGCACATCATGGGAAAAGAAAAGTTGGAATACTTGGTTACAACTGGCAAAATAATAGGAAAATGAGATCGCGGACGACAAAGAGAGAAAATACTGGATAGCTTGGTGTCGCGGCATGGAAAACAGTCAACAACAGAACTGATACGATGCACTGTAAATAGAATAATGTGGAAGGACATGATCGCCTACCCAACCGGTGTGGCACACGATGATCATGATTCAGCCAAATGAAGGTTAGAGCACATGTGTTCTGCCCAGACGATTTTAAGTTCGACTCCTGTTTGCGATGCAGATTTTAATTTCATTTATTTTTCAGACAGATACAGGATTCAGCCTAAAATGCGTACTAAGAATTTCTTTGGTACAAAAAGTTGTACATTGCGATCTACCATTGTTCGACCAATAAACGTGTGGAAAATCTAAGAAGCAAATTTCTATTTTTCTAAACTGTGGGAATTAACACCAAATTCAAAATCAAAATACATCATTTTTTCCTTTCACTTTCTTCTGCGCCTATTGCACTTGTATAAACTTTTAGTGCGTGTTGTATGTGTAAAATTAAAAAAACAAAATGGTATAAAGCAGCTAAACTGACAGAGAGTCGAGACAAATTATGACGTTTCGGCAAAGCCTTCATCAGCTATAACACACAAAATATTTTAAAATAATAAATACAAGAGACGCACCAAGATAATCGCACCAAGATGGGCGCTTGTTTGCGTTTGAACAAAGCCCAACGGCCTAGATCTGAATTTGCAGAATTTCGTTCATTCTCAACGGTGGCCGTTATAGTTTAGCTTTTGCTAGGACAATGCCTGGAGTATAAGCTCGGACCACCATCTTATCGTGCTTTCTCCCTGCATCGCAGACTAAACGGACGCTGTCTAAATGAACCAAATTAGTAAATCTTCTTTTCTCTTGTCACTGATACCTACAAGGTGTCATGGTTTATATCATTTGTCGTTCTTGAGCTGCTCGAACTGTCTAAATTAGTGACTTTCCTTTGTTGTTACATGTCTCTGTCACTGCATCTATCCATCTTCTTCTGGGTTTTCCTCTTGGTCTTTTTCCATGCATTCTCGAGAAGAACGCCCTTGATGGTGATTGATAAGGATTCATTCTGACCAGGTGGCAAAACCATTTAAATTGTTGTTGTTCTATATATTCTTGGCAGGGTTTTGTTCCTACTATTTTTCTTATGGTTTCATTTGGTATTCTATCTCTTCTTGTGTTGTTTGTTACTTTTTTCAAGCATCGCATCTCACATGTATTGATCTTTCTTAAATGTGATTTAGAAAGGGTCCATGTTTGACTTTCATAGCACAAAGTTGGTATGAAAATGTTATTTATCATTTGTTGTTTACCTGGCCTAGAAATGTTTGGATGTCTTAGCAATGGTGAAAGCTGGTATGTGACAGCATTTGCTTTTTGTATTCTCATGTCAATTTCTCTGTCTATTTTTCCATCTTCTGTGAACATTGTGCCTAAATACTTGAATTCATCTACTAGGATTAGTAAATAGCCTTGATAATAGCGAATCACAGCCACTGCTGTTGCTGCTGAGGTAACGTCAAATGAGATAGGTCTTGAGAAATGTTTGCCAAGTCCAAGGCAGATGTTCTTGCACATAATAACCTACTTTGACTCTGTAGTAACGTTGCTACTTCCGCTGATCGCCATTACTGTCATGCTATTCACGATCGTTCTGTCCATTATACACACGTCCCGTGGAAGAAGCTCAGTGGCCTGCCGATGCTGGAAGTTTCCGAGCTGAAACCAATCAACGATCCTCGGTGGAGATCAATGCGAGCTAGCACACAGGTTCGTGTGGTTAGGATGCTCTTTGTCTTGTCTCTATCTTACATCATCATGAACGCACCCAGCCAAATGGCCAGACTGTACTATCTGATGCGGACTCAAGGGTCAGGGGACATGCCCAACATGCCTGCAAGTTTTGGATCTTCGTGGTCGTCAGTAGAAACTTTACTAAGAACCTCAGACAAACTTTAGTGGAAGTTACCAAGTGTATATGTTAGTCGTAGCTCATATCTTGGTGGGTGTGTGTGCTGGCCATGGCTGATATCTTGGTGGGTGTATGTGCTGGCCATGGCGCATATCTTGGTGTGTGTCTGTGCTGGCCATGGTTCATATCTTAGTGTATATCCGTGCTAGCCATGGCTCATATCTTGGTGGGTGACTGTGCTGGCCAGGGTTCATATCTTGGTGTGTGTCTGTGCTGGCCATGGTTCATATCTTGGTGTATTTCCGTGCTAGTCATGGCTCACATCTTGATGTGTTTCTGTGCTAGTCATGGTTCATATCTTGGTGTGTTTCCGTGAAGCCATGGCTCATATCTTAATGTGTTTCTGTGCTAGCCATGGCTCATATCTTAGCTTGTGTGTGTGTGTGTGTGCTGGTCATGGCTCATATCTTGGCGTGTGTCATATTATTCATATCTCATATCTTGGTGTGTGTCCGTGTTAATTATGTCTCATATCTTTGTGTGTGTATGTGTTTAGTCATATCTCACATCTTAGTGTGTATCTGTCTTAGTCATGTATCATATCTTTGTGCGTGCATGTTTGTGTTAGTCATATCTTATATCTTTGTGAGCATGTCTATGTTAGTCACATCTCATACCTTTGTGTGTACTTGTCTACGTTAGTCATATCTCATATATTTGTGTTTATGTCCATGCTCGTCACATCTCATCTTCGAGTGTGTCTGTCTATGTTAGTCATGTCTCATATCTTTGTGTGTGCTTGTCTATGTTAGTCATATCACATATATTTGTGTGTGCATGTCTATGTTAGTCACATCTCCTATCTGTATCTTTGTGTGTGTGCATGACTGTGTATTAGTCATATCTTATATCTTAGTATGTGTATCTGTGTTAGTCATAGCTCATATTTTAGAGTGTGTCTGTGCTAGTCACATCTGATATCTTAGTGTGTGTGTGTGTGTGTGTTTATTAGTCATATCTCATATTTTGGTGTGCGTCAGTGTTAGTCATGCCTCGTATCGCTGTGTGCATGTCTGTGTTAGTCACATCTCATATTTTTGTGTGTGCATGTCTGTGTTAGTCACATCTCATATTTTTGTGTGTGCATGTCTGTGTTAGTCACATCTCATATTTTTGTGTGTGCATGTCTGTGTTAGTCACATCTCATATTTTTGTGTGTGCATGTCTGTGTTAGTCACCTTTAGTGACGCGAGCAGATGGTGCTCGTAAACCGGGAGGGCAGACCATCTAAGGGCAGAATCCCCCTACAGAAAAGACAATCTGCTGCCTTGCAGGAAGACTGGGGACAATCAAAGGCTAAGGAAAGCAAACCTGAACAAAATGCTGGCTGAAATCGGATGCACTGGGTCACTGACGCAGAATACAGTGCAACGTTTTAACAGGTATTCAAGCAGAGTGGATCTAACACTCTAATTGACTTTAATTATGATGTCAATTCACTTAAACAGACAGCTGTCTTCATGTGAGAGCATGGAATCCTACTCTGATTGAGTCCTGATCACAGAGACAGAGAGAGAGAGAGAGAGAGAGAGAGAGAGAGAGAGAGAGAGAGATAAACACAGAAATCTAAACACGAAAGCTGAACACAGTAACACTGATCTGGAAAATGGCGGAAAGAAGCTGTGGTCAGGGTTTTGGTAGTTTTTAGTTATATGATTGATAGATAATATGGCAGGTTGGATTTAACTGAATCAAAAGCAGCCAAATAATGACAAATTAGAAAAAAGGGTATCGTGTTGATGGATGAACATGATGATTGATGATGATGGTGTGCATGTGAGTTTGAGTGTGTGTGTGTACGTGTGCGCGTGCGTGCGCGTGTGCATGGCATACTATAGTAACGTGGCCAATACTATATGTAGTATTAAATGGCACCTGAAAACACAATTAACCCACTTTGCCAAAACATGATTTAATAATAAACGCAAACTGCGGAAAATAAAACATATGCAGCCCATGATAAAACAAGCTAACTAATATTAAAATTTATATTCCAACAGGGAATGAATTACCTGGCCTAGAAATAATGGGAATACAATCTGTTCTCAGTAAATAGGACAAGTTCGTGTAACTGTTGTAGAATCAATACAGTCATTTAAACAATCGATTTTTAGATGCATCTTTTTACAGCTAGGGCGAGCACTGCTTCAAACACTGACAAATGCTTTGGCCATTATACGGTTAGTCAGTCAGTCTTAACATATGGATGTGAACCATGGACAATAGGACAACAAACAAGAAAATCACTGGAGTCTGAGGAAATGTGGTTTTACAGAAAAATGTAGAGAATACCATGGACAGCTAAGAAGAGTAATGAAAACTTTCTCAAAGAGGCCAAAGCAAAAAGAGAGCTAATTTCCAATATTAGGCCAAAGCAAAAAGAGAGCTAATTTCCAATATCTGGAAGAAACAATCATCATTTTTTGGTCATGTAATGAGAAGAGAACAACTGGAATATATTGTAACAACTGGGAAAACTGAAGGACGAAGAGATAGAGGAAAGAAAAGAGAAAAAAATACCAGACAGCATAAGAGAATGGCTTGGCAGAAGGTCAACAACAGAAATGTAAAATAACTGTAGAGATCGAAAGTTGTTGAGAGACATAATCACCTACGAAAGCAGGCCCGGTACTTGATGATTATACGGTTAATATGATTTTATTTCACTACCATCATCATTCGGTTCCTTTGTCGGTTGGCGTAGGCGATCATTTCTCTCCACATCTTTTGGTTCTTTATGCATGTCATAATTTCAGTCGGTGATCTTTTACTATGCAATTTGGATAAGCTGTTCGATATTTTTTCTCTTTGTTTTTCTTCTTCTCTTCTTTCCATTCAGTCTTCCCGTTGTTATAGTAATCTCAATCCCTTTTTTTCATATCACATGTCCAAAAAGTAATTGATCCTTTATTATTCTGATGATATTCCTGGTTTCTCCAGCTTTTTTAAGAAAACGTTCTTCGTTAGTAATCTGTGATATCCATGACATTCGTGGCTTTCTTCGAATAAACCACAGCTCAACTGCATCTAATGTTCTCCTTGTTGTCTTGCTGATTGTACACTACTCACATCCACATTATGTCATGTGACACGTTAGGACACATTTTCTAACATTAATTGATGATCATTTGTTACGTAGGATGTTTTTCATTCGATGGAATCTGTCTTTACTTGTCCTATTCTGCTTTTAATTTCTACAGCGCATCTGCCATCTCTTGTTATTACTACCATAAGACTATGTCACAGCACATGGCTTATAAATCTGTTGACAGCCTAAGGCTAGGTCCGCTTAATGATTGTGACTGTGACTCTGGAAAGTTGACTGTCAAACGTTTGCTATAGAAACAAGTAAAGTAAAGAGTCCCCGTCACGCCAAGTGGCGTTATAGGGAATATGGTGTTAGTGACCATAAATTTTACAGACTTTCAGCACATGATTTTTTTGGGGGTAATGTGGTCGGTATTACGCCCGTGCCGCTTTACTTTCCCAGAAAAAAAAATCCGGTACCCATTAAAGACTGGGTGAACCCGATGTCGTCGGTTGGGATCGACCCTACCTCTTGTCCTTTGTAGTCCAGTTAACTAACCACTGAGCGAGTGGACTAACCACTCAGCTACAATGACTTCTGTGTATAAGAAAACGATTAAATGAAACTTTGTCTTAAAATAATTATATATATATATATATATATATATATATTTGTAGCAAGTATGAAATAAAATGAAGCAACTTACAAATTCATTATACTTGAGGGTGATTTCCTCGTTTGAGCTGAAGCAATCTGTTGATTCTAAAGTGGTTGGCGAGATATTCAGCGACGAAGTGCTTTTATTATTCGGATAATGACCTCCGTTGACATATGTATAACACACTAGGGTCAAGGAATACTCGAGACAGTAATCCGAGCCTATTTTGTCTTTATCCGCAGGTGATATGCTTATGTAGGCTGTTTTATCCAGAACTGTGATGGACACGGCTTTAAATATAAATGCTGATGAGGAAATATATACATATATATATGTTGGTTTGTGTTAATCTTATAAACAAAGGGGAAACAAACTAACAAAAGGCAACAGTTAACTATAATTTATTTTTTTTTAAAATAAATAAATAATACTATCTTTACGACACATAGTACCATTGCTGGTGTATGTCAGGGGTGGGGGGGGGGGGCAACGACAGAACCCGAGGTATAAAGGCCGCTTGGTCAAGCAGTCGCCACGACGTGTGCTACTCAGGATTTTTATTTCACCCCCGATAGAAAAAATCCTTTCTGTCTACCGCGGGCTTCGAACACCGTGCGTCAGCTTTTCAGCCAGCGGAACAGTGGTTTTAGCCGCACGGACACGCCCACCTCTATACTTTATTAAAAGTAAAATAATTTGACTGTGTCAAAACATTACAGCTTTCCTGCAAATCAAAACTGATAGATGGAATACACAATATTGTCAACAAAATTGTTCCACAATTGATGTACATATATAGAATAGCAAAAATAGTATGGAATGAATTTAAGACTGGTGCATTAATAAGAGATGTGGCATAGCATCCAAAAATACTATTTATAATCAAGAGAAGAAGGTGGCCATACGCTAGTCATGCCTTGAGAAGAGACAACAAGAAAATATATAAGTATGCGCTGAAATGGAAACCAGAGGATAAAAGAAAAAGAGGATATCCTACAGAAACGCTAAAAAGAATACTGAAGCAAGAGGCAACAACAGTACGTATCAGCTTCCTCGTCGAGTCTGATACCCCGAGTCTGACGCCCAGAATAGGGATATTTTCCGAGATACACTTCTGGTGCTGTGCAAGGTCTGACACTTCATAACAAAGATCCCTGGACATGGCAGACAAAGATTGTCTGCCCTATGTGTTGTCTTCGACTTGAAAGGACAATAAATAGAACAGAAAAGTCAAATTAGTGCCAAACATTGCACACTCATGTTCCTTTGGAACATCGATACCAAAATGGGCATCCAGATGACTGGGAACACAATTTTCATGCAACTTGTCCTGGCTTATTTATAAAAGGTTATTTCGACATCTCCTTGAGTGAACTACTATGACACATGGACTCATCTCCCGAGATAGAAAGCCTATTGTTGTTATAAAGATATAGAGATAGATAACAGTTTCATTATCAAACGCAGATGTCAACTTTGGCCTTCTCTTAAATCAGAATGTACGTCTTGTTGTTGGAACATGTGTCTCACTTGGTACTACTTTGCCATCATTCTCTGTTAAAGTGGTCCAGGAAATATCCATTAAGCCAATAAATAAGCCCCTAGGTGTCTACTGCAATGAGAATGTTGTCGCGTTGAATGTTGACTTGTCGAGCGAGGATGGTGACTTACGTTGACGCTTGACTTCCGAAGTGACCGCATCATGATGGTGTCAATCATATTTCTTCTCATATACTCCCTTACCTTTAACAAGCACGCTTCGCTGTGCTGAACGACTTGTAGAAATATTCTTCTAAGTGTCAAGATTGATGCTACAGTATTCCACAACAGTAAGACTTGCGTGTAAATTGAATTTCAGCGAGAAGGAGTTGCGCAACGTCAGCCTCATTCTCTAGTTATACTTTTAAATCAACCGCTTGATAGAAAATATTTAGAATTCGCAGAAATGTGGTTTTACAGAAAAAAATGTTCAAACCATATGGACAGCAGAATAAAATATTCACGAGAATGATCTAAAACAGGACAAGGAAAGGAGTCAGAATTTTACGTTCAATTTACGGAAACAATTATTGCTTTTGGCCATGCAATGAAAAGGACAAGGTAAAAGACATTCTGACAACTGTAAAATAGAGGTCAAATAGAGAGAGGGAAAAAAGGATACTGGATAGCTAAACAGTATGGCGTGGTAGGAAGTCAACATCCGAATTGGTAAAGAGTTGCACGGATAGAAAATTGTTCCTACTCATAATTACATGCGTCTGCAAACTTGATAATTGATGGTTATGGTTATAATTAATGACAATGATTAATCACAATTTAAATTAAATTCCAAATTGTATGCGTGTATCTTTGCTGTTTTTGTTGATTATTTGGTAGACTGACTATTAAATGAGAAGAGAGAGCGTGTGCATGTGTGTATTTACAACCTTACAAGCTCCCATAACCATTCCTTTACCCATTACAAGCCAGGGTAGAGCGGTGATTAATGAAGTTGTCTACAGAACACAAAAGATCCGGTTATTAAATCCACTTTCGAGCTTCTAAATTAAGCCATTGTTAAATATGATTGCTTCTTTTAATTGGTAAAAACAGGCGATCCGACATGGGGCTGACCACTTTATTTCCATAAAACGCGTCTGGTAAATAACTCATGACACGAAAACAATAAAGTCACGCTCGATATGGGACGGTGGTCTCTGCTCTTCATTGTCCAAATGTGCAGTTCGTTATGTTCAAGCATGCAATAAATTCTGAAGCCATTATTTGCCCGTTCCACGAAACGTTCTACGGAGCTGTCAGTTTGTATACTAGAGCAAGTATACAAGCTGCTAGTACAATATCTTTATATTTAGAAGCGACAACTTCTTGCTTTTTTTTTCACCATCTGTATCAACTAGACTGTACGCATATACAGAAACCTTAACTCTCAAATTGTGAAGTGTTATACATAAATATAATCCTGAAACAAACTATGAAATATAATGGAGAGAGTTCTTCTTCTATCCTTCCTCTGTTGCCGTTGGCGTCGAGGGGAGAAACAATCTGCGATTCTTTGCTCTTCTGTTGGCCTCTTCTGGTGTTATCCCTCCTAGTGACTCTAGTATTCCCTTTATCCATCTCTTTCTCTGTCTTCCTCTTAATCTGGCGTTTTCGTAGCGTTTGTTTTATGGCTCTTTGATTCATTGTTAGTTCTTTTTGTCTTGTTATGAGGCCGAAACAATGTATCTGTTGTTTCTTTATGTATACGATGGCTGATTCAATTTCGAGTTTCTTCCTCAGGTCAGTGTTTCTTACTCTGTCTCTTAAGCTGTTTCCTGTCATTCTTCTGACACATTTCATTTCGGTGGTCGTTATCTTTCTTATTGTTCTAGAGTCCAGCGTCCAATTCTGGCACTGATAGCACAGAGTTGGTAGAAAAATTGATTTGTATATTGCCCTTTTTGCTTCCGTAGACATTGCTTTGTTTTTCAATAGTGTTGATACTTGGCCTATAACTTGGAATGCTTTGTTACACCTTATATTTATCTCTGTCTCTTGGTTATTGTCTTGTGTTAACGTACTACCCAGATATTTAAAATTGTCTACTTGCTTCAGAGTTGTATTATCTATTATGATGTTTTTCTTTCTTTCTCGCTATTGCCATTACTTCGGTTTTGTTTATGTTGATCTTCATGTTCTGTATGATCGCGATTGTTTCTCCATTATTTTGGCTCTGAGCACTGTTGTGTGTATGTTACATTGTCCTCTGCCGCTGTGCTAGTTCTGTCGCAGTGTAAGGGCTGTTGTTTATGTTACCAGTGATTGCCCGTGCACTGTGATCACTGTTGTCCGTGGCCCGTTTTCTAATCGTGTTGTTTCTCTACATTTTTGTTGTTTTCACGCATAAACAATTCATGGAGAAAGTTATATAGAAAATATGAACCACAGTATGACAAGCGTAGCAGACATACGCTGACAAAGATGTTCAGACTTTGAACATGCCACTGTGGCCTCGTAGCACACCTGCACAAGATAGAACTCAATGACATTGCAGCATGGTAATTCGGAGCATCCAAACTCCAGAAAGCATTTCCTATAGGACTGCAGCATTCTCAACACTCTAAAAACAGAAATATGGCCCACAGACACAACCCTGCATGACAAGTTATGGGGAATCGGTGAACACCTCAAACGCAACGTACATTCAGATTGCTGAAGCAGCAGAAGAAAAAAAAGAAAAAAAGAGGAAGAAAATAAGTTTTATATCATTATCATCATCAAGTACCGGACCTGCTAGCGTAGGTGATCATGTCTCTCCACAACTTTCGATCTCGGCAGTTATTTATCATTTCTGTTGCTGACCTTCTGCGAAGCCATTCTCTTAAGCCGTCTGGTATTTTTTCTCTTTGCTTTCCTCTATCTCTTCGTCCCTCAATTTTCCCAGTTGTTACAATATATTCCAGCTGTTCTCTTCTCATAACATGACCAAAAACTGATGATTGTTTCTTCTTAATATTGAAAATTAGCTCTCTTTTTGCTTTGGCCTCTTTCGGAAAGTTTTCATTTAGCATTATATATATATATATATACTGTTGTGTATAAAACTTAAACACTACTGATGTTTTACACTATAGAACTTAAAGACGTGAGACGACATTATATTTTATTGTCACATGCTCCCTTTAACTGTAATATCAGTTATGTTGAGGAGACGGCTGTAGTGTGACGGTGATGTGCTCAGCTCACAATCAGGAGGCATCACGTTCCAACCACACATTCTGAGCTACTAGGTCTTCTTTCAGGTGGTCCCTTCCAGGGACAAATAATCCAGTCCTATCAAACTAGGTTGCTGAGAATAAGGCCCCATGTTTAAGCTAATAAGCACGGGAAAAAAAAATTATTTTCAGTTGAAAATTAAAAGAGTAGGCTGCTCTCCGTTTTCTTCCTCTTTTACCTTTTGTCTCCCTATGGAGCATAGGTCTTCAACAAACACTTTCCAAGCCGTTCTGTTATTTGCATATTCTTTTAAGATCATTCCATGTCTTCCCCGTCATCTTCATCTCTGCTTCCATCTGTCATCTTCAAGAATATATTGGTCTTCCTCTTGGTCCTTTTTCCTGGGGATTCCAAAAAGGGCATGTTGTGAAATACTCTCAGTTGGCTTGAGCATTGTATGTCCTATCCAGCGTCATCGACTTCGCTGTTCTCTTTATCCACTGGTATCTGACTGGTACTCCGTGACTGGACCAAATTTCAGAAACAAAAGATTTTCGTCTATTTCCTTAACAATAGTCAACTTTCGAGAACTACCCTCGTCGGTGCTAGAGAGTTCGTGTTCGGTGCTGAAATCTTCCCGTATTACCTGGAAACAGAAAGGAAAACTAATGGACATTATATGAGTATAATTATGATTGTCTGAAAACAAAGATCAATAATGGATATCATCTGAGTATAATTATGACTGTCTTAAGACAAAGATTAATAATGGTCATCATCTGAGTATAATTATGACTGTCTTAAGACAAAGATTAATAATGGGCATCATCTGAGTATAATTATGACTGTCTGAAGACAAAGATCAATAATGGACATCATCTGAGTATAATTATGACTGTCTGAAGACAAAGATTAATAATGGACATCATCTGAGTATAATTATGACTGTCTGAAGACAAAGATCAATAATGGACATCATCTGAGTATAATTATGACTGTCTGAAGACAAAGATTAATAATGGGCATCATCTGAGTATAATTATGACTGTCTGAAGACAAAGATCAATAATGGACATCATCTGAGTATAATTATGACTGTCTGAAGACAAAGATTAATATTGGACATCATCTGAGTATAATTATGACTGTCTGAAGACAAAGATTAATAATGGACATCATCTGAGTATAATTATGACTGTCTGAAGACAAAGATCAATTGTGTTGAGGGACATGTTGAGTTGATGGAGGCTGCCGTTTCTCGATCAGGTTGTCCTGGTCATGATTCCAGGAAGTGCCCTAAAGCTGGTTTTCTTTGGGATTTAAATAAAAATACTGGCCTGTATATTGCTTAGCGACTGGGCGCTGGAGCACGCGACCTTTCTTCAATTGTCTCAATCAAAACATTTACGCAGATCACAGAAAATAGGATCAATGCAACAATGATGGTTTTGTCTTTTAAATGGAATCAACACTGCAACGATGGTTTGTCTTTTAAATGGAATCAATACTACAATGAAGGTTTTGTCTTTTAAACGGGATCAATACTACAATAATGGTTTTGTCTTTTAAATGGGATTAATGCAGGAAAAAATTGTTTTGTTCCGGCTTGTTGCAGGAGCTACTGAGTTAAGTGATCTGTGCACACCGTGAGCTGTGCGTTTCATCTGTTTTAATCGTGTTTCATTATTCTGATTGCTTACAATGAATGATGACATCGTATGACAGGGAACAGACGGTTGTGTTCACTTTCTGTGCGGCTTTGCCTAATGTCTTTTGGCGTGTGCTGAGACTGCTATGATGACACATGCTACAGCTACCTTTAGGATGCTACAGCTACCTTTCTTTGTTTAGGAGATGAGATAGTAATTCGGATGATTCCGCTGACATGGGCGGTTGAGCAATTATGGATTTTAATTCGTTTGCAGTGATACCAGGGCCTTCCATAACCATAACCACGGTTTTGTTTTTAAATGAGATTAATACTGCAAAGATGATTTTGTCTTTTCTTTTTTTGATACTGATACATGGAGAAGGCTGACGAAGCCGTCAATGAACAATGTTCCAAGGATTATGGGACTATGAAAAGGTGACGGACTATTATGCGTGTTGTTATGAGTAGAATAATTGTTGTTCCTAAATCGCAAGGGTACTTAAACATTTCAATGAAATGATTTGAAAGACCGTATTGTCCCACTGAGTGATGAAATGACAGAAGACCGTCACGTGAACAATCAAAACTTACAAGACAAACTGTACTTGGGAAACTCTACTAGAATCTCAGAGTATGCGTCATGCATGCTTATTTCCAACAGCACTGACGTAACATTTTCTGCCAACAGCACTAGAGTAGACTGCCTTGATCTCTTCTGTTGAAGTAGCATGATAATTACAATACAAGTTTAGTGTATTGCTCTCATCCGTGTATTTCTTATTACGTTAGTTTTACAAGTCCAAAGGATGCACTAATTCACCATACAACATATTGTTTGCTTGCTTGCGTTCGCCGATGACTAAAGGACTGTACCTCTTCATCATCTACCCTTTAAGGGACGCTAAGTGGGCGTGTCTGCGTTGTGTTGTAGTTTACAGTGTAACTGTGATATTTGCGCCTTTCGGCCCAACACATCCGATTTCAGCATGACATTTTTGAGTACCGGGTTGTCTTCCCTCTTCGATCCCTGCTCGCTTGGCCAGACTAGACAGGTTAGTCTGTTACTAGAGGCACCACGGTGAGGTGGAGCAGGGTCTGGTTGGTTCTCATTCACCGATCCTGGCGCAGGCCATCAGCTCTGGGTCGCTGACAACTTCCAGCTCTGGTGTTGTGAGGCGCGCCTACAAATATTGTTTGATCTGGATTAATATTGTTGATGATCAAATTGTTCTTCTTTATTAATAGCACATTTGCATGTCTTTTGGAGGTTTCTATTATTTCGATATAATCTTGTATAATCTAAACGTATCTAATATAATGTAGATCAAGTTAAAGCACTACGATATCTAACATATCTAATCTAATATGCATTAAAATATGCAGAACTTAAGTAAATTAATACAATCTCTAATATATCTAATATTTTGCTTCTTCTCCATTCCTTCCTCGTTTGCCTTTCAGTGGGAGATATAATTTGCTTTCTTTTGTTCATCTGTTCGCCTCTACTGCTGTTATGTTTCCTAATGCTTCTAATAGTCCATCGATCCATCTTTTTCGTGGTCGACCCTTGGATCTGGTATTCTCGCAATGTTTATTATCAGCGTATATCGCTCGTTGTGGTGTGTTTTGATTCAGTTTTTAATTTCTGATCTTATCTCCCAGACTGCTTCCTGTCGTTCGTCTGACACATTTCGTCTCAGTAGAGGTTATTTTTCTTTTTGTTATTGCATCAAGGGTACAAGACTGACATTGGTAGCACAACGTTGCGATGAAGATTGTATTGTACAGTGCCCGCTTTGCCTCTAGAATTATTTCTATTTTTATAGTATTATATATTTTAGTCAAATCTAGTGAGGACCAGTTTAATCTAATCCTATCTTTTCTAGTCTATAAAAGGTGGTACAATTTATTTCTTGTCTTATCCAATCTAAACTTAATTAAACTAATATAAACTTTTATATATCTATTCTATCAAACTTAATCTAACCCTAAAATTGTGCTCACATTTAGTTCGCTATAATCTAGTTCTTTTTAATTTGTTATAGTCTGGTCAAAATTGGTCTGGCTTGTTTATTTTAAAATCTAGTACGCAAGTCTACTTTTCTACCCATATACCCGTCTTTCCATTTATTTCGTTCAGTCTCTAAGTGTCTGTTGATTTCGATATTGTGTCCGTCTATATATTCGTCATTTTCTGCCTACAAGTAATTTTAATCAGCATTTACTTACGTTTTCAGCACCAATTTCAGTTCTTTTCATTTCACTTGTCCCAGAATTAGACATGCAGATCACTCGATCCTGTAAAACGTTCCACTGTCTTAGTTGTGAAATGCGCACGAACACAGGCCCAACCAGGCTTCTGGAAGCTGGAAGACCAAAACAATTATTGTGCTCGGTGATTACTATAATTCATCTATTCATCCATTCATTCATCCATTAATTTATCCATTCATCCATTAATTCATCCATTCATCCATTAATTCATTCATTCATCTCGAAAAGATGATATCATAGTGGTCCGTCTATTGCCAAGGTTATGAGTTCGACAGTGAAGGCAGTAGAATGGCTCGATTACCTCCTGAGATTGGAGAGCTGAGAGGTGATACATTGTGCATCTACAGCATTCGACGGCTTTCTTCAGGGCTCCTGGCAGACCAAGAGTAAGCTGAATAAACTAAATTACAGAAATTTTGCTGTGGTATGGGCTATAAATTATCGCATGATATGCATGTCTCAGTGCAGAAAAGCAAGACAACAAAGAAAACATTAGAGGCAGATGAGGTGTGGTTTGTCGGAAGAATTACGAATTCAATGAAAAGCAAAAATCAGTCTGAAAAATGCTTGTAAAGAGCCGGAAAAAACCAGAAGTACCTTCAGAATCTTAAGTAAAAGACAATCTACATTTATTGGGCCTGTGATGCGGAAAGAAGTCATTGAGAATACTATAACAACGGTCAGAATGAATAGAAAAAAGGGCAGAGGAAAACCAAGTGAAAAAAATTATTGAATAACTTATCCAAATGGCATAATAAAAGATCCGCGACTAGAATTATGACTTGCTTGAAGGACCGAGAGGTGCGGAGAGAGATGATTGCTTACGTCTGACACCTGATGATGATGATGATGATGATGATGATGATGATGATGATGATGATGATGAGTACAGGAAAACTGCATTTCATCATGACACTTTAAAACACATTATGATTTGTAAAATAAGATTTTTAACAAATGAAATTTGACTTCACTATCATAAATGACTGGCTTAAGAAAATTGATTTGGCAGAAGGTCAAAAACAGAAATGATAAATAAATGTCGAGATCGAAAGTTGTGGAGAGACATGATCACCTACGCCAGCAGGCACAATACTTGATGATGATGATCATAAATAAAAAGATAAAAGCTACGATCAAATTCATTTTCATTTAGGAAAAAAAATTATAAATCATTGATAGTTGAAGTAAATCATTGTTCATTTCATCCCTTTGTTGTTGTTTGCTGGAAGTACGCACTGACGACAGCCGATAATTCAGGTCCGCCCTTTAAAGAGGGCGTAACTTCCGTGGTGTCACATTTCCCAGCAAAATTCGAGAATATCGACCCGGCATATCCTACTTCATAATTGTATATTATAACAGGTGAAGCCTACCCCAATAACCGTGTTCGTATCTCTACATTAAATCTTATCAGTATTATGAAATTCAGGATGTGTTTTCAATTCGAGTATAACTATTCTTGGACAGTTCCATCCTTCTGTTTGAAAATAGATTCCAGTTGTAGCTGTCGTCTAGGAGTTTGAGGAATTCACACACACCATATCCTTCGATAAAGTAATTTTTACGAGGATTGAAGTTATAAAACCGACCAAGCTATTAATGGCTGAATACAATGCTCAAACTGGTGTGATATCAAATCGTGAAACAAACAGATGGCAAGTGTAGCCAAGATAAAGCTTCATGCTAACAGAAGCGCCCAGCACAAGTCAACAACAAACCCTCTACTACTATTACTGGCCTCGATGGTTGAGTGGTTAGAATGTTCGCTTTTTGGTCAGAAGGATCCGGATTAAATTCCAGAAGTGGTGAATTTTTCTCGGACCGAAAAGACTTTTGAGTCCACAAAGCCTCTAGAAATGTATGCCAGCGATTGTTCTGGGAAGTAAAGGCGGTTTGACCTGATACAGCTCACATCATTCACAAATGTGTCATTGCTATGGAAAAATGTTGTAACGAACGCCACATTACTCATTCCATTACAATACTCACACAATACATTACATATCATCATATCAACATATATATCATACATACATAGATCAACATATATTCCACACAATACTCATTCCAATATATAACTTACGCCTAGCAATGATGGAGGGATCATTTACCTTTTTAAATTTAATACTACCACTATTACTACAAGTAGTACTCATACTACAACAACCACTACTTCTACAACTACTAATATTACAGCAACTATTACAACTAACTCTACCATATGTTCTAAACTTTTAGGACTTAACAATCTAGATATAGATATTATATAAATAAAAGAAAACTAGAATTAACGCCAGTTTGTGTGTTTTAGCCATTGACAACTATAATAAAAATCCAACTATACAAAAGCTAGAGAGTTCTTGTATATTACTATTCTCTCGTTTAATGGGATATGATAACAAAGTTCCGGTCAAACATTTTTATTAAAAAAGGAAATTTAACTCCAACACTGATACAGCTAAACTATGACTATTAATTAAATGGTACACCGACTTCTATTACTTAGTTCCTTTCGGGTCGAAGACTAAAATATATTTTAAACATTATTTCTTGTCTAATAATTCGTTGCTCTGTGCCTTTCCATTATTGATAGACTTGCACAGAACCCGTAGTGTTTCGCCTCACGTCCTTGTTCAGTGCAAACATCTCAATCTCAATTCTCAGTAGGGGAGCAGACGACCGCTGTCGTTGCTTCACTTATCACAAGTCCTCTTCTTATTTTTTCTAGATCGGTCTCTTTTTCTCTTGCCTGATATTTTCTGTTTAAAGACTGGCTTTGCGAGCTTCTATTATTATTTCTCTATAGTCACACGGCCAACATATGCCACCTTATTTGCTTAATAATAGATGATGTTGATTGTATGGTCTTTTCTCCTACCATTGTACTAGTCTTATACTCATTCCCAGAACTTAAGGAAGACATAATAGGAATCATGAAAAAAAGGCACACAAACAGATAAAGAGAGAAAACACATAGCAGAAAAACACACAAACAGAAACTACCCACAGGACTCCTGGTCACACATATACACAGATGGCTCCGCTACAAATGCCACCAGAAATGGAGGAGGGGGTGTGTTCCTGAGGCTGAAAAACCAGAATGAGATCACCAAGTCAATAGCTACTGGGAAATTCTCAACCAACTATAAAGCAGAAACTGAAGCCCTCAAAGACGCTAAACTGGCTATCCAACACAAAAATAACATGCACAAGAAATTGGTGATACTGACTGATGCACTGTCAGTCCTAACAGCTCTAGAAACCCCCAGGAACAGTGAGCTAGATGACTTAAGAACAACCCTAGATCAACTGTGCAATAACTTCCAGAGACTGGTCATCCAGTGGATACCATCACACTGTAATACACACGGAAACGAACGCTCGGACAAATTAGCTAAAGAGGGAGGGAGATTACCACAAGAGAACAATCCGTCAGCTACGACGAAGCCAAAGCCATCATCAAAGGTCAGTACCATGAAAAATGGAAACGAGAACATCCAAAGTGTAACGAGAGGGACGGATACCGCCATCTATCAAGGAGGGATCAAGTCATCATACTTCGCCTACTTACTGGCCACAACAGAATGAGAAACCACATGTTCACCAAACTCAAAATAGGAACTACCAGCCTATGCCACTGTACGCTGGATAACATGACAACAAAACATGTTCTACAGGATTGCCCTCAGTACACAGACCTGAGAAGGACAATGTGGTCCACATTCACCTCCCTGGAAGAGAAACTATACGGGACGACCGAATCACTTAAACAGACAGCTGCCTTCATGAGAGAGTCCGGAATCCTAGTCTGAATGAGCCATGATCGCAGAAGAAGAAGAATACCCATTCCAATATATAACCATCCGCTCAGTAAGGTGAAGCCAAATCCACCCTCAAAGGTCAGTGCCATGAAAAATGGAAACGAGAATACCCAAAGTATAACAAGAGTGACGGATACCGCCATCTATCAAGGAGGGATCAAGTCATCATACTTCGCATACGTACAGGCCACAATAGAATGAGAAATCACATGTTCACCAAATTCAAAATAGGTACAACCAGCCTATGCCACTGTACACTGGACAATATGGCTACAAAACATGTTCTGTAGGAATTCCCTCAGTACACAGACCTGAGAAGAGCAATGTTGTCCACGCCCACCTCCCTGGAAGAGAAACTATATGGGGAAATCGAATCACTTAAACAGACAGCTGACTTCATGAGAGAGTCTGGAATCCTACTCTGATTGAGTCTTGATAGCAGAGAGAGAGAGAGAGAGAGAGATTGTAATACATACAAAAGCATTTTTCTTGAGGCATTTTTTTTTCAAACACATTTAACTTGTTTACACTACTTTTCATGGTTTCCCAGCTCTCACGTACTCTAAATGCGATTCTTTTTTCTGCTTCTTCTTCCTCCGACTTCACCGGCCAAGTGGGCGGGGAGACGTTGTGTCGCTGGTTGACGACTTGCCGTGGTGTGCCTTCCGGCGCGATAATTCCATCTTAGACAAGACTTTTAAATGTTTAACAATTTTCTCACCACGTTGTCAGTATGAACCACGCCCGCCACACACTAGCGAAAGCATAGAAGATGACCTCAGTTCAGGTGCACAAACTCAGTAGTATCTTCGAAAATCTTGACTCCTCCACATCCTCCTTAATCGCCTCTTACAATATATGCATGGCAGGTGACAGTGGTTCTATTCGTCTCTCCCCTGACCGTGGTTATACCCCCCCCCCACCTTTCCGGTAGCCTCGCAGACTTAGAGATGTATTATGAATAAAAGGAAACTACAAGTCTCGGATTTCATGTCGTGAGAGGAAGAAGAAAAAAAACAAAATAATTCAAGCACCTCAACGCGTTGCTTCCTTCAGAAGATACAAGACATTACTCCTCCTTTTGCGTGATATCCATCTATCTGTCTGTCTGTCTGTCTGTCTAATCTTTTGTCCTTTCGAGCCGAAGGTGGCACACATTGCAGAACCACAATCTCAAAAACAGAAACCTTGCGTGCCAGAATGGCACATATTGCAGAGATCACTGCTCTAAAATCTATGGTCTGTTTCCATAACAATACCTTTTACAATGACAGCTTGTCAAGCCATCGATCAATCTCCTTAGTCGCCTCTTACGACATGCCTAGAAGGTCACAGTGTCACTATCGCTGATATTATTCTTCCCTTCCCTCATAATGAGGCCCCGGTAACACACAGGTTTTTGCGTGATATATACACGCATACAAATCTTACCTGTACACCTCGTGACTTTGAGAAAGATGGACCTCATACTCCAACTGGCAGGTGAAATTCACCACTTGAGGAAGCTACATTTTAGGGTGCAGTGAACACGTTAAATTTAACACTAAAGCGACCTCTGAGATATCGCCAGTGAGTCTGGTTACTGTAATCCTTTAAAGTAAAGTAAAAGTTCCCTCCACGCCTTGCTGGCGTATGGGGATATGGCGATAGTGACAATATGTTTTATATGACAACGGCATATTTTTGGGCGATGTGGTCGGTATCACGCCAGGCCGCCTTTACTTCTCACAAAAAATCTCTGGTGCCCATTTTTCGAGATTGCTTTCGATCCGAAAAACAATCCGCCACTTTTGGAGATCGAACTCGGACACTCCCGATAAGGAAGCGAGTACACTAATCACTCAGCCACCCAGGCTTATATGTATTCCTATAATGGTAGAAAATATTGTTAAAGTTTTACAATTATGCCGGCGCTTAAATGAGCAGCTAAGAGAATTGTTGGTCTCGAGGCAAGACTCCGGCCTTGAGACAGAGAGGTCGTGGGTTCAAATCTCGGCCGCACCACCAGTTGGGATTTTTATTTGTGATTTCTCTCTGCGGCAACCACCCCTGGTCTCAGCACACGAGGCCCGGCTTGAAACGTCAATTACTCATCGACGGGAAAAAATATGAGTACCTCCAAAGACGGAGTTATCTGCCGGTGCCGCGAGGGACCCCTGTGCACACGTCTGCCAGTGAAAAACGGATTAACACGCAATATTCAGTTCCTAGTCTCTAAGGACTTCAGAGTAAAAAGCTGGAGAACGCAAAAAAAAAAAAAAAAAAACTTAGCAGCTACTTATTTTTCTCACTTTCGGTTCATTACGTACGCAACGAACGAGCACAATAGAACCACACGTTTTTTTTTTTCTTTCTATAGTTAAATGTAAGAGTTTACTTGTATTTCACTCTGAACTCTTGTTTAGACAAGCTTAACGATTCAAACGAACCGACAAACTATACCTTGTGTCCACTCCAGTTGAAAGTATTGTCGAGGCCTTGATAATGAAACTCTTGTATCCACATAAGTTGTCACTTTGACAAGAGCTTCGTGGTTTAAGGCAGGGTTCAGATTTTGGGTGGTTGCACCTTGACTACCAAACCTACAATCTGGGAGGACATAGAACGTTTACAAGAATTATGTCTTATTATTATTATTATTATTATTATTATTGTTATTATTATTATTATTATTGTTACTATTATTATTTTATTTCTTCTTCTTCATTCCGTAACTTGTTGAGGCACAACTGACAAACTTTAATTTACTAATTTTATCCATATCTTTTACGAATGGAACCGAATTTTAATGCAAGATAATTATATGTAGAATAAACTAAGTAATGGTATGAGTTTTGTTTTAATGAAAAGGTGGAACATACCTTCAGGAGCTCTGTAATAACAAACTGTTCCATTCTGAAAGAAAAATGGGTGAAGTTTTTGTTTGTAGATTGAAGAAAAGATTAATAAACCAACACAAAAACAAACCACATAAGTAGCTATGAACACGAATTATACAGAACCAATATGCGACTATCGATGCATTAAATGAAATAACACAGTTTATATGCCAATATTATGCTATCAGTCTAAAACTTGGACATTCACAGAAAAAAATTCAAAGAGAAATCATTTAAGATGCAAAAATATTGCTGTAATTAATAACTAACTAGAGAGCGAATATAATATAAATGTAATAAAGGCGATGCAACTCAATATGTGAATCAAATAATAAGCTACTAACTTAACTTATCACTAGTTAGAATAGTTAAAATTAATTTGATACCCTTTAAAGGCTGGAAGCCACATGAAAGAGAAAGGAATAGAGACACAGATTCAAAGTGTAAAAGAGAGAGAAGACTTAGATGAATCACAATGTAGAGATTGTTAGAAGCGACAACAAAGATCATAACATGTTATAGTTGTTGATAGCCGGATGGAGGGTTGAAAAGGCAGCAAGAGAAAAGACTATATATGCATAGGAAACAAAAAACATAAATATATTATATACACACATATCTATAAACTTATTAACGTAAACATACAAATATATGTACCTTACGAACACATATCCCGTCCAATCCTGGAATGCTAATGTTGGTCTGTACGATGTGACACAAAGTCAGCAACAGTACAATCTCCTTCACTAGAAGTTTGACAGTGGCACTTCTTGTCATGGATATATCTATTCTGCCTTATGTAAAAATCCTTTATGTTGAAGATTGAGTAGCTCTACATGTTATTGCTTATGCCGCAGTAAATAATGTAAATGTGTTTGTTTGGACTTCGGTGTATCTTTCTGACATTGATGGTGCATATTTTCCAAGCACTTAATCTTGCATGCCTCTTCTGCCACATCTACAAGCAATCAAAATTTGTTTGCTTTATTGTCCCTCGTTTTGATCTAAACTAGACGTTCAAAGTTGTGATAACTGTTATATGTATTGCTTCCTTCACAGGAAAAGGCAGGCTATGCATTTTTTCTTGATGTGCATATTCTAAGGACATGTTTGTGAATGTGAAATGAGTACTCATAATAAACGTAGCACATTGCTTTAACACCTGTTGGGAAACAAATGTTATATTTTACTTTGTTGTATATTCAATACTACACTATCTTAATCGTTTAAAGTGAATATGGTTTATTCAACTCATACATCATAAGATCATTTGAAACAAAGAGACATGTAATTGAAAACAAAATTTAAACTGATGCTCTATAGACTACACCAAAGCATCTGAAAAAATCAAACATCAAAAAATAATCAAAGTTTTAGAAAGCATAAAAGTTGACAGCAAAGATATAAGAATAATAAAGAACGTGCACTGGCAAAATAAACAACAACCAAAAAAAAAAATGGAAATCAATTGGAAATGTTTCAACAAGTAAACAATGTGTTAGTCAAGGCTGTGTACTACCGCCAGATTTTTTAATATATATGTATTATAAAGACAGACAGTCAGACAGACAGTCAGACAGACAGACAGACAGTGAGATTATATTATATAAGATCCATGAAGGACATAACCGGAATAAAAGTAGGTGGTCATAAACAACCTAAGGGATATTGATGATGTTGTCATAATTGATAAGAATGAAAACGAGTTACAGAAGATGATTGACATTATAGTGATTGGAAGTAAAAATAAAGGCCTTAGCATCAACAGCAAACAGACAAAAGTGATGGTTGCAACAAAGAAAAAAGACATCTCCTAAATGCCTAAATGCACAATTAAAGTAAATGGGACAGTAACAGGTCCATAAATTAAAATACATAAGGACTATGTTAACAATAGATGGTAGATATACAAAGGAGATAGGTCGGAAATTAGCTCAGGCAAATGAAGTAATCCAAAGAATGAGAAAGATAATGTGTAGTCAATTTGTGTCAACTGATATAAGAGAAAGATTATACTATGTTATGTGGAGCCAGTCTTGGCGTATGGATGTGAATTATGAACAACTGGACAACAAACTAGTAAATCGTTGGGGGCCACAAAAATATGGTTTTAAGGAAGAAACAAACGTAATTATGATGTTCTATTAGAGGCTAAAGCGAAAACTAATTTCCAAAATCGGAAGGAAATGGGAACCATTTCTAGATCATGTAATTAGATGGAACAACTGCGATACATTTTTACAGCTGGAAAAAATAGTAAAGAAATAACAGTGGAAAGTAGAGAGAAAAGATATATGCAGTTTAAGAGAGTGGCTTGGATGGAAGTCAACGACAGAAATGATAAACAGCTGTAGAGAAAGAAAAGGGCAGAGAGACATGGTCACCTACGCCAGCCGGTGTGGTACTTAATGATGATCATAATCACTATACAACATATAATAATACGTGTAACACAGCATTAAAACGTACAAGAGTAAGCTAAAATGTATTTGCAAGATTTTTCGTTACTGCAGCGACAGCCGTGTGCGGCCGCGCTTTATCATGTTGTAACAAGACACTAGAGCTGAGCAAGACATGGCGTATAGGCCTGACAGCAGGTTCCCAAGTAGAGGTGGAAGAGATGACATCGGTATGTTTCTCTGTTAGTAACAAGTCCCCTGGAAGTGTCATTCTCCTCCCCTCCCCTAATATGTAATGTTTAGTCCTATTGAGATGTAATGTTGCAGTCCTCTGACGATGTACTGTTCCAGTCCTATTGAGATGTAATGTTGCAGTCCTCTGACGATGCAATGTTCCAGTCCTATTGAGATGTAATGTTGCAGTCCTATTGAGATGTAATGCTGCAGTCCTATGAGTAGTAATGTTGCAGTCCTCTGACGATGCAATGTTCCAGTCCTATTGAGATGTAATGTTGCAGTCCGATTGCGATGTAATGTTACTGTCATATTGAAGTGTAATGTTGCTGTCATATTGAGATGTATTGGTGCAATCCTATTGAGATGTAATGTTGCAGTCTTATTGAGATGTAATGTTGCAGTCCTCTGACGATGTAATGCTTCTGTCTCCGAATATGTAATGTTCCAGTCCCCCAGAGATGTAAAGTTCCTGCTCACTAGAGATGAAATGTTGTAGTCCTATTGAGATGTAATGTTGCAGTCCTCTGACGATGTAATGTTTCTGTCCTCCAAAGATGTAAAGTTCCTGATCCCTAGAGATGAAATGTTGCAGTCCTAGTGAGATGTAATGTTGCAGTCCTCTGACGATGTAATGTTTCTGTCCTCCAAAGATGTAAAGTTCCTGATCCCTAGAGATGAAATGTTGCAGTCCTAGTGAGATGTAATGTTGCAGTCCTAGTGAGATGTAATGTTGCAGCCCTATTGAGATGTAAACTTGCAGTCCTCTGACGATGTAATGTTTCTGTCCTCCAAAGATGCAAAGTTCCTGCTCCCTAGAGATGTAGTGCTTCAATCCCCTGGAGATGTAATGTTTCTGTCCCCTACATATGTAATGTTTCTGTCCCCTACATATGTAATGTTTCTGTCCCCTACATATGTAATGTTTCTGTCCCCTACAGATGTAATGTTTCTGTCCCCTACAGATGTAATGTTTCTGTCCCCTACAGATGTAATGTTTCTGTCCCCTACAGATGTAATGTTTCTGTCCCCTACAGATGTAATGTTTCTGTCCCCTACAGATGTAATGTTTCTGTTCCCTACAGATGTAATGTTTCTGTCCCCTACAGATGTAATGTTTCTGTCCCCTACAGATGTAATGTTTCTGTCCCCTACAGATGTAATGTTTCTGTCCCCTACAGATGTAATGTTTCTGTTCCCTACATATGTAATGTTTCTGTCCCCTACAGATGTAATGTTTCTGTCCCCTACAGATGTAATGTTTCTGTCCCCTATAGATGTAATGTTTCTGTCCCCTACAGATGTAATGTTTATGTCCCCTACAGATGTAATATTCCAATTTCCTAGCGAGATAATGTTTCAATACCCTAGAGATTTAATGTTCCTATTACGGAACGGGCGGGAACTATTCCTCTCAGTTCTTCATTTCTAATCGTATCTCTCATGGTCATTCATGCGACTACACATAATTAAATATAAAATATGAACACTAACACAATGTTCCCTATACTACATGAACATAACTGGGGTTTTGTTCTTTTTCTTATGGTAGCGTCATAGCGTCTTTGAATATTTAAAACAGCTTCCTCTGCCTTCTATTCCGGTGTCAGTTTTTCCTACTTGTCATCATCATCATCATCATCACATGTCACTTGACATCATCATCAAGTACCGGGCCTGCTGGCGTAGATGATCATGTCTCTCAACAACTTTCGATCTCGACAGTTATTTATCATTTCTGTTGTTGACCTTCTGCCAAGCCATTATCTTAAGCTGTCTGGTATTTTTTCTATTTGCTTCCCTCTATCTCTTCGTCCCTCATTTTTTCCAGTTGTTACAATATATTCCAGTTGTTCTCTTCTCATTACATGGCCAAAACATGATAATTGTTTCTTCCTAACATTGGAAATTAGCTCTTGTTTTGAATTCCTTCTTATAGTGTTATATTTAGCTTAGAAAATGAATGCATGAAATGTCTTCTCATTAATTGTTGAACCTAGCCATGTAGTGTTATATTTTAGCTTAGAAAATGAATGCATGAAATGTCTTCTCATTAATTGTTTAACCTAGCCATGTAGTGTTATATTTTAGCTTAGAAAACGAATGCATGAAATGTCTTCTCATTAATTGTTTAACCTAGCCATGTAGTGCTATATTTTAGCTTAGAAAATGAATGCATGAAATGTTTTCTCATTAATTGTTTAACCTAGCCATGTAGTGTTATATTTTAGCTTAGAAAATGAATGCATGAAATGTCTTCTCATTAATTGTTTAACCTAGCCATAGAGCATTCTAATTTTGATATTTCCATGTAAATGTCAATAGAAGGATTATGATTTTATTTTTTTAACTGAAATATAATCTTTGTTGTCTTCGTTGTTTACAATAACGAAAATAGTCGCGCTATTTGCTGCGCCTAAATTTGACCTTTGCTCCTATGGGTTCCATATTGCTTGCTAAACCAGTGCCTCTTATCTGTCTTATACAACATTCCCCAACCACTGGTGTAATGTAGTCACATCTGTGTATATGTCCACAACATATTATATAATAACTAGACATTACGTGTGTATCCATGAGTGTGCTCCATCAACAGTGCCATTGATGTGTTGTGTGTTAAGTGCAGATTGTTGTCCTCATAATAAACCCAACGATAGACAAAACGCATGTGATTAGTTTGTGTGTTCATTTACGTGTGTCGATACTGATAAACAAGAAAATAAAGCGAAGGCAAATTAAAAATGAGTGCTTCATACGGAAATTCACTGAAATAAGACGATAACCCATTGTGGACATTTTATCGCATAGAAATTGTTGGTCATATCGAGCTAGTGTAGTATAGTGCAAGTATCTTAGCTAGTTCTCAATAATATCTAGAGCGGCCAACTTCACGAAAATGTTCTGACTCAACAAAAAAACACGTTATGTTTAATAATGTATACATGTATTAGGGACAACAATGAAAACATAAAATATTTTAAAAGGTTAAAAGTAAAGGATGCTACATAGCAATTTGTTTCTTGGTGAAGGAGGGGAGTTGAAGTAATAAACATCATTAAACCACAGCATTTGCAGATGTTATCATCATGTCATCACAACTGTACGTCGGAGACATCCTTCAGTGCTGCGTTCTTCTGGAAATACTGAGAATCTTCAATGAAAACTCTGACCTACGAGAACGGTCTTGGATCCATAAATTGTACGGATGAGTTACTGGTCAGATTTCAGCGGAAGACACATGACTTTAGATTAACATTGTCTATTGAGTTTTACTGTCTCTTGGTGTCAGATTTCAGTGGAAGACACCTGATTTTAGATTAACATTGTCTATTGAGTTTTACTGTCTCTTGTTTGTCAGATTTCAGGGGAAGACACCTGACTTTAGATTAACATTGTCTATTGAGTTTTACTGTCTCTTGGTGTCAGATTTCAGTGAAAGACACATGACTTTAGATTAACATTGTCTATTGAGTTGTACTGTTTTCTGGTGTCAGATTTCAGTGGAAGACACCTGACTTTAGATTAACATTGTCTATTGAGTTTTACTGTCTCTTGGTGTCAGATCTGAATGGCCATTGATTAAAGTCCGCCTGAGCTAGCTAATACAAATTTGGAGACCGATGTTCTTCCTCGCTGTTGTTACCTTTGTCATCTCCGTTGCCAATAACACATTCTTTTAATTCCACCTTGTTCGACTGGAGAAAGTTAGGCTAGAAGTAAAATAATATTTATTTCTGATCGTAACCACTACGCTAACGAATGTTTCAAATGACAAAAAATATGAACTTAATAGATACAACAGTAGATTGATGCTCAATAGTAGTAAACCGGCAATTTAAAATAGTAAATTAAAGTAGGTCTGTGCCTGTGTGATTATACAGAGGTAGAGTAGGTCTGTAATGTGTGTTTTAGCGCTCTATCTTGGTTACATATAGCTTATGTGATTTTAATGTGCTTGTGTCTGTGTGTGTGTTCGTTCATGACTATCCATCTTCATCGTCCGTACTTAAAAAGACGTTAAGTGGACGCAGCTATGTTGTGTCGTTGTCAACAGTAAGCTATAGTACGTGTCGTTATTAACCTACACATGCAACTTCAGCAAAGCAACTTGGATAAAGGGTCGTTCGCATAATACTTGTTTTCTCTTATCGTGATTCACTGACCCTGATACCGTCACCTGTTAGTAGCTGACCGATTCCAGCCCAGGGGTTGAGGGGAATCTTGAGAATTTTCATGGGTTTGTCAATCATGAGCCAGAAATCTGACTCCGCGAAGTAAGTAGGTTAAGTCCTTATATTTTCATGACATTTACGGCAGCTGTTGAAGTCCGAACGTGATTCCGGCATCGGAAACGCTTTAGTGACATTGTATCGAAACGACCTATGCGGACTATTATTGTTAGAAGTACTAGCGGAGCGTTCACAAATATTATACATGGGAAATAAGGAACAGCAGCGAGAGTTGTCATAGTTAGGCTACGGTTTAAACAGGTGGTGGCCATATCTTGCTAACCGTCAGCAAGAGGAACCAGTGTGGGAAATCTGTTAACTTAATATTTTGTAAGTTGCGTTTTCAAAATGTTTAACGAGAAATGGGCAACAATAAATTTCTCTTCTTCTCTTATTCTTCTGCGTTCGCTCGTCTTTAAAAAGATCTTAAACTGACTACTTTGTTATTGTTGTTATTATTATTGTCTTGATGGTTTTTGTCTACTTCTTGGCGAGGCCCGATCTGTTCAACCTCAGATTAAGACCTTTAGATTTTCGTTATTGTAAACACGGTGACCGCAATTTTCATCCACCAAATGAAAGTGAAAATCACTTTCTCAGATTAGACATGATGAGATTCATGCTATAAGTTAGTTTATATTCACGTGTTCTAGTGTACAGTAATTTGCCAAAATATATGACTTCCTGTCCAACATATCCGACATCGCATCGTTTGAGTACTGAGTTTAACGAGTTTCGATTCCTACACGATTAAAATCGTTTTAACTAAAACACAAAACTAATATGAGGCAATTGACACAAACCAACCAATAACGATACAATACTTTATATTTCTTGTATTTTTCTTGAATATGAATGTTTTAGTTGTTGCTTCTCGATAATTTGGCTAAGATCAAAGGGAAGAGCCATACGCCTCAAGGTTCATACAGCCTGTAGTGAGAACTGGATGTTTCTGGTACATATAGACGGCACTGGCGTAATACCGACCACATTATCCCAACAAAATAATATACCGAAGGTCTATAAACTAGAAAATGAGCGTAAAGACAATATTCGTTATAAGTACATCATCATCTGATGAGATGATGCTCTTCATTTCTTTCTTCCAATAGATGGATCCTGCTTAGTTTGTGCCTAACACATTTGTGATATAACGTAAACTAGACATCTTCATGCACAAATGCAATGGAGATAAGAACTATTTTTTTCTTCTTTTTTTTTAATGTCCATATTTTTTATAATATAGACTTCATACTGAAGGAATGCTGTACTGGTAACAATGGGATCGAATGGATACAAGGAGACCATTTGGAGGACCTCATCTTTGCTGGTGACATAGTCCTCATCAGCAGTCAGATAAAAATGATGCAGGAAAACACAAATGAACTATCATCAATAGCCAGCAAAATTGGGCTTCAGATCAATCACGAAAAGACTAAAGTTATGAAAAGCTTAATTCCAACAAATGACATATTATACATGGAAAACAAACCAGTGAGGAGATCGACCACTTTATCTATCTTGGAAGTCACATTGATCGGGAAGGGGATACAAGTAAAGAAATTAGAATCAGAATAGCAAAAGCAGCAATGTCTTTCAGAAGCCTTGACAAGTTGTGGAAATCAAAACTCATCCGCACAAACACAAAACTTAGGCTATTCAAATCAATGTACTATCAACCCTTACGTATGCGTGTGAGAGCCGGAAAGCAAGAGATATAGAAACAAAGTTGAACGCATTCGAAAATAAATGTATAAGGAAAATACTTGGTAGAGCGTGGAACGAATAAAAAATAACAAATAAATTAGAGAAATCGCCAATCAACCACTAATATCTTAAGTAATAAAAAAAGACGATGGTCATATGTTGGACATGTGATGAGCAGAGATAATAACCGAATAGCAAAGCAAGCTCTCACGTGGGAAACAACAGGTCAGAGGAATAGAGGTCGACTCAGAGAGACACTGATGCCTTCTGTCTCCATTTCTCTTTCTACTGGCCATAGATTGGATTATGAAAATAGCTCAAAACAACAGAAATGGAATCCAGTGGTCATTGACCAAGCAACTTGATAATTTAGACTTTGCTGATGACGTAGCTCTCCTATCACACAGCCGTCAACAGATGCAGGATAAAATGAGCATACTTGATGAGAGATCACAATAGCTAGGACTGAAGATTAATAGAGATAAGACCAACATTTTGAGAATTAATGCAGATGGCAATAACCAAATAAATTTGGGAGAAATACCTATACTAGATGTACAATCTTACATAATTCTGGGCAGTAATATAGATACAGAGGGAGGAACAGAAAATGATACCAAAATAAGGATATCAAAAGCAAGAGGAGTTTTTGTTGCACTGGGAAACATATGGAAATCCAAAGAAATTAGGTTAAATACAAAATTAAAATTGTCAACACAAACGTTATGGCGGTCCTATTATATGGATGTGAAACACGGAGAACAACAAAGTTGACAATCATGAAGATACAGACTTTCATTAATGGATGTTTACGCAGAATAAAAGGATGGAAATGGCAGGACAAAATCACTAACATAGAATTATGGAAATGTACCAGTCAAATACCAGTGGATAAAGAGATACAGCGAAGACGATGGCGCTGGATAGGACACACACTGCGGAAGCCAACTGAGAGTATTCCACAACATGCCCTTTTTTGGAATCCCCAGAGGAAAAGACAAAGAGGAAGACTAAGGAATTCTTGGAGAAGACAGATAGAAGCAGATATGAAGATGATGGGGAAACATGGATTGATCTTAAAAGAATGGCAAAAAACAGATCGACTTGGAAAGTGTGTGTTGAAGACCTATGCTCCACAGGGAGCTAAAAAGGTAGAAAAAAGAAGAGAATAAAAATTTAGATAAGAGAAAGAGTATCTGAGTCTATGCCTTTGTGCCGGCTACGGCTCGAAAGGTCAATAGATAGATAGATTCTTTATTCTTTATGTTAAGGGGCGGAACTATTAAAATATGGCAAGCAATAATAATAAATTTAACGCTCTTAAATATTTTTTAAAAAATTATTTATTAACAGAAACGATTATTATTTATTAATTATAATGACATTTGAAGGATTTAACGATTTCTATGTAATTTTACAGTTATTATATTGACGTACTGTAATAAAGGAACCTTAAAGTATTGAGAGGGGATCATCATGTTGTAACTCTGAACAACTATCACGTGACACATTATAACATAGACATTTATAAAGTCAATCAATGTTTATTCGTCAAACAAAATCTAATCCAAACTTAAATATGTTTACAGTACTGACATAGTAAAATCACTTCACAAGTATGCACATTACTATTTAGTATCTCCTTTTGTGGGTTTTTTCTCCTCTCTCTTAACCTCTATCAGATGTCATTTTGGCGTTATCTTTAAGTACTCTTGGTTATTTTCACTTCGTATTTATCTTTTTTATTTTTGTTGTCATTGACCCACCGCTGTGAAGTGACTGTGTGCTCCTCTGCTGAAATCCTTAAGCGTGGTGACTTTCTTTTTCAGACACCGCTTTGATTTTTCTCAGCATTTTAAAAGAGTATAAAATATTTATATAATTATATAGGGAGCCGCGATAGCTCAGTGGTTAGTGAACTGGACTACAAAGGACAATGGGTAGAGTTCGATCCCAACCGACGGCTTCCAGGTTCACCCAGCCTTAAATGGGTACCGGATTTTTTCTGGGAAAGTAAAAGCAGCACGGGCGTAATACCGACCACATTACCCCAAAAATCATGTGCTGAAGGTCTGTAAAATATAGGGTCACTAACACCATATTTCCCTATACGCCACTCGGCGTGACGGGGGGTACTTTACTTTTACTTACTTTTAAAGTAAAGCAGCACGGGCGTAATACCGACCACATTACCCCAAAAATCATGTGATGAAGGTCTGTAAAATATAGGGTCACTAACACCATATTTCCCTATACGCCACTTGGCGTGACAGGGGTGCTTTACTTTACTTATAAAATATTTAATTTAGAGATATATGGCGGTCTGGTGTGTGCTGTGATATGCGTTGATCTTCGTGTTGACGTGTGTATTTAAAATGTGGACATAATTCACCATTCGCCACAATGAATCGTTATTCTCTTAAAATCAGTGAAGTGCAACGTACGGTCCGCGGGCCAGAACCGGCCCGTCAAGCTATTCTCATTGGCCCTTGTGCTTGATTTGAAAATTACTATGCACTCCATTCCCTGAGTTAATAAAAAAGTAAATAAATAAATAAAAATAAAACAATAGCACATAAATGCACACAAACTAAGAACCCGTTTAAAAAAAAATTGTAATTTGATTAACGAACTCGACAAAACGAAATAATTTGTATTACATCTTTGATCTATTAGTTGCTACAATTTATGCATTAGTTACAAGCCAAGACTGCAAATTTCTAAGTCTTTAACGATGGACACTACGGCCGCCGGGTAGTTCCTTTAATGTTGTTGATTAATCAACATCACAAGAGTGGTGTAGACTTTATTGTTCATGTCGCGATGACTAAAGTCGTGGCTATTGGATGTCGAATACCCTGTTTTAGATGTTAATTCCATGAAAATCATGAGTCAGATGAAAGGGATTATATGTCTTTGCTTTTAGCAGCGGTTTTTGTAGGGGTTACAATTGTGGTGGTGCACGGATGTTATGTATTTTTCAACTTAAAAACAATGCATCTATAGTTAATACCGATTGTCACGAATTAATTACGCAATGGCACTATCAAGGAAAAGGGGAAAAAGTATATACATGATTTCGTACTGTTCATGAAAAATGAACTTTGGATTATTTCTTTATTCGGTATCAAGATAAACCCGTATGTTTAATATGTAACGGTTGAGATTGTTATTTATGATTTCTCTCTGCGGCAACCACCCCTGGTCTTAGCAGTGAGGCCCGGCTTGAAACGTCAGTTACTCATCGACGGAAAAAAAACATGAGTACCTCCGAAGTCGGAGTTATCTGCCTGTGCGGCGAGGGACCACTGTGCACACGGCTGCCAGGGAAAAATGGATTAACATGCAAAATTCAGTTCCTATCTCTAGGGACTTCGTCAGAGTTGAAAGCCGGCGAACGCAACAACAACAACAATATGTAACGAAAATGTGTCTGTTCTTTAAGAAACAACCTGAGATGCCATTTATAATCCAAACATGTAAATTACAGTGTACTGGAAAGACAAGTTAGACAAGACAAAATAGCACACATTTAAAGAAGTCATTGGAAGGTCAACAGAGTATGATTTATACGATGTTAATAGATGCTCAGAGAATGCTGTTTGTGCGAGCTATATTATTAGTGAGCAAATTGCGAAGAGATTGAAACTAATTTCCGATGGAGAATTTGTGAAAAAATGTTTCGAGGCAGCTGTTAAAGTGCTTTGTCCTGATGAGAATTACTTGTTTCACAAAGTAAGTTTATCTTTAAGGTAAACAGACAGGCGTCGGCCTATCGGAAAACGCGTAGATGATATGGAGAAAGATGTTTTTTTAAAGAGCATGCGTCAAAGTTTGTAGCATTCTCTGTCGCCTTAGATGAGTCAAGCGATGTAACAGACACAGCGAATTTAGTTATCATTATTAGGGACATTGGGGATCCGCGATAGCTCTGTTGTTAGTGAACTGGACTACAAAGGACAAGAGGTAGGGTTCGATCCCAACCAACGGCTTCTGGTTCACCCAGCCTTTAATGGGTATCGGATTTCTTTGGGGAAAGTAAAGCGGCACGGGCGTAATACTGACCACATTACCCCAAAAATCATGTGCTTAGGGTCTATAAAATGTATGGTCACTAACATTATATTCACTATACGCCACTTGGTGTGACGGGGGTACTTTACTTTTTTTATTAGGGACATTGACAATATTCTTTAACATTACAGATGACATGTTAGAGTTACAGCCTCTCAAAGGCACCAAAACAGGCGAGAGCAACAGCTCGCTCTTAAAGATTTTGCGTTAAATTGGGACAGGCCTTATGGAGTGACAACAGACAAAGCACCAGTTATGATTGGCCTAACGTCAAAAGTTGCTGACGTCATGCCAGTTGTAGTATTGTGTTAATTTTATAGAAGTAACAAGAGACCTCAACTCAACCATCGGTAATTCCGTGAATTCCTTCATGACGTCGATTCAGAGCATGACAATCTGCTTTATTGTGGTAAAGTTCGCTGGTTAAGTCAAGAGGAAATGTTGAAAGGATTCACTTATGACTTATGATGACTTATGTTCTGAAGTCGAACTTTTCATAGATATGAAGGGTAGTCATTTCAAGAAATTATCAGACCTTCAGTGGATCATCCAGCTAGCGTGTTTGGTTTACATGACTCAACATTTTTATTTCCTTAATTTCAAGTTACAAACTTAAGGACAACTGACACACGAACTTTACACCCCTATCAAAGCATTTCAGGGAAAAAAATGAGGTCGAGGATGAATAACTTGCGAGAGGGAAATTCTAATTTCTTTATAAGGCTTGGAAAACAGAAGAAATCACTTCTTAATTTCATCGGCTATGCTGACGTTATTAATGATATTTACTGCCAGTTCGTGGAGCGTTTCAAAGATTTTACTGCACATCAAACAGGGTTAGACTGTTTCTCAACACCATTTGGTATCTAAGTAAACACTGCTGCGGCAGAGATACAAATGGAAGTTATTGACTTGCAAAAACAAAATATTCTGACATCAAAGTGGAGAGACTCGGAGATACTGGACTTTTATACATCTTATTTTCCACTTAAATCTTTCCGTACGTTTAGCCGCTTAGTGCGTCACTCTCAATTTGATTAGTGTGAACCGCCATCAAACCATATTCTTTTTACATGTTTTGTATCATCTTGACATTGGTGAAATCTAATACTTTCTTTAATTATCTAAAACTTCATGAATAATAATATGTTATATATTAAATAAATATAAATATGCAGATTTATTCTTAAAACCATGGAAAATTGTGTCTCTTGAATCTCTTTTGTTACAATGATAAAACGCTTCCGTATGGAAAGAGTTAATCAATATCCAGTGATCACATCAAATGCCCCAAAAGTTATGTCATTGTTTGGTAGCTCCTATGTTTGAAAACACTTTACTTCAAAACTAAAGTGAATTAAATCAAAAACAGGAAATTAATTAAATGACATAAATTTATAAAAAAAAACATACTACACATTGCTGTTAGTCAAATATCACCAGACATGGACGACACTGTACGTGAAGTTCAGACAAACTCCTCTCATTAAACAGGTAATCTTTCTATTCATAAGTTCAGATAAACTCCTCTCATTAAACAGGTAATCTTTCTATTCATAAGTTCAGATAAACTCCTCTCATTAAACAGGTAATCTTTCTATTCATAAGTTCAGATAAACTCCTCTCATAAACAGGTAATCTTTCTATTCATAAGTTTAGATAAACTCCTCTCATTAAACAAGTAATCTTTCTATTTATAAGTTTAGATAAACTCCTCTCATTAAACAGGTAATCTTTATATTCATAAGTTCAGATAAACTCCTCTCATTAAACAGGTAATCTTCTATTCATAAGTTCAGATAAACTCCTCTCATTAAACAGGTAATCTTTCTATTCATAAGTTCAGACAAACTCCTCTCATTAAACAGGTAATCTTTCTATTCATAAGTTCAGATAAACTCCTCTCATTAAACAGGTAATCTTTCTATTCATAAGTTCAGATAAACTCCTCTCATTAAACAGGTAATCTTTCTATTTATAAGTTCAGACAAACTCCTCTCATTAAACAGGTAATCTTTCTATTCATAAGTTCAGATAAACTTCTCCCATTAAACAGGTAATCTTTCTATTCATAAGTTCAGATAAACTCCTCTCATTAAACAGGTAATCTTTCTATTCATAAGTTCAGATAAACTCCTCTCATTAAACAGGTAATCTTTCTATTCATAAGTTCAGACAAATTCCTCTCATTAAACAGGTAATCTTTCTATTCATAAGTTCAGACAAATTCCTCTCAGAAAACAGGTAATCTTTCTATTCATAAATTCAGACAAACTCCTCTCATTAAACAGGTAATCTTTCTATTCATAAGTTCAGATAAACTCCTCTCATTAAACAGGTAAAATTTCTATTCATAAGTTCAGACAAATTCCTCTCAGAAAACAGGTAATCTTTCTATTCATAAGTTCAGACAAACTCCTCTCAGAAAACAGGTAATCTTTCTATTTATAAATTCAGACAAATTCCTCTCATTAAACCGGAAAACTTTCTATTTATAAGTTCAGACAAATTTTTCTCATTAAACCGGTAAACATTCTATTTATAAGTTCAGACAATTTTTTCTCTTTAAACCGGTAAACTTTCTATTTATAAGTTCAGACAAATTTTTCTCATTAGACCGCTAACCTTTCTATTTATAAGTTCAGACAAATTTTTCTCTTTAAACCGGTAAGATTTCTATTGATAATTTACTCCCCTCTGTCTCCCCTCTCTCCTTTTCATTCCACTCTCTTACATTAAAATCATCATTTGTGAATGCAAATAAAATCATTTATAAAATGGTTTCTTTAGGTGATGGTATCTCGCGCTCGGTATCTTAATCGTTTTCTGATCTGGTTCTCATGTTACAAAAGGTTGCCCACCAATGCTTTAAATCCTTTTAGCTATCTTCCTACTGAATCTCTATTCTCTTTAAACCCTGCTAGATATGTTCACTCGACATCTCTATTCTCTTTAAACCCTGCTAGATATGTTCACTCGACATCTCTATTCTCTTTAAACCCTGCTAGATATGTTCACTCGACAACTCTATTCTCTTTAAACCCTGCTAGATATGTTCACTCGACATCTCTATTCTCATTACAATTTCTTAGATATCTTAGGTAACAAAAAACGGAGCTCATTAAAAACATCAGAAAGAAACAAACAACATTTTTAGGCACATCATGAGAAGATGAAAGTTGGAATACTTGGTCACAACTGGCGAAATACAGGGATAGAGAAATCGCGGACAACAAAAAGACAAGATACTGGATAGCTTAGTGTCATTGCACTGAAAATAGTCAACAACAGAATTGATACGATGTACTGTGGATAGAAAATTGTGGAAGGACATAATCACCTACACCAACCGGTATGGCACATGATGATGATGATGATTGATCTTCAATCGACATCGTTGTTATCTTTGATCCCTGCTAAATATCTTCCCTCGACGTCTCTTTTCTCTTACACCCTTGTCAGGCATCTTCACCTATATTTCAGAGATTCTTTAGGTATTTCGATTTATATGTTTAGCGCACATGATCTATTTTTTAAAACGTTGTTTCTATTTAACATATTAATATTCTGCACAACTAACCGTGGATCTGCGATTCATCAAACAAGTTTCAGGTGCGACAGATCTCTTCAAATATAAACAAAACCTAGGCGGAACTGAGGATTACAAATTTACAATTACTTCCAGTTTTAAAATAGCATTATTGTTCCTGTTTCTCTGAAGCTAGATAACTCGTCCACTTGTTCACCGTATTTGCCAGAACTGACAGTTGATTGAAATGGGGTTAAGTAGATGATAACTTGTCCCCGCATAAGCTCTCAAGCCTAGAAAATTCATGTAGTGTTTTGCCTTATCAGACACATTTTGAAGGGATAAGAAAGTGGACAAGTTATTGTCATTGAAAGTCAAATAGAAGTAGGACATTGTTATGGGTGTACTTTTATATGGAAATGAGTAAGCTTTGAAACCAGAGTAGCGTAGTGGTAAGTGTGATCATTTACTGAGTATGGGGACTGGTCGGTCTCGAAGCAAGACGCCGGCCTCGAGACAGAGAGGTTGTGGGTTCAAATCCTGGCTGCACCAGTTGGGATTTTTATATACGATTTCTCTCTGCGGCAACCACCCCTGGTCTCAGCAGCGAGGCACGGCGAGAAACGTCAATTACTCATCGACGGAAAAAATATGAGTACTTCCGAAGACGGAGTTATCTGCCTGTGCGGCGAGGGACCCCTGCGTACACGGCTGCCAAGAAAAAATGGATTAACAGGCAAAATTCAGTTCCTAGTCTCTAGGGACATCGTCACAGGTCAAAAGCTGGCGAACGAAAAAAGAAAAATTACTGAGTATGGGATTATACAGTGGTTAATGAACTGGTCCATTAAGGACAATTGTTTGATCGACGGCTACTAGGTTCACCCATCCCTAAATGGGTAGCAGGGATTCTCTTCCTGGAAATTAAAATCGAACAACCTTTCTTCTGATTACATTTCTGACAAATGTTCCCGTAACAAAAAGATTAACTAACGCTACCATTATATTCCCTGTATGATTAAAAAAAATAGTCGTCGTAGGGGGTATTTCCACTTTCAAACAGAATTTTCGTTATCGGCATACGAGACCTCAAAGTTCACTGAAGTCTCTGAATACTAGAATATTTTTTTTCTGGCGAAGAATGTAGGTTTGACGTGCTACTAACCATCCAACAACAGATGTGGATATAGTAAAGTCACTGATTGTGGGGAACATAATAAATCATCCAATAGTCACTGATTGTGGGGAACATAATAAATCATCCAATAGTCACTGATTGTGGGGAACATAATAAATCATCCAATAGTCACTGATTGTGGAGAACATAATAAATCATCCAATAGCCACTGATTGTGGAGAACATAATAAATCATCCAATAGCCACTGATTGTGGAGAACATAATAAATCATCCAATAGTCACTGATTGTGGGGAACATAATAAATCATCCAATAGTCACTGATTGTGGGGAACATAATAAATCATCCAATAGTCACTGATTGTGGGGAACATAATAAATCATCCGATAGTCGTTGATTATGGAGAACATAATAAATCATCCAATAGCCACTGATTGTGGAGAACATAATAAATCATCCGATAGTCGTTGATTATTGAGAACATAATAAATTATCCAATAGCCACTGATTGTGGAGAACATAATAAATCATCCAATAGACACTGATTGTGGAGAACATAATAAATCATCCAATAGCCACTGATTGTGGAGAACATAATAATTCATCCAATAGTCACTGATTGTGGGGAACATAATAAATCATCCAATAGTCACTGATTGTGGAGAACATAATAAATCATCCAATAGTCACTGATTGTGGGGAACATAATAAATCATCCAATAGTCACTGATTTTGGAGAACATAATAAATCATCCAATAGCCACTGATTGTGGAGAACATAATAAATCATCCAATAGCCACTGATTGTGGAGAACATAAATCATCCAATAGCCACTTATTGTGGAGAACATAATAAATCATCCAATAGCCACTGATTGTGGAGAACATAATAAATCATCCGATAGCCACTGATTGTGGAGAACATAATAAATCATCCAATAGCCACTGATTGTGGAGAACATAATAAATCATCCGCTAGTCACTGATTGTGGAGAACATAATAAATCATTCCATAGTCACTGATTATGGAGAACATATAAAATCATCCTATAGTCACCGATTGTGGGGAACATAATAAATCATCCTATAGTCACTGATTGTGGAGAACATAATAAATCATCCTATAGTCACTGATTGTTGAGAACATAATAAATCATCCGATAGCCACTGATTGTGGAGAACATAATAAATCATCCCATAGCCACTGATTGTGGAGAACATAATAAATCATACGATAACCACTGATTGTGGAGAACATAATAAATCATCCCATAGCCACTGATTGTGGAGAACATAATAAATCATCATATAGCTACTGATTGTGGAGAACATAATAAATCATCACTCTAGTCACTGATTGTGGGGAACATAATAAATCATCCTATAGTCACTGATTGTGGAGAACATAATAAATCATCACTCTAGTCACTGATTGTGGAGAACATAATAGATCATCCAATAGTCACTGATTGTGGGGAACATAATAAATTATCCTATAGCTACTGATTGTGGAGAACATAATAAATCATCACTCTAGTCACTGATTGTGGGGAACATAATAAATTATTCCATAGTCACTAATGGAGTATTGGATTTTTTAAAAAGGAAAGTAAAGCAGCACGGGCGTAGTACCGACCACATTACCCCAAAAATCATGTGCCGAGGGTCTGTAAAATGTATGGTCACTAACACCATATTCCCTATACGCCACTTGGCGTGACGGGAATTTACTACTTTTTTATTACTACTATAGTCATTGAAGGTAGAGAACTTAATTAAAGGGATTGAAAAGGCGAACATTTCGAAAGCTAACCTCAAATATTACAAGACAAGGTTCTCATAAGGATTTTACGGGGGAATATATAAGAATAAATAAAGACCTAGAGACACATGGAGGCGAAAACTAGAGACAGAGAGAGAGATAGAATATAAATTAATCATGAAGAGGACTGGAAGATACGGCAAATAATAGAAGAGGTATATCCCCTTGATCTGTCTTCGTGTCAGAAGTTGGCTACCGTGAATCGTGATTTCTCTCTGCATTTTTTTACCTCGATGGTGCACGCTGTCCTATGTTCTCCTGTCTACTAATTGATGTTGTCAGTCCCTGTCTGCTTCTGCCTCGTTTACATAGTATTTTCCAAATATCTAGTCCAATAGGTCTATGTTAATGAAAGTTAGAAAGATGGTTCATTGGTGGTATATTTAAAATTAATTCGGACCGATGGAAGCGAGTCATCGACTGCAGGCAAATAGAGTTCTTTGGACAGCTAAAATTGACCAAACAGGAAATTCTCGAAAAAATAACAAAAAATAAAAAATAAAATTTAAAGAATAAAAACCAACACAAAAAGAAAGCCCACAGAAATATCAGAAATAAACTATCGACATTTTTCGGGCACATTATGATAATAGGAAAGTTAGAATACTTGGGTTACAACTGTCATAATACATGGAGTGAGAGAGAGCGAAAGAAAGACCGTGGACGACAAAGAGAGAAAATATCAGATAACTTGGTTAATGGGCACGGTATACTGTCAATAACAGAACTGGCACGATGCACTGTAGGTAGTGTAGAAGGGTCATGATCGCCAACGTCAAGCTGTACGGCGCATGATGATGATACGAAAGGGCTAGACAAAATACCTTACTACCCAGAGAAAGGGCTAGACATCACATCTCACTACCCAGAGAGAGGGCTAGACGTCGGATCTCACTACCCAGAGAGAGTGCTAGACATCAAATCTCACTACCCAGAGAGAGAAGGCTAGTCATCGGATCTCACTACCCAGAGAGAGGGCTAGACATCGGATCTCACTACCCAGAGAGAGGGCTAGTCATCGGATCTCACTACCCAGAGGGACAGCTAGTCATCGGATCTCACTACCCAGAGAGAGGGCTAGACATCGGATCTCACTACCCAGAGAGAGGGCTAGACATCGGATCTCACTACCCAGAGAGAGGGCTAGACATCAAATCTCACTACCCAGAGAGAGGGCTAGACATCAAATTTCACTACCCAGAGAGAGGGCTAGACGTCGGATCTCACTACCCAGAGAGAGTGCTAGACATCAAATCTCACTACCCAGAGAGAGAAGGCTAGTCATCGGATCTCACTACCCAGAGAGAGGGCTAGACATCGGATCTCACTACCCAGAGAGAGGGCTAGTCATCGGATCTCACTACCCAGAGGGACAGCTAGTCATCGGATCTCACTACCCAGAGAGAGGGCTAGACATCGGATCTCACTACCCAGAGAGAGGGCTAGACATCGGATCTCACTACCCAGAGAGAGGGCTAGACATCAAATCTCACTACCCAGAGAGAGGGCTAGACATCAAATCTCACTACCCAGAGAGAGGGCTAGACATCGGATCTCACTACCCAGAGAGAGGGCTAGACATCGGATCTCACTACACAGAGAGAGGGCTAGTCATCGGATCTCACTAGCCAGAGAGAGGGCTAGTCATCGGATCTCACTAGCCAGAGAGGGGACTAGTCATCGGATCACATTACCCAGATAGAGGGTTAGACATCGGATCTCACTACTCAGAGGGAAGGCTAGATATCGGATTTCACTACCCAGAGAGAAGGCTAGACATCAAATCTCACTACCCAGAGAAATTGCTAAACATGGTATCTCACTACCCAGAGAGAGGGCTAAACATCAAATCTCACTACCCATAGAGAGGGTTAGACATCGGATCTCACTCCCCAGAGAGAAGGTTAGACATCGGATCTCACTACCCAGATAGAGTGCTAGACATCATATTCCACTACCCAGAGAGATGCTAGACATCATATCTCACTACCCAGAGAGAGGGCTAGACATCATATCTCACTACCCAGAGAGAGAGAGCTAGACATCAAATCTCACTACCCAGAGAGAGAGAGCTAGACATCAAATCTCACTACCCAGAGAGAGAGAGCTAGACATCAAATCTCACTACCCAGAGAGAGAGAGCTAGACATCAAATCTCATTACCAAGAGACTGTGGGAGGGTACGGCCATTAAGAAGTGGCTTGAAACGAGCTATTCTCGCCGTCTGGTATCGGGTTAGAACCCGAGACAATGTCTACAGTCCGACTTCTTATCTTTAAACAACCCCCCCCCCCCCACACACACACACACACACAGACGCACACACCAAGATCGTTATTATGAAAGCAAAAGGACGAATAACCGTAAATTATAAAGACATCTGTTGGGGCTAAGACGTCCAATAGGAAGTGGGCTGAATGCGACCACTGACCTATATCTGACTGAGACATGATCAGGGGCAAAAAGTGATCAAAGTCCAACTTCACCTACTCACGAATTCTCTTGGAGAAAAAAAAACCCCAAATAAGTTGGATCTAGTGAGCAGGTGATGGAGGAAGAAGAGAAATCTGGTAGCCAAAAATGTAAGGATGAATTTGGATGTGCTCCGAAAAGGCATATGTAATATATTTTCTGTAACACAATACAACGCATTTACGCTCATTTACCATTTCTTTAATTAAAGAAAACAAATTCTTAAATGCAAAGAAAAAGATAGTAAGGACGACAAAGAGAGAAAATACTGGATAGCTTAGTGCCATGGAAAACAGTCAACAACAGAATTGATACGATGCACGGTAGATATAAGTTTGTGGTAGGTCATGATAGCCTACGCCATCCGGTAAGGCACATGATGATGATGACCATTTCTTTAAGGACGGCCGGTGAAGTGGAGTCGTCGCCCATCGAAGGCAGCAACAGAAGTAAAAGCCAGTTATCACTGTGTGTTGTTTCTGGTTAATGCTTATTTATTTGTAGTATCTGTCGTGTCGAGTAGGGCAGATTATTCCTTTTGATAGACAAACTTATCAAAGAAGAAATTGAAACTAACATTACAACAGTTTAGGGAGCCACGATAGCTCAGTGGTTAGCGAACTGGACTACAAAAGACAAGAGGTTGAGTTGATCCCAACCGACGGGGCCGGTTCACCCTGCCTTTAATGAGTACCGGATTTTTTTTCTGGGAAAGTCAAGAGGCATGGGCGTAATACCGAACACATTACCCCAAAAATCATGTGCCGAAGTCTGTAAAATGTATGGTCACTAACACCATATTCTCTACACGCCACTTGGCGTGACGGGGGTACTTTACTTTTTTTACTTTTATTACAACAGTTTATTCTATTAATTAAATCTTGGCCCATCAGTGAAACTGCGAATGCCGATCACCAGATCTGGATATAATTATCTATCAGTAATGGTTGAGAATGCATGGAAAAAGACCAAGAGGAAGACCCAGAAGAAGATGGATAGATGCAGTGACAGAGACATGTAACAACAAAGGAAAATCACTAATTCAGACAATTCGAGCAGCACAAGAACGACAAATGATATAAACCACGACACCTTTTAGGTATCCGTGAGAGAGAAAAGAAGAGGCAGAAGAATGGTTGGCTTAGTCATTGTTAGCATCAGTCATCATAGATATCAATATTTCTCATTAGCTACGAAATTGTGACCCTATTGAGAGATAACACATTTTTTAACGATCATTTCAAGGCGCTGCACCAGTAAATGTCATTACATTTATGTTCCGAAAGATTAATATATTTGTTTACTCAAACAGAAGGGTGTCCGGTTAGCGCATCGATAGACTTGGCTTACCACGGCAACAGCCGGGGTTCGTATCGGCGAGGACACCTGGGTTTTACTAATTCCAAAATTAGTAGAGCCGCGATAGCTCAGTGGTTAGTGAACTGACTACTACGGACAAGGGTAGGGTTCGATCCAACCGACGGCTCCGGGTTCACCCAGCCTTAATGGTACCGGATTTTTTCTGAAAGTAAAAGCAGCACGGGCGTAATAGACCACATTACCCAAAAATCATGTGCTGAAGGTCTGTAAAATATAGGGTCACTAACAATATTTCCTATACGCCACTTGGCGTGACGTACTTTACTTTTTTACTCAAACAGACAGACAGGCAGGCAGAAAAGGCAGGCAGTCAGACAAATCGACAGATAGATAGATAGATAGATAGATAGATAGATAGATAGATAGATAGATAGATAGATAGATAGATAGATAGATAGATAGATAGATAGATAGATAGATAGATAGATAGATAGATAGATAGATAGATAGATAGATAGATAGATAGATAGATAGATAGATATAGATAGATAGATAGATAGATAGATAGATAGATAGATAGATAGATAGATAGATAGATAGATAGATAGATAGATAGATAGATAGATAGATAGATAGATAGATAGATAGATAAATAGATAGATAGATAGATAGATAGATAGATAGATAGATAGATAGATAGATAGATAGATAGATAGATAGATAGATAGATAGATAGATAGATAGATAGATAGATAGATAGATAGATAGATAGATAGATAGATAGATAGATAGATAGATAGATAGATAGATAGATAGATAGATAGATAGATAGATAGATAGATAGATAGATAGATAGATAGATAGATAGATAGATAGATAGATAGATAGATAGATAGATAGATAGATAGATAGATAATAGATAGATAGATAGATAGATAGATAGATAGATAGATAGATAGATAATATAGATAGATAGATAGATAGATAGATAGATAGATAGATAGATAGATGGATGGATGGATGGATGGATGGATAGATGGATAGATGGATAGATGGATGGTGGAGGATGGATGGATGGATAGATGGATAGATGATAGATGGATGGATGGATGATGGATGATGGATGGATGGATGATGGATGGATGATGGATGGATGGATGGATAGATAGATAGATAGATAGATAGATAGATAGATAGATAGTAGATAGATAGATAGATAGATAGATAGATAGATAGATAGATAGATAGATAGATAGATAGATAGATAGATAGATAGATAGATAGATAGATAGATAGATAGATAGATAGATAGATAGATAGATAGATAGATAGATAGATAGATAGATAGATAGATAGATAGATAGATAGATAGATAGATAGATAGATAGATAGATAGATAGATAGATAGATAGATAGATAGATAGATAGATAGATAGATAGATAGATAGATAGATAGTTTTCTTTTATTTTAAGAAAACGGCCATCAATATGCGCAATACCGGTTGGCGTAGACGAATGCCCTTTCACACTGTCCACAGCCCATCGTATCTATTATATTGTTAACAGTTTACCACACCACAACATCCAGATATCTAGTATCTTCTCATTCTGTCGTCCCCTATCTCTCTTTCCCTGCATTTTGTCAGTTGCAACCAGTATTACATATTTCCTCATCTCATAATATGCCTCAAGAATATTGAATGTTTCTTTCTGAAATTGTTAGGGTGCTCTCCTTCTATGTTAGCCTCTTTGAAAATTTCCTCTTTGGTCTTTTTAGCTGTTGAGGGAACTTTCAATATTCTTGTGATAAATCCCATCTATGTAGCCTCTATTTGTCGTTTCATTTTTTTGTTATGTATACTGTTCATGATTCTCTACTATAGGTTAGAATTGGCTTAATATAACATTGGTGATCTTTAAAAAGTAAGAAAACAGAAGTAGTGGTCATATCAAAGAAACAATCATCACCATCATGCAGCATAAAAATAAACAGGACAAATCTTAAACAAGTGCAACGGGTCAAATACATGGACACAATAATAACATCAGATGGAAGATGCACCACAGAAATAAAAAGCAGAATAGCTCAGGCCAAAAAATTGCATTTCAGAAAATGAAAAATATCTTGTGCAACAAATCTATGTCAAAAGAAGTGAGAAAGAGAGTTCATCTGTGATATATGGAACCAATTCTGACCTATAGAAGCGAATCATGGACAGTAGACAAACAAATGAAAAGACGATTAGAGGCCACAGAGATGGGATTTCTCAGAAGAATGTTGAAAGTTCTCTGGACAGCTTAAAAAGCCAATGAGGAAAGAGGCCAACACAAAAAGGGAACTCCTAAAAAAACATCAGAGAGAAACAATCAACACTTTTTCGAGCACATCATGAGAAGAGGAAAGTTGGAATACTTGGTTACAACTGGCAAAATAAAAAGAAAGAGAATTCGCGGACGAGAAAGAGAGAAAATACTGGATAGCTTGGTGTCATGGCATGGAAAACAGTCAGCAAAATAACTGATACAATGCACTGTAGATAGAAGATTGTGGAAGGACATGATAGCTTACGGCAACCAGTATGGCACATGATGATGATGATGATGATCTCTAAAACGGAAAAATCCTCACATATCCAACTTCTGAAGCATTGGTGTACTTCATTAGACAAATGCATATTATTTTGATCAATTTATATTATTATTATATTTACGTTAATTTTATCATACTATTCTTATATTTACGTTAATTTTATCAAATTCTACTATTCTTATATTTACGTTAATTTTATCAAATTCTACTATTCTTATATTTACGTTAATTTTATCAAAATCTACTATTCTAATATTTACGTTAATTTTATCAAATTCTACTATTCTTATATTTACAACAATTTTATCAACCTGAAATTGTTGTGAAGTTCAATGACTGCAAAGACCTAAAATACCATCGGAAATAACTGTTGCTACAGCTCAAAAAAGTTATTATATTTGTTTCCATGTGTTCGTGTATGTGTGTATTTATATATACACGGCAATATGACATCTATTGGATCTGTCAGAGGAGGAGGAGGGTTGAGACTTTTAGGGCCAGAGAATAAGGGCCGCTGGTCCAGTGCAGACGCAAAAAGGTATACACTCCTGAATATTTGTTCTGCTAAGCCTTATAGAAAAAAGCTGTCATCACACAGGTTTTAGAATTGAGCTCTCCTCAATATATAATATGAGCTCTCCTGGTTTCACTGCCACAAGTTATAGATTTGTCCACTCGATTTGTACACACACGCACGCTCACATACACACACACACGAACACACGCACACGCACGCACACACACACATAAACCGACGATGTTTTCATGCGGTGAAATTGGGGAAAAAGTTCTAAAACATATTATAATTGTGGATAGTAAAGAAGTCGCAAATCTCATGCGGAATAACATTATAATTATAGTTAATTCGCATTTTTTGTGTGTGGGTAGATCACTGAGTCGTAAGGAATTTTTAATTCCATAAATATTAAACAAAACCATGAACAATAACAAGAAAATGTCTAACATTTGAAGTTCCGTGAAACATGGTATCCTTCCTATATGTGGATATACGATGAACATTACACATTATAATGCCTAATCCATTAATTATAAAACATGGCGTCTGGCGCTATTTATCTTTTACATGGACCATATTCAATAGCTATTATAAATTGAGTGTCACTATCCAATAGATTATGAAACAAAAAAATTACAATAAAATGTGACAGTATCTTAAAGTCTAAAGATCCTACCTTCTTAGATAGCTAGAACACGCATCTGGTAACTACCACGTTATGTTGAGTTGTAACAATCAAGATGTGCACTTTGGTGTGTTATTAAATAGTAACACAGTATTTTTTTGTGATAACAGTTATCAATGGCAGTGTGGCCTAGTTTGTATGCACACTGTTGCATTGTTTTTCAAGATAATGCTAAATGGAGTCACGTGAATTAAAATTAACCTGGTGATGTTTTAAGACACTTTATAGTTCACCTTTGATAATTTTGTCTTTAGCTTTTGTTATATTAAGGAAAGAAAACTTGCTATTTCTGACCATTTCAAACGCCGCAATGGCCTAAAAAAATATTACTGTGTAGAAGGAATAGAGTGAGAGAGACAGAGATAGAGAGACAGAGATAGGGAGACAGACACACTGAGAGAGGACTAATAACAAAAGATCATTGGAACAAGACAACATGATTTATAAACTGCGCTAATAACATATACTGACAACTCGACTAGACAGTGAGAAATATTTAGACCAGCAATGAAAAGAGCGACGTCCCCCTCTATCAGCCTGCATGATGATGATGATGATGATGATGATGATGATGATGATGATGATTATGTATTTAAAGAAGCTTACTTAACACGAGAGACGGTACCTTCTGGAATCAAGTAGCTTAACAAAGGAGACAGTTACGTTGGAATATTGTAGCTTAACGTGAGAAACAGGGGGCGTTGGAATCAAGCAGGGAAACATGAGAGACGGGTGGAGTTAAAATCAAGTAGGTTAACATGAGAAACAGGGGGCGTTTGAATCAAGCAGGTTAACATGACAGACAGGTGGCGTTTGAATCAAGCAGGTTAACATGAGAGACAGGTGGCATTTGAATCAAGCAGGTTAACATGAGAGACAGGCGGCGTTAAAATCAAGCAGGTTAACATGAGAGACAGGCGGTGTTGGAATCAAGCAGGTTAACATGAGAGACGGGCGGCGCTGGAATTAAGCCGGCTAAAATGAGAGACATGCGGCGTTGGAATCAAGCAGGTTAACATGAGAGACGGGCGGCGTTGGAATCAAGCAAGTTAACATGATAGACAGGTGGCGTTGGAATTAAGCAAGTTAACATGAGAGACGGGCGGCGCTGGAATTAAGCAAGTTAACATGATAGACAGGTGGCGTTGGAATCAAGCAGGTTAACATGAGAGACAGATAGTTTTTAAATCTAGCAGGTTAACATGAGAGACAGGTAGTGTTGGAATCAAGCAGGTTAACATGAGAGACAGGTAGTGTTGGAATCAAGCAGATTAACATGGGAGACAGTAGTGTTGGAATCAAGCAGGTTAACATGAGAGACAGGTAGTGTTGGAATCAAGCAGGTTAACATGGGAGACAGTAGTGTTGGAATCAAGCAGGTTAACATGGGAGACAGTAGTGTTGGAATCAAGCAGGTTAACATGAGAGACAGGTAGTGTTGTGTTGGAATCAAGCAGGTTAACATGGGAGACAGTAGTGTTGGAATCAAGCAGGTTAACATGGGAGACAGTAGTGTTGGAATCAAGCAGGTTAACATGAGAGACAGGTAGTGTTGGAATCAAGCAGGTTAACATGGGAGACAGTAGTGTTGGAATCTAGCAGGTTAACATGAGAGACAGTAGTGTTGGAATCAAGCAGGTTAACATGAGAGACAGGTAGTGTTGGAATCTAGCAGGTTAACATGGGAGACAGTAGTGTTGGGATCGAATAGCTTAACATAAATATAAAATACAAATTATAGTTTAATATAATATACCTGACCGCATTGGTGCTAAGCATAACCATGACCCAAGGGTGCAAAGCCCTTCTGGACAGATAGCTTAACGCAGGGATGGCCAATTAGGTGCCCGCGGGCCACAAGTGGCCCGCGACGTCCTTTTTGAGGCCCGCGGCGGATAAAAAATAAATCAGGTTGCATTGAGCAAAATGTCCTGGGTTAAATTGATTTCAAATTTGTTACATTAACATCTACCGTGGAGAAAGCTAACTCAAATATTCCCTAGTTGATTTCAGTTGGAGTTATGTAACCTCCAAAGTGACCCCTTTTTCCAATCAAGGATGGAGATAGGAGTTGACTTTTGGAAACTTGTGCCACAGGAAAAATATCCCGCATTGAGTGATTTCAGTTTGAAAATTACTTCTATGTTCGGAAGCACATGTATATGTGAATGCGCTTTTTCAACAATGAAGGAGATTAAATTATCACGAAAGAAACCGACTCACTGATGGCCACCTTCAGGATTTATTAGGAATATCATCATCATCTTTACACATTGACTTTGATGAACTTGTTGCTGCACATGAACGTCCACATTCTTCTCATTAAGGTTTGTTACATGTCAACTTTAAAATGACCTAACTAAAACATGTTTGTTAAACAATATAAATAGCAAATTTTATTCGTTTTTATAAATCAACTAGGCATTTTTAACTCTGTTGCAATAAAATGATTTATGTAAGCAAATAATGTCGATAAATTACTAAAATATTACCTTAAAACAAATGCCAAGTTTATTTGTATTGATGTTGTTATGTGTGTGGCCCACCACAAAAAAAAAAATAATAAAAATGTGGCCCGCCATTTGAAAGAAATTGGCCATCCTTGGCTTAACGTATGCACGAGAAAGCCGCTATAGCTCGGTGGTTAGGGAACTAGGCTATTACGGACAAGAGGTCGGGTTCGGTCCTAATCGACTGCATATAGGTTCACCCAACTTTAAATGGATACCGGATTGTTTTCTGGAAATTTAAAGCGCCACGGGCGTAATACTGACCACCTGCCCCCAAAAATCAAGTGCCGAAGGTCTATACAAATTATGGTCACTAACAAAATGTTTCATATACGGCCCGTGGCGTGACGGGACATTTTAATTTTTTTTTTAATATACACAATAGTGCTCGTAACTTCAGGCATTCCTTCTAACGCGATCTTGATCCTTTCTGCGCTTCTAGTCGTCGTGTAGGGCGCCTAGTGTTTTTTGCTATCAATCTCTATTCTTGGTGAGATGTGTTCGATCTTATCAAATGAGTCTATGTCTGCAAGCTTTGCTTCTCTTGTAAGTGTTCGTTTTAGTGTCTCTCTGGGTCTTCCTCTTTTTCTGTATTCTGGTGTTTCCCATAGAAAAGCACGTTTTTGGAATTCCCTTCACCGGCTCCCATTCGGTCAGATTGTTTGCAGCGGAGTCGTCCATTATAATCCCCACTTCCCCGTGTCTCCTAACACTAGGCAAACAATATTATCCTATTTGTTCCTTTGCAAGAACTATCGCTTATGCTCCAGACAAGTCAATTGTCGTCTATCAGTGTCTTGTGACGTACGTAGGTAACAGCAGTAGCTTCTAACACCAGAAATGTTTCTTTCATCTTTCATTGAATAACTCACAACAACAAACATAAATACATCTCTTTTTATCGCTTTTTCTATCTCTTTCTCTATCTCTTTTTCTATCTCTTTCACTATCTCGTTCTCTATCGCTTTTTCTATATCTTTCACTATCTCTTTCTCTATCTCTCTCTTTCATTCATAAACACACTCAATATTTCTTTGATTTCTCATTTCCTCTTAATGAGAAGTTAAGAGTCAGCTAAATTAATTTTTTTTTTTAAACTGTATCTGTTTAGGAAAGGCGTTCTTATGAGTCTCGAGTTGAAAAGGCAAACGAAAGAGACCTGTCAAAAAGAAACAAACCTTTCAGGCAGAGATAACAAACAAATCAATTTCTTGGGATTCTGTAAGTAAACAACAATTAGAAATAGTGATTTCCCCGTACAATTTACACCGTAAATCCAGCTTTTGTAACCTTAAACTTTAGAGTTTGTAAATTGTAGCTGTTCGTGATTTAGCTTGAACATTTTCTGCTCGTTTTCAGGTTTCAATTCCGATTTCAGATATGAATTAGTGCTGTTGTGAATTATATGTATACGAATCTAATGTGGGAGAACTGAGACAGAAACACAGAGGCTATCGTCGCATGTTATTATCTGTCTCAGGAAAATTATCAGAATAGTTTGACCACACACAAGCAATCAAGAATTTCTCTAGAGAAGTGCAGCCATTAAAACATTCATGTTGTGATAACTCTCCGTTCTGAAGCTGGAAGGGTTACGTATTCCAAGATATAACAAAAATATAAACATAATAAATACTACCATGTAGTGGAATACATAGAGGCAGGTGCAGCGCCGGCACTCAGCCTCGAAAGGGCCCAACCACTATTACTGGATGTCCTTCTCAACCGCCCAGTGGAGTCAGGGGACGAGAGAATAGAGCTACTGCCCAATCCGAAATAAGATCACTTAAAATAAGGCACTGGAATGCTGAAAGCATCAACAGCAAAAAAGATGGGTACAGTAAGAAGATAGAATTAGAAAATATCCTGCATGAAGAACAAGTAAGCATATGCTGTTTGCAGGAAACCCATCTAAACAACGACATAGCCTTGAAGATTAAGGGATACCAGTGCTACCGATCTGACAGAAAAATCATGCAAAAGGGCGCAATATTAACACTTGTAAAGATCAACATCAATGCATGTTAGCTTGAGGTGTATATGGATGGGGCTGAATATCAGATAGTTCACCTCAGGACAGAAAATAGACTTTCATTTACTTAACTACTACTGTTCGAATGAACGCCCACTAGCACTAGACACAATTTCTTTAAAAGAAAGAATAATTGTATGTGGAGACTTTAACAGCCATTCACAGATCTGGGGCTATGAACATATGGACAAGAGAGGTAAAGAACGTGAAAATTGGCAGGACGACAATGGGCTTATGCTAGTTACATGTATACAAAATTCAAGATCGGCACCTCAACTACATGTACATGTGGACAGGCGCCCCAGACTGTTAAACACATGCTTCAATACTGCACTGAATATAGTAGACTGAGGAAAATCCATTGGCCCATAGATACAACACTACAGATAAAACAATATTGGTCACTGCGAGAATTACAAAAGACTAAAATTTATACAGGAAACGACATTGCAAATATACAATACTTCAGGCGAACAAATTATATTCATCATTATAGACATTTTAGATTATTTATTATTGTTATCATATGATTTTCACTCTATGCTATTATAATTATCTCCGCCTGCTTTTGATTCTACCTTTTTTATTTATTCAGTGACGCAAGTAAGGGTTTCCCACATTACACTGTACGGCGCTTATAGGATGTATGTGCTCATATTTTTCAATGACCATCAACACACTTAAGGACGATTTGGTAGGCATCACGCCAGACCGCCTACCCGAACATGAGAAAAATGTATGTATCTATCTTCAGAGGCTGGGTGAACTCGGAAACCTTGTGGGCCAGAAATTTTTGCGAGTATTATTCCTTAATATCTCAACACACAAGAGGTCCAAAGTCCAAAATTAACATTCTCACAGATGCAAAGTTAGTCATACAAGAAATGTAAAACAGGACATACTCATCCAAGAAATAAAGAATAACTTATGCTGGCTTTCAGAAAAGACATAACTAGTCATGCAATGGATACCAGCATATTGTGGCGTCCCTGGAAATGAGAAAGCAGTTGAACTCACAAAAGACGTGTGGAAGCCTTCAACAGTCAAACCAATCCCAGAGCCTCAAAGAAATTAAAAAAAAAAAATCCTGAATCAAGGTAGGAAAACAGAATAGAGGAAGATGTATGGAAAATGTGAGCCAGAACATGACATCATAAACATACTTTGCAGACATGAGCAGACCAAGATATTCTGATTCAGGACAGGTCAATGCGGCCTAAGAGCATATCTACACAAGATAGGACTCAGTGACGTTGCAACATGTCACTGTGGTTAGCCAATCAAACCCAAGAGCATGCACTACAGGACAGCAGTATTCTAAACACCCTAAGAACAGAAATATGACACACAAACACAGCCCTACATGAAGCTATGGTGAACCTCAAACTTCTTCGTGCCCCACGCTGGTCTAAATGGTGAACCTCAAACTTCTTCGTGCCCCACGCTGGTCTAAATGGTGAACCTCAAACTTCTTCGTGCCCCACGCTGGTCTAAATGGTGAACCTCAAACTTCTTCGTGCCCCACGCTGGTCTAAATGGTGAACCTCAAACTTCTTCGTGCCCCACGCTGGTCTAAATGGTGAACCTCAAACTTCTTCGTGCCCCACGCTGGTCTAAATGGTGAACCTCAAACTTCTTCGTGCCCCACGCTGGTCTAAATGGTGAACCTCAAACTTCTTCGTGCCCCACGCTGGTCTAAATGGTGAACCTCAAACTTCTTCGTGCCCCACGCTGGTCTAAATGGTGAACCTCAAACTTCTTCGTGCCCCACGCTGGTCTAAATGGTGAACCTCAAACTTCGTGCCCCACGCTGGTCTAAATGGTGAACCTCAAACTTCGTGCCCCACGCTGGTCTAAATGCATAACAATAGCTGATCGCTGAAGAAGTAGACGAATTCCTTAATATTATTTGTCTATAATTGATATTTCACATTTTTAATGAAACAATTCTCTATTCAGTTGAATAATTATCAATTCTTGGCTCCAGATCATGCGCAATGCAATAATACCAAGCGAAAACCAACAGAGTATTACACGATTTTTTGGAATCCCCAAAGACAAAGACAAAAAGGAAGACCAAAATATTCTTGAAGAAATGTGGAAACAGTGATGAAGAATGGGGAAGATAGAAATGATCTTAAAAAAATGGCAAGAAACAGAACGCCTTGGAAAATGCTTATTGAAGACCTATGCTCCACGGGGAGTTGAAAAGCAGAAGAAGAGAAAGAAGAAGTTGCGCCCTCTATTTTTGTTCACACAATTTATAACTTTTGTTGTCAGTTGAGTAGAAAATGCGCAAAAGTGAAACCATCTTTGTCTGAGCAAGTGTTAATATATTTCAATTGAACAAAATTTGCAAAAATGTGAAAATGGGTACTCTTCATTCAAAAATGAAGCGACCTTTCCGGACCGCTACAGCTCCGAGGCTCATGAAACCATTGGACAAATGCACCTAACAAAGCGTGGAGAGAACCTTTACTTCTTCTTTCTGCTTTTTACTTTAACGAGCGAGACATATAAGGAATAATGTGTTATCGTCTTTGTTATCACTGCTGAATTTTGTTGGGTGTGGTTCTCAGAACTACCTCACTACGTCTTCCTTTCTCAGTTATCTATTTAAGAGGGGGATGAGTCTATTAGTCTGTCAGGAACCTGCCTCTTATCCAAGCAGACCATTTCACTATCCATTGCTCTACCGTTGTTTTCCTTTAAAAGAAAAATAAACAAAAAACCAAAGACGATAATGAATTAGCAAGCTCCATTTTTTGTGACAGCCAGACCCGGTTTCAGAAGACCAGCGCTCCTAAAGGATCCCCATTCTCCAGGTCAGGACGCCGAGTGGTCTACCACCCAAATGTTGCATTGAGGTCCTGACTCTCCCACCCTCAAATTGTCACTTCTACTCAACTGTGTTCATCGTGCCAAACGTAGAACGTTCCCGTGGAATAAGTCAACGTCACTTCTCATTTGTTTTATTTCACAGATAATCTTTATAATCAACTTATAAAAACGTTCATACTTATGCAATATCAAGTCAATATATACTCTTTGTCTAATAATTGCGGGCAATGTATGCGCATTTTTTTGTGTGAACATAAACGAGGTCTTTATGTGGACAGAGAACACTCAACGATTAAATATGTTATAGTTTATGACCCTCGAATATTTTTTGTTGAACCTCACCTTTGAACCTTTAAATTTGAATATTGTATGCAGAATAATACTTATTCTGTAAAATTGTGTATTTGCTACTTGAGAGAGGCGAAACCAAAAAAAAAAAAGATAAAAAGATCTGATTTAACTTGTTATAAAGGGTGAATATAAAATAATGCCCACGCCTAACTAAAGCTTGCCTGGCCATGTAACAAGCATGTTAGAGCTTTAACACCGATTTTATACTTGCAATATCCAATGTCAGAAATTCAGCATAATTTTTTTTTTCAAGATGACACTGACCAAACAGCAAAAAGTGTTTTGTTGGACAAAGTATGCGAAAACGTATTCTCCGAACGTGACGGGCGATCCAAACTGTGACTGTTGAACAGGCATCCTCCATGCAGGAACATCATATAGGGAATTTTAGTTTAGCTCATGTTGATAACCTGCAAATATCCACCAAAATTGTAACTGATCTGAGATAACAAATGCTCCTGTGTTTCACAACGCGATACATCTTATTTTGTTCGGCCGAATCTTAGTAACAATCGTTGCATTGTTCTTATTTCACATGAAACATTTATTATTGAGTTGCTAGCTTTGTTTGTGTATGTGTGTTATGTCTCTTTAAACTGTTATCAGCTCAGTACGAGGGGATTTATATCAATATTCCATAATAAACATCTTAGAACTCATTGCTGTGTTTAGTTACGCGCTGACTTCAATACTAAATATAGAGACCCTAAACAGTCCTGCCGTAAAATATATACTAAAACAGATTCCCTGACTTTGGGATAAATGATAGCTGACAGTGTGAGAAGCTCTGTAGTCAGCGTAATGGCTTACAAGTCCTGACAACTCTTCTTCCGTTGCCAAACAAACAGCCTCAACTCGAACAATCTGCAACATTTTAGTCCAGATTCGCGGGAGGTAATAACAGAAAGGAAGCAATTCGCCCATACCCTCCGGATATTGAGACGCATATTGTTTAGTAGAAACACATCACTCTATACGTCATTACATGGTACTGGACTACTTTACCTAATAATATCTTGAGTGGGATTATTCTAAGGGGCTATCAATAATTTACACACATTCAAATGAATTGTTTATTGTTGGTTTTGTTGACTGAATATTTAGTTTTTTTTGCATTCATCAGTACCCAACTTTTTGTTTAACACGAAGAAAAATCGTACATACATTATACAGCGGTCTATAAATACATGCATTGTGGATAAAAGATTGTGGAAGGACATGATCGCCTACGCCAACCGGTATGGCGCATGATGATGATGATGATAAATACATAATTATAGTTATTTGATCACACAAACCTACCTCAATTTTTCGTTATCTCCGCCTGTGTTCGTTTGAAAATCTGCTCATTCCATCATTTGTTTTTTCTTTGGTTCACTCTCGTGCTCTTGTATGAATACAAGTCACACATTTACTGATCAGCTTCTTCATTTCTACACCATGAAGTCACATATAACGCATACATGCTCAGGTAAAAGAAGGTGTTACTCCTGCGGATAACCAAACAAGGTGAAGATAACAATTCATGGAAATGACGTCGGATGGTTGAAGATTAGAGATTTTGAACAGTAAGGGTCCGGTCTGGTGAAATCGAGGGCGTAGGGTTTTCCCATGAAGGTGAAGATTATTAATGTGGGATCTGTTAATGTTATTGGAGTAGCTCAAGATGCTAAATATGGATACTTAGTAGATTTTTAGGATGGGAAAGTTCCGTTTCTGTGACAACCAGTGAGGTGGTCGAGAAAATATGGGTGAATATAGCAAAGAACTTGTAGGAGAAATATGGTAAATCAGAGAAAGCGGGTGTCAAAGGAAAGTAGGACACCCTGTGTAAAGTTCTCAATGATGTCTTCGATTTCTTAGCTATCTGTCATATGCTTATGTAATCCATATAAATAATAAATACATAATAAATTTATATGTAATTTGTAAATTGTTCTGTTAGTGAATTAATTAGTCAACCAGTTGTTTGGTTAGTTAGTTTGTTCTTTGATTGGTCGCTTGTTTGACTACTTGGTTGGTTATTAGTGACATAATCGATCCAGCACCAAATATTTTTCGTATGCTTGATTTACATTCACTTTTAGATCACTTCTCGCGTGGCCAGACAGCTCCTATTACCATCACAAGGACGCGGAGTTTAACTTATTCATCGTAGACTGACTAATCATGTCGTCATAAGTCAACGATAAGTGACTGTGCCAATAGCCTTTACCAACTACTTTGGATCTCTAGCAATCTGACTTCGGGGCATGAGAATGACTACATATTTTTTTTTTTATGAACTAACCCTTTCCGTACGTTTCGACGCATAGTAAAAAAAAAAGTAAAGTACCCCCGTCACGTCAAGTGGCGTATAGGGAATATCGTGTTAGTGACCATAAATTTTACAGACCTTCAGCACATTATTTTTGGGGTAGTGTGGTCGGTATTACGCCCGTGCCGCCTTACTTTCCCAGAAAAACATTCGGTACCCATTAAAGGCTGGGTGAACCGGAAGCCGTCGGTTGGGATTGAATCCTACCTCTTGTCCTTTGTAGTCCAGTTCACTAACCACTGAGCTATCGCGGCTACATTTCCGACACATAGTGCGTCACTTTAAATTATTTTAGTTTGAACCGTCATCAACCCAATTTTTTTTTTTACATGCCTCGTGTTATCTTTGTATTGGTGAAAATTAATACCTTGTTTAATTATCTAAAAAATAATATATAATATGTTATGTGTTCATCATCATGTGCCATACCGGTTAGTGTAGGCGATCATGTCCTTCCACAATCTTTTAACTACAGTGCATCGTTTCAGTTCTGTTGTTGACTGTTTTCCATGCCATGACACCAAGCTATCCAGTATTTTCTCTCTTTGTCGTCCGCGATCTCTCTTTCCTTTTATTTTGCCTGTTGTTACCATGTATTCCAACTTTCCTCTTCTCATGATGTGCCCAAAAAATGTTGATTGTTTCTTTCTGATGTTTTTAGGGGCTCCCTTTTTGTGTTGGCCTCTTTGAGAACTTCCTCATTGGTCTTTTTAGCTGTCCATGGAACTTTCAACATTCTTCTGAGAAATCCCATCTCTGTGGCCTCTTATCGTCTTTTCATTTGTTTGTCTACTGTCCATAATTAGCTTCCTTAGGTCAGAATTGGTTCTATATAGCACCGATGAACACTCTTTCTCATTTCTATTGACATACATTTGTTGCATAAGATATTTTTCATTTCTGAAATGCTATTTTGGCCTGAGCTATTCTGCTTTTTATTTCCGCGTTGCATCTTCCATCCGATGTTATTATTGTGCCCAAGTATTTGACGCGTTGCACTTGTTTCAAATTTGTCCTGTTTATTTTTATGCTGCATGCTGGTGATGATTGTTTCTTCGACATGACCATCACTTCTGTTTTCTTACTATTTAGACTGAGACCTTTCTTGTTGCTTTCTTTTACTATTATGTCTATCATTTCTTGTAGTTCATTCTCTGTCTCTGCTATTAAGACTGTGTCATCCGCATATCGCAAATTATTTATGTTGTGACCGTTGACTTCAATTCCTTTTTTGTCTACAATTGATCTCATAATATGTTCGCTGTAAAGTAAAAACAAATCCGGCCACAGAACATTGCCTTTTCTGACTCCTTGTTTTATAAGTTGAAATTGTCCTGTTTGGTTGTTAAATCGTATAACTGCTGTTTGTTGCTAGTACGTGTTTTTTTATGATTCGCAGATCCTTAAGTAAACCAACAAGGATGATAACAAGCGATAACACAAAAGAGAACAAAATATACGTACCAGAAAACAGCAGAAGAGAGGAAGAAATAAATAAAATACTATTTGCAGACGACCAAGTTCAGATACATGAAACAACCGAGGACCTGCAAGAACATATCAACAGGCTAAACAACACTTGTAAACAGTACAACATGAAGATCAACATAAACAAAACCGAAGTAATGGCAATAGCGAGAAAGAAAACTAAACATCATAATAAATAATACAATTCTGACGCAAGTAGACAATTTTAAATATCTGGGTAGCACGTTAACACAAGATAATAACCATGAGACAGAGATAGATATAAGGTGTAACAAAGCATGCCAAGTTATAGGTCAAGTATCAACACTATTGAAAAACAAAGCAATAACTACGGAAGCAAAAAGGGCAATATACAAATCAATTTTTCTACCAACTCTGTGCTATCAGTGCCAGAATTGGACGCTGGACTCTAGAACAATAAGAAAAATAACGACCACCGAAACTAAATGTGTCAGAAGAATGACAGGAAACAGCTTAAGGGACAGAGTAAGAAACACCGACCTGAGGAAGAAACTCGAAATTGAACCAGCCATCGAATACATAAAGAAACAACAGATAAATTAGTTCGGCCACATAACAAGACAAAAAGAACTAACAATAACTCAAAGAGCCATAAACAGACGCTACGAAAACGCCAGATTAAGAGGAAGACCGAGAAAGAGATGGATAAAGGGAATACGAGAGTCACTAGGAGGGATAACACCAGAAGAGGCCAACAGAAGAGCAAAGAATCGCAGATTGTATCTCCTCTCGACGCCAATGGAGGAAGGATAGAAGAAGAAGAAGCAGGTCCTTGCCATCAATGTTTAATTTCTCCAGCATATTGATTATTGTAGATATTAAGTTGTGATTTGTCATGATTAGTCTAGGCAATATAAGAAGGTAGTTCGCCATTCCTTTCCTTCTTGGCAGTGACTGTACTAGTCGGATATCGCAGCCATTGGCATAATACTCATATGAGATCCTCTGCCTGCCATCGCGGTGTGGAGACCATAACCGGCACTACTTGTCGGCTGCTCCCACAACACCATCCACCACCTGCTCCAATGGCTTCACATAACCCTGATAGGGGGCTAAACGGGAGTTCTACCTTTCCCAAGGGTGTACCGAAGACTAGCGGAGAAATGGAGACGTCTTACTCCTCCTTTGGTAGGGCAGAACTCTACCCCGCTAACCGATGTTATGTGTTCAATAAATATAAATATATAGACTAATTCTTAAAACCATGAAAAATGTTGTCTCTGAAATTTCTTCCGTTGCATCGATTAAAAGCTTTCGTATGGAAAGAGTCAATGGGCTAAATCTTAAACCAACGTGTTCCATCAGCTGTCATTCATAAATTTGGCAGCAGTATGTTCTAACAAAAGTCCCTTATATGTCTTACACCAGCATGTTCAACAACGGTCCTCTACATATGGGATACAGGAGCATGCTTTAGCAGCTGCCCCTCTATGTATGTCCTAAAGCAGCATGCTTTAACTACAGTTCCTGTACATATGTCTTGCAGCAGCATGTTCTAGCAACAGTCTCACATATGTTTTACAGCACCATGCTCTAACAACGGTCTCTCTATCTTGCAGCACCATGCTCTAACAACGGTCTCTCTATCTTACAGCCTCATGTTCTAACACCAGCCATCTATATAATTCTAACAGCAACATGTTCTAAGACCAGCCATCTATATAATTCTTTGCAGCAGTATGTTCTAACACCAGCCATCTATATAATTCTTTGCAGCAGTATGTTCTAACACCAGCCATCTATATAATTCTTTGCAGCACCATGTTCTAACACCAGCCATCTATATAATTCTTTGCAGCACCATGTTCTAACACCAGCCATCTATATAATTCTTTGCAGCAGTATGTTCTAACACCAGCCATCTATATAATTCTTGCAGCAGCATGTTCTAACAACCGTCTGTCGACATGTCTGGTCCAGAGTGAAACGTAGACACTCCCAACTGGCAGCAACTTTCCAGAAATAAAAATAAAATTATTAACATTTTACGAATGTATGAAACTGTTAAGGACACCCATTTACATACAACTTCGTGAAGAGGTGAATGTTTACGCACTAACGTTGCAGGCCACAATTTTTTTTTTAAGTGTTGACGGTCAGTGCTGTTCCTCATTATAACTTTTCCCAAATCAGTGAACCATTTTTGTCTGTTGAGTCACCTGCAGAACATTAGAATGAGATTGAACCCATTGTCATTTTGTGGTGAAATCAGTGTGGCAACGGCGAACGCTACAGATATACAGAGAAGTAGTTTACGTTGGAACTATGCATATACATACATACATATATATATATATATATATATATATATATATATATATATATATATATATATATATATATATTGAGTGTGTGCAAATGAAATCTACTCTCTGTGCTTTTCATATGGGCTTGAGTGAATTATGGTGAACTGAAAAAGGAACGCTATAGAATATAAAGGGAGGCAAGCAGAGTAATGTAAGCAGCCAAGCAAAGTTAGAATTTGATAGCTTAAAGTGAGAAAGAAAAGCAGCTTCGGAATCAAGTAGCTTAACATGAGAGATAGCAAGGTTGGAATCAAGTAGCTTAACATGAGATATAGCAGGGTTGGAATCACGTAGCTTAACATGAGAGACAGCAGGGTTGGAATCAAGTAGCTTAACATGAGAGATAGCAGGGTTGAAATCAAGTAGCTTAACATGAGAGATAGCAGGGTTGGAATCAAGTAGCTTAAAATGAAAGATAGCAGGGTTGGAATCAAGTAGCTTAACATGAGATAAAGCAGGGTTGGAATCAAGTAGCTTAACATGAGAGACAGCAGGGTTGGAATCAAGTAGCTTAACATGAGAGATAGCAGGGTTGAAATCAAGTAGCTTAACATGAGAGATAGCAGGGTTGGAATCAAGTAGCTTAATATGAGATCTAGCAGGGTTGGAATCAAGTAGCATAACATGAGAGACAGCAGAGTTGGAATCACGTAGCTTAACATGAGAGATAGCAGGGTTGGAATCAAGTAGCTTAACATGAGAGATAGCAGGGTTGGAATCACGTAGCTTAACATGAGAGATGGCAGGGTTGGAATCACGTAGCTTAACATGAGAGATAGCAGGGTTGGAATCAAGTAGCTTAACATGAGAGCTAGCAGGGTTGGAATCAAGTAGCTTAACATGAGAGATAGCAGGGTTGGAATCAAGTAGCTTAACATGAGAGACAGCACACTTGGAATCAAGTAGCCTAACATGAGAAAGAGGAGGGTTAGAATCAAGTATCCTATCATGAGAAACATGAAGGTTGGAATCAAGTAGCCTAACATGAAAGATAGCAGGGTTGGAATCAAGTTGCTTAACATGAGAAACATGAGGTTTGGAATTAAGTAGCCTAACATGAAAGATAGCAGGGTTGGAATCAAGTTGCTTAACATGAGAAACAGGAGGGTTGGAATCAAGTATCCTAACATGAGAAACATGAGGTTTGGAATTAAGTTGCCTAACATGAAAGATAGCAGGGTTGGAATCAAGTTGCTTAACATGAGAAACAGGAGGTTTGGAATCAATTAGCATAACATGATAAACAGGAGGGTTGGAATCAAGTAGCCTAACATGATAAACAGGAGGGTTGGAATCAAGTAACTTAACATGAAGAGAGCAGGGTTGGAATCAAGTGGCATAACATGAGAGATAGCAGGGTTGGAATCAAGTAGCCTAACATGAAAGATAGCAGGGTTGGAATCAAGTAGCCTAACATGAAAGATAGCAGGGTTGGAATCAAGTAGCTTAGGATGGAAGACGTCTTCAAATAACTTAAGGTAGGAGACAGGAAAGGTCTGAATCTACTCTAATAACTTAAGTTAGTTGCTTCTTTGATTGGTCGCTTGTTTGACTACTTGGTTGGTTATTTGTGACATATTCGATCCAGCACCAAATATTTTTTCGTGTACCTGATTTACATTCAGACGCTGAAATCAAATAATTTAAGAAGGTAATCATGTAGCGTTGGAAATAGAGAACATTAGACAGCGTATATTGAACGTTGCACTTATGGGAGTGAAGTAAATACAAACTGAGAAATTGTGAGTCTATGGTATGAGAACATTCACATCAGTGTGAAATAGTTCAGTTGAGCGAAAATGTGGCTTTCAAATGAGATGAGCGTTTTCATTTGACAGAAAGAACCCCGAGAAATAACATTTTTTTTTTTTAGTGAGAATAATAATTTTGAAGACGTCTGCAATAATAATGGTAATAATAATATTATAATACAGAAACTAATAATAATTATAGTAATAATAGTATAATAATACAGATAAAAATAATAATAAGGAATATTTTAATGCCTCACCTGTTAGATAGTGTATCCATTTTGTTTATACTATCTTTACAGTTACAACTTTACTGTAATTAAGAACCATGTAAAATAATTTTAAACTATGGCAATTTGCCTGATACGTAATTGGAATGAACCATCTAAAAGATGTACTCTGGTAAAATTGACTAAGAACATACCTGTCTGATTCAAAGTCCACCTTAAACATAACTAACAGAGAGGACTTCATCAGGTAACGGTACCCACAACCTGCCAACGTTTCCCAACAAAAGACACCTGCGATGTAAATTAGCGGCTCTCAAACTGTTCCACCACAATAGTCAGTGGATTAGCTTGGGTTGCCAACATTCGGAACTAGACAAATGGTGCGCTCCTAATCTGCTTTTATGTATTTATTGTTACTATTTTCTTTGAGTGGACAGACCGACAGACAGACAGACGGACGGACGGACAGACAGACAGACGGACGGACGGACAGACAGACATACGGACAGACAAACAGACAGACAGACTGACAGACAGACAGACGGACGGACGGACGGACGGACGGACGGACGGACGGACAGACAGCGTTGAAGGAGTTCAGTGGTTAGTGCACTGTAGAAATAGTAGTGAAGACCATATAAGGTCGATGTGGACACAATAAAACACAACAACGATAAGAGAATGAGTTCGATTCCATTCGATGTCATCTAATTTCAACCAGTATTTAATGAGTAATGCATTTTTATAGAAATATATGGCGGTCATGCATCATCATAACGGTAACATCCCCATAAAATGAGTCGTTAGCCATTGCAAGATGGGCACTGATGCAATGTTCATCACATACCCGAGGTATGAAAGGAATCCTTTACTTTTGAAAATGATTTTGCCTCGCGAAGAATGCTACGCCACTACAACCGTCCCTCAGAACCCCCACCATCTCCGTCAGACTACGACGCTGGATACATCACAACAACCGATAATGAGCAGAAGCGTGGACCATTTAATTTAGCGTTGGGCTAAACTACGATCAGTTGGATTCTATTTTTTTTTTCGTTCGCCACTGAACTCTTTCTTTTTGTTGTCTGCATTTCTATCTATCTATCTATTGACCTTTCGAGCCGTAACCGGCCCATAGGGCGTAGACCAAGATACACCTTCTCCTATATGAATTTTTGTTCTAGCAGTTTTCTTTTAAAGATATTTTATCAAATCTCGCCATCTGTCTCTGTTCTGTGCAAGCAGTTCTATCTCATTGAGGGAGCCGATTCCTGCTGCTCTTGCCTCTCTCATCAATGTTCTTCTCAGTGTCTCCCTGGGTCTTCCTCTTTTTCTTTTACCTGTTGTTTCCCATATGAGGGCTTGCTTTGCTATTCGATTATTATCTCTTCTCATCACATGTCCAACGTATGACCATCGTCTTTTCTTTATTACTGAAGATATTAGTGGTTGATTGGCGATTTCTCTAATTTCCTCGTTTGTTTTGAATTCGTTCCATTCTATACCAAGTATTTTCCTTAGACATTTATTTTCGAATGCGTTCAACTTTGTTTCTATATCTCTTGTTGTTTTCCAGCTTTCACACGCATACGTAAGGGTTGATAGTACATTTGATTTGAATAGCCTAAGTTTTGTGTTTGTGCTAATGAGTTTTGATTTCCACAACTTTTCAAGGCTTCTGAAAGACATTGCTGCTTTAGCCAGTCTGATTCTAATTTCTTTGCTCGTATCCCCTTCTCGATCAATGTGACTTCCAAGATAGATGAAGTGATCGATCTCTTCTACTGGTTTGTTTTCCATGTATATTTTGTCACTTGTTGGAATTAAACTTTTCATGACTTTAGTCTTTTCATGATTGACCTCAAGCCCAATTTTGCTGGCTATTGATGATAGTTCATTTGTGTTTTCCTGCATCGTTTTTATCTGATTGCTGATGAGAACTATGTCATCAGCAAAGTCCAGGTCCTCCAAATGGTCTCCTTGTATCCATTCGATGCCTTTATTACCAGTGCAGCATTTCTTCATTATGAAGTCCATAACAATTCCAAATAACAAGGGCGATAAAATACATCCTTGTTTAACCCCAGTTTCTATTGGGAAACATTCGCTCAGTCCTTCCTCTGTTCGAACTGCACATGTGTAACCATCATACATGTCTTTGATAATATTTATGATTTTTGATGGTAAGCCATATTGCTTCAGAATTTTCCACAAAGAATCTCTATGAATACTATCAAATGCTTTTTTGAAGTCGATGAAGTTAAGTACAAAAGGTTTTTGCTTTTCAATGTGTTCCTCCAATATAAGTCGTAGAGTGAAAATGTGGTCAAGACAGCTTCTCCCTTTTCTAAACCCAGCCTGTTCTTCACGCATTACTGTATCTATTGAATCCTTTATTCTATTTAGGATGATTTTACAGAATAATTTTGAGGCAACTTTTTTAAATGTCTGCATTTAAAGAACGTTAAATGGCCTTAGTTGCGTTGTGTCGTTGTTTGCAACAGATTGTGCTTTCTGCTGTGCTCTATGAACCGAATTCAGCAGTGCCCATTTTGAGTTTAGCCAGACTTGTTGGCTCTCGACGAGGTGGAGTAAGATCTTGTCAGTTCATTAATCAGCTATGTATTAATGTCCTGTGTCTTTGCATTAAAAAAATTGTTAGAAACTGAAAATAACACACACACATACCAGTGACGTATACTGGTTTTTGGGGTCCCTGCTACCGCTGACATAATAAATAAACACATACATTATATTCAGTAGGCTAACATGAATTAATCTTTGCTAATGACATCACTAAATTTTAAATTACTTACTCTTGTATATGTAAATTCTATCCGTCTTGTTTGGGACGAAAATGTCTCTATGACTTTGTCATTCAAAGTACTGGTGAATTGGTTTCTAAGTTTATCAATAGAGTTTATTGAGATCTTTGTGTTATGTGTAGATGCTTGCTCTGTCATCATATCGTTGGCAGTAATGAACAAGAAATAATAAAAGTTTGTTATGAAGTTATAAATGAATAAGCTATATATATATATATATATATATATATATATATATATATATATATATATATATATATATATATATATGAAGTGGGCTCATTGTGTGTTTAACTCAAAAGCATATGTGCTTTTTAACCAAAGACTTTTTTTGGGACTCAATGAAGATATCCCTGATGGAAGAATAAATTGTACTATTAATCCCATAAATGATTCGCTTCCAGAGGTTTATGATGTAAACAAAGCAGTTTTGTCATTGCAAGTGAATAATGTCCACACCTATAATTGGTCAGGATTGGGTGGCAGCAGCAGCTTTATAGCGAACACAGAAAACATCAAAGGATTGTGCTGTTCTGAAACAGCTATGCCATGCTACCCTAGAATTGCCTTTAATGGGATTACTGTGACCACAAACCACGCTCCATGTGTGTGCCACATATTTACACCACAGAAAGAAATTCTGAATATAACAACATCATGTGCCTTCTGTGATATTAATGACCACAGACCAGGAGCCTCCAGTATGATTGATACAACTGTTGCACCAAGCACTTCATCAGCAAAGCCATATCTATGGAATGTTCATCTGACATTGTTCTTGAATGATGTCCAAGTTTATGGGACATCAGAATTGTGTGGCGGCAGCTACAAGAAGGGAGCGGAGAACATCATCAATTGTGTTTTTACTAACTACAGGTCATGTGCCTTCTGTTGGATTGGAAATGATAACTTACCACCCTTGTGTGTCTATATGTTTGGAATTGGAGTCATCAATGATGGCCTAACATCATCAGGTGCTACGACGATCATCTTTTTCGGGAGGACGTAAACTCCCATGGTGTATGGTGGATAGGCGGCGGGAACCATTGAGGGCTATGTCTGAAAAGTGTTCCTTCTTGCAGTTTCCTCATATTCCAAGTCCGGCTTGTTGCAGGAGCTACTGAGTTAAGTGCTCTGTGCACACCGTGAGCTGTGTGTCTCATCCGTTTTGATCCTGCTTCGATATCCCGCTTGTTTGCGATGAATGATGATATCGTATGACGGGGAACAGTTGGCTGTGTTCACTTTCTGCGCGGTTTCGCCTTATGTCTTTTGACGTGTGCTGAGACTGCTGCAATGGGGACTACAGTTACCTTTCTTTGTTTGGGAGATGAGTTAGTAATTCGGATGATTCCACTGGCACGGGCGGTTGAGCATTTATGAATTTTAATTCGTTTGCTGTGAGACCGAGGCCTTCCATAACCAATAACCAATAATAACCAATATATATATATATATATATATATATATATATATATATATATATATATATATATATATATATTTAAATAAACATAATTTAAAACTTGAAGTTCAGCCAAATTATATATGCCCAAAGGAATTTAATATAAAACTATTTGATAATACACTACATTCGAGCACGGTAAAAATAAAAACTTCTCAATTTTTTTTTATAAACCGATAGCTAGTAGCACTACTGTTTCTTGACAGTGGAGATGCCTAAGTGCCTAATTTTTTTTTTTTAAATGGCGCATAACGTAGTTATAAGTAGTTAAGGAAGTTCCTGTAATCAGATATAGTTTCACTTTCACTTTATAACGCTTCTAACCGGCTAGAGCATAAAAATAACCCACGAAACCGCATTAATGTAAAGGTAGCTCCCTCCCGTATTATTTTGACTCGCTTTTTTGAATGTCATGGTCGTTTATTTACTAGTGGCGAGAGATAATAAATGTACCGCCAGTCACTAGCACTATCAATGTACTATATTAGAGTAGAGTAGGTTTCATCCTCAAACGTTATAGTGTCCAGAGGAAAACCTTGCTTTAATAAATGCAAACCAAAGCAAATAAATCATATTGGCCTACGAAATGTGTGATAGAATATTCGAAAATTTGTAATATAATTATCTTTAAAAAAAATAAATTGTCATTTCCTTTTGTATTTCGTTAATATGTTCGGCTACCGGCGGTAGCTGCGGTAACATAGAGAATACGCCACTGACACATACACGTACATGCGCTACAGAGAGAGAGGGCAATATTTAATTCTAAAGAACTATAACAATAACAAATCTTGCAGGAAGCGAAGGCGCGCCTCACAGCAGTAGATCTGGAAGTTGTCAGCGACCCACAGCTGATGGCTTGCGTCAGGATCGGTGAACCAGAACCATCCACACCCTGCTTCATCTCTCCGTGGTGCCTCTAGTAACAGACTAACCTGTCTAGTCTGGCCAAGCGAGTAGAGATCGAAGAGGGAGGACAACCCGGTACTCAAAAATGTCGTGCTGAAGTCGGATGAGTTTGGCCTAAAAGCACAAATATCAGTTATACTGCAAACCACAACACAGCGCAGACAACGCCCTTTTAAGGACGGATGAAAAAGAGGTTTACTCCTTTAGACATTGGGCGAACGCAAGCAAGCAACATAAAGGTCAAGGTAATGTAAGAGACATGAATAGGCGTCTTAGCACGTCAGTTTTTACCCATATGTGCTTCGGCTGCCTATCCAGAAGTGCTCGGAGACTTCTGGACAGTGTCGCTTCAAGCATCGAAACTCACGATACAATGCGACATTCCTGGTACTCATTTCTGCCAGCGGCTGGGCCGACCGCAGGAGTATTTTTTTTTCCAACCACGAGTACAGTTCACACTGCTTCCTGCGAGAATCGAACACGGGTCATCCGAACGTCGGTAGCCCAGTCGAGTGGTTTTTCCAACTAGGCTATCAAGGCCCCATATATATATATGCCTGTTTTTTTTTCCTAGACCGTTTGAAGTATACTGTTATTATCTTCGGTAGTTTTGTCATTTTTTTATCGCTTCACCGAGCAGCTTCTAGCAATGCGGATTTCCAGAATATTAAAATGAAAGACCGAATAGTAGAAAGAACAAAGCACATTATTTATTTTCTCTCGCCTCTTTTTTTTTCATTGAGTCTATTATCATTTAACTTCAATTCATTTTCTAATGTCGTTCTCTTCTTAGACTTATTCTCTGTGTGCTTTAACTATTATTCATATTTTTCATGAATTTGTAACTAATGCAGTCTTGTCAGTGATGTGTATCATACATTGTGTTTAATTCGTTCCCTACTCATCGACTTTACCGTAGCACTGTAATTACTTGCCTATTTCTTTCTCATTTCTCACCCCTGCTACTTCATGTTTGTTTAGTGTCACTTTTATTCTTGTCGTTATAGTAGTTTACAAAGGTGTACATTATTCTTGTGTGTTCTTCAGTTTGTTGTGCTGCTGTTGTTTTATGAAGAAGGCCGAAACGTCATAGATTTGTATTGCTCTCCCATATAAAGCTGTCACTATACACTGTCTTCAACCCGCTTGCTGCCAACCAGCTTTACCGCAGCTCCGCTATTAATTGTTTATTCCTTGTTTATTAACCAGACAAACTGAAAGCTCAGTTTCTGAAAATCGCCACACTCTTCCATTATGTCACCTTGCTTGTGATGCAGATATTGTCCATTATTCCAAAATGTCTGAACCATGCATGTAATTGCCCTAATGACATTGAGACTGGTCAACAAAGCCTATAACTTTTCTGGACGTTCATGTAACTTTTAATCTATCCTGCACTTTGAGGTTTATTATTTTACAAAAATATCGCACGTGTATAATAATTGTATGGAGCCGCGATAGCTCCAGTGGTTAGTGAACTGGACTGCAAAGGACAAGAGGTAGGGTTCGATGTCAACAGACGGCTTCCGGGTTCACCCAGCCTTAAATGGGTACCGGATTTTTTCTGGGAAAGTAAAGCGGCACGGGCGTAATACCAACCACATTACCCCAAAAATCATGTGCCGACGGTTTGCAAAATGTGTGGTCACTAACACCATATTCCCTATACGCCACTTGGCTCTTTACTTTACTTATAATAATTGTATAAAAAGGGATCTCCACCGAACCAACAGAAAGAAACAATCAACATTTTTGGGCACATCATGAGAAGAGGAAAAGTTGGAATACTTGGTTACAACTGGCAAAATACAGGGAAAGAGAGATCGCGAACGACTAAGAATGAAAATATTATATAACTTGGTATCACAGCATGGAAAACAGTCATCAACAGAATTGATACGATGCACGGTGGATAGAAGATTATGGAAGGACATGATCGCCTACGCCAACCGGTATGGCATATGATGATGATGATAATTATAATTGTGCATGTAAAATTGGTTATTTGTGAATGTAGAAACGGATTTTCAAAAGCTGTATATCACATACATGATACAATAGTTGTACTTTCATGTTTATGAGTTTGTGACTAAAATTGGCGTTTAAAATGAAAAAAAAATAGATAGTTGCAGCTTTTCTTTCTTAGTCACATAGTAGTTAATATACGTAATTCTTTCTTAGTCACATAGTAGTTAATATACGTAACTATTGAATGCACACATAGTCTCCACGTGCATTGAGCTTGTTGTACGGCCACTCAATAGGTAGTTACTTCCGTTTTAATGCTGTTTTTTTTTTTAAGCAAAAATTTAAATGAAATAGTAGACAGTGGATCACGGTCTTCAACAAGATGCAGTTGGGAGTAATCAACGACACCTATCTGACTATTTACGTCTTTTCCATCTCATCCAACTCTTTCCAATGTGCCTCTAGAAAATTGCCTAGCCAATCCAGAAGTGATTGAAGGGGGTAAGGCAAACCCGTACTAAAAAATGTCGTGCTGAAATCAGATATGCTGGGTTGAAAAGCGCAAAGTATTGCAGTATCTGTAAATGATGAAACATCGTATCTGCATTCATTTAGAGTCCTTTCTTAATGGTAAACGGTGAAAAAGTGGCGGACAAATTCAGAAAAAAATTGAACGTAAAGAAGAATAAGATACAGAAGATGAAGACATCACAGTAAATAATGTGCAGGGGATACTATAAAGAACATTGACCCGGATAAAATTAGACGAGTAAAGAACATGAAAATGAACAATTTATAAAAATGATGACTGAAGACAACAGTGACTGTGATAGATAAAGAAATGTTTCTATTTTCTGACGCCAAGTCTTGTTTCTACGGCGACAGACTTGGCCAGCTCCTGCCTCTGCGTCTCAGGTCTGGAAACGTAGGTACGGCTCATTTCTCAAACCCCTATCACACGTGACAGTATAAACGTGACTGGAAAATATAATTAAATCGGCTTGGAATTCGAACATTTAGCTCTTTCAGTGAACAGGCTTGGAATTCGAACATTTAGCTCTTTCAGTTAACAGGCTTGAAATTCGAACATTTAGCTCTTTCAATGAACAGGCTTGAAATTCGAACATTTAGCTCTTTCAGTGAACAGGCTTGGAATTCGAACATTTACCTCTTCCAGTGAACAGGCTTGGAATTCGAATATTTAACTGTTTCAGTGAAAGATTTTAACCTACACGGAGAGTTATTAATTAAATACAACAAAAATGACATTAATCATTTAGATGTACATCCAGGTTAAGATGATAATCATTAAAAAAAACTGAACGTTCAAGGCTGAAGCTCAAGTGTGAAACACGATACAAGGAAAATGTGTATGCGATAGGTAAAAAAATAAATCAGTTAAAAGAAAAACTTAACAAAAAACATATTGAACATTTTGGTCACTTTTGACGTCTCACTCGCTACATAACCGGACATTTCTTCAATAATTCTAACATCAATGAAGATTTTGCAACAAAATGTAAGCTAGAGTGTGTTCATACTTCGAGAAATGAAAATAAAGGTGTTTGTGTGTGCACGTGTGTGTGTATGTGTGTGCGTGTGTGTGTGTGTGTGTGTGTGTGATTTAATTGTTGCGATACGGATAGCGCAGCCTGCCTGTCGCGCTTCTCTGCAGTTTTCTGTAATTTGGCTGAGGGCGCCTACACAATACGGTTGTCGTTCGTGAATGTTAATGTACAGTTGATGTAAGTTCACACTGGAGAGCTGGAAAATGTGATTGCACACTCTAAGGCACACTCTAAGGCATACTCTAACCCACTCATAGGAGAAAGAAATATTTTGTAGTAATAGCCTTTTTTTTAGGAATTCTGGTTTGTGATTAGTGTGAGACACCCTATGTATCCATATGTTTTTACGCCATTTATAGAGTCAGTCTCGGGGTGGGATTAATCTGTGGAGAAAAACAGGCCGCATGATCAGCGCAGTCGTCTCAAAGCTTTCTTGTCTAAATTATTATTTCACTCTTCCCCTCCCTCCCCCTTTTCAAAAAGGGTAAAGGAAAAGATAAATGTGTCGCTCTAGAGAGACTCCAACCAACTTGATTGAAACTCTTTCCGTACGGAACCATTTTATCTATGAAACGGAAGTGATTTCAGGGACCAATTTTTTTCATGGTTTTATGAATCAATCTACATATTTATATTTATCTAACATATAACATATTATATATGCATTTTTAGATAATTGAGCAAAGAATTATTTTTCACCATTATCAAGATGATACAAGACATGTACTAGAAAATGGTCTGATGATAGTTTACACTAATCACATTGAGAGTGACGCACTATGCGGTGAAACGTACGAGGCAGAAATCGGCATAGAGCACAGTGCGGCGAAACGTAGAGAAAGAGTTAAATAATAACTTCAACGGGATGTATCTATTGAAACATTCACTACTTCGGTCACATACATGACCTGAGCTTTCGGTCATGATCTTCTTTTAGTGACCATACAACTTTTACTGATTTTTAAATGAAGTAAATGCATAAAGAATTGAATACGAGGGCTAAAACTCTGCTAGAAAAAGGTATATAATTTGTATCCTGATTTCAAGCTTGGTTTCCTGAAGCGCTGCATTAGTAAACTGTTGTCTCTGCAGCTCCAAATCAATGAGGCTGTTTTCCTTATACCCTCAACATATATCATCATCATCATCATGATGAATGTAATGCATGCACAGGAGAGCTTCTGTAGCTCAGTGTTTAGTGTACTGGACTTCTAAGGACAAGTGATCAGGTTAGATCTTGATTGACTTCTAGGTCTGCCAAGCTTTAATTGGGAACCAGATCTTACTGGGAATGAAAGATGGCATTGGGGTTATACCGACCACACTACCTCTAAAAAATCATGTGCCAAAGATCTATATAAAAAATATGGGCTATAACATTATATTCCCTATGCGCCATTACATGACGAGTCTTTTTTTTTCCTTTCATATACAATTACAGAGAAAGAGTTAAGGGGCGGAAATAGATATAAATATTTAGAGGGAGAGGAAAGGAAAGACGTAGAAAACTTGGAGGGGAGGGGGAGTGATGAGAAGGGGAAAAACAACTGAGGGACACAGAAACAGAGAGAGTAAATGTAAGAGAGAAAAATGTGACAAAAATAAGGAAAGAGAAAGTAGTAAGAAGAGCGAGAGTAGTGAGGGAGATGGTTCTACAGGTCAATATTTCTTTTAAATACTTTACTTTACTTATAAATAGTATTGTCCCTCCTCTTCACTAAATATACAATTGTTTACTATCTTGTACAAAATGTTTAGTTTTCCTGTTCTTAAGATTATTATTTTTTTTTTTAAATAAGCGACATTTTGGTAGAAACATCCCCTTTTTAATGGCTTTACATCAAACATTCTTGTAGCTTCGTTTTCATCGACTTGTTACAAAAATTCTAAATTCTTCGTAGCGTTCAAGATCGATCTGCCTGAAATAGATGGCCAGAACAACGACGCACAAACCATAATTCAGAAATTCTAAATGAGATGTTCTACCGTATCTCACGATCAACATGCCTAGCACAGTTACTAAATGGGAAGAGAATGAACAGCACACAAAAATATAGATGGCAAGAAAGAATAAATGAATGGACAGGTCTTCACTCCATAAGCCCACAAGGATCTATGTGAAACTAAGAAAATTGGAACAAAGTATTCGCCAACATTCAGGGCGGCATTTAGATACCATGGCGGCTTCTAGGCAAGAAAATGTATTGCCCCCTTCACCCAAATGAAATATAAGAGTTCATTCCCTAGAAAGCATGTCATTGCGTTTATTTTTCTTGATGCTGTATTTACCATTAGCCCCGGTGCTTGAAATGAATGAAGAGCTGAATTACTAACATTAGTAGTTACAATTTACAGGAAATGAATAATGTCGAGCTTGCGTTACGTTATTTTTATAATTAATTTTCATTGTTCATGCACCCAAGTAAATGTTCATATAATTAATTTTCATTGTTCATGCACCCAAGTAAATGATCATATAATTAATTTCATATACTTTAAATGAATGAGTTCTTATTTCTTTTTCTTTTGTCTTTCTCACTGATACCGAAAAGGTGTCGCGGTTATATCATTTGTTGTTAAGCTGCTCGAACTGTCTGAATTAGTGATTTTCCTTTCTTGTTACATGTCTCTATCACTGCATCTATCCATCTTCTTCTAGGTCTTCCTCTTTGTCTTTTTCCATGCAATCTCGAGAAGAACGCCCTTGATGGTGATTGGTGAGGATTCATTCTGACCAGGTGGCCCAACTATTTCAGTTGTTCCATATATTCTTGGCAGGGCTTTATTCCTACCATTTTTAATAAATGATGAGTTGACTGATTTCAATAACATTGTAAGGCCATAATTAGTCTGTAACTAAGTAAGTTAAACAATATGCCCTTATAATTTTGAACCATCCTCCTCGGCCGACTCATAAAATGTTATCTCCCTAGGAGGTTGCTTAGGTTGCTTATAGCTTAAATACGGCACTGCTCAAACCAGCAACACCTGAATAACGCAGAAGGTCACGGGAGCGACAGGTCAAGGCAATGGTAGAGCGATTTGTATGGAGATTATAATAATGCTTGTTGAATGAATATACTGACGTCATAAATCTGTGTAGTCGTTATTTAGATGTATATAGCAACAGGTGTAGGAACACAAGGGTGTTAGGAGGCTAGTCTGAAGCCGAGAGCTAAAATGGATTTAACAAGCGCCATTCTTGTTAGGTCCTGGCTTCATTCAAGTAGAAGTGGTATGAAAGTTACGTGGTGGCTTCATGTCCAGATATCCTAGACTAGGGCCTTGCTGGTCAAATCAACAAAGACCTACGCTAAAACAGTGTTTCCAAAATGTATTCTAGTCACAATCCCCTTTATAATAGCTAAGTAGAATGTAACCACCCTCTTTAATGGCCATGTGACCTCTAACTCCCAGATATAATAGCCAATTAAGCTGTAACCACCATTTCATAGTGGATATGTAACCTCTAACCCCCTTTTATAAAAGTCAATTCAAATACGTTTTTGTTCATTTTTTTTAACATATGAAATATTCAGTGAAAATGTTCAACAAATTTGCTGCAATTAAAAATAGCATCATCATCATCATTTAGTGCCGTTTCTGCATCGAAGGTTAGTTACCAAGGAGCGCCATTCCGCTCTGTCTCTTGCTTTGATGGTGCAGGTTGTCATAGGCCGGCTTGTCCATCTTTTGGTGTTACTCGTCCTCGTTAGTCTTGGTCTGCCTCTGCCTCTTAAAGATTAATTAAACAATAATTAATATTAATTAATAACTAATAATAATTAATTAATTTAAAATACCTTTTTGCAATCTCCAATAGAACATTTAGCAGCTCCCTCACTCTCCCTTTTTCGGAACCCTTGATTCAGTAAAGTATCTGGCTGATAAATTAGCAAAGATGTTAACAAGTTTGAAAAGCAAGAAATAACTCTCACAAAAATGCCGAGGATTAATAATGTGAGGTTAAAACACGTCACTTCATTATAATATAAACCATAATCTAAATAAGAAACAGAAACAGTAGTTGAATTATATTTTTTTTAAATTAAATCTACAATAAACAACAAGGAAAGCGGCCATTAAGAGAAAACAAATGAGCACAGCGCCTTGCCGCCATATTAGACCACTGAATTAAACAAATATTAACAATTTAAAATTAACACCAAGATAATAAAGCAAAACTATGACAGCTATTAAATTGCTCAATCAAAATATCAATTGTTCTTTTAAAACCTTCTCATTAACAAAGGGCACTTATCGCCCTTGTGACGTATAAGATATTCTGAGTTAGCGCCCATATCTTTCATGACCATCGGTATTGTAAAATATTAAGGGTAGTGTTGTAGCACCACGCCAGGTCGCCTACTTTCTAAAAGGGAATCTCTGGTGCCAATTAGGACAGACAATGTAGACCCTTGAAGGCAGCTTCGATAAAAAAAAAACAATCATCATAAATAGGGACTGAACTCTCAGCACACATATAAATAGGAACTGAACTCTCAGCACACATATAAATAGGGACTGAACTCTCAGCACACATATAAATAGGACTTAACTCTCAGCACACATATAAATAGGGACTGAACTCTCAGCACACATATAAATAGGGACTGAACTCTCAGCACACATATAAATAGGGACTGAACTCTCAGCACACATATAAATAGGACTTAACTCTCAGCACACATATAAATAGGAACTGAACTCTCAGCACACATATAAATAGGGACAGAACTCTCAGCACACATATAAAAAGGACTGAACTCTCAGCACACATATAAATAGGACTTAACTCTCAGCACACATATAAATAGGACTTAACTCTCAGCACACATATAAATAGGAACTGAACTCTCAGCACACATATAAATAGGGACAGAAATCTCAGCACACATATAAAAAGGACTGAACTCTCAGCACACATATAAATAGGGACAGAACTCTCAGCACACATATAAATAGGGACAGAACTCTCAGCGCACATTTAAATAGGGACTGAACTCTCAGCACACATATAAATAGGGACTGATCTCTCAGTGCACATATAAAATAGCCGTTGGTGTCTTGACAGACAGTTGGTAGATAGGCCAGTAGTACGGTAATAGATCAATAGCAATTCTAAAGAAAAAAAACAAGAAGAAAAAAAAAGAAAAAAGTAGTATGGTGACAGCTTTACGTGGTAATGGACAAAACAAAAGTCGACGTTTCGACCAAGTAGGCCTTCAGCTGGAACAACAAACAACGGCACAAAAAATATGTAAGGATATGTAAACAAAGATGACAATTTTGTTTTCAAAAGTTTGGAAGTCAGTTATTGACGTAGGGTCGAACACTCGAATAGTGGACAAGTCAGTTATTGATGTAGAATTCGAACACTCGAATAGTGGACAAGTCAGTTATTGACGTAGGGGTCGAACACTCGAATAGTGGACAAGTCAGTTATTGATGTAGAGATCGAACACTCGAATAGTGGACAAGTCAGTTATTGATGCTGAAATCGAACCTTCACTCACTGGACAAGTCAGTTATTGATGCTGAAATCGAACCTTCACTCACTGGACCTGGACAAGTCAGTTATTGATGTTGACATCGAACCTTCACTCACTGGACCTGGACAAGTCAGTAATTGATGCTGAAATCGAACCTTCACTCACTGGACCTGGACAAGTCAGTTATTGATGCTGAGACCGAATTTCACTCACTGGACAAGTCAGTTATTGATACTGAGATCAAACCTTCACTCACTGGACAAGTCAGTTATTGATGTAAAGATCGAACACTCACATTGTGGACATGTCAATTATTGATGCTGAGATCGAACCTTCACTAAATGGACAAGTCAGTTATTGATGCTCTCAAGTTGACCAAACTGGAAACAAAAATTAGTACATGATCAGATTATTTGGGGAAGATAAGCAATATCTGTACAGAATATCCGTCCCCTCATCTTAAACTGCTTTCCTACATTACTGCCTTATCAGGCCAATCAAGATAATGGGGCGGGGAAGTGAGGGGAGGGGATTAACGTAGTATCTTGATTAATTCTGGTTCACTGACCATGAGACAATCTGTCATTTATGATTTGTTGATCACTTTTGGTATCTGGATTTTAATGTGAATGGAAGGGACCGATTTGACCGTAGACTCGACAAAATCTACAAACAATGAAGGGATGAACTGAGAGTTCTGTCCCTTTCACTTCACAAAATGCTGTCTCAGTATGAGACGTTTTTTTTTTAAATTTGACTTGTTTTCTTTCATTTTTATTTTTAAGAGAAAGGACACACCGTCATAGTAATTATTTTGACTGATAAGAAACAAGCTCACAACTAAATATCAGCATTACTGATTTTATGACCTTGTACGGCTTTCCTGGAGAACGTTATAATGAGCATGCTCCCTTTTCCTGGTGTTCTCCAGAGCTCAGCAGCATTACGACATCTGGGAATCTTCAGGATTAGTTAGGCGATCAAAACCACGGCATCCAAGCAGTGAACTTCCAATCCTGGCGGCTTCAATCAGTTCACATGATAGAAGCCGTAGGAACTAATTTTCTTTTGCGAGCCAACCGCCGTCCGTCGACTTATTCCCCCTGTAGAACATTTGGTTTGAAACTTCTGTTCGCCCGCGACTTCAATTTTGGAAGGTATTTTCACTTTCGCTCCTGCATACTTGATGCTAGGTTCTGTTATTTATGTAGAGTTACTGTCACGGGTATTGGTAGTTGCAGGTAGAGCAGCTTTTAGTTAACGTAGGCGAAACATTTCATGAGATGAGGTATGTTTACAACAATCTGAAAATAAATCACAAATAATCAACAACAGAAAAAAAAAACAAAGAACCATAGATGGTCCGACGCAGGATCGAACCTGTGCTCCACAGTTCAGCGCCTTGCCTCGAGAACCAAACGCTAGAGTACACGACCAACTCAGATATCTAAAAAAAAAATAGCTACCATTGGTGATATCTTTCACTCAGGTGCACTCATGACTATAACATAGGGTTACGAAGCACAACCCGGGAATAAATTGTATATCTGTATTTTCCCATTGAGACACGTATCTACCGGATAGGGTAGGGCTGAACTCTTGCGCTGCGCACAAACATTTATAGGACTAAACATCACGAATAGTAGTTTCCAGTGGTTTAGACTGGGGACAGATAATAATACATGAATATTATTATGGAGGGAAACTTCCGAGAGATAATCAGCGAATCATTTCAGAGGGAAGAGATTTGTTACAACACTCGGAAAAAAATCACAAATAATCAACAATAGCAAAAAACAAAGAACAATAATTTAGTTAACATGTTTACTGAGAACAAGGTGTTAGGTGTGATCCCGATCGACAGCTTTTGGGCTCTTCCAGCCTAAATTTATTTTAGACTTTATCATTAAAAAAATATTCAGCACTGTCATAGCGCTGTCAACATTATTTATTTTTTGCTCCGGTGGTCGAAACTACAATCGCCTGTCTATAGCATTAGTAACAATCTATAATAATAGATGTACTCGAAACATTTCGTGTACGTCTAACTTAAACTAGGATTGAAAATTAAAAAAGAAACAACACAAACAATAACAGCGAGGAAATGCGTGGGGCTCTCTTGCGTGTTAATATGTGGCTTATTCTATCTATCTTTTGTCCTTTCGAGCCGAAGACGGCACATAGGGCAGAACCACAATCTCAAAAACAGAAACTTGCGTGCCAGAATTGCACATATTTCAGAGATCACTGCTGTGGCTTATTACGTGAAGCTTAACATTCTTCTTCTTCTGCTTTTCTTCCTCATCTACCTTTCAGCGTCGATGGGATATATAATTTGCAGTCTTTTGCTCTTCTGTTCGCCTCTGCTGCTGTTATGTTTCCTAGTGCTTCTAATATTCCATCGACCCATCTTTTTGGTGGTCGACCCTTGGGTCTGGTGTTCTCACAACGTTTGTTGAAGGCTCGTTGTGTTGTGTTTTGATCTTTCTGCCTTGTCACGTGGCCAAACCATTGTATCTGTTGTTTCCTTATATATTCTGTGGCGGGGGCTATTCCTAGCTTGTTTTTCAGTTCTTCATTTCTGAAACTTAACAATGATAATACTATATGCTACATGATGGTCTTTATAGTTCGTTTTTTTTTTTCAACTGCTGTTGACTAATTATTTGTTATCCTCATCATAATCAAGTGCCGTGCTAGCTGGCGTAGATGATCATGTTGCTTCATAACATTCTACCTTCGCAACTGTTGGTCAGCTTTATTGTTGGCTTTCTACGAAACCAAACTCTTAAATGTTTTGTATCTTTTCTTTTCATCACATCCTATTAGTTCTTGTTCTTTCCATTTTTCAGCTTTTCCCGCTGTTTCCAGCTGTTTTCTTCTCATTACATGATCACAATAGATTACCTGTTTTCTTCTCATTACATGATCACAATAGATTACCTGTTTTCTTCTCATTACATGATCACAATAGATTACCTGTTTTCTTCTCATTACATGATCACAATAGATTACCTGTTTTCTTCTCATTACATGATCACAATAGATTACCTGTTTTCTTCTCATTACATGATCACAATAGATTACCTGTTTTCTTCTCATTACATGATCACAATAGATTACCTGTTTTCTTCTCATTACATGATCACAATAGATTACCTGTTTTCTTCTCATTACATGATCACAATAGATTACCTGTTTTCTTCTCATTACATGATCACAATAGATTACCTGTTTTCTTCTCATTACATGATCACAATAGATTACCTGTTTTCTTCTCATTACATGATCGCAATAGTTTATCTGTTTCCTTCTCATTACATGATCGCAATAGATTACCTGTTTCCTTCTCATTACATGATCGCAATAGATTACCTGTTTCCTTCTCATTACATGATCGCAATAGATTACCTGTTTTCTTCTCATTACATGATCACAATAGATTACCTGTTTTCTTCTCATTACATGATCGCAATAGATTACCTGTTTTCTTCTCATTACATGATCACAATAGATTACCTGTTTTCTTCTCATTACATGATCACAATAGATTACCTGTTTTCTTCTCATTACATGATCACAATAGATTACCTGTTTTCTTCTCATTACATGATCACAATAGATTACCTGTTTTCTTCTCATTACATGATCACAATAGATTACCTGTTTCTTTCTCATTACATGATCACAATAGATTACCTGTTTTCTTCTCATTACATGATCACAATAGATTACCTGTTTCCTTCTCATTACATGATCACAATAGATTACCTGTTTCCTTCTCATTACATGATCACAATAGATTACCTGTTTTCTTCTCATTACATGATCACAATAGATTACCTGTTTCCTTCTCATTACATGATCCCAATAGATTACCTGTTTCCTTCTCATTACATGATCACAATAGATTACCTGTTTCCTTCTCATTACATGATCACAATAAATTACTTGTTTCCTCTTGATGCTGATAATAAACTTTCTTTTTGAGTCAAGGCGCTTGGCACCAACAAGATCCATTCATATCTGATGGCTTGCGCCGTGACCGGCTAACTGGAACCATCCAATCACTAATCCACCTCTTCGCTGTGCTTCTAGAAACAGACTAACCAGCCTAGCCTTTTCAAGCCAGGAGACAAATAATAATAAATTAATATTATTATAGAGGGAAACTACCGAGGAGATATTCAGCGGAAGAGGTATGTTTACTGCACTCGGGGAAAAAATGACAAATAATCAACAACAGATTTTAAAAAAAAACAAAGAACAATATATGGACCGAAGCAGGATCAAACCCGTACTCAGTGACACAGCGCGTTGCCACGAAAAACCCAAACGCTAGGGGACACTGCCACTCAGCTAACTACAGTTAGTTCCAGGTAATCTATTTTGATCATGTAATGAGAAGAAAACAGCTGGAAACAGCAGGAAAGGCTGTTCTGAAAACCGGAAAAATTGAAAGATCAAGAAGTGATAGGATGTGACGAAATGAAAAGATACAAAACATTAAAGAGTTTGGTTTCGTAGAAAGTCAACAATAAAGCTGACCAACAGTTGCGATGGTAGAATGTAACTACATTTAGTTGAGTGGCAGTGCTCTCTAGCGTTTGGCTTCGATCCTGCTTCGGTCCGTATATTGTTCTTTGTTTTTTTTTCTGTTGTTGATTATTTGTCATTTTTTTCCGAGTGTCGTAAACATACCATCTTGCCACGCCAGTGGGAATCGAAGAGGGAAGGTAATAGATAGTTTCACAGTTACAAAACAATCCTACAAAGAAACGATATTTTGTTGGGAGCTAGGAGCAGTAACATTTACAATGTTATGAGGTCTGGATTAATGTAGCCCACTTTAAACATAACATTTTACAAATCCGCCACTGACTCTTAGACATAATTGAAAATCAAGTCCAATCACTTCCAACGTTTGTCCGCCCTAGGAACACCCCTTGCCTACTCGTGTGCACGCCAACTCGACACAGCCTCGCTCTTCATTATGTGCTCAGCTGTTGGAGTCTGGGACAGGCGGAGTCCAAACCCAGGTCGAGTTAACGTCGACGTGGGAATTTTACTAGGAGGAGAGGTGGAGGATTGGGGGGGGGGGGGGTGAATTCTAAAACTAAGGAGAGGTGTGATTTTAGTTTTAACAAGAGTATTTACTTAGGGGTAGGGGTGTAGAGGAAGAGAAAGCAGAGAGAGATAAAGAGGAAGACTTGTAAAATGTGGTTGTTATCAATTTTTAGCATTGGTTGGTGAGTGGTGATTGTAAACAGGTGAATCTAGCCAAGTCTGTCGTGCTCAAAGCATGGAAAGATAGGTATCACGGTGTATACACCAAAGGCCATGAAAAGTATACTAACATCAAAACAAATAACACCAGGGCTAAAACTAAGAATAGCAAAATGTTATATCTTCTCAATATTCCTATATGGTGAAGAAACATGGACATTCGACAAGAAAACAGAACAGAAAATTGAAGCCTTTGAAATGTGGATGTATAGAAGGATAGGTAGATGGAAAGAAAAGAGAACAAATGATGAAGTTTTTAAACAACTAAAAATTAAAAGAGAACTACTAAAGACAATTAGAACGAGACAAATTACATTTTTGAGGCATGTTAAAATACACAACAGCCTACTAAAAGTAATATTAGAAGGGAAAATGCAAGGTAGAAGAAGCAGACCAAGACTAACATGGACGAGTAACATCAAAAGAGGGACAAGTCAGCCTATGGCAACCTGCACCATCATGGCAAGAGACAGAACGGAATGGCGCTCCGGTAATGGTAACGGTTCATGGTAACCAACCTTCGATGCGGTGACGGCACTCAATGATGATGGTGATAATAATGATGATGACACCAAAGGAAAGACGAAGGCAATAAGTACCTTGAGAGGCCAAGACGCGTCACTCATGTGTGCCATGGACACAAACAAGCCACATAAAGAAAAATGTGGTCTGTAGTGCGCACTGGAAAATGTTTGAAGATAGCCACCGAGAGAAGGACAGTGGTCAGAATCGGAGGCACCGAAACTGCCTTATTTCATTTACGAATGAAGGTCAGGGGCATTAAACAGTGTAAACATGTTACGTTATCATGCTGCGCCGTTTTTACCTGTTTAGATTTACACTAGCCAATTAATTTAAAAATTAAAAAAATAAAATAAAACAATGAGTCAGAGTTTTTATTTTTTTATTTGAGTAGACAGAATTAGGAGGGGGAGTGAGAGAATAATATTAAACAACATATTAAACGTCATAGTAAACAATATATTAAACAAAATATTAAACATCGGTAGCCGCGATAGCTCAGTGGTTAGTGAACTGGACTACAAAGGACAAGAGGTAGGGTTCGTACCCAACCGACGGCTCCCGTTTCACCCAGCCTTATATGGGTACCGGATTTTTTTCTGGGAAAGTAAAGTGCCACAGGCGTAGTACCGACCACACTACCCCAAAAATAATGTGCCGAAGGTCTGTAAAATTTATGGTCACTAACACTATATTCCCTATACGCCACTTGGCGTGACGGGGGTACTGCACTTTATTTTACTATATTAAACATCATAGTAAACATCACAGTAAACAATATATTTAACAACATATTAAACATCATAGTAAACAATATATTAAACATATTAAACAACATATTAAACATCATAGTAAACAACATATTAAACAACATATTAGACAACATTTTAAATATATTATACACTTCAAACTTTTGCCTAAGATGATAGGCTCCGCTGTCTATGTGAACGCAAACCGCCCCCCCCCCCTTTCTCTCTCTCTCTCTCTCTCTCATCCGCCAACATCATTTTCATCTTTATAAACATCAGTTTCTCTTTCTCTCTTTCTCTCTCTCTTCTCTCTCTCTATATATATATATATCTATATATATATATATATATATATATATATATATATATATATATATATATATTTATATATATCGCACAGACAACATTTTTATCTTTAATGGGCATAAATTTATCTATCTCTTTCTTTTCCAACTTAAGTTAATTGCCGCCAACCCACCACCCCTTTTTTCTTCCTCTCCCTCTCTCTATCTCTCTTATATTGACATCGTCCTCATCATCACCTTATCGCTCTTACATGTAAACTCGTTTATGGTATGTATCAAATGCAATTCGATATGGTTTACAGTTTGTTGTTAATAGCGCTGTCAGTTGTTGTATTTGTGGTAAGCATTTAGTCAACCGCCTTGCGTAGTAGGTAACTAATTCATCTGCAAAGTGTGCAGGTCTGATTCTAAATTTGTCCATTTCAGTTACATTCTCGTTGTATTGTCATTCTTCTTCTACCTTTTTAGCTCCCAGTGGAGCATAGGTCTTCAAAAAACACTTTCCAAGTCGTTCTGTTTTTTGCCATTCTTTTAAGATCATTTCATGTCTTCCCCATCATCTTCATCTCTGCTTTCATCTGTCGTCTCCAAGAATTCCTTGATCTTCCTCTTTGTCTTTTCCCCTGGGGATTCCAAAAAAGGGCCTGTTGTGTAATACTCTCAGTAGTGTGTGTCCTATCCAGCTCCATCGTCTTCGCTGTATCTCTTTATTCACTGGTGTTTGACTGACATTTCCATAATTCTATGTTAGTGAGTTTGTCCTGCCATTTCCATCCTTTTATTCTGCGTAAGCATCCATTAATGAAAGTCTGTATCTTTGTGTATTGTCATTGGACACAACAACCAGGACGAATGAGTGTGAAGAAATAGACGGTTATCGTCACTTTTATTCATTAAAATCCAAGTTTAGCTCAAGTTAAATCTCTAGTAAAGTCGTCTGTATTAGCTTGATATGAACAGCTTTTTCTTTTTTTTACTATAGAAATGAAAGAAAGAACCCAGGCATGCCTCGACGATGACGTAAATACAATCACGCACACATTTAAAATGTATATAATATTGTAATGTTGTCTTGCGCAGAATAAAATGATGGATATTGCAGGACAAAATCACTAGCGTAGAATTATGTGAAAGTACCAGTCAAATACCAGTGGACAAAGAAATAGAACGAAGACAATGACGCTAGATGGGACATACATTGCGGAAACCAACTGGGAGTATAACACGACAGACCCTTTTTTGGAATCCCCAGAGGAAGAGACAAAGAGGAAGACCGAAATATTCCCGAGAAGACAGGTGGAAGAGGAGATGAAGATGACAGGGAAGACATACAATAATCTTAAGAGAATGGCAAGAAACAGAACGGCCTGGATAATGTTTGTTGAACACCTATGCTCCACTGGGAGCTGAAAAGAAGCAGCGAGGGAGGAAGAAGAATATCTTTCTTGTGGATTTGCATTTTATCGATTCAAAACAGTGAAGGTTACATGTTGACTTACCTTCATGGAAGACATGGAATAATGGCAAGAAAGAGAACGGCTGGGAAAATGTTTGTTGAAGACCTATGCTCCACAGGGAGTTAAAAGGAAAAAAGAAGATTATTGTCTTCAACAAACCCGGTCTCTCGTATTCAATAAACCCGGGCTCTTGTCTTCAGCAAACTCGGGCTCCTGTCTTCAGTAAACCTAGCCTTTTATCTATAGCCAACCCGGGCTCTTATTTTCAGCAAATCTCGGCTCTTGTCTTCAGAAAACCTGGCATCATTTCTTCAGCAAACCATTACACTTGTCTTCAGGAAACCCAGCTTACTGTGTCAGCAAACCCGAGCTCTCGCCTTCAGCAAACCCGGGCTCTTGTCTTCAGCAAACCCAGGCTCTTGTCTTCTGCAAATCCGTTCTTTAGTCTTCAGCAAACCCGGCCTCTTGCCTTCAGCAAACCCGTTCTTTAGTCTTCAGCAAACCCGATATCTTATACTAATCAAACCCGGTCTCACATCTTCAGCAAACCCGGGCTCTTGCCTTCAACAAACCCGTTCTCTAGTCTTCAGCAATTCGGTCCTTAGTCTTCAGCAATCCGGTCCTTAGTCTTCAGCAATCCGGTCCTTAGTCTTCAGCAATCCGGTCCTTAGTCTTCAGCAATCCGGTCCTTAGTCTTCAGCAATTCGGTCCTTAGTCTTCAGCAATCCGGTCCTTAGTCTTCAGCAATCCGGTCTTTAGTCTTCAGCAATTCGGTCCTTAGTCTTCAGCAATTCGGTCCTTAGTCTTTAGCAATCCGGTCTCTTGTCTTCAGCAATCTGGTCCTTAGTCTTCAGCAATTCGGTCCTTAGTCTTCAGCAATCCGGTCCTTAGTCTTCAGCAATCCGGTCTCTTGTCTTCAGCAATCCGGTCTTTAGTCTTCAGCAAACCCAGCCTCTCATACTTCGCAAAATCAGCGACTTGTCCTCAGCACTAGTTCACCAGCCGAGGCTCATCGTTCGTGTTTTCAAAATAAAGGAAAGGAGGTGATACATGTTTAAGAAATACCCCACCTCGAGAGCGATGTACTTCAGTTCCGCCCCTGCTAAGAACATTTTGGAGCACATCGATTTATAGTTGTGGAAGACAAAATTGGCTAGACTTTACCCGCTGGGTGTTGGGTGAGTGGAAAAAGGATATGTTGGTGCTGATGTGAAGGGCGTTCTGGGAGATAAACCTACTAGTCGCGGTGCCTGTCATAATTTTAACTTAGATTCATTTCGATTATTTTCTCATCTCTCCACTCTTCAATCTTCTAGGTCTTTTATTTCCATGACAATGAAAAAATATATTTTCTAGTTCAAAAGCGTTAGTGATTTTTTAATGTGTATAAAAAGCGCTTAATGCACGAGGCATTATAATCATCTGAAGAGCCGTCAAGCAAGAGTTTCAGACCGTCTCTTCCTGACACTTTAAAGAGGATGGGTCAACGTGGGTCAAGACTCACTCCCTGTATACTGAGCCTGGCGGTTCGCACGCCACATGACTTCACTGAATATATACTAAAACACATTAATAACGCACCACTCTACAAATCTAAAGCAGATTGTAAAATGTAAATATAAGTGTGGGAATAGATTTTCCCCGTGTTTGTCATGAGGTAGGGAGCTAATGGCTGCTAGAATGGAAAGTGCACGATTCAACTCACGAGTTTTTGTACAGACTACATGAAAACAATGAAAGTTACATATTCAACACGACTCCCAATAACTACGACCTTGAACATGTATACATGTCGTGGCTGTATACTCGGTATGAAAAAGTTCTTGAGACAAAACACCCAGTCCATGTAGTTAAAAAGCCACGACTATCTGAAAACGACCGCTACTGAGCCATTGGTATGTTGGAGACCGGAATTAGTTGGCGAACCATTGCCAGAAGGATAAATTGCTACCACAGCACTACTGTACTTCTGAATGACCGTTACCGAACTACAGGGTACCTGTTATAGACTTCGGAGTGGCTAACCACGAGTCACTACCCCTGCGCAAAATCGCCATGCTATGCTGAGTTCATAAGGATTCGTTCTCTCCTGGAAAGTCAAACAGCAAGACCATTAGTGGGAAGACGTGAGCAAGTCTCTCGAATGACAGTCATACGACGACTCAGGTAGAAGCTTTCAAGCAAGATGACCTTATCTTACGCCAAACTTGTCTCACAGGCATCGTCAGTACCGCCTGCAATTGGCAGAACGACAAGTTAGATGTACTAGACTACAGTGGAATGATGTCCTATTCACAAACGAGAGCAAATTAAACATATCCTTTCTGATGGACGAATGCGGATTTGGTGACAGTGTGGAGAGATGTCTCTTTGCAGATTGCTGTGTTTGCCAGAACAACTGATTTAGAGGTGGCCGTGTTCACATTTTGGGAGTACTTAGTTTTCACCATCGCTTGCCACTTCACGTCTTCCGTGGAAATGTTAATGTTGTGACGTATCGAGATGAAGGGAGCCGCGATAGCTCAGTGGTTAGCGAACTGGACTGCCAAGGACAAGAGGTAAGGTTCGATCCCAACCGACGGCTTCCGAGTTCACCCAGCCTTAAATGGGTACCGGATTTTTTTCTGGGAAAGTAAAGCAGCACGGACGTAATAGCGACCCCATTATCCCCAAAATCATGTGCTGAAGGTCTGTAAAATTTATGGTCACTAACACCATAATCCCGGTACGCCACTTGACGTGACGGGGGCTCTTTACTTTCTTTTTTATATCGAAATGAAGTTCTCGATGCATTAGTTGCTCCTGCACTCACAAATTATCCAGATTTGCAGCTTCTCCAATATGACAACGCACGCATTACGCAGCAATATCTATACCAGCAGGACATTGTGACAATTGGTTTGCCCTATCACCAGACATAACCCCAGTAGAACATCTGTGGGTCGAGTTTGGAAATATAGTCTACAGGCAAGGTTCTCCCGCTAATCTGCAACAGCTGGAAACTGCTCTTCGACGTGAATGTGGCATCCTTTCTCAGAATTTCCTTCAGAGACTTGTGAGTTCCATGCGGAGCCGCTGCCAAGCTTATTTTAAGCACGTGATGAACTTACCGGATACTGAGGTAAGTGTGATAATAATTTTTTTTTATTTGTTGCATTTGTGTTTCTCTCCCATGTCAGCACAGATATAATACGATGAATTTTATAAAAATTAAATCTACCAAATAATGACAAGCAAATACCAAAGTCATCTAACATCTAAATAATACAATAAATATAGAAGAACATTGAAACAGGTAAAGGATATATGGAAGTAGCCATGTGAAGAAACCCTGGGGAAAGAAACCGCGAGATTAAGGCATGGATAACAGCAGAGATCCAGAAGAAAATTTAAGAAAAAAAGAATAGGAAAGCAGACATAAATAAAAGCAAAACGAGCAATACTGAACCCAAGACACAGGAAACTTACACACATGTGAACAACGAAGTGAAAAGATGCATTAAAAGGCATAAGAATAAATATATAGATGACATAGCTAAAGAGGCAGAGGAAGCGGCAAATAAAGGGAATGTGGAAAAACTGTACAACAGAACACAAAAATTAAGTAGAAAATACAAACAGATCAATGCCTTTATTAAAGATAAGAAAGGACATCTGCTTAGTAATATAAAGGAAACAAATGAAGAGATAGAAGAGCACTTTGAAGAACTTTTTGAACGACCTGGTCCAAATAACCTTCCATATCTACTACCGCAGAAGAGGAGTCACACGTTAACTGTGGAAAGCCAAGTAAAGAAGGAAGAATTAATGAAAGCCATCAAACTATTAAAAAAATGGTAAAGCCACAGGACCAGATGATATTCCTTCAGAAGCCATCAAAGCAGATATTAACACCTCTACCAAGATGTTAGATAAAATATTGTAAAGGGAATGAATACATAAAGACTGCAAAGAGGGTTATATGATCAAACCGCCAAAGAAAGGAGGTTTACAGGAGTGCACAAATTATAGGGGAATTATGCTACTATCAGTGCCAGGAAAAAATACTAAGCAGAATCATTCTGGAGAGACTAAAAAGATGCCATAAAGAAAGGTTTGAGAGATGAACAAGCAAGTTTTAGGAAAAACAGGTTATACGCTGATCAAATAACTACATTACGTGTAATAGCTGAACAAAGCTTAGAATTATGATCCCCACTTTTTATATCGGGTTCATAGATTGCGAAAAGACATTTGATAGTTTGGACAGAAGAATCCTTTGGAAGTTGTTGAGTCATTACGGAATCCAACAAAGTTTATTAACCTGATAAGAACAATGTATGAAGGAATGAAATGTAGTGTTGTGCACGAAGGGCAGCTTACGGAAGCATTTGAAATAAGAACAAAAGTAAGGCAGGGATGCCTTCTGTCTCCATTTCTCTTTCTACTGGCCATAGATTGGATTATGAAAATAACTCAGAACAACAGAAACGGAGTACAGTGTTCACTGACCAAGCAACTTAATGACTTAGACTTTACTGATGATATAGTTCCCCGATAACATAATCATCAACAGATGATTCTACTGAATCATTCAGTCAGCAGATTCAGTCAGGGAATCATACTGAGTGATTCCCTGACTGAATCTACTACCCAAGTCACTTTTCACAACCCATTACGTTTACATATTTGACATGCGAACACAGTAAAACAATGAACACATTACTGTAGCAGGAGTTCTTAAACCACAGAAGGATTATCAATCTTCGAAGCCGCGACATACTCATAAAATATTTGCCATCTGGGGTGGGTTTTTCATTTGTCACTCTTTTATAAATTCCACGCTTAAGAATGTTTGTTAAGTCATTCATTTCTTTATTTATGTAATTCACAATAAATTTATATTTATCACTCCCCTCTTTAGAGAGCCGCGATAGCTCAGTGGTTAGTGAAATGGACTACAAAGGACAAGAGATAGGGTTCGATCTCAACCGACGGCTTCCAGGTTCACCCAGCCTTAAATGAGTACCGGATTTTTTTTTCCTGGGAAAGTAAAGCGGCACGGGCGTAATACGGACCACATTACCCCAAAAATCATGTGCTGAAGGTCTGTAAAATTTATGGTCACTAACACCATATTCCCTTTACGCCACTTGGCGTGACGGGGCTCTTTACTTTTTATTTTTACTTACTCAGGATCGACCAGACCCTTTTCCACCTTTAGTCTCACCTTCTCTTAATATATACACCACTGCACCACCCATGAAAATGAAACCAAAATAAGGATATCAAAAGCAATAGAAGCATTTGTTGCACCGGGAAACTTATGGAAGTCCAAAGAAATTAGGTCAAATACAAAAATAAAAATGTTCAACTCCAATGTTAAGTCAGGCTTATTATATGGCTGTGAAAAATGGAAAACAACAAAAATGAAAAGCATGAAGATACAGACTTTCATTAATGGATGTTTAAGCATAATAAAAGGATGGAAATTACAGTACAAAATCGCTAACATAGATTTATGGAAATATACAAGCCAAATACCAGTGGATAAAGAGATACATAGAAGACGATGGCGCTGGATATGAATCACACTGCGGAAGCCAACTGATAGTATTACACAACAGGCCCTTTTTTAGAATTCCCATGGAGAAAGACAAAAGGGAAGACCATGGTATTCTTGGAGAAGACAGATGGAAGCAGATATGAAGATGACGGGGAAAACATGGAATGATCTTAAAAGAATGGCAAGAAACAGAACGGCTTGGAAAGTGTTTGTTGAAGACCTATGCTCAACAGGGAGCTGAAAGGTACAAGAAAACGACCACCCATACTTCTCTACTTTTAAGAAATGAAGAACAACCCTGGACATGTCATGTTTGTCGCGAAGAAAGGCCACACTAAGAACCAGAGATGCTAGAGAGCTATTTCAATGCCGTGTACACCAGCATGCTATGGATCAGGACAGCACACCCAGGTTAACATGCACACTTGATAGTCATCCAAGAGCTGCAGACACTATCTATCAATCTTGTGTAGCATACTTTGCGAGTCGGGAGCCGCAATAGCTCAGGTTAGTGAACTGGATTACAGAGGACAAGAGTTCGATCCTGATCGACGACTTCTAGGCTCACCCATCCTTAAATGGGTACAGGATTTTTTGTGGGAGATTAAAGCTACACCGGCGTAATACCGACCACATTACCCCAAAAATCATGTGCCGAAGGTCTATACAAATTATGGTCAATAACACCATATTCCCTGTACGCCACTTAGCGTGACGGGGGCTCTTTACTTTTTTTGTAAACTTACACTTTGCCCATCAGTCATTAACTCTTTCAGTACGGAAGATTTTTATCCATTTAGAGGTAGAGATTTCAGAGACAAATTTTTCATGTTTTTAAATTTCAATCTACAAGCTTTATATTTATCTAACACATAATTTATTATATATGTATTTTTAGATAATTGAACAAGGAATTAGATTTCAACAATACCACGTTGATACTAGACATAAAAAAAGAATATAGTTTGATGACAGTTTGAGCTAATCAAATTGAGAGTGACGCACTGTGCGGCTAAACGTGCTTGACAGAAATCGACACAGCGCATGGTGCGTCGAAACGTACCGAAAGAGTAAAGACTGCGTGATCCACGTTCTGTGTAACCAACCATGCTATCGCAGCCTTTTGCTATTGTACTCACCTTTATGTTTTAGCTACACACTGCAGTCTGGCACAGCAGAACCCCCTGTAGCGGATGTCAAAAAGTGAACTATTTTTTGTTTAAAGTTAACGAACATAGAAGAATAGCTACATAAGCAGATTGCTGTTAAAGCACTTCTAAAATACTGTGTACATACACTTGTCAAATTGTTGAACATTTTTTACTTTTTTTTTCTTTTTTTTTTTCTTTTTTTTTTCTTTTAAAAAAAAATTCTTTTTAAAAGTTTGGCACTCGATATTTTTAAAGCACCTCATTCCATCAGACCTGATTAAAACCGCAAAGGAGACAACTAGGATACCAAGAGAAAACACCCAAACTCCTCTTGGACACATGTCCACATTGATGGATCAGAACCAATGCCACATAAAATGAGAAGAAATTTTCAAAAACCTTACAAATGAACGCATAAAAAGTCTCTGTTGCAACAGGAGAGTATTCAATTAACTTTAAGACAGAGACAAAAGCTCTAAAAAGTGCAGTTGAAACTCTCTTGAAGGAGAATAAATAAGAAAACATCGCCGGACACATGCTCTGTCAATAATTACGTCACTGAGGAGTCATGGTCAGAAGACCTGAATGATCTGAGAGAAATATTCTACAAGCTCTGCCAAAGATGCAGAGCTATAATTCAGTGGGTTTCATTTCACTGCGATATCCTGGAAACGACGAGAAAAGGAAGATGGTAAACGACACCAGCCAGATACAAGTATAACTTATGAGGAATCAACGAGCTTTTTTGGGAACAAATACATGAACAAGTGGACACTACTAGAAAATGTATGCCTACCACCAGCTCAACAGAAAAAAAACTACTAACAATTTTTATAGACTCGGAATAGGAACCATCAGGTTAAAATATCCCCGTTTGAACACTCCAAGTTTAGAAACTTCTGATAAATGTGACTATTTATCTTTCTGTTGACCTCTCGAGCCGTAGCCGGCCCATAGAGCATAGACCCAGATACTCTTTCTCTTATCTAAATTTTTATTCTAGCAGTTTTCAATCCTTCTAAAGATATTTTATCAAACCTCGCCATTTGTCTATGTTCTATGCAAGCAACTCTATCTCATTGAAGGAGCCGATTCCTGCTACGCTTGCCTCTCTGATCAATGTTCTTCTCAGTGTCTTTCTGGGTCTTCCTCTTGTCCTCTTACCTGTTGTTTCCCACATAAGGGCTTGCTTTGTTATTCGCTTATTATCTCTTCTCATCACTTGTCCAACATATGACCATCGTCTTTTCTTGATTACTGAAGATATTAGTGGTTGATTGGCGATTTCTCTAATTTCCTCCTTTGTTTTGAATTCGTTCCACGCTATACCAAGTATTTTCCTTAGACATTTATTTTCGAATGCGTTCAACTTTGTTTCTATCTCTCTCGTTGTTTTCCAGCTTTCACACGCATACGCAAGGGTGACTATAAAAAAATGTAAAGAACCCCGTCACGCCAAGTGACGTATAGGGAATTTGGTGTCAGTGACCATAAATTTTACGGGGCTTCAGCACATGATTTTTGGGATAATATGGTAGGTATTACGCCCGTGCCACTTTACATTTCCAGAAAAAAAATCCGGTACCCATTTAAGGCTGAGTGAATCCGGAAGCCGTCGTTTGGGATCGAACCCTACCTCTTGTCCTTGTATTCCAGTTCATTAACCACTGAGCTATCGCGGCTCCCTTCTTCTCGATATGTCACAACTTTAACATTTCCACGGAAAACGTGAAGAAACGATGGTGAAAATTGAGTACTCCCAAAATGTGAATACGGCCACCTCTAAATCAGTTGTTCTAGCAAACACAGCAATCTGCAAAGAGACATCTCTCCACACCGTCGGCAAATCCGCATTCGCCCATCAGAAAAGAGATTTAAATCTGCTTTCGTTTATGAATAGGACAGCATTCCACTGTAGTCTCGTCCATCTAACTTGACGTTCTGCTCTTTGCAGGCGGTACTTAAGATGGCTGTGAGATAAGGTCATCTTGCTCTAAAGCTTCTAACTGAGTCGTCGTATGACTGTCATTCGAGAGACATGCTCAGGTCTTCCCACTAATGGTCTTGCCGTTTGACATTTCCGGGAGAGAGCGATTCCTTATGTGACTCAGCACAACATGACGATTTTGCGCAGGGGTAGTGACTCGTGGTTGGCCGGCCACTCCTAAGTCTATAGCAGGTACTGCCAGTAGTTCGGTAAAGTCATTCAGACGTACAGTAGTGCTGTGGTAGCAATTTATCCTTCTGCCAATGATTCGCCAGCTCATTCCGATCTCCAACATACCAATGGCTCAGTAGTGGTTGTTTCAGATAGTCGTGGCATTTTAACTACATGGACTGGTGTTTTGTTTCAAGAACCTTTTTTATACCGAGTATACAGCCACGACATGTATACATGTGCACGGTCGTAGTTATTGGGAGTCGTGTTGAATATGTAACTTTCATTGTTTTCATGTAGTCTGTACAAAAACTCGTGAGTTGAATCGTGCACCTTCCATTCCAGCAGCCATTAAAAAGTAAAGTAAAGTACCCCCGTCACGCCAAGTGGCGTATAGGGAATATGGTATGAGTGACCATACATTATACAAACCTTCAGCACATAATTTTGGGGTAATATGGTCGATATTACTCCCGTGCCGTTTTATTTTCCCAGAAAAAAATCCGGTACCTATTTAAGTCTGGGTTTACCTGGAAGCCGTCGGTTTGGATCGACCACTACCTCTTGTCCTTTGTAGTTAGGGTGACTATGGCACAAGTAAAATGATTGCTGAATATCACTATAATCATTCCCAACACATGATAAGCAAAGAAGGCTCTTGTGTCACCGTTATAATACCTGGACAAGCTGTACAGAGATGTCACCAGTCCTGAATTAACGAACGCTTTATTCAAGCTTATTCATTAATATTGTAGTCTAAAGATGTAAGCAGGAGAAGAACAAAGCAACTCACATAACAAAGCAAAGATAAATAAATGTACTGTTTATGCCTGCATTGTAATTTCAATGCCAAACACATCAGTCGTTGAATAACACACGGGTAAATCGAATAATGCAAAACGAAATGCCTAAGAAATGCTGTTAGAAAAGCGAAAAGAGATCGGGCAAAAGAATAAAATTGAGAAAAATTGTAAGGACAACGTCAGCAAATGAATTTATCGAACTTGAGAGAATGAATTTATCTGGACAACTGATCAGAGCCAGCAACCTCGTTCTCGCTTATCGCTAATTGAGGTCAACAAGACACTGACCTGGTTACAAATAATAATAGTAAGGCGATATGATTGTAAATGGAAGCCTCCGAGGTTACAGAAAAACGATTTATTTTGGGGAGACAAGTAAGTTTACACACAGCCAACTAGTAAATCTATATTTGGTTGTAGTTTATAGAAATCTGATAATCCACAAATAAGCATCAACAGTGAACACAAAGTACAAGAGACGACCCGAAGTAGGATCTACATTTATTGGGCATGTGATGCGAAAAGAAGACATTGAGAATTCTATAACAGGCAGAAAGAATGGAAAGAAGAGCTGATGAAAACCAAGAGGGAAAAAACAATTGAAGAAGTTATTCAAATGGCATAATAAAAGATCACAATGACTGACATGCATAAAGGACCGTTAGATGTGGAGAGAGATGATCGCCTACGCCAATCGGCATGGCACCTGATGATGATGATGATAATAATAATAATAAAGTAGGATCGAACCTCTACTTTAACGAGGAGTACATGTTCGATTCTTCTTAGGACTGTCAATTGTTGTTCGTGTTTTCTGTTGTTTATATGTAGATTTCTCCGAGTGTTGTATTTACCTGGTTTACCTGACTGTATACCAATTTGTATATGTTGCTGTTGTCTCCTTTGCCTATTTATCACCCAAGAACAAGTGGACTTTGACTTCTTTTGACTTATTGACATTATACTGGTTGGGGAATCTGTGGATTTTCTGAACCCAGGTTTCCTTCCTTATTACGGAGATTGAAAGAGAAGATAATTTAATGTAAAATTATTGTCTAGACATTATTATGTTTTTAAAATGAAAATGTGGAAATCGGTGCTCATTTGTTGGTATCTATAACTGACCAAGAATTCTTGTGCGTGTTCATCTCAAAAATGAAAGCTACCTTTGTCTCATCTGTTTCCGGTCTTTTTTTTTCTTCATCTCATCATTAACATCTTCTTCGTAACTTTTCATCCATTAACTCTTTCAGCACAGATGATTTTTAACAATGCAACGGAAGTGGTTTCAGAGGCAAAATTTGTCATGGTTCTAAATATAAATAAACATGTTTATATGTATCTAACACATAATATATAATATATGGATTTTACACAAATTAAACAAGGAATTAGATTTCACCAATGCCAAGATGATGCAAGACATGTAACAAGAATATGGTTTTAATGACGGTTTACAATAATCAAATTGAGAGTGACGCACTGTGCGGCTAAACGTACGCCACTAAAGTTGGCATGGCGTACAGTGCGTCGAAACGTACGGAAAGAGTTAAGTGGGCATTGATGAGCTGTGTAGTTAGTTTACGGCAAACCATGATATTTTCACGCGATATCATCCGTCTCCGGTTTGGCTGGATTTTAAGTTTAACAGTTTCAAACCAGGACAGAGCCAATATTAACCTTTTCTTTTTAACTTTTAAATGTCAATTGTTCTGTAACGTTCGCACAGTGGTACCGGACCATTTCGTCGCTTTCCGTGATTATAATTGATCTCACTATACAGAGCTTGAGAGGGGGTAAGCCACAAGGAAACACGAGTTCTAAGACAAGGAAATCATCGTTGAGCGAACGTTTAGAAATCACCAAATGGTTGTATGTCAAGGCCAAATTTGCTCAGATGGTTGCATGTCAAGGCCAAATTTGCTCAGATGGTTGCATGTCAAGGCCAAATTTGCTCAGATGGTTGCATGTCAAGGCCAAATTTGCTCAAATGGTTGTATGTCATGGAAAAATGTGCTCAAATGGTTGTATGTCATGGACAAATTTTATCAAATGGTTGTATGTCAGGGCCAAATTTGCTCATATGGTTGTATGTCTAGACCAAATTTGCTCAGATGGTTGTATGTCAAGGCCAAATTTGCTCAGATGGTTGTATGTCAAGGCCAAATTTGCTCATATGGTTGTATGTCAAGACCAAATTTGCTCAGATGGCTGTATGTCAAGGCCAAATTTGCTCGAATGGTTGTATGTCAAGGCCAAATTTGCTCAGATGGTTGTATGTCAAGGCCAAATTTGCACAAATGATTGTATGTCAAGGCCAGATTTGTTCAAATGGTTGTATGTCAAGACCAAATTTGCACAAATGGTTGCATGTCAAGGCCAAATTTGCTCGAATGGTTGCATGTGAAGGCCAAATTTGCTCAAATGGTTGCATGTCAAGGCCAAATTTGCTCAAATGGTTGTATGTCAAGGTCCAATTTGCTAAAATGGTTATATATCAAGGCCAAATTTGCTCAAATCACCCTGCTTCACTTATTCGTAAGTGGAAATATTGACATTGTACTGGTATGGCACATACTTGTTCAATATAGCCAAACCATTCACACCAGGTTGACCCTAGACTCAAACCAATAAGAAAAATAGTAGTAGGAAACTCTTTCTACAGATACTCTACAGATATCAAATGTGTTAGACAAATGACAAGAATCAGACTGAAAGATAAGATCAGAAATGAAGAACTGAAAAAAGCAAGGAATAATTCCTGTCACAGAATACATAAAGAAACAACGGATATTTTTTTTTTTTTAATCGCGTGATAAGACAGAAATATCACAACACAACGAGCCCCCAAAAAAGGTTGCGAAAACACGAGTCATAGGCTGACCACGAAAAAAGATGGATGATGCAATATTATAGACACCAGGAAATATAACAACAGCAGAAGCAAATAGAAGAGCAAAACACCGCAAGTTATATATCCCCTCAACGCTGAAAGGCAAATTAGGAAGTAAATAGAAGAAATGAACATTGAGACCACTCTGCGGTGCTTGGAAGGTTTTATGTTCGCAGGAGCTTTACTCCCAGTAGGATTGTTGCATCTGAACAAATCCCAGGCTAGAGGAAGAGACCATGGACCAGATGGTAGCCTTGAAATGTAAATGCAGAGCTCTTCGGGGCGTGATACATGATTTGGTGTATAATAAGCTATCCTCGTAAAGCCGCTCTTTTCCTTGTGTTCTAATCGATCCATAGGGACGCCAAACATGTACATATGTGTCATTCTTGCTTGCATTCGCCCGATGACTAAAGGAATACACATTCTCATCATCCGCCCTTAAAATGACGTTAAGTGGGCATGCCTGCATTGTGTTGTGGTTTGCAGTAAAACAATGGCATTTGCGCCTTTCGGCCCCACACATCCGACTTCAGCATGACATTTTTTAGTACTGGGTTGTTTTCCCTCTTCGATCCCTACTCGCTTGGCCAGACTAGACAGGTTAATCTGTTACTGGTGGCACGACGGAGAGGTGGTGTAGGGTCTGGATGGTTCTGGTGTGTGTGTTGTTTGTTTGTTCCTGCTGAAAGCCTATTGTGCCGAAACGCCGTTCAAATTTGTGTCGTCTATTAATCACGTAAAGCGTTTACCATACCATTTTTTTCCCCAATTCTCCCTCACATTACGCTTTACTGCAGCTTCGCATTTTTATGCATTCATTTGCATTTTTTTTTGCCTTAACCCCATAAAGGAAAACGCTGGACGAGCACACATATGATGTTGACATTTCATTATGAAGAATGACAAAACAGATGTCTATATGTACATATCACTACATTCAGGATGTGAGAACACTTGGACAACTAACATACTCAGCTGTTTTCTTTATGAGGACAATGATTTAAAAAGATCCCCAAACCACACCACTCACTATCAACACCATTTTATCAGCACAGCTACGACAGTTTTATTTTTCAGCCTGACCGGTCCGGAAAGCGTTTTAGTTAAATTATAGGCCTACTACGAGTTTTAGTTTAATTTTGATAAAAGTACTCTTCCTCGCTTCTTCCCAGCGTTCACCCGTTAAGTTGACGTGTTTGCATTGTGTCGTTAGTTCACAACAGATCCGCAATAGATGGATTAATGCAGCAATAACAATATCGTTTTAACAATAGAATAACATATCCGCAACAAATATCAACAGTGCTGAAACTAAGAATGGCAAAATGTTACATCTTCTCAATATTCCTGTATGGTGCAGAAACATGGACATTAGACAAGAAAACAGAACAGAAAATTGAAGCCTTTGAAATGTGGATTTATAGAAGAATAGGTAAAATTGGATGGAAATAAAAGATAACAAACGATAAAGTTTTAAAACAACTGAAAATAAAAAGAGAACTACTAAATACATTTAAGACAAGACAAATGACATTTTTGGGGCATGTTAAAAGACACAACAGCCTACTAAAAGTAATATTGGAAGGAAAAATACAAGGTAAAAGAGGCAGAGGCAGACCAAGACTAACATGGACGAGTAATATCAAAAGATGGACAAGTTAAACAATGACAGCCTGTACCATCAAAGCAAGAAACAGAGTAGAATGGCGATCCATGGTAGCCAACCTTCGTTGCGGAGAAGGCACACGATGATGAATCCGCAACAGTAAGTAGACGAGAGCTTCCCAAACCGGGTGTATTACAATGTTCGTTCTTTGTGGAATTTATTTGGAAGGAACCTTTTTCTTTAAATTTGTATTTATATATATTCAGAGAGAAGCAATCAACATCTTTCGGGCACATCATGAGAAGAGGAAAGTTGGAATACTTGGTTACAACTGGCAAAATAAAAGGAAAGAGAGATCGCAGGCGACAAAGAGAGAAAATACTGGATAGCTTGGTGACATGGCATGGAAAAAAGTCAACAACAGAACTGATACCATGCACTGTAGATAGAAGATTGTGGAGGGACATGTCACCTACGCCAACCGGTATGGCACATGATGATGATATATATATATATATATATATATATATATATATATATACATATATATATATAATTTATTTTATTATATTTCGTTACAATATTTTTATTGAAATGTATTTGGAACCTATTTGCAAATTTTATGGAATTTATTATTATTGTTAGATGATAGAGTATTGGTGAACTTTTCTTTATTTAAGAAAAGCACTGGCTACGCCACTGCTTGACTAGGACATTTCCTGGTACTACTCTTTTACTTCACCCTTCATATGAATCTGACGTATGTGTGACGTCTAAATTCTAGTAACCATCCTCTCTAATAAGGTCAAAATGAGGCTAATCTATGGTTGAATGCGACGTGTTGGCCACAAATATGTCACACGCTTCAAGGAAAGTCAGGCACGGCAAGAAAGCGTGCGCCTAAAAGCAAGAACTGGGCGAGGCTTGTGTCGTGGGCCCTTGTTTTGACTGACGGTGGGTAGCGGTGCGTGGAGGGGGTGTGTTATTGATTCTGTGAGTGCGGGAGTGGTGTAGACGACTTGATGGGAGTACAGTACTGGTCGAGTTGGCCAAAATTGATGGGAGTAAAGTACTAGTCGAGTTGGCCAAGTGCAGACGCTGTTTTCGTGTGAAGTACCATGTTTTGCTGATAACAGATTTCTTTATCGGGAACCTCTGCTGCTGTGTAATTACATTTCTATTGGCTGCTGTGATCGCTATGTTATTGTCCACCATTTCTTCACAGGTAAATAGGCTTATTCACTTTCTTTAAACAACAACACACACAAATATTAATACTTTGAATTTATTGTAATATCAGCTGTTTATTTTCACTATCATCAAGTGCCATGCCTGCTGGCTTAGGTGATCTTGTCTCTCCACAACTTTCGATCTCGACAATTATTTATCATTTCTGTTGTTGACCTCCTACCAAGCCATTCTCTTAAGCTGTGTGGTATTTTTTTCTCTTTGCTTCCTTCTATCTCTTCGTCGCTCAATTTTCCCAATTGTCACAATATATTCCAGTTGTTCTCTTTTCATTACATAGCCAAAAAATGATGATTGTTTCTTCCTAATATTGGAAATTAGCTCTCTTTTTGCTTCGTCCTCTCCTCTTTCAGAACGTTTTCTTTACTCTTCTTAGCTGTCCATTATATTCTTAACATTCTCTTGTAAAACCGCATTTCTACAGCATCCAGTGATTTTCTTGTCTGTTGTCCTATTTTCCATGATTCACATCCATATGTTAAGACTGGTTCTACATAACATTTAAGAACTCATGTTCTTCTTTCTTTTGTCAAAAATGGATTGCACAGTATCTTCCTCATTTTTTGGAAAGATGCATTTCCCTCTGCCATTCTGCATCTCTCACCTCTACTGTTTATTTTACTTCACAGTAAAACATCTACAGTTAATTATTAGTCGTATAGAGCAGTAGGAGTTTTATCATAAAGTAAAGTTGTGCCTCTGGACATATATCATTGTATGTGTCCTATTAGTTTATATGCATACACTGACTATGGTTGGGAAGGATTCAGGACTGTACAGGAATGCACAAAGCTGGAGGCAGAGAAAACTCCACTGCTTTCTTGTGACTAGAGCAGATTCTTCCTCTTCTACCTTTTTAGCTCCCAGTGGAGCATAGGTCTTCAACAAACACTTTCCAAGTCGTTCTTTTTTTTGCCATTCTTTTAAGATCATTCCATGTCTTCCCCATCATCTTCATCTCTGCTTCTATCTGTCTTCTCCAAGAATTCTTTGGTCTTCCTCTTTGTCTTTTCCCCTGCGGATTCCAAAAAAGGGCCTGTTGTGTAATATTCTCAGTTGGCTTCCGTAGTGTGTGTCCAATCCAGCGCCATCGTCTTCGCTGTATCTCTTTATCCACTGCTGTTTGACTGGTACATTTCCATAATTCTATGTTAGTGATTTTGTCCTGCCATTTCCATCCTTTTATCCTGCGTAAGCATCCATTAATGAAAGTCTGTATCTTCGTGATTATCAATTTTTTTGTTCTCCGTGTTTCACAGCCATATAATAGGACAGATTACTTGAGCAGATTACTGAGGCATAATTGCTCAGGACGTGACGATTAATTTGTTAAAACTAAAGGTTAACTTATTGCTATGTGAGATCAATACAGAAGTTTGGCGCAGCAAAAAAAATGCCTTAGCGGGGTGGGAAGTCATCTTTGAACATTGCTGGAACTAACCAAACTGCTATAGTGTCTTGGAATAAAGCAATTTTTGTCTAGTCTATCTCCCCTATTGATCTGACAGTCCCTTCTCTGTGGGAGGGGGGGGGGGCATACCATGATGCTTGGGTGTATAGGAAATCAATAATGCACGCACTCGATACTAAAAATGTGACAGCTATAAAATAACCAACCAAAAGATAAGGTCTCAAAGGTTGCTGGGTCAATAGCTAAGAAACCGTCATTAAGTAAATTAGAAAAATGTAACCTATCGTGTAAACACTTTTGCTGTCACCATCTGAAGGAAATATAAATACACTCTCTTTCTTCCTCCCTTTCTCTCTCTCTCTTTCTCTCTCTTCCTCTTATGTTCTATTTATTCATGTATTTCTTTTTTGTTAAGTAATTACTGATGAGATCAGCGAGCGCCACTAGTGTAGCGGTGAATACGCTGTCTTAACATTAAAGTGGAAAGAACTTACAAAACTTGAAATAACATATTTTTTTAAATTCATCATTCTTTGGTAATGTATTTGTCTCAACGTTTCCGTCATATTTGTCTTAATAAACTAGGTGGAACTTTTAATGCCTTCAGTGATAAAGTCTTACATTCAAAGAAGATGCAAAGAATCATATTTTGTCAATTAGAATGTTCGGTAACATTGATGTGCGCGGTACCTATACAGCGACTCGCAGTCACGCGGGTAGAGGAAAGGCCGTTGTTTTACCTTCAGTACAGCACACGAGATGGGACTTCTAGATAGACTGTCGGAATGAAGTAAAGTCGGTTGTTGGAACACGTTTCTAGCAAGCATTGCAACGTTTGCTAATTTAACTATAAACAAAAACACGGGACTAATTTAACACAATGGATTAATTAACGTTGCCAAAATTAAAATTAAACTAAAAAGGTATACACTACAACGAATAAGGGTAGAAAGTATTTCAATGTAGGGTTTCTTAAAGAACAAGGAATTAAAGATAAATTCGCAGTCACAATATCAAACAAATACCAAGTCCTCCAACAACTAGAAAATACAATAAATATAGAAGATCATTGGAAACAGGTAAAAAATATATGGAAAGAGACATGCGAAGAAACATTGGGGAAAAGAGAACGCCAGAATAAGGCATGGATGACAGCAGAGACACTGGATAAAATTAAAGAAAGAAAGAACAAGAAAGCAGACATAAATAAAAGCAAAACAAGAAGTAATAAAGCCAAGACACAGGAAGCTTACACAGAGGTGAACAAAGAAGTGAGAAGATGCATTAAAAGGGATAAGAGGAAATATATAGAAGAACTAGCTAAAGAGGCAGAAGAAGCAGCAAATAAATGGAATATGACAGCACTGTACAGCAGCACAAACAAATTAAGTGGAAAATACAAACAGATCAACGCCTTTATCAAAGATAAGAAAGGAAATCTGCTTAGAAATATAAGGGAACAAATGGAGAGATGGAAAGAGCACTTTGAAGAACTTTTGAACAGACCCAGCTCAAATAATCCTCCAGATATACTACCAGTAGAAGAGGAGTTACACGTTAACTGCGGAAAACCAAGCAAAGAAGAAATAATGAAAGCCATCAAACTATTAAAAAATGGTAAAGCCACAGGACCAGATGAAATTCCTTTGGAAGCCATCAAAGCAGATATTAACACCTCTACCAAGATGTTACAAGATCTATTGGATACAATTTGGGAGAGGGAAGAAATACCTAAAGACTGGAGAGAAGGTTATATGATCAAACTACCAAAGAAAGGAAGTTTACAGGAGTGCACAAATTATAGGGGAATTATGCTACTATCAGTGCCAGGAAAAATATTAGGCAGAATCATTCTGGAGAGACTAAAGGAGGCTATAGAGAAACACTTGAGAGATGAACAAGCAGGTTTTAGGAAGAACAGATCATGTGCTGATCAAATAACTACTCTACGTATAATAGTTGAACAAAGTCTAGAACTAAAATCCCCACTTTATATTGGATTCATAGATTACGAAAAGGCATTTGATAGTTTAGACAGAAAAATGTTTTGGAAGTTGCTGAGTCATTACGGAATCCCCATAAAGTTTATTAACCTGATAAAAACAATGTATGAAGGAACAAAATGTAGTGTGGTGCATGAAGGACAGCTTACTGAAGCATTTGAAATAAGAACAGGAGTAAGGCAAGGATGCATTCTATCCCCATTTCTTTTTCTACTGGCCATAGATTGGATTATGAAAATAACTCAAAACAACAGAAATGGGATCCAGTGGTCACTGACCAAACAACTTGATGATTTAGACTTTGCTGATGACATAACTCTCCTATCACACAGCCATCAACAGATGCAGGATAAAATGAGTATATTAGATGAGAGATCACAACAGCTAGGACTAAAGATTAATAGAGATAAGACCAACATTATGAGAATTAATGCAGTTGGCAATAACTAAATAAAACTAGGAGAAATACCTCTACTAGACGTACAATCTTACATATATCTGGGCAGTAATATAGATAAAGAGGGAGGAACAGAAAATTATACCAAAATAAGGATATCAAAAGCAAGAGAAGCTTTCATTGCACTGGGAAACATATGGAAATCCAAAGAAATTAGGTTAAATACAAAAATAAAAATTTTCAACTCAAATGTTAAGTCGGTCCTATTATATGGCTGTGAAACATGGAGAATAACAAAATTGTCAATCACGAAGGTACAGACTTTCATTAATGGATGCTTACGCAGAATAAAGGGATGGGAATGGCAGGACAAAGTCACTAACGTGGAATTATGGAAATGTACCAGTCAAACACCAGTGAATAAAGAGGTACAGCGAAGACGATGGCGTTGGATAGGACACACACTACGGAAGCCAACGGAGAGTATTATACAATAGGCCCTTTTTGGAATCCTCAGGGGAAAAGACAAAGAGGAAGACCAAGGAAATCTTGGAGAAGACAGATCGAAGCAGAGATGAAGATGATGGGAAAGACATGGAATGATCTTAAAAGAATTGTAAAAAACAGAACGATTTGGAAAGTGTTTGTTGAAGACCTATGCTCCACTGGGAGCTAAAAGGTAGAAGAAGAAAAACTCCATATTCCCTATACGTCACTTGGCGTGTCGAGGTACTTTACTTTTTATAGCACAGATTGTTTTAGCACAATGTTTATGTCGAAAATTATCAGGTTAAAGGTCATCCTAAAAGTTCGGTCTAATATCCTTTCCTCCTCAAGTTTCGAACTCACCGGCCACCGCTGATAGGGAGTGAAATAACGACGGACCTGTACATCACATAGTTACTGTACTGAGCTTTGATTATTTTTGTCTTCACCAATCAACTCTTTCTAGCCCTCACAGACTTTAGAAATGAGATAAATACCGTAAAGATAGTAAAAAGACAGTCTTTACGAAAGTTAGGGAATCATTGGAGGAAGAGGTATGTATTACAGCACTCAGAAAAAAATATCGCCTCGGAAGTTTCCCTCTATAATAATATTCATTTATTATTATTTGTCTCTCATACGAAAGGTAGGTGAATACTGCCATTGCGTTTAGCGGCGTTTATTGCTTGTTTATGTGAAAGATGGCGCTAGTGCCCATATCTTTCATTGACCGTCTGTATATTTATGGGTGACTGAAGTCACGTCGCTCTATTTATTTCTTTTTTAAAAGTATATATGAGGTACAAATTTTCAGAGACTAGATGGACTAAGGGTGTTAGACAAGGTTGTGTGCTGTCACCAAAATTTGTTTAATATTTATAGTGAGATTATTTTAAAATCCATAAGGGACATGCCTGGAATAACAATTGGAGGTCATAATATAAATAATGTAAGGTATGCTGATGATACAGTATTAATCGCTAAGAGTGAAAATGAGTTGCAAGAAATGTTGGACATTATAGTGAAAAAAAAAGCAAAAATGAGGGACTCAGCCTTAATAGCAAAAAGACGGAAGTAATGGTAACAACTAAGAAGAAGATATCACCTCAGTGCAGAATAAAGACAAGTGGAACAATATTAAAACAGGTAAATGAATTTAAATATTTGGGAACTTTGTTAACCTCAGACGAAAGATGTATAAAAGAGGTGAGATGCAGAATGGCTCAGGCAAAAGCAGCTTTCCAGAAAATGAGGAAGATACTATGCAATCCATTTTTGACAATAGAAACAAGAAAAAGAGTTCCTAAATGTTATGTAGAGCCGGTCTTAACTTATGGATGTGAATCATGGACAATAGGACAACAGACAAGAAAATCACTGGAGTCTGTAGAAATGTGATTTTATAGAAGAATGTTGAGAATACCATGGACAGCTAAGAAGAGTAATGAAAATGTTCTGAAAGAGGTCAAAGCAAAAAGAGAGATAATTTCCATCATTAGGAAGAAACAATCATCATTTTTTGGCCATGTAATGAGAAGAGAACAACTGGAATATATTGTAACAACTGGGAAAAATTGAGGGACGAAGAGATAGAGGGAAGCAAAGAGAAAAAATACCAGGCAGCTTAAAAGAATGGTTTGGCAGAAGGTCAACAACAGTAATGATGAAGAACTGTCGAGATCGAAAGATGTTGTGAGACATGATCACCTACGCCAGAAGGCCCAGTACTTCATGATGATGAGATGGACTCCGAAGCCGGGGACGTGACGGTTTAAAAAAAAAAAAATTATCCGCACCTAGGAATTGAACTCTCTGACGCTTGCTATCAGTTAATAAGCGCACTAGCCATTCTGCCACAATAGCTTCTACTCACTAAAAAAAAAACAGACGGTTTGGATAAAATAATAAGAGCGTGGGGAAAGATCCAGACGGAACGACAATCTGATTGAGAAATCAAACCTCGAGTGAAGCACTGATACGTTCATGACATTGTCTTGTTGAAGACGCTGATTGTAAATGCTACATGCGTGGCACATGATGATGTTAGCAGTAATGGGAAATATTGTTAAAATCCAGACAATGAAATAAAACTATTGACTACAAACACTCTTGATGGTTACAAACACTTCTATCTATTCCAAACACACCTACATGCGTCTAGTAAGCTAATCTACACACCAACACACTCATAAAAAATCCATTGATACGCCACTGTCCAAATGGGCAGGTCTATTTCATGCTCTATAGACCAAGAGTATCACCGGGTGGGTATTGATTACTACGCTCCTGAAAACACTTGACCTAGTTTGTTACGCCATTGACCAGCTTGGCGTCAGACTTGACCCGGTTTGTTATTACTGTCATTTTATAGAGCACCTCGTTAAAGATTAACAGGTCTGGAAACGATTTGCTACTTCAAGGGTTTTCCTGCTTCCGACTATTTGTTAAAATTGCTAGAATCGTTAACGTTTTTTTTGGTCTAAGTGGTACAGTAGTTCTCAAAAGGGCTGAGTAGTCCCTGGAAGTTACAATTGAGTTTATTTAAAAAAAAAAAAAACGAAATTGAAGAGAACACGAACAGAAAGTTCATCATCACTTAACGTCGTAAGAGAGTGATGTATAACATTTAACTGTACTTTCATTGAGTGCCGTCTCCGCATCGAAGGTTCGCTATCATGGAGCGTCATTCCGCTCTGACTCGTGCTTTGATTATGCAGGTTATCATAGTCTGTCTTGTCCATCTTTTGATGTTACTCGGCCATGTTAGTCTTGCTTTGCCTCTGCCTCTTTACCTTGTATTTTCCCTCCCAAGATTACTTTTAGTAGGCTGCTGTGTCTTTTAACATGTTCCAGAAATCTCATTTGTCTTGTTTGAATCGTGTTTAGTAGTTCTCATTTTTAGTTGTTTGAGACTTCATCGTCTGTTTTCTTTTCTTTGCATCCAATGCTTCCTATTTTCATATAAATCCACCTTTCAAAGGCTTTAATTTTCTGTTCTGTTTTCTTGTCTAATGTCCATATTTCTTCTAACATAATTTCTCTCTATGGGTTTCTTTGGAATAGTAAGTGATGAGGCTCTAATCCGTTTCACGTTGGGCAGCCATATTTATCTTTCGTGCTCTAAATATGCCTGGTGTGCATTTGCTGTTATTGTTTTTGGGTCGTTGATCATTTCTGATTCTTCCTCCCTATCTACCGCTACCGACTTTGTACATTCGGGATGGACATTCCCGATAGTCGCCATTGTTGTCAAAATAGGTGTTTGCCCATCGAAACGCGAACGCACGTTGTCCTATTGGGGATAGGTTAAACACGCCGACTCAAGATGAATAAATAATATTCCACTGAAATAGCGGTAAAGCTCACAGTCCATCCGCTCGTCAGAAGTAAACATAACTACAACGGGGAATAGCAGCACATTATTTCACAACTAGACTGTCGCGCAAATCATTTAAACAATAGTATTTAACCGTACTAGGCTACAGAATTTGGAGGGTAGGAGTTAAAAGACGGCATGAGCGCACTCGCCACGAGTTATTCGGGTTCGAGTTTTTAATTTCATCACCCTCTCCTCGTCCCGAACTTGCGAAGCGAAATATTTCATTTGATCACGTGACAGACAAAGTAGCGAAGTAAAGTTTTAGGGAAAACACATGAGAGAGCTAGAACAATTACAGAAGTCACTTTGACGTCCAGCAGGAAGAAAAACATGCAGGTCGCATTAATAACGATGAATGTCACCAATTATCTATGCGCCGTTGTCAACTTTTGATTATTTAAAGAGCACACAATATTGAGACACAGGACGGACTTCCGGTCAATATGAAGGATGGGTGGAAAAACCCGTTGAGGCGCTGTATGAAAAGTGCTTCTTGTTGCAGTTTCCTCATATTCCAAGTCCGGCTTGCTGCCGGAGCTACTGAGTTTAGAGCTCTGTGCACACCGTGAGCTGTACTTTTCATCCGAATGGCGTTTCTATATTCAGATTGCTTACGATGAATAATGAATTCTTGTGACGAGGGACAGTTCAGCTGCATTCACTTTCGGTACTAATACGTCTTATGTCTTTTGACATGTGCTGTGTTTGCTACGATGTGGACTGAATCTGTCTTTCTTTGTTTGGATATTCGATGAGATGTTAATTCGGATAACTCCACTGGCGGTTGAGCAATTATAGATTTTCATTCGTTTGCAGTGGAAACGCGACCTTCGAATAACTGAAACTATAACAGATACAGAACAAGAGATAGGGGGAATGACCTGGCCATATCCTGTGTGGCGCATAGGAAATATGGTATTAGTGCCGATATAGGGCAATATGTGGTCTAGAGGTAAGACCTCGATCTCTGGACAGGAAAGTTCCGGGTTCGAATCTTGTCACAGATGGTTGGAATTTTTACTTCAAATTTCTGGGGACTTTCTTAGCTTTACCCTCCTCTTTCGGTAGTGAGATCCATAACGGCGAAAGGAAAAAGGTCCCGTGTGCACTCGCGCACGTTAAAAAGACATTGACAGTTAATAAAAATAGAAAAGAGTAGGACATAATGGTCGCTGGCCGGGCAAAGCTTGTGAAGTAAATCTACTCATGCTGAGGCAGGATGTCGTCGTGCGGAGGGCTCAGATGTCGCGGTTTTATCGTCAACTAGCGGTACAACGCACTCCACGCATACTTAACGCGTGAACCTTATTAAGAAGAGGAAGTGCATAACAAGAAGAAATGTATGACAAGAAGAAAAAGTGCTCAAGAAGAAGAAATGCATAAAAGCATAAGAAGTACATAACAAGAAGAGGAAGTGAGGATGAGATTAGATCAAAGGAACACGGGGAAGGATGTGCAACTGTTTCTAGCCAACTGGTGTGCGTATACACAAGATTAAGCTCATTCCCTCGACCGGGAGGCGAAGGCGCGCCTCCCAGCACCAGAGCTGGAAGTTGTCAGCGACCCACAGCTGATGGCTCGCGCCAAGATCGGTGAACCAAAGCCATCCAGACCCTGCTCCACCTCTCCATGGTGCCTCCAGTAATAGACTAACCTGTCTAGTCTGGCCAAGCGTGCAGGGATCGAAGAGGAAAGGCAACCCAGTACTCAAAAATGTCGTGCTGAAGTCGGATGTGTTGGGCCGAAAGGCGCAAATATAACAGTTATACTGCAAACCACAACACAACGCAGACAAGTCCACTACGTCCTTGTAAGGGCGGATGATGAAGAGGAATATCCTAGTCTACCACGAAACTCTAGAATACTTTAGTCATCGGGCGAACGCAACCAACCACCAACCATTCCCTCGGCCAACTTCTTGGTTCATCAAGCCTACAATAGGTACCAGAGATTTCTTCTGACATAAACAACCTTGTTTAGTGTTGACCATATTATTAATTATTTGTTGAAGGTAGATAAACATAGGCTTCAATAGCATATTCCCTTATATATCTTGCTCGAGGCATGAAGATGTTCCGTTTACATATATACCATGAGCTGGTAATTGTTTATTAGAGACAAAAAGAGTTAAACGAATATTATTATTGAGAAACTTCCGAGGCGATAGATCAGCCAATCATTTCAGGTGAATGGGTATATTTACAATACTTGGGAAAAAAATCACAAATAATCAACAGCAGAAAAAAAGGCAAAGAACAAAAAAACAGTCCGAAGCAAGATGGAACCCTTTCTCCTAGGCACAGCGTCTTGCCACGAGAACCAAACACTAGAGCGCACCGCCCACCTTCTCTCAACGATCTTGCATGGCCAATCTGTTTAGTCTGTCCATAGCAATATACCCTCCTCCCTTAGGAAGATGGGGAAGGTTTTTAACCAACTCTAGTTCACTGATCAAAGTGTCAGTTGCTAGTTCTTTTCCTCATGCGTTTGTTCCCCAGCCCACAAATATTGAGAACCACTCCAGTTATGTTGCTGTTAACGGTAGCACATGGGAAACGAAGCGTGTCGTTTTACCTGACATCGAATAGAACCTGACGTCGCGAACAGTAACGGACTATTAGCTGAAGAGATTTTCTTGTGAATGCTCAATAGTCATCATTATTTTGTGCCCTGTAACTATAACATTTGATTTCTCCTATGTCTTTTTAGAGTTACAGTCCCTTAAGTTCGATTATATTTTGTCTTTCACCTAAGGCCACGATTCTATCGCCCTTCCATTTTTAAAGCAATTAGGTTCGTTATTAAGCTATTGCCTTTCTATATTAATGTATTGTTGCAATAATTTATCATCATTATCATCATCATTATTATAATAATTATTATTATCGTCGTGATAAACACAATACCTAGTGACGTAGATGATTTTCTTCACAACTTTTTACATCTACAGATCCCCCACCCCCACCCCACCCCCTCAAAAAAAAACACACACATCATTTGTGCCTTTGAACCTTGTACTCCATCTATTTTCCTAGAAAAGTCTGGTTTCGTTTTAAAGATAGGAGAATAGTTGGAGGCCACAGAGATGTTTTGTAGAAAAATGTTGAAAACACAACGAGTTAGCTAAAAAGAGCAATGAGCACTTCCAGAAAGAGAACAAAATAAAAATAAAACTTGTTACTAATATTAAGAGGAAACTTTCCATTCATCATATTATGCTCTTTCTTCTTTTACTCATTCTTCTTGTTTTTTTTTTATCTTCTTCAACTTTTTCTTCTTCTCCTTCTTTTTATTTTCTCCTCCAATATCTGATAACTATGAAAGTAATTGGAGCCCACCAACCTTCTCCATTTCTCTCGTTCTTTGCGACACTGCTGCGAAGGCGAGGATCCAATCTTTGATGCGACTGTTTCATATCTTTCTCTGTCTATCTCATCTTTTCCCACCTTTCATACTCCCCTACAGAATGGTCTTTGCCGGGCCACACGATCGTGGTCAGTTACTAAACAATTATCTTCTAAGGGATTGAGAAGGGAATAGCTGGGATATATTGCGGACAACTTGACGATCTGAAGGGAGATGAGGTAGAAGGAAGCAGAGAGAGAAAATATCCGACAGTTGAAGAGAATAGTTTGGTAAGACTCCAACAACAGAAATGATAAACCATTGTTCAGATAGAAGGTTGTAGAGTGGCTTTTAAGGGTTACTTGTAGGTCTGCCACAAGTGCAGTGAGATAGATTTATTAAATCAGTAAAGTTAGAAAGAAGCATGATCACATATGTCATAATTTGATACTTGATGATGATGATTATGATTCATCATCATCATCAAGTACCGTGCCTACTGGCGTAGGTGATCATGTCTCTCCACAATTTTCGATCTCGGCAGCTATTTATCATTTCTGTTGTTGACCTTCTGCCAAGACATTCTCTTAAGCTGCCTGGTATTTTTTTCTCTTTGCTTCCCTCTATCTCTTCGTCCCTCAATTTTTCTAGTTGTTACAATATATTCCAGTTGTTCTCTTCTCATTACATGGCCAAAAAATGATGATTGTTTCTTCCTAATATTGGAAATTAGTTCTCTTTTTGCTTTGACCTCTCTCAGAACATTTTCATTACTCTTCTTAGCTGTCCATGGTACTCTCAATATTCTTCTGTAAAACCACATTTCCACAGACTCCAGTGATTTTCTTGTCTGTTGTCCCACTGTCCATGATTCGCATCCATATGTTAAGACTAGCTCTATATAATATTTAATAACTCTTTTTCTTGTTTCTATTGTCAAAAATGGATTGCATAGTATCTTCCTCATTTTTTGGAAAGCTGATTTTGCCTGAGCCATTCTGCATCTCACCTCTTTTGTACATCTTCCGTCTGAGGTTAACAAAGTTCCCAAATATTTAAATTAATTTACCTGTTTTAATATTGTTCCACTTGTCTTAATTTTGCACTGATGTGATGTCTTTTTCTTTGTTGTTACCATTACCTCTGTCTTTTTGCTATTAAGGCTGAGTCCTTTATTTTTGCTTTCCTTCACTATAATGTCCAACATATCTTGTAATTCATTTTCACTCTTAGCGATTTAGACTATCATCAGCATACCTTAGATTATTTATATAATAACCTCCAATATTATATTATGACCTCCAATATCCATTATGGCCCTGATTATGATTACGATAATTATTATGATGTGCCATAGTTAATTGGTGGAAAGGTGTATGTCGATAATCATGTCACACCTGGCACACGATTAATGTGCTCTGTGGTAGTGTTGCAGGTGGAGCATCCTTCTTTTTTTTCTTTCCTTCTTCATCTGCCTTTCAGCGTCGAGGGGAGATATAATTTGCGGTCTTTTACTCTTCTGTTCGCCTCTGCTGCTGTTATGTTTCCTAGTGCTTCTAATATTCCATCGATCCATCTTTATCGTGGTCGACCCTTGGTCTGGTGTTCTCACAACGTTTGTTGAAGGCTCATTGTGTTGTGTTTTGATCTTTCTGCCTTGTCACGTGGCCAAACCATTTTATCTGTTGTTTCCTTATATATTCTATGGCGAGGGCTATTCCTAGCTTTTTTCTCAGTTTTTCATTTCTCATCTTATCTCTCAGACTGTTTCCTGTCATTCGTCTAACACATTTCATCACAGAGGTTATTTTTCTTAGCATCATTTGAAGCATTTAAAGGGATTTGTGGTGGTAGCAGCGCTGACGGATACTGCTCATAGCAAGCCGTCCCATCTCTGTGGCCACAGTATGTTGACGGACGTGAACGCCCTTATGTGGCAAGTACAACTATATATGTCATCTATCATAAGATCATTAACCCAGCCTTACACACGGTATTAGCGACAAAATCTCTTCATAATTAGTGAAGTTATCTCATGTTATGTTTTCTGTTGTTTTCATGGACACTGGACCAGTCTCCAGATTCAGCTTATTCCCTGAATATTAATTTTTTTTTTTCTGGTAATTGATGAGCGGTTGTTGGACAGGAGAATGTACTATCTTCCCGATTGTTTATTACATACAATGACTACATATGTAAGTTAGCTAACCCATCAGAGACAGAGAGATTAAGTAGCTTCTATTTGCTGACAATGTTACTAATACACTGGAAAATAGAAATCCTACAAGAAAACTTAAATAGACTTAACAGTATAGGCATTCAATACAACATGAATATCAACACCAGCAAGACAGAAGTCACGAACATTGCAAAAAGTAAAACAAAAAATCAACATAACGACAGATGGCAGACAATTAAAATAACTGGAGGGCTTTTAATATCTAGACAGTTTAGTGACGATAATTCATAAACAGTAGAAATAGACTCAAGATGCAGTAAAGTTTGTCAAATTATTGGACAACTACCACCAATGCTGCCCGACAAGGAAAAACATAAGAGGCAAAATGGCCAGGCTGCCACACAATCTTCAACCCTACGTTGAGCTACCAGTGCCAGACCTGGACCCTAGATGTAAGAGCAATAAGAAAAGTAACCACTCCGAGATGAAATGTACTAGACAAATGACAGGAAACAGCCTGAGAGACAAGATTCGAATTGAAGAACTGAGACAGACGCTAGAAATATTGTCCGCGATAGAACACATAACGAAAAGACCGATAAAATGATTTGGCCACGAGAACACCAAACTATCTATCTATTGTCCTTTCGAGCCGAAGACGGCACATAGGGCAGAACCACAATCTCAAAAACAGAAACCTTGCGTGCCAAAATGGCACATATTGCAGAGATCACTGCTCTAAAATCTATGGCGCTGTTTCCATAACAATACTTTTTACAATGACAGCTTGTCAAGCCATCGATCAACCTCCTTAGTCGCCTCTTACGACATGCCTGGAAGGTCACAGTGTCACTATTCTTTACCTCCCTCATAATGAGGCCCCGGTAACACACGGGAACAAACTATAGGATCGGTAAAAGAAACGATGGATTGATGGAATATTAGAATCACTAGGAAATATATCAGCAGAGGCCAGCAGAAGAGCAAAAGACCTCAAATTAAATCTTCCCTCGATACTAAAAGGCAAATGAGGAAGGACAGAAGAAGATGAAATGTTGAGATATGATGAGTGTCGATAAGTATCAATTTGGTAATGTTCATCGCTTATGTTATCATTACCTAATCATGAGATTTTACACCACCTTAACTTTACCTTTACTGACAGATATGCCATGTTGGACATACGATGAAAGTATATCAATGGCGAATGAATAACTCACACTGCACATTATAACAGGAGAAAAATTAACGTACAAAGTACACACGATTACTATCTGGTACACCGTGACGTGGGAGCCGCGATAGCTCAGTGGTTAGTGAACTGGACTACAAAGGACAAGGGGTAGGGTTCGATCCCAACCGACGGCTTCCGGGTTCACCCAGCCTTAAATGGGTACCGGATTTTTTTTCTGGGAAAGTAAAGCGGCATGGGCGTAATACCGACCACATTACCCCAAAAATCATGTGCTGAAGGTCTGTAAAATTTATGGTCACTAACACCATATTTCCCTATACGCCACTTGGCGTGACGGGTGTACTTTACTTTTTTTTACTTTTTGGTGTCTTGACGTGATAAATAGTAAGTAAAAAGTATTGTCTCGCTAAGTGGCGTATAAGGAATATGGTGTTAGCGACCATAATTTTTATAAACCTTCAGCACATGATTTTTGAGACTTGTGTCTCTTGAACTTGACACACATCAGGAATTGATATCACTCAATGATCTGTCTATAGTAGGCACTATATGTGCTAGTCTGCCCTTTTTTTTTAGGGAACCGCGATAGCTCAATGGTTAGTGAACTGGACTACAAAGGACAAGGGGTAGGGTTCGATCCCAACCGACGACTTCCGGGTTCACCCAGCCTTAAATGGGTACCAGATTTTTTTCTAGAAAAGTAAAGCGGCACAGACGTAATACCGACCACATTACCCCAAAAATCATGTGCTGAAGGTCTGTAAAATTTATGGTTACTAACACCATATTCCCTATACGTCACTTGGCGTGACGGGGGTACTTTACCTGTTTTTTTTTTTTACATGATTTTTGTGGTAATGTGGTCGGAATTACACCTGTGCCGATTTACGGTAAAAGGAAAAAAAGATGAATGTTAAACACACTGTGGACAGGGAATTATGGAAGGGCGTGATCGCCTACGCTAAGCGGTGCGGCACATGATGATGACCTTTGTTAAATTCTAAAACAATAAATATGATAATAGCATGTGTCAGTCACTTAGATAAAAAATGGCTTTTGAGACACAATTAGAAGCGGAGAAGGAAGAAGACAGCGATGGTCTGTAAGTCTACCCCTGATGCACTGAGACAGCGTTATTATTTGAATAAGTAATCAATTAAAACCAACATTCTATCTAATTATCTATTGACCTTTCTAGCCGTAGCCGGCCCATACGGCGTAGACCGAGATACTCCTTCTCTTATCTGAATTTTTATTCTAGTAGTTTTCAATTCTTTTAAAGATATTTTATCAAATCTCGCCATTTGTCTCTGTTCTGTGCAAGCAGCTCTATCTCATTGAGGGAGCCGAATCCTGCTGCTCTTGCCTCTCTCATCAATGTTTTTCTCAGTGTCTCTCTGGGTCTTCCTCTTTTTATCTTACCTGCTGTTTCCCACATGAGGGCTTGCTTTGCTATTAAACCAACATTTAGTAATCGAAAAATCAACAAGATCAGATTATAAATAAATATATAGACCGATGAATTGATAAACACCAAAATCAATAATCAATAAATGCGCGATCACACATAATGAAATCGAAACTCTAGACAAGGAAGTGAGTCAGCTGTAATTCAGACCCAGTGCTCGTGTTTCAGGTTTCGATTTGTCATTTAGGTCTCGTCTATTCTTATCAACTATTCAGTGTTGAACACAGAAGGGAGTATTATTTTCGGTGCTAACTCAACACACGAGCTTGTTTATTGTTTTGTGATCTCCTTCTATGAATAATTATATCCTGGTTTTCATTAGAAGAGTGGAGGATGTATGCTCATGCTGGTGGCCCACCCATCTTAGCTGCGTCCACGTCGATTTCTTTGTATTTTGTAGATTTTAATACGAAATGGATTAGCGAGATCGTTGATGTATCGTCATTCATGTGGAACACCAGAGCTTGAGACAATCGTGAAGGTTGAAAGCATATTATAATTACAGTGAAAAGAGTTCTCCAAACGCTCGCCAAGATTCATCATCATCATCAAGTACCGGGCCTGATGGCGTAGGTAATCATGTCTCTCCACAAATTTCGATCTCGACAGTTATTTATTATTTCTGTTGTTGACCTTCTGCCCAGCCAATCTCTTAAGCTGTCTGGAATCTTTTCTCTTTGCTTCCCTCGATCTCTTTGTCCCTCAGTTTTCCCAGTTGTTCCGCCATGATTACGGGAATGATGATGATGATGATGATGATGATGATGATGATGATGGTGATGAAATACATTTATAACTCAAACCATGTACACCCCTTTCCCACAAACACATACACACTCTCAAACTTTAAAAACTGTTTCTAATAATAAGTTGACCGCCCCTTACGTTTATTCTGTTGTTCCCACACATACCCCCGCCCCGCCCCCTCCCGCCCATTTTGAAATAGTTTTCCTAGCACGCCATGTTTTGACTCCAACTGGCTTTGGCCACTGAAATTGCACAGTTTATTTTTATCGAACACGTCACGCCAGATTACTGAAAATAATCATGACAAGATCCTTGAACAAGAGAGCCGCGGTGGGAGAGCAAGAGCAAGCAGAAATTACGTGTCAGCTTAACCCTGAAATAAATAATTAAAAAAACAAAAACAGTAAAGAGCCCCGTCACGCCATGCGGCTGTTTAGGAAATATGGTGTTAGTGACCATACTTTTTACAGACCTTCGGTACATGATTTTTGGGGTAATGTGGTTGGTATTACGCCCGTGCCGCTTTACTTTCACAGAAAAATTCCGGTACCCACATAAGGCTGGGTGAACCAAGCAGCCGTCGGTCAGGATCGAACCCGGCCTCTTGTCCATTGTAGAAATAAATATTGTTTGTTGTTTATTTATATCCGCCAAACATCTAAAAGAATTTTCCATTTTACTGTTCATCGCCCATCTTTAAAAAGACGTTCATTGGGTATAGATGCGTTGAGCTAAGTTGCGCCATTCGGTGCAATACCTCCGGAATAGCATTTTTAGTACCGCGTTGCTTTCCCTCTCGATCCCTACTCACTAGGCTAAACCAGAGTGGTTGGACTGGTTTTAAGAGACCGTGTGCATGACGAATAGAATATAGATAATTCTGATTTACTGATCTTGGCACAAGCAGTCAGCCATGAATCGCTGACCGCTTATAGCACTGTTGCTGACCGCTTATAGCACTGTTGCTGACCGCTTATAGAACTGTTGCTGACCGCTTATAGCACTGTTGTTGGCCGCTTATAGCACTGTTGTTGACCGCTTATAGCACTGTTGCTGACCGCTTATAGCATTGTTGTTGACCGCTTATAGCACTGTTGTTGACCGCTTATAGCACTGTTGTTGACCGCTTATAGAACTGTTGCTGACTGCTTATAGCACTGTTGTTGGCCGCTTATAGCACTGTTGCTGACCGCTTATAGCTCTGTTGCTGACCGCTTATAGCAGTGTTGTTGACCGCTTATAGCACTGTTTCTGACACACGCCATTGACGTTTGAAGTGACAATCGACTTGAACATTTTCAAATGTTTTATGAGTAGTGATTCTTTCAAACCTGATATAGATAGATATTTAGACAGATAGAAAAACAAATAAACAGACAGAACGATAGACAGGCAGGCAGGCAAAGATAATGGGTGGATTGATGGATGGATGGATGGATGGGTGGATGGATGGATGTATGGATGTATGGATGTATGGAAGTATGGATGTATGGATGTATGGATGTATGGATGTATGGATGGATGGATGTATGGATGGATGGATGGATGGATGGGTGGATTGATGGATGGATGTATGGATGGATGGATGTATGGATGGATGGATGGATGTTTGGATGTTTGGATGTATGGATGGATGGATGGATGGGTGGGTGGGTGGGTGTGTGGGTGGGTGGGTGGGTGGGTGGGTGGGTGGATGGATTGATGTAATATCTCTTCGAAAATCTATTAATATCGACTCCACCATCTTCACTTTATTTTGCGATATGTCTCTATTTGTTTCAGCCATCTCTGTCCCAATCGTTCCATACATTTTTCCTCTCCATATTTTTGTTTTTCTGTATACTTCTGCCATGTTCTCATTTCTCTACATTCTCCCCTCTCTCTCTCTCTCTCTCTCTCTCTCTCTCTCTCTCTCTATTTCTGTTTGTCTATATTTCTCTGCCTTACCCATCACATCAAACATTTATATTTCTATCTTTTCTCTTCCTGTATTTCCATATCTACTTTTCTCTCTCAGCGTTCATTCTCGGACAGTTTCTCTCTATTTCTATCTCAGATACATGTACTATCTTTTTCCTCTGCTGTATTTTTCTCTCGCCCCTTCCTCTGTTCTCAACTGTTTACCTTGATGCTCGCTCTCTTCGCAATCGTTTCTATTTTTCTTTTCACTCTTTTTTTCTTTCCATCTCATTATTTCTCTCTTCTTCATTTCCTTCCATCTATCAGTTCTTTTCACCTCTTCCTTTCTTTCCATCTTTCTATTGCTCTCTCATTTTCCTTTCCTACCATCTATCTATTGCTTTCTCCCTTTCCATTCATACCATCCTTCTATTTCCCTCTCATTTTCCTTTCATTTTTCAGTTTCTATCATCTTTTCCCTTCCATTCCTTTCATCTTTCTATTTTTCTTTCTTTTTTCCTTCCATATTTCTATTTCTCTATATTTTTCCTTTCCTGCCACTTTTCTATTTCTTTCTCCGAGGGATCGGTTAGTATCAAGACAAGACGCCGGCCTCGAGAATGAGAGGTTTTGGGTTCAAATCCTAGCTACACCGGTTGGGATTTTTATTTATGATTTCTCTCTGCGGCAACCACCCTTGGTCTCAGCAGCGAGGCCCGGCTTAAAACGTCAATTACTCATCGACTGAAAAAATATGAGTATCTCCGAAGTCGGAGTTATCTGCCTGCGCGGCGAGGGACCCATGTGCACACGGCTGCCAGGGAAAAATAAATTAACACGCAAAATTCAGTTCCTAGTCTCTAGGGACTTCGTCAGAGGTAAAAGTTTGCGAACGAAAGAAAAAAAAATTCGTTCTCTTCTCGTTTTCTTCTACTCTTTTAAATTATTCTACAACTTCACCAAACAGTTTCACTTACTTCACCTTCCACTATTCCTTCTTCCGCCGATATCTTACCTCCCATCATCTACCATTCTCTTTATCTTACTTACGATCTTTTACCAGTCCACTTTCCATTTCCCCTTCATCTCCCTGCATCGTCTGGTTATCTTCTCTCTTCACGTAAACCACTTTCTATATTCCTTTCGCTACCCTTTTCTCTTATCCTCCCATCCCTTTGTTTTTTTCATTTCACCAATAGCTCTACCTCCATCCCCCTCCCTCATGTTTGTTATGTCTCATCTGTTTGTTTTTCTTCCCAAAGAGGATACTAGTTTTAATGTCTGAAGTTTTGCTGTATTTATGGATGAACATGTAATGATCATCATCGGAAAGAAATAATTAACATTTTTCGGGCACATCATGAGAAGAGGAAATTTGGAATATTTGGTTACAACTGGTAAAATAAAAGGAAAGAGAGATCGCGGTCGACAAAGAGAGAGAATAGCTAGGTGTCATGGCATGGTAAACAGCCAACAACAGAACTGATAGGAACTGTAGATAGAAGATTATAGAAGGACATGATCGCCTACGCCAACCGGTATGGCACCTGAAGATGATGGCCTGATTCTAATACATTCCACACACACAAAAGTGAACTTTTAGCGAAAGTAAACAAATATTTGTGAATGATATTTTAGTTGTTCATGCTCGAAAAGATCAAAAGATTGGTAAATCTGAGTTTCGGGGGGATGCAATATTCAATTTTTAATCACAAAAGCTTTTACATTTTAAGATACGCTTTATTCTAATCTCTTTAGAATGCTTGACAACCTAAAAGAAGATGAATGTGTATTTTATCTTCCTGGAAAGACACACAGGACATTCAGGAGCAGTGGGAAATGCTCAAACAATCGATTCAACAAACATCAAAAGAAGTAATACCAGTGACTAAAAGAATCAACAAAAAGAAATGGATGACAGAAGAAATATTACAACTAATGGACGAAATAAGAAAACATAAGAAAGAAGAACGGACATACAAAATATTGCACAAAGAGATCCAGAATAAGTGCAGTGAAGCAAAGGATGGTTAAAACAGAAATGTGAAGAAATGGAAAAACAACAACAGAAAGACTCAAAATGTATGCACAATCAGTTAAATGAATTAACAGGAAGAAAAGAAGTCATAGTTTCAAGATGTGTGAAATCAAAGGAAGGAAATATAATAATGGGACAAGAGAAGATAATGGAAAGATGGACAGAATATATCAGTTAACTCTATGATGATGAAAGACCAGAGTTAAACAATTCAAACAAAGACACAGGACCACCAATAATGCAGAGCGAAGTGGAGGACACAATTCAACACATGAAAAGAGGTAAAGCTCCAGGTCCTGACAATATAACAATCGAAGAGATAAATGCATTAGGAAAGCTGGGAGTACAAGTCATAACAAAATTACTCAATGACATATATAACACTGGAGATATACCGGAAGATCTACTAAAATCTATCTTTGTAGCAATACCGAAGAAGTCAGGATTCACTGATTGTGAAGACCACCGCACTATTAGTCTCATGAGCCATATGACTAAAATATTACTAAGAATAATCATGAGACGTGTAAGGAACAAAATAAAACCAGAAATAAGTGAGGAACAATGTGGATTTGTGGAGGGAAAGGGCACCAATAATGCAATATACATCTTAAGAACATTGATAGAAAGATCTATAGAGGTAAAGAAAGATCTATATATGTGCTTTATAGACTATACGAAAGCATTTGACAAGGTAAAGCATGTGGAAATAATCAATATGCTGGATAAATTAAACATTGATGGCAAGGATCTGCGAATCATAAAAAACATGTACTGGCAACAAACAGCAGCTATACGAATTAACAACCAAACAGGACTATTCCAATATATAAAACAAGGAGTCAGACAAGGCTGTGTTCTGTCACGCAAATTTGTTTTCACTTTACAGCGAATATATTATGAGATTAATAATAGACAAAAAAGGAATTGAAGCCAACGGTCACAACATAAATAATTTGCGATATGCGGATGACATAGTCTTAATAGCAGAGACAGAGAACGAACTACAAGAAATGATAGACATAATAGTAAAAGAAAGCAACAAGAAAGGTCTCAGTCTGAATAGCAAGAAAACAGAAGTAATGGTTATATCGAAGAAACAACCATCACCATCATGCAGCATAAAAATAAACGAGACAAATTTGAAACAAGTGCAACGTTTCAAATACTTGGGCACAATAATAACATCAGATGGGAGATGCACCACAGAAATAAAGAGCAGAATAGCTCAGGCCAAAATAGCATTTCAGAAAATGAAAAATATCTTATGCAACAAATCTATGTCAATAAAAATGAGAAAGAGAGTTCATCGGTGCTATATAGAACCAATTCTTACCTATGGAAGCGAATCATGGACAGTAGACAAACAAATGAAAAGACGATTAGAGGCCACAGAGATGGGATTTCTCAGAAGAATGTTGAAAGTTCCCTGGACAGCTAAAAAGATCAATGAGGAAATTCTCAAAGAGGCCAACACAAAAAGGGAGCTCTTAAAGAACATCAGAAAGAAGCAATCAACATTTTTCGGGCACATCATGAAAAGAGGAAAGTTGGAATACTTGGTTACAACTGGCAAAATAAAAGGAAAGAAAGATTGCGGACGACAAAAAGAGAAAATACTGGATGGCTTGGTGTCATGGCATGGAAAACAGTCAACACCAGAACTGATACGATGCACTGTAGATAGAAGATTGTGGAGGGACATGATCACCTACGCCAACCGGTAAGGCACTTGATGATGATGATGATGAAACGACACAAGTGAACAAATCAATGAAAATATAAATGACAAACAAATATGATGTTCGCATGTTTAGATCTAAACAACATGAGACAAAATGTACATTTTCCCCGTTTTTTTATATTTCCTCTATTCACATTGTGAACGTTGCACGTCACATTGGGAACGTTAATAATGTTATAACTTATGTTTAATATGAATTCTAACCGTTATTAAGTTATAACTGATGTTTAATATGAATTCTGACCGTTAAATAGTTATGACTGATGTTTACAATTAATTGTGACCGTTAATAAATTATGACTGATGTTTAATATGAGTTCTGACCGTTAATAAGTTATGACTGATGTTTGAAATGAATTGTGACCGCTAATATGTTATGACTGATAAAGGTAAATGTAAAGTACGAGACTTGAACCGGCGTCATAGCACGCGAGTTTCCACCCATATGTGCTCGGTCGCCTATCCAGAAATGTTCGGAGACTTCTTGATAGTGTCGCTTCAAGCATCGAAACTCACGATGCGAGGCGACATTCTTCGCCTTCCCAGGGTAATACCCTGGTATCCATTTCTGCCAACGGCTGGGTCGACCGTGGGGGTATTTTTTTTTCCCAACCACGAGTACAACTCACACTGCTTCCAGCGGAAATCGAACACGGGTTGTCCGAACATCGGTAGTCCAGTCGGGTGGTTTCACAACTAGGTTGACAAGTCCCCCAAATATGACTGTGATGTTTGATATAAACCAAAAGCCTTTATCCAGAGCGTCATGTTGCCGTCGTTGAACAAAGAACGCGTTTTAGCGACACTTGAAGGAGCTAGTGGAAATCTGTTGATCTAATCAAATCCGGTCACACCAAACAAATCACTGAATGAATCAATCTGATCCCTGTTATATATCAGGTAAGATCATCAGCTAAGTTCCAGGGATGTGAAAAGGGGGAAAGGGGGAAATATTTCACTGATTATGTCTCTGTGAACACGTTTCTTTCCTCAAATGCCAATGATATCTACTGGTGACAGTAAATAGTGACATTTATGTCAGATGACAAGATGAGTTGCACAAATTCGAATTTGGACGCGTCGATGTTACCCCTGATATTTGCTACCTCGAGAAGAATTCATCATCATGTGCCATACCGGTTGAAGCAGGCAACCATGTCCTTCCACATTCCTCTATCCACAGTGCATCGTATCAATTCTGTTGTTGACTGTTTTCCATGCCATGACACCAAGCTATCTAGTATCTTCTCTCTGTGTCGTTCACAATCTCTCTTTTCCTGTATTTTGCCAGTTGTAACTAAGTTTTCCATCTATCTTCTTCTCATGATGTGCCAGAAAAATGTAGATTATTTCTTTCTGATGTTATTTTTATGAGCTCTCTTTTAGTTTTGGCCTCTTTTAGAATGTCCTCGTTGGTCTTTTTAGAGAAGAATTCAGTACGCATTTTTCCAGTGCACAACCAAAACCTGTACAATTCAGTTCTGACAAATTCTAGCTTTCTGGGACGGCTCTGAATGACTGATCTTTGTGATTTAAAAAAAAAATATATTTATTTTGCATGATCTGTGTAACCACAACGAAGTGTATTGCTAAAGTTTATCTACATTTCTAAACATCTCATCAGACGAGAACAAAGAATATTGGTATATATTCTAAACATTTCATCAGACGAGAACAAAAAATATTTGACAGAAAAAAGAAAACAATGGAATCGGAAACTTAAAGTCTAAGAAATACAAAATACCTTCATCTTTACCTCCAAATAGGTTTAGTCAGTGTAACGCAATATGTTTCTAGAACTCAGAAAGAAAGAGAAAAGTGGAGTGGCAGACAAACACCTGGCAAGAAGCTGTTAAAAGGTGAGGCTAAGGCAATTTGAGCCAGAGAACGATGTGTCTCACGATGTTAAAAGAAAACAGTAACCGTGAAGTCACCAAAGAGCAGGAATTGGCGATGTCTAGGTACGGTAGGCCAGACGAACACTAAATGGATGAGCCGCGAGAGGAAACTGATAGAGTGTGAGAGTTTAGTCATTCAGGGTGATATAAGGGAGAAATACTTCACTATTTTATCTTTATAAGAAATGGAAGATGGTGTTTAGAATAAAGATAAGAGATGTCGAAAATAAATGCAGTGTCAATGATGGAATAAGGGTGGCAAGTAAAGGAAGGAGTGTCGATAATAAAGAAGGGATGTTAAAAGAAAACAATAAATGGAGTATCAAAAACGAAGGAAATGTGTCAAAAATAGCGGAAGAACTATAAAAAGTAACGGTAATATCTAAAAAAAAAAATGTAAAGGGGTAATTTTATCAAATTTGAATAATTTTCAAAAATAAGGAAAGAGATTTCGACACTTAGGAATGAATGCAAAATAAATAAAATGAAGGAAGTAATATTAGAGGTCTTCTATTTTTTTCATGTCAATATAATTATACGTATCATTTGTGAATGTAAATGTAATCGAAAGGAACGATACACAGCAACCAGTGCCTCCACTTTTTGTGATATTTGCCTGACCGTTATCTCGCTTCTCCACGTTTACTTTAGACAGATCTTGCCCACTCATAGCGCAACTTGTTATCTACCCCTCGCCGGCCGCATCAATCATGAAGACATTGACCCGCGCTACTTCACAAAAATCAGGGGAGATCAATACTGAATATGGGTCACGAAGAAGCTATTTTTGACTTTCCACGAGCCAGCAAAATGAGATTGAGAAAAAAAAAATTCAAGAAAATGGAAATATACTTCCTTTTTCGAGTCGTCTCTTAACATTCTATAATTTTTTTCTTTTTCTATTTTTTTTTTTTTGTAAATTTTTTTTATTCGCTTGATTATCTCTTAATGAGATATTATATTTTATTATTTCGTTCATCTCATTCCAGTTTTAAGATCGGAATCATTTTCCAATCCACATTTGTACACCATACATTAACTTCTGCACACTATGGCTGTCAATTTCAGTGAATAATGTAATTGTTTGATAATCTATTACCAAAATGATACGAGTAGATGAGCTAGTTGTGTATTGGTTAGGGCCTTGATAACAAGAACATGAGTTCAACCTCAACTGACGTTCGTTTTTTAATCGACTCAGCTGAAAATGAAACTGTGAATTAAAAAGTAAAAAGTAAAGTACCCCCGTCACGCCAAGTGGCGTATAAGGAAATATGGTGTTAGTGACCCTATATTTTACAGACCTTCAGCACATGATTTTTGGGGTAATGTGGTCGGTATTACGCCCATGCTGCTTTACTTTCCCAGAAAAAATCCGGTACCCATTTAAGGCTGGGTGAACCCGGAAGCCGTCGGTTGGGATCGAACCCTACCCCATGTCCTTTGTAGTCCAGTTCACTAACCACTGAGCTATCGCGGCTCCCAAACTGTGAATTACCTGGATCATAAAGTCGGGGAGTGGTAATAACAAAGAGGAACAGCTCTAATCTACCTCATCTCTAAATGTGGCCAGTATGAGATGTTTAATACTTCACTCTCCTGGGACGTTATAAAGAGTCTTCTATTACTGATAACATGGTTTGACAGAAGAGTTGCATAGAGTAAGTGTTGTTATTTTGTGCCGGATATAATATATTGCAAGCTTTAGAGTCAATACAGCAGGAGATCATGACACCCCCCCCCTTCCCCAGGCGAGCCCACCTCCCAATTAGTGTCAAGATGTTAAAAGTCCGAAACACTTGCTCGTCGGACGGTCCGTTTCTGGTGAACAGATTATCTCTTGCTGTGAAGCTCTGTATAAAGAGTTTCCTATTACTATAGGACACACTTATTCACATTATGAGGGAAATAAAGAATAGTGACACTGTGACCTTCCAGGCATGTCGTAAGAGGCGACTAAGGAGATTGATCGATGGCTTGACAAGCCGTCATTGTAAAAAGTATTGTTATGGAAACAGCGCCATATATTTTATAGCAGTGATCTCTGCAATATGTGCCACTTTGGCATGCAAGGTTTCTGTTTTTGAGATTGTGGTCCTGCCCTATGTGCCGTCTTCGGCTCGAAAGGACAATAGATAGATAGATAGATAGATAGATAGATAGATAGATAGATAGATAGATAGATAGATAGATAGATAGATAGATGGATGGATGGATGGATAGATGGATAGATAGATAGATAGATAGATAGATAGATAGATAGATAGATAGATAGATAGATAGATAGATAGATAGATAGATAGATAGATAGGACACACACAATTTGTATAAACACATTCTAAACATGTTGTTATAATTAACAACACAATTGTTTCCTAACAACTACAAAAATTCTACCTTAAATTCAACTTCCTTATATTGTTAATGCAACGATTAAAATATTAGTATCTATTTTTAGCTGCAACAATAGTCATCGCACAAGAGGTCCAGATCGAGGTTGGGGAAATCCTCTTTTAGCAATGGAAATCGAAACTAGATGATTCAACGATACAAAACGTGTCAATGTTTCAACGAGGGCTTTCGATACTTTAGAATTATTTTCTTGTAGATATAAATACATTGGGTAGATAACATTGACTTCTGGGAACAGTGGGACACGAGCTCAGACAGACAACAGTTGTGCTTTTCATGTAGACCCGATTTGAGTGTTCACAGTTAAAACTGTATATTGGGTGCGATAGTTATTGTTGATTGTGATTGGTTAGTTATTGTTAACTGTGATTGGTTAGTTATTGTTAACTGTGATTGGTTAGTTATTGTTAATTGTGATTGGTTAGTTATTGTTAACTGTGATTGGTTAGTTATTGTTAACTATGACTGGTTACTTATTGTTAACTGTGATTGGTTAGTTATTGTTAATTATGATTGGTTAGTTATTGTTAACTATGATTGGTTAGGTATTGTTAATTGTGATTGGTTAGCTATTGTTATCTGTGATTGGTTAGTTATTGTTAACTGTGATTAGTTAGTTATTGTTAACTGTGATTAGTTAGTTATTGTTAACTGTGATTAGTTAATTATTGTTAACTGTAATTAGTTAGTTATTGTTAACTGTGATTAGTTAATTATTGTTAACTGTGATTAGTTAATTATTGTTAACTGTGATTAGTTAGTTATTGTTAACTGTATTGGCTACAGTGGATATCTTTACATAAATCATCATATCAAGACGTTCCTAGTGGCCGTGGTGCTCAGCAAACTTAGAAGTACTGTTATTAGTTTATTTGTGCTTTCAATTTTACTCTCTATCACTCTCTCTTTTACTCACTCTCTATCTTTCTCGTTCTCCTCCCTCTCTCTCTGTTTCATTCCCATATGCATGAATGTGTTATAACAATTCATATTGATATTATATTGGTATTGGTTGTACAATTTGCAACATAACCTGTTTGGCCTGCAAGTGTCTGTGTATATGTTTGCTGTAATCTTCATATTTTATTGTTTCTTGTGTCTTCCTCCCTCCCCCCCCCCCAATATCTGCTTATTCTTCTGTTTATGTTAGTTGCAATCTTTCTATTTAACTATCAGCAGTGTCTGTTGTCCCTTGTGCAACAGTTTGTTTTTGGTAATTTACGAGTTAGCGTCCTAAATTATTTTCGTACGGAGTAACGTCCCCCTGTTTTTTTTTTTCGGTCGATCTCCAATTTGTCATTAGAAGACCCTTGGGTTAGTTTTAGGAACATCATAAACCTAACCCTTGTTGAACAAATAAAATTAAATACTCACAAGCTAAAAACTGTTGATACATTTCAAATACGTGAGGGGAGATCACTCGTTAGCAGAAATAATTTAGAACGTTAAACTCGTAAATTATCCAGGTTTTATTTATCTATCTGTGTATTAATATTGCCATCTTTGGTGTATGCCCTGTCAGTTATATTCACTCTCATATCTGCTACCGACTCTGCCTATCTGTCTGCCAAACATGTTCTGTCATCTTTATATTTTCCTGGTCTTTGTCCATTGTCACATGCAGTCTCCTTCAGTCTGTCAGTCTGTCTGTTTACAAGTTCTGTCATCTTTATATTTTCCTGGTCTTTGTCCATTGTCACATGCAGTCTCCTTCTGTCTGTCAGTCTGTCTGTTTACAAGTTCTGTCATCTTTATATTTTCCTGATCTTTGTCTATTGTCACATGCAGTCTCCTTCTGTCCATCTGTCTGTCTACAAATTCTGTATGTCTGTCTGTCTACAAGTTATGTCTGTCTGTCTACAAATTATGTCTGTCTGTCTGTCTACAAATTCTGTCTGTCTGTCAACAAGTTCTGTTATCTTTATACTTTCTTGGGATTTGTTTATTGTCACATGCAGTTTCATTCTGTCTGTCAGTCTGTCTACAAGATCTGTGTGTATGTCTGTTTACAGGTTCTGTCATCATTTTATTCCCCTGTCAGTTGTGTCTATTGCCACTTGTGCTACATCCTCTGCTATCTGTCTGTCTACGAGCACTATCATTCTTGTGCTTCCCTGATGACTGTGTCTATTATCATAAGTGCTGCTATACTTGTCTACACGTACACTAGCATGTGTTCTATCATGATCCCATTATCCTGTCAAGTAGGCATATTGTCACAATTGCGACAATTATCTTTTCCATGCTTCTAGCCCATACAATCCAACGCCTCCGGATTCTTGAACTCCACTTCCTCAATGCAACGAACTCTTAAAACACGTCGTGTTTGTATATTTTTCTTATTCCCCGCGCGATTGTTAAAATTCTCTTTAAAATCATATCACAATTGTCTGGTAGGATGAACGTGTATGTTTAACTGTTCTCGATAACTAGCTGCGGTGATTATTAGTACTTATAGTTTTCATCCGATATGTCTACGGTAATTATTATTACTTATAGTTTTCATCCGATATGTCTACGGTGATTATTATTACTTATAGTTTTCATCCGATATGTCTACGGTAATTATTATTACTCATAGTTTTTATCCGATATGTCTACGGTAATTATTATTACTTATAGTTTTCATCCGATATGTCTACGGTAATTATTATTACTTATAGTTTTCATCCGATATGTCTACGGTAATTATTATTACTTATAGTTTTCATCCGATATGTCTACGGTAATTATTATTACTTATAGTTTTCATCCGATATGTCTACAGTAATTATTATTACTTATAGTTTTCATCCGATATGTCTACGGTGATTATTATTCACTACTTACAGTTTTCATAAATTCATATTTAACTGTCAAAGTGAAATAAATAACGCGAGCATAGCATAATTTAATGGCAGATGTAGTTTATTAAAGTGAACAAGTATTAATACTTTATCATTATAGGATCAGTTGGCCTGACTCGTTCATTCTGTGGCCGTGTGTGTTTGTCAAACATTGGTAGAATTAGCCACGAGAGAAGCTTTTCGACATAAACAAAACCTCAACAAAAAATTACAAAGTAGCCTCCACTAGACAGTCTGACAAGACGAAAATGGACATATATTAACTATTAATAATGTGCTGTTTTAATTTCTTGTGAAGCGTGTCCGTTCATCGAATTTTGTGTGAGAGTGGAACCTGTGCTGTGATATGTTAGAGAGCGGAACATATTAATCCTGTGTTAGAAAGTAGATCGTATTATTAATCTTGCATTAGAGAGTAGTTACTATATATAATTATATATTAAGCATGTGTTATGAAGTCAGCGTTAGAGAGTAGATTATATTTAATATTATGATGTCAGCGTTAGAGATTTGAACATATTATTAATCCTGCGTTAGAGAGTAGATAATAGTACAGTCCAGTGTCAGAAAATAGATAATATTATTAATCATTCTTAGGGAGTAGATCATATTACTGAATTTGACATTACTTACGAAATAGAACATATTAAAGCACATGTTAAAATAGTATCACGTGTATGCTAGTAGTACATAGACGCTATTGATTAAACTTTCACTGTGGTTATTTTTTTTTTTATCCCGCTGTTTATTATCATATATTTAATTGTGCCAGAAAAGCATTACTTCTTTCTTATGTCAATTTCTGAATAAATAAGTTGCACTTCTTTCTTTACATCATCCATGAGACTATATTCAAACTGTGCATAGTATGACTAAAACATTTCAAGATACCAGACTACTGGTGCCTACCAATCGTAACTTTTCCATTTTGACTACGAACCAACGCTCATTTGAAATTCCAGATATAATTCCCCCATCAACAGTCACTGTAATCTGTAACAAGCTCATTACGTGAGCACTTAATTCATTGAATCTCCATACTGATACGATCCTACCACTTCGAATAATTCATTTTTGTGTTACATTCTCTTGTTGATTTAATACACACCATGACAAAGTTTGTGTTACATTCTCTTGTTGATTTAATACACACTATGACAAAGTTTGTGTTACATTCTCTTGTTGATTTAATACACACCATGACAAAGTTTGTGTTACATTCTCTTGTTGATTTAATACACTCTATGACAAAGTTTGTGTTACATTCTCTTGTTGATTTAATACACACTATGACAAAGTTTGTGTTACATTCTCTTGTTGATTTAATACACACTATGACAAAGTTTGTGTTACATTCTCTTGTTGATTTAATACACACTATGACAAAGTTTGTGTTACATTCTCTTGTTGATTTAATACACACTATGACAAAGTTTAATTAAAAACATAATAGGTACAGAAGCTTGAAATTAATATTTTTTTTAGTTTACACTATCAAGTTAGATAACTCAAACCAACAAGATAATTTTCAATTAAAGAAATAGAAAACCACGTATCTGTAGTTGCACCAAACAGCCGAACGCTTATATTAATCTTTTTGCTCAAAATACATATTCCCAGATGTATGGATATCTCAAATAAAAAATGATAAGGGAATGTCCATCCACGAAATGAATGGACAATTTATTGCACTTCTCGGCACAGCGGCTACATCACAAGCAATATCTGAACAAGTCTTCCCAGCTGCTGTGCTCTAAGAATGCGGTACCCAGTTCCAACTTGAAAACAGTTCGATAGAGATTTTAACACTGGAGCTAATATGGGGCAAGATTTTTCTAGAGAGGATTTAACCTTCGTACACATAGTGGAAGAGGACATTTGTAAGTATTTGATAACACACGTTATTTATTCGTTATATTACTTGTATGCACTAGTGAATACTACGTGGAATTGACATATAATTAAAATAGTGCCAGAAATGCTTTCCAAAAAAATGAGGAAGATATTGTGTAATCCATTTTTATAACAAAAACCAAAAAAAAAATAGTTATTAAATGTTATGTAGAGCCAGTCTTAACATATGGATGCGAATCGTGGAAATAGGACAACAGACAAGAAAATCACTGGAGGCTATAGAAATTTGGTTTTACGAAAGAATGTTGAGAATACCATGAATAACTAAGAGAGTAATGAAAACGTTCTGAAAGAGGTCAAAAAAATAGAGAGAGCTAATATCCAATAGTAGGAAGAAACAATCATCATTGTTTGGCCATGTCATGAGAAGGGAACAGCTGGAATATATAGTAACAACTGAGAAAATTGAGGGACGAAGAGATAAGAGGGAAGAACAGAAATAAGATACCAGACAGCTTAAGAGAATGGCTTAGCAGAAGGTCAACAACAGAAATGATAAATAACTGCCGAGATCGAAAGTTTTGAAGAGACATGATCACCTACACCAGCTGACACAGTACTTGGTGAAGAGTGCTAGTAATATGCGTAAATTAATGTTTGACTAGCTGGAGTTGTCTTTCAATACTTTTTAAAAGCTAATAATTGTTGTAACAATCCCGATGATGGAAAGAAAGCTGCTCATAATTGTTGTAACAGTACCGATGATTGAAAGGAAGCTGCTCATAATTGTTGTAACAATCCCGATGCTTGAAAGAAAGCTGCTCATAATTGTTGTAACAGTCCCGATGCTTGAAAGAAAGCTGCTCATAATTGTTGTAACAGTCCCGATGATGGAAAGAAAGCTGCTCATAATTGTTTAACAGTACCGATGCTTGAAAGAAAGCTGCTCATAATTGTTGTAACAGTCCCGATGATGGAAAGAAAGCTGCTCATAATTGTTTAACAGTACCGATGCTTGAAAGAAAGCTGCTCATAATTGTTGTAACAGTCCCGATGCTTGAAAGAAAGCTGCTCATAATTGTTGTAACAGTCCCGATGATGGAAAGAAAGCTGCTCATAATTGTTTAACAGTACCGATGATTGAAAGAAAGCTGCTGATAATTGTTTAACAGTACCGATGCTTGAAAGAAAGCTGCTCATAATTGTTAAGCACTGCTCAGAAAAAAACTCTTGATGTTACTGTAGCTAACCTACTTCTGCTGCGATCACGACTCATTCAGACTGGGATTCTCATTTCTCTTATGAAGGCTTTTTTCTTTTTCAGGTAGGACCATATAGTTTTTCCTCCAATGTTGTCAGGTCGGACCATATAGTTTTTCCTCCTCCAATGTTGTCGAGGCGTAGACCATATTTCTCTCCTCAAGTCTGTGTGTGTATGTCGTGTGGTGGTGTGTGTGTGTGTGTGGGGGGGGGGGGGGGGGGTGAGAGAAGGGGAGGGGAGTGTCTTGCAGAATGTGTTTTGTTATGTTATGTTATGTTGTGATATGTTATGTTAGGATCATCATCAGTGCACACCGGACTAACCTATAGGTGCTCCGAATCGCCCCCCCCCCCCCCCAAAAAAAAAAAATATCGAGATTCTCCTAGGAGAACCATGACTGACCCACGTGCACGTCCGCCGTAGCATGGCCTGAGACCCATCGGCGTGGGTCGGAATTTTGCTGATAATTTTGCCATGGCAGCGACTGTTGTGTGGCCTGCTCTTGTCAATTATCAACTGCCAAAGATTCTGTAACTTGCTTGAATGCACACATGACCTCCTGGTTTTTTTTTTTTTTTTTGCGCGCGTTATCCGAGAGCGCTAGACATCGAACCAGAGACAGGAAAATAATGGCACAAAGAAACAACGGATTAAATTGTCCTTAAATTTTACAAATATTCCCACTGCTGAAATGGAACCGGTGACCTTGTTGTCTAGAGGCTGACGTTTTACTTCTAGACTCAGTTTCCTAAATGAAATTTGACCCTGCCTGATTGACGAAACTCCGAGATTTTAACGAGGGATCTTTGGTTTCAGTCTAACGTCCTACCATTTGCGCTATTTCGGCTGCCGAATGCGTTTTGATGTTAAAGAAAAGATGAAATGACGTCAGCGAGACGTATTATATATATATTTCATATATATATATAGATAGCTCAGTGGTTAGTGAACTTGACTACAAAGGACAAGAGATAGGGTTCGATCCCAACCGATGGCTTTCGGGTTCACCCAGCCCAATGGGCACCGGAATTTTTTTCTGTGAAAGTAAAGCGGCACGGGCGTAATACCGACCACATTACCCCAAAAATCATGTGCTGAAGGTCTGTAAAATGTATGGTCGCTAACACTATATTCCCTATACGCCACCTGGCTTGACAGGGGTACTTTACTTTATATATATATCTATAATATATAAAGTAAAGTTATATAAGTAACATATATGGCCTTTGGCGTCTTGACAAACGGTTGGTAGTAAGCAATCATGATAAGTCAGTAGTTTTGTAAAGCATTAGTGTCCCTTACTGGGTGATGCTTTACTGAACATCTCTCGTTTTGACGAGATCAGTATACAATGTCGACATAATGCTTTCACTGCAGCAAACCTCCAGGGCTAATGTCCGTTTCAGTAATTATCTTTCAATCTAAATAACAAATAATGATGAAAGTAGTGTCTTCATCAGCGTCTATGGATAACACATTATGGTTATGGAAGGCCCCGGTATCACTGCAAACGAATTAAAATCTATAATTGCTCAAACGCCCGTGCCAGTAGAATCATCCGAATTACTATGTCGTCTCCCAAACAAAGGAAAGTAGCTGTAGTCCCCATCATAGCAGTCTCAGCACACGCCAAAAGATATAAGGCGAAACAGCACAGAAAGTGAACACAGACATCCGTTCTCCATCATACGATATCATCATTCATCGTAAACAATCGGAATATCGAAACACGACCAAAACGGATAAAATGCACAGCTCACGGTGTGCACAGAGCACTTAACTCAGTAACTCTTGTAACTAGCCGGACTTGGAACATGAGGAAACTGCAACAAGGAACACTTTTCAAATATTGCCTTTAATGGTTCCTGTCGTCTATCCATCATATTGACCTGAAGTTAACGTCCTCCTGAAAATGATGATCGTCATATAGTTTTTTTTTTTATGTATAGCGCTTGATGATGCTGTGACATCGTTTTTGACTCTAAATCCGAACATATGAAATAACACCATTAGCAACAAGGAAATAGATTAGCGCAACAGTTGTACAAAGGAGATTAAGCAAAGGCTGAACAACGAGCAACACAGAGCGATTGCACATCTATACCCAATGCACTGATACAACCACATACAAAAAAATTATAAGGGCTTGCATTTTTCACACAGCTTCATATAGATGTGAATCATACATAGACAGTCGATAAATTTGCTGGGGAAAAACATAAAAATATCTTAGAATGCAACAATAACAGAAGAATGCACAGATTAAAAAAAAAAACAAGCATATCCGTTAAGCAAAAACTTATAACTTTAGTAAACTCATCACCAACATCATTGCATCATCATTACCATCATTATCACTATCATCATCATCATTACCACCACCATCATCATGATTATTATTATGTACAATATAAGAAGGCGTTGGCAATCATATCTCTTCGTATTTTTCTCTCTCTCTCTCTCTCTCTCTCTCTCTCTCTCGCAACGACGCTCTTAAGCATTTCCACAATTGATTTCTTTTCGTGTCGAGTTGTTAAACTATCCAGAATGTTCTCTCATTACTTTCCTCTACATCATTTTCCCTCAGTTTTCCACTTTATTTATTCTCTTTGCATCGCATGCCAGAATTTTGTGGACTGCCTTTTTATAATAGAATATTAAAGAATTCTTCATGATCTGGCCTCTCTCATGTCTTCTTAACTCTTTTTAGCTGTCCATGATACTTTTCATTAAAACCGAAATTTTTGTTGGTTACTAATCCTACGCGATTCACTTCCACATATAAGGACTGGCTCTGTGTAACACTGGAACTCTTTAATTTGATTTTTTTTTAGAGCGATAACTTCCACAGAAAGTTTATGATTTTATGAAAAGCTGTTTTTGCCTAGGCTATTTTGTATTGAATCTGAGGAACGTCATTTTTCATCGGAGGTTACACCGTGCTCTGATATTTTAATCAATTGACTTGTTTTTAAATCATTACCATTGAGTGCCGTCCCCTCTTTGAAGGTTGGCTACCATGGAGCGCCATTCCGCTCTGTCTCTTGCTTTGATGGCGCAGGTTGTCAAAGGCTAACTTGTCCATCTTTTGATGTTACTTGTCTACGTAAGTCTTGGTCTACCTCTGCTTCTTTTACCTCGTATTTTCCCTCCAAGATTACTTTTAGTAGGCTGCTGCGTCTTTTAACATGTCCCAGAGATCTCATTTGTCTTGCTTGAATGATGTTTAGTAGTTCTTTTTTCATTTTTACTTGTTTTAAGATTCATCGTTTGAATACTTTTCTTTCCACTTAATTCTTCCTATTCTTCAATAAATCACCACTTCAAAGGTTTTAATTTTCTGTTTTGTTTTCCTGTCTAATGTCCATGTTTCTGAACCATACAGGAATGTTGAGAAGATATAACATTTTGCTATTCTTAGTTTTAGCCCTGATGTTTTTAAAGCTGACCTGTTTACTTTGACGGTGCCTTTGAGCATGAAGAGAGAACTATAATAAAACAAACATTAAAGAAGAAAATATTGTGGGTATATAAATGCGACATGATAATATTGAGAATATCATTATAAAGAATATGGAAGGCAGTAGATGAGAGAGAGAGAGAGAGAGCGAGAGAGAGAGAGAAAGAGCGCGCGCGAGAGAGAGAGAGAGACAGAGAGAGCGCGAGAGAGAGAGAGCAAAATACCAAAAACTGAGCGCAGGATGTCAGACAAGCTAGTCAAGGCTGTATGTAGCATACGCTGGGAATCTCGCACAGAAAAGAGTAACCTTCATAGAGGATGTTATTAAGTAAGTAGCACATACTTTTTAGGACGTTGCTATTCCCCGGGCATTTGTGGCTGTGTCATTGTCTAAGCATTGAGCGTCAGTGGTTTGCCATTTTCTTCTGACTGTAGACGCAGTCCTGAGGACGGTAAAATCACGAGTCGCGATTGCTTTAAAAAAAAAAAAAAACAGCGCTCAGCGGGACTCTGAATCTTAATTTTGTGAAACCAAGTTCATTACCTCAAAGTCACAGACGCCTACTCTCGTGGGTGTAACAACATTCCAACAGGAAGAGGCTACACGATGAACCGTTTGTCTACCGCAGGCTTGAAGTGACTTTATGATGAAGATCTAAAGAGACCGCTTATTGCATCGCGGGCATTCAAAACAAGATTCACTGTATGGTCTTTGGCGTCTTGACTGACGGTTGGTAGCAAGCAATCATGATAAGTCAGTAGTTTAGTAAAGTATTAGTGTCTCATACTGGGTGCTGCTTTACTGAACAGCTTCTCTCGTGGCTGAATTTGCAAATATTGGATAAATAGATCCACCCACAGAACGAACAAGGTGTATTTGTGGTACCTGGCCTTGTCTCTTTTCTCTTGCGCCTTTTTTCTTCTATATTTGATATCAGCACTGTCTCGAAAGTTACTGTGCTATTTTTTTTATTTTTGTTCTTCATGTGCTACGATCTGCAGCCACATTTTTCACTGATAAGAAATTCCCTCAAAGGAAGCCCTGCAAAAATCCTTATATCTCAGCACTGGTCTGCCCTTCGGTCTCGTTCCGTCCTTAAGTTCGCCATACAATATTTAAAGATTCACTATGTTCATAATAAATAACCCATACATGAATAAATTGCCTAAGTGAAGGTTTTAAAACTTCAGCAATTCATATGAATGTTGTTTTTGTTGGATCAAATAGTGTAATGAGATACAACAACTTGAAAGCACTGTAAAGAAGAGACGTCGATATCTCCATAAGAATGTTGAGAGTCCAATGGTAAGAATATACATTAAGGTTATTTGTTTGGATAAATCAGCGCAGTTAGAAAATTAGTCACAAACATTTGCCGAGAATTAGACATCGCTTAGGTTTATTTTAGAATACATTAGGGTAACATAGGGTAACAGGGTAACATAGGGTAACATATCTTATGCAACAAATCTATGTCAATAAAAATGTGAAAGAGAGTTCATCGGTGCTATATAGAACCAATTCTGACCTATGGAAGCGAATCATGGACAGTAGACAAACAAGTGAAAAGACGATTAGAGGCCACAGAGATAGGATTTCTCAGAAGAATGTTGAAAGTTCCCTGGACAGCTAAAAAGACCAATGAGGAAGTTCTCAGAGAGGCCAACACAAAAAGGGAGCTCTTAAAAAACATCAGAAAGAAGCAATCAACATTTTTCGGGCACATCATGAGAAGAGGAAAGTTGGAATACTTGGTTACAACTGGCAAAATAAAAGGAAAGAGAGATCGCGGACGACAAAGAGAGAAAATACTGGATAGCTTGGTGTCATGGCATGGAAAACAGTCAACAGAACTGATACGATGCACTGTAGATAGAAGATTGTGGAGGGACATGATCGCCTACGCCAACCGGTATAGCACATGATGATGATGATAGTGATAACATATGGCATCTCGATATAGGAAAAAAGAAAGCAAAGTTTTCCTCCATGCCTTGCAGGAGTTTTGGGAATGTGGTGTTAGTGACCATATTTGACCATGACCAAAGGCACATTTTTTAGTGATGTTGTCGGCATCACGTCAGGCCGCCTTTACTTCCCAGAAAAAATCTTTGGTACCCATTTTCAGAGGCTGGGTGAACCCCGGAGCCTTGTCAGTCTGAAAAAAACCGCCACTTCTGGGAATTGAACACGGACCCTTCTGGTCAGGAAGCGAGTGCACTAACCACTCAGCCACGGACCCTTCTGGTCAGGAAGCGAGTGCACTAACCACTCAGCCACGGACCCTTCTGGTCAGGAAGCGAGTGCACTAACCACTCAGCTACGGACCTTTCTGGTCAGGAAGCGAGTGCACTAACCACTCAGCCACGGAGGAGTACTTCCTGATATAGAAGCAGTGATTAACAAGGGCAGATAATAGTTGAAATTCTACCACATGTTGGATTCATTACCTCGACCTGACATATGACTCCCAGAGGCTTCTGCGCTGAATACAACCAGCAACTCATAGCTGACTGCATGCAACAGGATCAGTGAACCAAAACTGACTAAGATGTTATTCCATTTCACCGTGGTAGGACTGGAAACACTGACCAATCTGGTTATGATACAAGGTATCAAAAAGGGAAGGTAATCCAGTGCTAAAAAAATGACCTGCCAAAGTCAGATGTGCTGGGCCGAACGGAACAGATGTCGATGCTTGCTGTAAACAACAGCACACCGAATCTATAGCTGCTATACGTCCTTTCAAGAGGGGACGATAGACAAGGTAAGTCGTCGAAGGAACGAAGAAGAAGAGGAAGTGCTCTTACATACATGTCATAAATCTTTAGTGCGATTTTTAAAAAAAATACAACGCTATCTAATCTGTTATGGTCCGTTCCTGACCTTACATTTTCCTTCCTGCAGAACTGGTTGTATGAATCACTTTTTTTCTGGTAAACTCTTGACTTCTCTATTCTAGTTCCTTATTATATCTGTTTCTTTTAATTCTCTTAGACCCTCTACAAGCTATAAAAAGTAAGTAAAGTGCCCCCGTCACGCCACGTAGCGTATAGAGAATATGGTGTTAGTGACTATACTTTTTACAGACCTTCAGCACATGATTTTGGGGTAATATGTTAGGCCCGTTAAATACAAAAATAAAAATGTTCAACTCAAATGTTAAGGCGGTCCTATTATATGGCTGTGAAACATGGAGAACAACAAAATTGACAATCACGAAGATACCGACTTTCATTAATGGATGCTTACGCGGATGGAAATGGCAGGACAAAATCACTAACATAGAATTATGGAAATTTACCAGTCAAATACCAGTGGATAAAGAGATACAGCGAAGACGATGGCGCTGGATAGGACAAACACTACGGAAGCCAACTGAGAGTATTACACAACAGACCCCTTTTTGGAATCCCCAGGGGAAAAGACAAAGAGGAAGATCAAGGAATTCTTGGAGAAGACAGATAGAAGCAGCGATGAAGATGATGGGGGAGACATGGAATGATCTTAAAAGAATGGCAAAAAACAGAACGACTTGGAAAGTGTTTTTAAAAGACCTATGTTCCACTGGGAGCTAATAAGGTGGAAGATGTTAGGCCCTTGCCGTTTTACTTTTCCAAAAAAAAAAAAAAAATCCGGTACCCTTTTAAGCCTGGGAGAACCTGAAAGCTGTCCTTCACGATCTAACCCTACTTATTGTCCTTTGTAGTCCAGTTCACTAACTACTGGGCTATCGCGGCTCCTCTGCAAAAGCTACGCTTGTTACTTATTGATCTCGTTTTTCCCCTTCCTTGACATTTTCCGGATTCACAACTAAAGACAACATTATAACGCGATACAGTTCTTTTTACACTACTGGCTCAGCGCTGTTCTTAGAAATTTTGTGAAACTGTTTTCCCAGGAAAAACTTTTTTTTAATTTTATGCAAAAAATATGAGTTATGAAAATTGTTAAAAATTATTGAATGTCTCTTATGACCAAACACGGAATTCTCTTATTCTGAGATATACGAGTTTCTACGTCTGCCTTTCTGTGCTTTCCTATCATCTAACACGAGATTCTGACGCAGTTCCTCCAATCTGGATCATGATCACATTTCACATACCATCCAGCAACTGAAATGATGTACACACTTTTACTCTTCTTCTTCTTCTACCTTTCAGCTCCCTGTGGAGCATAGGTCTTCAAAGAACACTATTCAATCCATTCTGTTTCTTGCCATTGTTTAAAGATCGTTCCATGTCTTCGCCATCATCTACATCTCTGCTTCCATCTGTCTTCTCCACGAATTCTTTGGTCTTCCTCTTTGTCTTTTTTTACACACTTTTACTACTTAAAGGTAAAGTACGAGACTTGAATCGGCGTCGTAGCACGCGAGCTTTCACCCATCTGTGCTCGGCCACATATCCAGAATTGTTCGGAGACTTCTGGATAGTGTCGCTTCAAGCATTGAAACTTGCGATGCAAAGCGGCATTCCTCACCTTCCCAGAGTACTACCCTTGTACCCATTTCTACAAGCGGCTGAGTCGACGGCGGCGGTAATTTTTTTTCCCCCAATCACGAGTACAGCTCACACTGCGTCCAGCAGGAATCGAACACGGGTTGTCCCAGCGTCGGTAGCCCAGTCGGGTGGTTCTCAGAACTAGACTATCGAGGCCCCTTTTACAACTTAAAAAGAAGAGGAATATCAAGATAAACAATATCTTCCTGAGTTATCCAAAAGTCACAATGAACAACCAGCAGTAAACCTTTTTTTTCTTTATTTTCCAAACAGCTATTATTCCTCGTCCACCATTGAAAAATATGTTAGGTGACATGATTGCGTTGTGTCGTGGTTTACGTCAATCTGTGATATATGCACATGTCAGTCCTCAACATCATATTTCATCACGGCTGGTAGACCTAATTAGACCAACTCCAAATGAAGATATCATAACATCATCATCATGTGACATACTGGTTGGCATAGGCGATCATGTCCTTCCACAATCTTCTATCCACCGTGCATCGTATCAGTTCTTTTATTGACTCTTTTCCATGCTATTACACCAATCTATCTTGTATTTTCTCTCTTTGTCGTCCGCGATCTATTTTTCCCTGTATTTTGCCAGTTGTAACCAACTTTCCTCTTCTCATGATGTGCCCGAAAAATGTTGATTGTTTCTTTCTGATGTTTTTATGAGCTCTCTTTTTGTGTTGGCCTCTTTGAGAATTTCCTCATTGGTCTTTTTAGCTGTCCTGGGAACTTTCAACATTCTTCTGAGAAATCCCATCTCTGTTGCATCTAATCGTCTTTTCAATTGTTTGTCTACTGTCCTTGATTCGCTTCCATAGGTTAGAATTGGCTCTATGTAGAACTGATGAACTCACTTCTATTGACATCGACTTGTTGCATAAGACATTTTTAATTTTCTGAAATGCTATATCTCTCTCTATGCGATCAAGACTCAATCAGAGTAGGATTCCAGACTCTCTCATGAAGTCAGCTGTCTGTTTAAGTGATTCGGTTGCCCCATATAGTTTCTCTTCCAGGGAGGTGGGTGTATACCACATTGCTCTTCTCAGGTCTGCGTACTGGGGGCAATCCTATAGAACATGTTCATATATTCCATTCAAATTGAAAACCTGTTAAAACGTTGCACTGTGTTCTGCGCCAGTGGCCCAGTACATCCGATTTCAGCCAGCATCTTATTTAGGTTTGCTTTCTTTAGCCTTTGATTGTACCCAATCTTCCTGCAATTCAGCAGATTATCTTTTCTGTAGGGGGATATGCCCTTCGAAGGTCGGACCTCCCAGGTTTACGAGCACGATCTGCCCAAGCTTGATGTAGTAATTAGCTGGTCATTAGACCATCACCATCACACATCAAACAAGAGACTATAAGTCCCTCATAACTAAGACGAACCTCCGAGAGTCTCACCGATGCTGACATGTCATGTACGAAACCCCACTCCGTCTTTCAGTGATTAGAGTACGACCGTCCTAGAGTATTCAACTAACGTGATGACAATTTATGCTATGTTGGCCTGAACTATTTTCCGCTTTTTATTTCTGTGGTGCATCTTCCATCTGATGTTATTATTGCGCCCAAGTATTTAACGCGTTGCACTTGTTTCACATTTGATGGAGATTATAGGAGATCAAATGTAAAGACATGATTGTCAGCGTTGTGCGCATAGTATTAATTTGATGCGCGTAAAAGTTAAAACAACTCGCACATTGGAGCTGGATACCCACAGATGGAGCAAGCTCGAAAGATTTTATTCTTGCCCACTAACTGCAACGTCGGTTCGTAGCTAAAGATTAACTTGAAGGTAAAGACGGTTCGTAGCTAAAGATTAACTTGAAGATAAAGACGGTTCGTAGCTAAAGATTAACTTGAAGATAAAGACGGTTCGTAGCTAAAGATTAACTTGAAGATAAAGACGGTTCGTAGCTAAAGATTAACTTGAAGATAAAGACGGTTCGTAGCTAAAGATTAACTTGAAGATAAAGAATATTTTAAATTGTAATGCAAGAACAAGCTGTGAACACGTATATTTAATTATCTTTTTCTATTACTTTCTTTCCTTGGACACTGTGAAGGTGATCCAGGCAGTGAGATTACATCATCGGCAGAGCCGTTGGACGCTTTCCTGGAAGAGATCGTTAAACGAATAAAGAAGTACCGTTTGGTTGCTTCCCCTGAGTTCGTGTTTTACACCAGACACCGCACGCACTGCGGGGCTCCGACCATTAACAGATGCTCTTACCAGGAGGAAGAGCTTGCCAAACTGGAGGGTAAGGAGTGATGTGTTTTGTGTTGTTTGAGCCAGGGAGTGATTTGTATGTAGCAGTTGTTGTACTTGCTGGAGTTAATAGTGTATTGTTGTTGAAGTGAAATAAATGCGTCGAGTTGAGTCGTTGCTGGAGTTCGTGTATGTTCGTGGTGGGTTCAAGAATACATGTTGATGTCTTTAACCGTGTTTGATGATGACGATTACTACTTGTTATTGTTGATAAGTGAGATGAGATGCATTTGTTAATGATTAAAGCTATATATTGTGTTATTAGTGACTATTGGAATTAATAATATATGTTGATGATTTTTTCTATTTTTAACTCTTTCCGTACCGAATCTTTGAATCAATGCAACGGGAGAGATTTCAGAGATAACATTTTTCATGGTTTTAAGAATCGATCTACATATTTATATTTATCTAACATATAACATATTATATATGAATTTTTCGATAATTGAACAAGGTATTAGATTTCACCAATACCAAGATGATACAAGACATGTAAAAAAAAATATGGTTTGATGTCAATTCTCGCTAATCAAACTGAGAGCGGTGCACAATTCGTCGACCCGTACGCGGCCGAATTCGGCATGGCGCACAGTGCGGCGAAACGTACGGAAAGAGTTAAAGATTGAAATAACTCCACTTTTTGATGATGAGGTCATGTTTGATGATTAAAATAAACTCTATTTGTGGATGATTAGAATTATCAATATTTGTTAGTGAAAGAATTACAGTATAATTGATGATCATGGAAATTAACTACATTTCTTGATGATTCAAAGTTACAACGTATCTTGATAATAACAATTAATTATATTTGTTGGTTGTATAGAAACGACGTAAATGATTATAACGCCAATTAATACAGTTTGTTGATGACAGGAAAATGGCGGATTGATGACGGAATTGATATTTATTGATGATGGAGATTAACCTTAACTGATTATGAAAATAACGAGTTCCTTTTGTTGATAGAAATTTGGTTTTGGTTGTGATGGAAATGAACTCTATTTGTTGATGATGGAGATTAACCTTAACTGATTATGAAAATAACGAGTTCCTTTTGTTGATAGAAATTTGGTTTTGGTTGTCATGGAAATGAACTCTATTTGTTGATGATGAATACGTTTTTCTTTCTGAAAGAAACGGTACAAGTTCTCATCTCTCACTTAAAGCGTGTGGGGAATATGGACTTCCTGCCCACTTTTTCATTGACAACGACACATTTTGATTGACGGGTCGGTACTTCATCAGGCCTCTCTTTTTCTTCCTAGAATAATATGTTTTATCCATTTAGGTAAGCCCAGGAACCGTCATTCGGGATCACACCGACCCCTTGTTAGAGAACAGTCCTACCAAGAACGAGACATCGAGTTCGAAGGCGATCGACGGCTCCTAGGTTTACCCAGCCATCAATTGGTACATAGATTTTTCTGGGATGTAAAGAAAAACTGAGGACAATTCTCTAACCTCTGAGCTACCCGTGGACATAAGGGTTCCATTTCCTATAAAACACTAGAATGGCGTTTTCACTTTTGATACCTGACATCGATTTAACTCACATGCAACCAGGACTTTTGGGGAAAATAAAAACTGCGTCTCCGAAGCGATAAGGCTTTCGTGAACTGTTTAGAGAGGTCTGATTTTATTTCCAAAAAGCCGTGGTCATTTGTTTCCCTCATCAACAGAGCTCGCACCGTCAATACAGCTTCAGTGTGTCTTGTGAAAGTGGACAAACAGATAATCCAGGGGCTCTTGTATTTTAACCTGTCTAGTACCCTATTAAATAGAAATAAAACTACACCAACAAAAGTCCCCAATTAAGGTCATTTTGCTGGCAGGTCATGCGCACAAATTCAAAGTGACTACAGAGTAGGGATAACAAACAGTTCAATAATGTTGTTTATAGAGGCAACTGTTGCTATGAGTTTCCTGTTAACAAGTATAGGCCACACACAAACATATGTTGTAATACTATGTTGTGTAGGTAATACATAATAAATTACAACACAAGTCGCATTTTAAAGTGATTTAGATAATCACGACAATCCTGTTCCGGACAGCCGACTATTTCCTGTTTTGTCTATTATTGTTTGCGGCTGTTTATTGAGTGTTATTAGCACATCTCTGTTTCTATGTAATTTATGTTTACCTCTCGCCTTTAGATTTCCCCATCAATATATATTTGTTTATTTTTTGTTATTACTGTCTTTCTTACAACCGGTACCAAATATTGTCAATAGCGATATAAAACTACCTAGCATCAGTGTAATGCTAGCGACACCTACGTGTGTTCATTGGTGTAGAGAATATGGTCAGAAGGCAAGGCATGACGGGTATTTGTTTAGTTTAAAACTGGGGCCTGGTATAGACAACCTTAAACTCCCTAGACCCAGACTACCAGGTAGCTGACTCACGTTCAAGCCATTTAGAATTTAGCACTTACTTAATGTTTGTGAGATCACTAGTGACAGACAACGGTCGTAGGATAACTACATTGGTCTCTTTGAGTTAAGAAAAGAGGAGAATAAGATCAAGTATAACATTATTGTTTGCGGTTGTTGCCCTCACGAAAGGTATCTTCGTGTTGGAGTTTGTACCAGCGCTTACCAAAGTGCAGGAGATAGCACCGAGTAGAGTTGCACATATATATATATATATCTTTAGTTCTGATAATATTGTTGATTTTAGAGGCAGCAGTTGTGATAACAGTTTTCAGTAACTAAGTAAGTTACTTGTGTCCATGTTAGACACATTTTAATTGGCCCATATGTTAAGCCTCGTGTTCACACTGCTTCTTCTTCTTCTCCCTCATCTTTTTTCTTCTTCTTCAACGATCAAAAATTAATATGACGGTGGGGTGGGGCTGTTTTTGTCTAACTTACATATTCATGTTATGGTAATTATGTCACCACTTCGAGGATTTACCAGACATTATCAAATTCATCTGTCAGTTGCTTTGCTGGTAAATTCTGATACACTGCCATTGATCCGTCACGTCATTTTATTTTTTATTCTAACCATTCCCGCAATCTCATTCTCTTGTATTTAATACGGTCTATCAAGGTGCATAGTGTAACACCATATCTCTTTATATGATTTTTGTGCTTCACAAACTCTTAGATTATGAAGCAGTAGTCACCAATAAGAATTATTCCATCTTTTCTGTTTTTAATGTTTTGTTTTTTTCACCAGACATTTCGAAATATAATTCATTGTTGTTATTTCTATATTAAGATTTAATATCCAGGCCTTTTTTTTAGACTTCTTTGCTTTCACTACCATTGTGGGCTCCAAATAAGAGTCATTCTGACGATATTCGTCGTAGGTTTTATAGATTACTTCACTCGCTGCCGAACATGGAATTTCTTTAGTGGGCTTTACCACTAAACACTCGCTCCTCCAGAGTATGTCGACACACTTTCCTACTATCTTGTGTGAACTGACACGAAAAGTTAAAAAAGTAAAGAGCCCCGTTACGCCAAGTGGCGTATAGGGAATATGGTGTTCTTCTTCTACATTTTTTAGCTCCCAGTGGAGCATAGGTCTTCAACAAACACTTTCCAAGTCGTTCTGTTTTTTGCCATTCTTTTAAGATCATTCCAGGTCTTCCCCATCATCTTCATCTCTGCTTCTATCTGTCTTTTCCAAGAATTCCTTGGTCTTCCTCTCTGTCTTTTTCCCTGGGGATTCCAAAAAAAGGCCTGTTGTGTAATACCTTCAGTTGGCTTTCGTAGTGTGTGTCCTATCCAGCGCCATCGCCTTCGCTGTATTTCTTTATTCACTGGTACATTTCCATAATTCTATGTTAGTGATTTTGTCCTGCCATTTCCATCCTTTTATTCTGCGTAAGCATCCATTAGTGAAAGTCTGTATCTTCGTGATTGTCAATTTTGTTGTTCCCCATGTTTCACAGCCATATAATAGGACCGACTTAACATTTGATTTGAAAATTTTTATTTTTGTATTTAACCTAATTTCTTTGGATTTCTGTATGTTTCCCAGTGCAATGAAAGCTCCTCTTGATTTTGATATCTTTATTTTGGTATCATTTTCTGTTCCTCCCTCTTTATCTATATAACTGCCCAGATATATGTAAGATTGTACGTCTAGTAGAGGTATTTCTCCTAGTTTTATTTGGTTATTGCCAACTGTATTAATTCTCACAATGTTGGTCTTATCTCTATTAATCTTCGGTCCTAGCTGTTGTGATCTCTCATCAAGTATGCTCATTTTATCCTGCATCTGTTGATGGCTGTGTGATAGGAGAGTTATGTCATCAGCAAAGTCTAAATCATCGAGTTGTTTGGTCAGTGACCACTGGATTCCATTTCTGTTGTTTTTAGTTATTTTCATAATCCAATCTATGGCCAGTAGAAAGAGAAATGGAGACAGAAGGCATCCTTGCCTTACTCCTGTTCTTATTTCAAATGCTTCTGTAAGCTGTCCGTCATGCACCACACTACATTTTGTTCCTTCATACATTGTTTTTATCAGGAATATGGTGTTAGTGACTATAAATTTTACAGACCTTCGGCACATGATTGTGAATGTGGTCGGTATTACGCCCTTGCCGCTTTACTTTCCCAGAAAAATATCCGGTACCCATTTAAGGCTGGGTGAACCACGAAGTCGTCGATTGGAATCGAACCATACCTCTTGTCCTTTGTAGTCCAGTTCACTAACCAGCTAGTTTAGCAATCGTAGCTCCTGAACTGACACGTACTGTACCAGTAAACACTCGCTTCTCCAGAGTATATCAACACACTTTCCCAATATCCAGTGGGAAATGACACGTACTGTACCACTAAACACTCGCTCCTCCTGGGTATATCAACACACTTTCCCACTATCCTGTGGGAAATGACACGTACTGTACCACTAAACACTCGCTCCCCCAGAGTATATCAACACACTTTCCTACTACCCTGTGGGAAATGACACATACTGTACCACTAAACACTCGCTCCTACAGAGTATATCAACACACTTTCCCACTACCCTGTGGGAAATGACACATACTGTACCACTAAACACTCGCTCCTACAGGGTATATCAACACACTTTCTCACTACCCTGTAGGAAATGACACATACTGTACCACTAAACACTCGCTCCTACAGGGTATATCAACACACTTTCCCACTATCCTGTGGGAAATGACACATACTGTACCAATAACAATCGTTATCAACAACCGTATTGAGTAGGACCCTCAACCAATTGACAGCGATCAGCAAAGAGACGCGTCAGGCAGGCTGCGCTATTCCAAGTCACGCCAATTAAGCGCCACAAACACTCACCGCAAACAGTTCTTTTCAGTTCAGGCACAATGAATGTGCTCATGTACAATTTTCGCTGTTATATCTTCATTAGTGTTTGAATTAATGAGAAAATGCTGGGATTGGTAGCGGGCGAGACCCTGTAGCTTCCTTCATCTTTTTGTTAGAACATAATTATTTCTTAATATATCTTCCGGTCAATACGGCGGATAGGTGGCAGGAATCGTTGAGGCTCTGTCTGAAAAATGTTTCTTATTGCAGTTTCTTCATATTCCAAGTCCGGCTTGTTGCCTGAGTTTCTGAGTTTGTGCACACAGTGAACTGTGCTTTTCATTCAGAATGTGTCTCGATATCTCAATTGCCATCGATGAACCATGATTCGTATGATAAAGGACAGTTCGACTGCGTTCACTTTCGGTGCTGCTACGCCTTATGACTTTTGGCGTGTGCTGTGGCTGTTATGATGGGCACTGCAGCTGCCTTTTTTTTTTCTTTGTATCCTTCATTGAGATTAGATGTTAATTCGGATAATTCCACTGGCAAGGACGGTTGAGCAATTATGGATTTTAATTCGTTTGCAGTAATACCGTTTCCTTCGACTAACTACAACTACAATTATTTCTTATTAAATATTTCCATCTGTATAATACTACAAAGTTTATTGAAACATGATGTCATGTTTTGAAACAGTTTTAGAACCGCTCTAATAAACGTACAAAGTGACCTCTAATCCACGTAGAAATGACTACAGAAGAAAAAGGTAAATACTGAGGTCAAATAGTTTAGTCTCTGAAATTGTTCGACCAATCGTCTGTGACAGCTTGATGGAGTATTTTCGACGCTAGGTAAGTCTGGCGCTCTGAGCGACCCCATGTAATGTTCTCTCTTATACATCGCATCCATTAATAACGCGTGTCTAATGGAGGGACATCAGGCGAAAAGACGTGCAATTACGCCAAACAGCTGTCCTGTCGAGTAATTCAAATGATGACCGAGGTAAGACTATACGCACAGCTCGTTTGTAGGCGCTATCTTGGTTACAAGGGAAGACTATATCTAATTCTTTACAAGAACTGCTCTTGCTAAAAGTCAACTATTTATCATTAAGTTCAGTGTTAGGAACTTTGCCGCCGCCTTTCATTTCTTCTTCATTCTCTATTTTTAATTTTCATTCTTTAACTTTTTATTCTTCCCCATCACCTCCTTTTCTTTTCTTCTATTTTCCCTCTCTTTTTACTTCCTCCATATTTTAATTTTTTAAATATAATTTTTTTTTTTTTTTTTGGGGGGGGGAGGAAGAGGGGTTCCTCTTCTTATTTTCCCCACTTTTTTCTCCCTCTCCTTATCCTTTTATTTTCTTGTTCTCACCCTCTTATGATTTCTTGTATATTTTCCTTTCCAAAATCTTCTTCTTCTTCTCCTCACTATCTTACTATTCAATCTAATACTTTTTCTTCTCAAATTCCTTCTTCTTTATTTCTTCTCGTCCTTCTCCTTATCATATTTTTTTTCTTTATTTTCTTTTGAATTTCCATCCTCATTTTTTTTTCATCTGGTCATTCCTAATTCTTCTCCTTGCCCTCTTTTCCACCGTCGTCTTCTATTATTGCTCTAATTCTCTTTCACCTTTCCCACATTATTTCTTCTCCTTCTCTTCTATCTTGTTTTCTTTTTCTCCGACGTATAATCCTTTTCTCTGCATAGGAAAGAAACGTAGAAGACGAAGCTGATAAAGATGATCCCGGAGAAGCGCCCTGACTTTACACACTCCCACAGCCAACTATAGATTTACTAAGGCCTGCGAGCAGAAAAATAAAACCTGAAACCCACCTACTAGTGTGACGTATTCATCTTTGCTATTAGGGACGGTTATGAATAGCGTGATGCCAGACGTCTATAGCTCCTATAGGTGAAAACAACACGCTAGTTGATTGGTTGGTTTCCGGTTATATTTTAATGTCTCCGGTCCTTAGGAAATCTATAGAAGGCTGTTACATACTCCAGTCTAACCAGATGAAAAAGAGAATGGATGTGAAGCTCAAGCGGCTGCGAACTGTGGTGGCAATAGCATTGTGGGTGGGCATCAGCTGACCAGAACCTTATCTGGACCTTTTAGTTTGGTCTCCAGGAAACAGCTTACGTCACAACAGGCTGGGCTAACGCAGCCAAAGATTATCTCCAGTGCTGGGATTACTTGATATAAAGGACCCAGTATTGCAGTATCACTGGGCAGGTAATCATTTTTTAAACTACGAAATGATTTTTAACTTTTATTTTTCGATGGCAGTTGCAGTTTAATACAACCTAAAAGACTTAGTCTGATGTTGAACGGATAGTGCCTCGCTAAGGATAGACAAAACCACTTAGAAAACAACAGATTCAAGGCAGGGCAAGTTCCAATTTCTCCAGTGAAATCCTAGAATTAAAGAAAGCAACTACAGTCCGCTATATACCATCTTGAGACCAAGAGCTTGGGCATGTTCACCTTGTGATATTAAGAAAATACAAGACAAGGAGAATGGATAGCTAAATCGATAAGATGCGAAACAGAAACGAGAACAAGAGCTGCCTCAACTGATTTCCAGTTGTTGTGCATAGCCCGCTCCATATAACAATTCATTTCCCGTTGACATCATGTTGCAACTTATCCCTGCTAACTAGTCTAGAGATATAACAATTCATTTTCAGTTGACATGTTACAATATATCCCTGCTAACTATTCTAGATTTAGACACTAGCAACGAAAGAAAATAGAAAAAATCGCTTCAGCTGGTTTGAGAAGATTAAGAGGAAAACAGAACGTGACAAGAAGAGACAGATTTAGAAATGAGGATATAAGGAAAATTGGTGGCCGCGATAGCTCAGTGGATAGTGAACTGACTACAAAGAACAAGGGGTGGGGTCGATCCCAACTGACTGCTTCCGGGTTCACACAGCCTTAAATGGTCACCGGATTTTTTTGGGAAAGTAAAGCGTGGCGGGCGTAATACCGACCACATTTCCCTAAAAATCATGTGCTGAAGATCTGTAAAATTTATTGTTATTAACACCATATTCCCTATACGCCACTTGGCGTGACGGGGGTACTTTACAATATAAGAAAAATTGCGGGGATTTTAATCCGGCTGGAAAATAAAATAAACTGCAGGATAAAAGGTAATAACATTTAACACGATCACATTCAGACATCACACTCCACTGAGCATTAACACCCAGAATCTTGGGAGGAGGGGAGGGGGGAAATAAGGACAAATCTTGAAGATAATTTAAAAAAAAAAAGGATATTGCGATGAGCACAGAATGAAACAACCTACACGTTATTAAAGAAATAAAATACTAGATAGCTTGGTGTCATGGCATGGAAAACAGTCAACAACAGAACTGATACGATGTACTGTAGATTGAAGATTGTGGAAGAACATGATCGCTTACGCTAACCGGTATGGCACATGATGATGACACGATATAGATGCAAACATTCAATCACAAACTATCGCTTGCTTTGAAAGGCAGGAGAAGGTAAGTATAAAGTAAATATAAAGAACACTCTACTTGTTTTACTGTCTTGTCTTTATATACTTTATTATCCTTCTTAATCCTCCACCCACCCCATTCTTTCCTCAATCGAACTGTTTTATCATTTATTCTCTTAGTTATTGAACTCCGAAACTATTACTTTTTTTCGTTTAGTCAGAGATGTCTAACTTGTAATTTGTATAGGTGGCTAGTTTCCAGCTGGTGCTACAGAGTTTGTGCAACTGGGTCAGAGTGCTTCCTCGTCGTTCTCTGCTTTTTTTTCGAGAAGATGATCGCAGCACCTATGAGTCTGTCAGAAATACAGTAAAAATGTTGATTATGACATAACCAAACAGAGTACCTGTAGCCATCAACTTCAAAACCCTGTATCATTTGTGCTGTTAATTAAAAACCTGGAGGCAAAGGCGACTCACAACAGTAAAGCTGGAGGCTGTCAGCGACCTACAGCTGATGGCTTGCGCCAGGATCGGTGAATCAGACCCTTTCCACCTCTCCGTGGTGCCTCTAAAACAGACTAACCAGTCTAGTCTGGCCAAGAGAGTAGGGATGGAAGAGAGACGACAACCCGGTACTCAAAAATAACATGCTGAAGTCGGATGTATTGGGCCGAAAAACGCAAATATGAATTACTATTGCAAACGACAATATAATGCATCTCCGTCCACTTAATGTTCGTTTAAGGGCAAATGATGATGAAGAAGTCTAACCTTTAGTCATAGGGTGAACTTTTGGAGTGTGAGTTGTACTCGTGGTTGGAAAAAAAAATACCCTCACGGTCGACCCAGCCGTTGACAGAAATAGGTACCAGGGTATTACCCTGGCAAGGTGAGGAATGCCATCTCGCATCGTGAGTTTCGATGCTTGAAGCGACACTATCCAGAAATCTCCGAACATTTCTGGATAAGCCGCCGAGCACATATGGGTGGAAACTCGCGTGCTAAGACGCCGGTTCAAGTCTCGTACTTTACCTTTTCTTTACTTTTGGTCATTGGGTGAACATTTAGTCATTGTGTGAACCTTTAGTCATTGGATGAACCTTTAGGTATTGGGTGAACCTTTAGATCATTGGGTGAACCTTTTGGTCATTGTGTGAACCTTTAGTCATTGGGTGAACCTTTAGGTATTGGGTGAACATTTAGTCATAGGGTGAACCTTTTGGTCATTGTGGGAACCTTTAGTCATTGGGTGAACTTTTAGATCATTGGGTGAACATTTAGTCATTATGTGAACCTTTAGTCATTGGGTGAACCTTTAGGCATTGGGTGAACATTTAGTCATAGGGTGAACCTTTGGTCATTGTGGGAACCTTTAGTCATTGGGTGAATCTTTAGTCATTGGGCGAACCTTTAGTCATTGGATGAACCTTTAGGGATTGGGTGAATATTTAGTCATCGGGTGAACCTTTAAGCATTGGGTGAACCTATAGTCATCGGGTGAACCTTTAGTCATTGGGTGAACTTTTAGTCGTAGGGCGAACCTTTGGTCATTCGGTGAACCTTTGGTCATTGGGTGAACCTTTGGTCATTGGGTGAACCTTTTGACATTGGGTGAACTGGTAATCTTTGGGTGAACGCAAATGAACAAATTAAAAACCTGTGGAATACAATTCAAAATACATTTTAAAAAGCGCTGCACAGCAAGATAGTAATGTTATTTGTAAGTAATTTTATTTCAACATTCGAATCGTCTGAAACTTTGGTCCACGGGAGTTGAAGAGTTAATGTTTTTGCTTTTAAAAAAAACGCAATATTTTTCTTTAAGTTTGATAATTAATTTAATCTTCTTATTGCATCTTTACAGTTTTAGCATTTTGCTAAGGTAGCATCCTGCCATCATCATCTTGGGTGTACTTTACAGAACGTTGTATTCACCACATCCCGTCTGTAGAATCTCTGTCTCTAGCCAGATCTCCAACAGAACGTTGTATTCACCACATCCCGTCTGTAGAATCTCTGTCTATAGCCAGATCTCCAACAGAACGTTGTATTCACCACATCCCGTCTGTAGAATCTCTGTCTCTAGCCAGATCTCCAACAGAACGTTGTAATCACCACATCCCGTCTGTTGAATCTCTGTCTCTAGCCAGATCTCCAACAGAACGTTGTATTCACCACATCCCGTCTGTAGAATCTCTGTCTCTAGCCAGATCTCCAACAGAACGTTGTAATCACCACATCCCGTCTGTAGAATCTCTGTCTCTAGCCAGATCTCCAACAGAACGTTGTATTCACCACATCCCGTCTGTAGAATCTCTGTCTCTAGCCAGATCTCCAACAGAACGTTGTATTCACCACATCCCGTCTGTAGAATCTCTGTCTCTAGCCAGATCTCCAACAGAACGTTGTATTCACCACATCCCGTCTGTAGAATCTCTGTCTCTAGCCAGATCTCCAACAGAACGTTGTATTCACCACATCCCGTCTGTAGAATCTCTGTCTCTAGCCAGATCTCCAACAGAACGTTGTAATCACCACATCCCGTCTGTAGAATCTCTGTCTCTAGCCAGATCTCCAACAGAACGTTGTATTTTCCACATCCCGTCTGTAGAATCTCTGTCTCTAGCCAGATCTCACACAGAACGTTGCATTCACCACATCCCGTCTGTAGAATCTCTGTCTCTAGCCAGATCTCACACAGAACGTTGCATTCACCACATCCCGTCTGTAGAATCTCTGTTTCTAGCCAGATCTCACACAGAACGTTGCATTCACCACATCCCGTCTGTAGAATCTCTGTCTCTAGCCAGATCTCACACAGAACGTTGCATTCACCACATCCCGTCTGTAGAATCTCTGTCTCTAGCCAGATCTCACACAGAACGTTGCATTCACCACATCCCGTCTGTAGAATCTCTGTCTCTAGCCAGATCTCACACAGAACGTTGCATTCACCACATCCCGTCTGTAGAATCTCTGTCTCTAGCCAGATCTCACACAGAACGTTGCATTCACCACATCCCGTCTGTAGAATCTCTGTCTCTAGCCAGATCTCCAACAGAACGTTGTATTCACCACAACCCGTCTGTAGAATCTCTGTCTCTAGCCAGATCTCCAACAGAACGTTGTATTCACCACATCCCGTCTGTAGAATCTCTGTCTCTAGCCAGATCTCACACAGAACGTTGCATTCACCACATCCCGTCTGTAGAATCTCTGTCTCTAGCCAGATCTCACACAGAACGTTGCATTCACCACATCCGTCTGTAGAATCTCTGTTTCTAGCCAGATCTCCAACAGAACGTTGTATTCACCACATCCCGTCTGTAGAATCTCTGTCTCTAGCCAGATCTCACACAGAACGTTGCATTCACCACATCCCGTCTGTAGAATCTCTGTCTCTAGCCAGATCTCCAACAGAACGTTGTATTCACCACATCCCGTCTGTAGAATCTCTGTCTCTAGCCAGATCTCACACAGAACGCTGTATTCACCACATCCCGTCTGTAGAATCTCTGTCTCTAGCCAGATCTCACACAGAACGTTGCATTCACCACATCCCGTCTGTAGAATCTCTGTCTCTAGCCAGATCTCCAACAGAACGTTGTATTCACCACATCCCGTCTGTAGAATCTCTGTCTCTAGCCAGATCTCACACAGAACGTTGCATTCACCACATCCCGTCTGTAGAATCTCTGTCTCTAGCCAGATCTCCTACTTCTGTTGTTATGTTCAAGGTCTCTTTGATGTCTTGAAACCACCTTTTTCTTGGTCTGCCCCTATAGCGTCAGCTAGGAGCCATGCCTTTCATTATTGTTATTTCCAGCCCGTTGTGTCTTTTGACGTGGCCATGTTATTTTAATTGCCTCTGTAGAATGGTGTTTATAAGCAGCACTTTCTCATTTTTAAGTTTTTAATATGTTTTCGTTGTGCTTTTTTTTTTTTTTTTATTAACCAAGATTTCTTTTTTTTATTAACCAAGATTTCTTTTTTTATTAACCAAGATTTCTTTTTTTTATTAACCAAGATTTCTTTTTTTTTATTAACCAAGATTTCTTTTTTTTTATTAACCAAGATTTCTTGCAGTGTTTTTTCTTTAGTTTTGTTTTTTTCTTTTTTTTTTCGAATGAATCAATTTTCATTCTTGCTGATTGCGAGATTGTCCATGATTCACAATTGCATGTTGCTATCGGGAAGATACATGTCCTCAGTAATTTAAATGTTTCAATAAAAAGTCTCGTACTTTACCTTTACTTTACCTTATCTGTCCATGATTATTGACAGATTTACAGATGATGGGGCCAGTATAACCCAAGACTGACCTATTTTTAGGGGGAAAAAATGTATACTATCCATTTTGGACATGAACCTTCAAGTCATGTCGGTGAAGACACAAAATAGCCACAGTTGAGTTTTCTTCTGAACTGATCGATCAGCAAGTCGAGTACACTAACGAAGTGAACGATATCTATATTCATTCACGTTAATTGTCTTTCTTTTAGCTCGATTTTTTTCTGTCTTTCTCCTGTGTCTCAACAGCTTTAACCCTTGATCTGTCCTACTGTTACCACTTCGGCTGTCGTTGTCAACAATATTGTTATGGAAACAGAGACATAGTTTTTAGAAGCAGTGATTTCTCAAATATGTGCAATTTTAGCATGCAGGATTTCTGTTTTAGAGATTCTAGTTCTACCATATGCGCCGTCTTCGGCTTGAAAGGACAATAGATAGATAGATAGTTAGATAGATAGATAGATAGATAGACAGACAGACAGACAGACAGACGGACGGACGGACGGACGGACGGATAGGCCTGGTGTGATACTGACCACATCTTCCGTAAATCTGTCAATGGTCAAGCAAAAACTATGGACACTAACGCCATATTCCATTGACGTCACGGGGCATATATGTGTCCTATATATATATATATATTTTTTTTTAACCTTCTAGAAAACATTTTTTGTTTTACAAAATCGGAGCACCTGTGTAGATCCATTAGTTAACGAACCGCCATCTCAAGCCAAATGTTTCAAGTTAGCCTCTGAGCTTGGACTGCGCTTAAGTCAGGCCAGCTGGAAGCGGAACATGATGAGTCAGAGACTAATGGAATAGTTTGAAAAGTTACGGAAAATGCGCTCTGTGGACGGAAACGTTGCATTTATTTTAATGACAGACAAGATGGCTATAGTAGCGCAGTAAAGTCATCTCTAACATGTTTTACAAGTTCTTTTCCGACATCAGAGAGTAATCATCTCTTTCTTTTTTATTTATTTCTGAAGGAACCTATAATTCTCTGCACTTCACTAGCTGTATAGCCTACGTTGCTCGTACCAAATTTATTTAATGTCTTTGATTCAATGTATCCATCTTTTTTCTGGGCATTTCTTTAGTTTTAAAATCTAAAACGTTATGTTTTCATACAAAACGTTCAAGCTGCTGGTTAGTTCGGCTCTTTTCTGGTCCCATACCAAAGTCGTCTGGTTCTTTATTGTTCAGTACAGTCGACAATGTTTTCTCACAGCTTCGTTTCTAATCTTATCTCTTCTAATTGTATTTACAGCTTTTCGTAAAAATGCATTTCATTTCTCATCTTGTTTTTTGCGATTATGTCTTTCATGAAACGTTTGTGTCAAACATTCATCATCATGTGCCATACCGGTTGGCGTATGTGATCATGTCCTTACACAGTCTTCTATCCACCGTATTACGTATCCGTTCTGTTGTTGACAGTTTTCCATGCCATGACACCAAGCTATCTAGTATTTTCTCTCTTTGTCGTCCGCGATCTATCTTTCCCTTTGTTTTGTCAGTTGTAACCAAGTATTCCAACTTTCCTCTTCTCGTGATATGCCCCAAAAATGTTGATTGTTTCCTTTTGATGTTTTTATAAGCTCCCTTTTTGTGTTGGCCTCATTGAGAATTTCATTGTTGGTCTTTTTAGCTGTCCTTTCAACATTCTTCTGAGAAATCCCATCTCGGTGGACCCTAATCGCCTTTTCATTTATTTGTTTACTGCCTATGATTCGCTTCCATAGGTCAGGATTGGCTCTATCAAACATTAGTAGTGTGTAAATGTTGCTTCTATTTAATTTTTTTTTCTTTGCAATTAGATGTTTCAAAATCAAAGCTATTTGCTTTATGAATTCTGGTTTCTCTTTATTCAATTTTTTGTGTGGTAAATATACTGACTTAATACTTGTATTTTCCCATTTTAATTAGAAATTTACCGTTGTTAGAAATATAGCTTTGGGTTGGAATACGATTTATTGTCACTGTTTGTGTGCTTTCGTTATTTGTTGTGATGTCATTTTCTTGGCGTGCTGTCTTTCTTCTCCTATTCCTATTATACCCTTTAGAGGATCTTCTTGTTCAGCGATCAGCTGCTGCTGTCCTTTTAGTCATATAGTCCACGAACGTGACCGTGAGTTTGATGTTTTAACCAGTTTCTCGTAATTTGTCAAGTAGGGTTGTTTCTGTGAGCCATATTTGTATTCTTAGTGTGTTGAAGGAGCTGTAGTCCTGTAGGGTTGTTTCTGTGAGCCATATTTGTATTCTTAGTGTGTTGAAGGAGCTGTAGTCCTGTAGGGTTGTTTCTGTGAGCCATATTTGTATTCTTAGTGTGTTGAAGGAGCTGCAGTCCTGTAGGGTTGTTTCTGTGAGCCATATTTGTATTCTTAGTGTGTTGAAGGAGCTGTAGTCCTGTAGGGTTGTTTCTGTGAGCCATATTTGTATTCTTAGTGTGTTGAAGGAGCTGTAGTCCTGTAGGGTTGTTTCTGTGAGCCATATTTGTATTCTTAGTGTGTTGAAGGAGCTGTAGTCCTGTAGGGTTGTTTCTGTGAGCCATATTTGTATTCTTAGTGTGTTGAAGGAGCTGCAGTCCTGTAGGGTTGATTCTGTGAGCCATATTTGTATTCTTAGTGTGTTGAAGGATCTGTAGTCCTGTAGGGTTGTTTCTGTGAGCCATATTTGTGCTCTTAGTGTGTTGAAGGAGCTATAGTCCTGTAGGGTTGTTTCTGTGAGCGATAATTGTGTTCTTAGTGTGTTGAAGGAGCTATAGTCCTGTAGGGTTGTTTCTGTGAGCCATATTTGTGCTCTTAGTGTGTTGAAGGAGCTATAGTCCTGTAGGGTTGTTTCTGTGAGCGATAATTGTGTTCTTAGTGTGTTGAAGGAGCTATAGTCCTGTAGGGTTGTTTCTGCGAGCCATATTTGTGCTCTTAGTGTGTTGAAGGAGCTATAGTCCTGTAGGGTTGTTTCTGTGAGCCATATTTGTGCTCTTAGTGTGTTGAAGTTGCTGCAGTTCTGTGAAAGAATGGCAAAATGTTAAATCTTCTCAGTTTTCCTGTATGGTGCAGAAACATGGACATTAGACAAGAAAACAGAACAGAAAATTGAAACCTTTGAAATGTGGATTTATAGAAGAATAGGTAGAATTGGGTGGAAAGAAAAAAAACAAACGATGAAGTTTTAAAACAGCTGAAAATAAAAAGAGAACTACTAAATACAATTAAGACAAGACAAATGAAACTTTTGGGGCATGTTAAAAGACACAGCAGCCTACTAAAAGTATGAAGTCTTCCCCATTATCTTCATCTCTGCTTCTATCTGTCTACTCCAAGAATTCATTGGTCTTCCTCTTTGCCTTTTCCCTTGGAGGTTTCCAAAAAAGGGTCTGTTGTGTAATACTCTCAGTTGGCTTCCGTAGTGTGTGTCCTATCCAGCGCCATCGTTTTCGATGTATCTCTTTATTCACTGGTATTTGACTGGTACATTTCCATAATTCTATGTTAGTGATTTTGTCCTGCCATTTCCATCCTTTTATTCTGCGTAAGCATCCATTAATGAAAGTCTGTATCTTCGTGATTGTCAATTTTGTTGTTCTCCATGTTTCACAGCCATATAATAGGACCGACTTAACATTTGAGTTGAAAATTTTTATTTTTGTATTTAACTTAATTTCTTTGGATTTCCATATGTTTCCTAGCGCAATGAAAGCTCCTCTTGCTTTTGATATCCTTATTTTTGGTATCATTTTCTGTTCCTTCCTCTTTATCTATATTATTGCCCAGATATATGTAAGATTGTACGTCTAGCAGAGGTATTTCTCCTAGTTTTATTTGTTTATTGCCAACTGTATTAATTCTCATAATGTTGGTCTTATCTCTATTAATCTTCAGTCCTAGCTGTTGTGATCTCTCATCAAGTATGCTCATTTTATCCTGCATTTGTTGGTGGCTGCGTGATAGGAGAGCTATGTCATCAGCAAAGTCTAAATCATCAAGTTGTTTGATCAGTGACTACTGGATCCCATTTCTGTTGTTTTAAGTTATTTTCATAATCCAATCTATGGCCAGTAGAAAGAGAAATGGAGACAGAAGGCATCATTGCCTTACTCCTGTTCTTATTTCAAATGCTTCTGTAAGCTGTCCTTCATGCACCACACTACATTTTGTTCCTTCATACATTGTTTTTATTAGGTTAATAAACTTTATGGGGACTCCGTAATGACTCAGCAACTTCCAAAGCATTCTTCTGTCTAAACTATCAAATGCCTTTTCGTAATCTATGAATCCAATATAAAGTGGAGATTTTATTTCTAAACTTTGTTCAACTATTATACGTAGAGTAGTTATTTGATCAGCACATGATCAGTTCTTCCTAAAACCTGCTTGTTCATCTCTCTAATGTTTCGCTATGGCATCTTTTAGTCTCTCCAGAATGATTCTGCTTAATATTTTTCCTGGCACTGATAGTAGCATAATTCCCCTATAATTTGTGCACTCCTGTAAACTTCCTTTCTTTGGTATTTTGATCACATAACCTTCTTTCCAGTCTTTAGGTATTTCTTCCCAATCCCACACTTTATCTATTAGATTATGTAACATCTTGGTAGAGGTGTTAATATCTGCTTTGATGGCTTCCGAAGGAATTTCATCTGGTCCTGTAGCTTTACCATTTTTTAATAGTTTGATGGCTTTCATTATTTCTTCTTTACTTGGTTTTCCACAGTTAACGTGTAACTCTTCTTCTGCTGGTAGTATATCTGGAGGATTATTTGAGCCGGGTCTGTTCAAAGGTTCTTCAAAATGCTCTTTCCATCTCTTCATTTGTTCCCTTATATTACAAAACAGATTTCCTTTCTTATCTTTAATAAAGGCATTGATCTGTTTGTATTTTCCACTTAATTTCTTTGTGCTGTTGTACAGTTCTTTCATATTCCCTTTATTTGCCGCTTATTCTGCCTCTTTAGCTAGTTCATCTATATATTTCCTCTTATCCCTTTTAATGGATCTTCTCACTTCTTTGTTCACCTCTGTGTAAGCTTCCTGTGTCTTGGCTTTATTACTTCTCGTTTTGCTTTTATTTATGTCTGCTTTCTTGTTCTTTCTTTCTTTAATTTTATCCAGGGTCTCTGCTGTCATCCATGCCTTATTCTGGTGTTCTTTTTTTCCCAAGTGTTTCTTCGCATGTCTCTTTCCATATATCTTTTACCTGTTTCCAATGATCTTCTATATTTATTGTATTTTCTAGTTGCTGGAGGACTTGGTATTTGTTTGATATTGTGACTGCGAATTTATCTTTAATTCTTTGTTCTTTAAGAAACCCTACATTGAAATACTTTCTACCCTTATTCGTTGTAGTATACCTTTTTAGTTTAATTTTAAGTTTGGCTATCAGAAGATGATGATCAGAAGCTACATCTGCCCCTCTATATACTTTTACATCCTGTAAGGATGACTTAAACTAATTATTAATACATATGTGATCAATTTGATTTCCATTCTATGATCTGGTGACACCCATGTAGCTTTGTGTATTCTTTTATGTTGGAATATTGTTCCTCCTAGGCTCACTTGATTAAGGGCGCAGAAATTCACAAATATCTCTCCATTCTCGTGTATATCCCCAAGTCCATGTTTTCCCATAATCTCTTCGAAGCCTCTGTTGTTTGATCCTACTTTAGCATTTAGGTCTCCCATCAAGATTATAATATCCTTGGCTCGTCTTGCATCCATCTGACATTGTAACTGTTTATAGAAATCATCTTTAAATAAATCATCCTTATCGTTGGTTGGTGCATAGCATTAGATAATATGTAATTTTATTTTGCTTTTGGTTGTTTTAAATGTTGCTCTCATTAGTCTTGGTCCTACTGCTTTCCATTCTATTAGTGTCTTCTGTGCATTCCTTGATAGCATTATAGCTACCCCTTCACTATGTTGTGCTCCAGGTTCCTGGTGTCCTGATGATAAAATCATCTCTCCTGTATTTAGTTTTATTCTTTCCGCTCCTAGCCATCTTGTTTCACACATTCCCAGAATATCTATCTTGTAGTTTGTCATTTCTGCTGCTACCTGAGCAGCTTTTCCCTGTTCGTTTAGGGTACGTACATTCCAGGTGCCAATTCTGGAGGATTTCCTGGTAGACAAAGGGTGAGTCAGCAACCCGGACTCCTTACGGCTTTCTCCGGCTTGCGTCATACGTCTCTTAGACAGAGAACCTTAATCTTTCCTGGATGCGGATTTAATTTTTCTCTCTTTGAATTGTCCATGTTTGTGAAGTTTTTCCGGCTTATTTTTTTTACAGTATGGGAAAGCCAGTCCCATGCCCAACCCTCCTCTCTCGCCTCTTACGAACATGCTTGGTAAGGTACAGCGCCGCTATTCTTTACTCCCCTTTCGGGCCCCGATTTAGATTTATACTAATCACGACATTGCAAAAATAGACAATACTGCAGTCGAACGAAAAATAGACAGATTCTCAGTATTTCTTCAACATAATTCTCGAAAATACAACTCTCTCTATCTCTCTCTCTCTCTCTCTCTCTCTCTCTCTCTCTCTCTCACTCACTCTCTCATTCTCTCTCTCTCTCTCTCTCTCTCTCTCTCACTCTCTCTTACCATCATCACATTGCTACACTATTAATCTGGTTCTTTTCAAATTTCCTACGTTCATTCTCACTTATTTCCTAAAACTCCTTCTTATCACCCCATTAATTTCTTATAATTAAACACACACGCACTCAAGACACTGTAGAGATCATTATCTGGTCGATGCTGAAATCCCAACCTTTTAGAAAGTTTATTATCACAATTTGTCAAGCAAATTAGCACATTTTTATAAAGAGAACAAATATTTGGTAAAACTAATAAACAAAGTCTGGTAAGAGTAGGGTTACCAGGCCATGATTTTATCGGACAAGTACTGCTTCTTAGGTGTGTTTCCTAAGTCTGGCCCGGTAGTTCTGTTTGAAGTATTGAAAATAAGTGCCATATTATTGCCCTGCTTTTTTGTGTGAAAATCCGTTTTTTTTTTCAGAGTAATGTCCTGCTTTTCCAATAAAATATTCTGCTGTTCATGTTTTACTACTATCTCATAGCCACAAGTTAGGTTTTAATTAATGCCTTTATCGTCTTTATATATATATATATATATATATATTTTTTTTTTTATTTTAATGTCTTTAGACAAAATTAACGGGCCGGTAAGGGAAAATATGTTATGCTCGAAGAAATCACACAAAAATGTTGACCACAAATATAAAATAGCAACCGTCAACAATTGCGAAGTAAAAAAAACCCAAAGAAACCACGATCTTACTGAGCTCAGAAATGACAAAAACTGACAGACAATATCAAGTAACTAACATATGCAACATAGATGGAAAGAATATATTGAAGAGCTATTAAACTTGACACTAACTATCAATAACACTATAAAGACCACGCAATAATGCACGCACACTGAACCCAATACAAGAACTAGGAAATCAAAGTAGTAACCAAATATTTACCTGAAATAAGCACCGAGGATATAGAACATACCAGTAGTGATAATAGCAACAGTAGGAGAAATAGGAGTTACATTTCTGCACAGAATAATCAATACAGTATGGCAGTAAAAAAAAACTCAAGAAGACTGGCAACAGGGAATCATCGTGTCAATATGGAAAAAGAAAGGTAGCAAGAGAGATTACAACCAATATAGAGATATATCGCTTCTTAGATATGTAGGAAGACTATACGCAAAAAAAATTATAGATAAAAAAAGGCTGAGACTAATAAAAGAGCAACGGTTAAGTGATTCTCAAAAGAAATTCCGAAAAACAACAGAATGTACTGACGCTCTATCACCTTAAAACAGCTAGCAGAAAAGACGACAGAACACAATCTAATTTTGTACACAGCTTTCATTGTCAAGAAGAAAGCTTTCTGCCGTATAAAGAGAGAACAACTGTGAGAGATACTAACAACATAGGGAGTAAACCAACATCTAACCAAACTAATTAAAAGTCTCTGCAACAACAGCAGCTGCACAGTCAGAACAGCAGCAGGCTGCACACACCACATCGAAGTTAGATCAGGAGTAAGATAGGGGTGCGTACTATCCTTCCTTATTGTTTATTACATACATTGACCATATATGAAAGTTAGCCAAACCATCAGAGACAGAGGAGATCAATGAGCTTCTGTTTGCAGACAATCAGGCATTAATACATGGGAAAAAAGAAGATCTACAAGAACACTTAAATAGACTCAACAGTTCAGGCACAAAATACAATATGAAAATCAATATCAACAAAACGGAAGTCACGAATGTCGCAAAAGAGAAATAGAACATCAACATAACTATAGACAGCAGACAACTAATACAAGTAGAGGAATTTAAATATCTAGGAAGTCTAAAGACAAGCGAAAATTCACAAATAGCAGAAATAGACAGCTTGTCAAATCATTGGACAGCTATCGTCACGATCGTCCAGCAAGGAAATAGCTCTAGATGTAAAACGGGCACTTTGCAATACAATCTACATCCCAACGTTGTGCTACCAATGCCAGACCTGGACCCTAGAAGCAAGAGCAATAAGAAAAATAACAACTACTTACATGAAATGTGTTAAACAAATGATAGGGAACAGCATGAGAGATAAGTTCAGAAATGAAGAACTGAGAGAAAAAAAGCTAGAAATAATCCCATAGAATAAATAAAAAAAACAGCAGATAAAATGGTTTGCCCACGTGATAGGCAGAAAGATCAAAACACAACACGACGAGCCCTCAATAAACATTGCGAGAACACCAGACCCAAGGGCCGACCTCGAAAAAGATGGACTGACAGAACATTATAAAAACACTAGGAAGCATAACAGCAGCAGAGGCGAACAGAAGTGTAAAGTACCGCAAAATTATATCTTCCCTCGACGCTGAAAAGCAAATGAGGAAGGAAAGAAGAAGAGGAAGATTGTTAAATTTGCTTGAAAGATTAAGTGTTTCATAATAAAAGTTTATTGACAGTGTATTTCATCATCATCATCAAGTACCGGGCCTAGTGGCGTAGGTGATCATGTCTATCCATAACTTTCGATCTCGGCAGCTATTTATCATTTCTGTTGTTGACCTTCTGACAAGCCATTCTATTAAGCTGTCTGTTATTTTTTCTCTTTGATTCCCTCTATCTCTTCGTCCCTCAATTTTTCCAGTTGTTACAATATATTCAAGTTGTTCTCTTCTCATTACATGGCCAAAAAATGATGATTGTATCGTCCTAACATTGGAAATTAGCTCTCTTTTTGCGACAGTGTATTTGGTAGATAGAAATACAGATTTCAGATGCTTGACATATATTGCAAGAAATAGAGGCTTAGGATACTTTGTTAGTTCGCCAGTTGTTTATATGAAAGTCATAGTTTACGTGAGGAACAAGCTACATGATCATGTGGGCTCTGTGGCGCAATGATATCTGCGTATGACTATTGATCAGAAGGTTGCGGGTTCCAATCACGTCAGGGTCACAGATATCTTACATTTTTGTTGTTTACTCTTTCTTCATCTCTGAGTCTTCGAATCTTGTGACATCAGGTCGGTTGTCGAGCCTGACGTCAAGTTCGAAATCTCGATTCTCTGAAAACCTCAACCGTTGAGTTCTGCGACCTGCCTTTCATATACGCCATGAACGCACCACCATATTTATGGGTAGGCTAAATAAGTCACGGGAGCCGCGATGGCTCAGTGGTTAGTGAACTGGACTACAAAGGACAAGGGGTAGGGTTCGATCCCAACTGACGTCTTCCGGGTTCATCCAGCCTTAAATGGATACCGGATTTTTTTCTGGGAAAGTAACTAATACCGACCACATTACCCCAAAAATCATGTGCTGAAGGTCTGTAAAATGTGTGGTCACTAATACCATATTCCCTATACGCCACTTAGCGTGACGGGGTTCTTTACTTTTATTTTTTACTTTTTAAATAAGCGACAGTATATCAAAACCAGCAAGTCAGAGCGTTGACCCTCACAATCCAAGGGAGCCTCAAAATTGTTTATATTGTAAATCTATATTGATACATTGTGTTCATTTTTCTAACAGAGGGCTTCAATCAGTTTCATTGAGCTTAAGGCGGCCTCGCCAAGTCGAAATCATGTCCTGGTGTTAAGGATTTCAATACTTTCTCTTTAGGTGGACATTATATTTACTCATTTTCTCTGTAGGTAGATTATTTGTTCCGCATATTATTTCTTATAAGGTCTCATTTCTAATTATGTCTCTTCTTGTCACTCCCGCTGATTTTCTTGAAGACTCTATTTCTTTGCTGACCAACTTTCACTTCCGACTTCTTGTGACCATGTTTGACACTGGTAGCATAGACTGGAGTTTAAATGCCTTGTATTAGTTTTATGTGATTGGATGTTCAAGTGCAACATAAAAGTATGAGAAAAAACCATATCAGCTAAAGTCAAATAGAGTAGTCGGTGTGTTGTACCACTTTAGTTCAGACTGTCGTCACCGCAGTCGAGGCATTCCCATATCCGTTCTGCCCACCTTTCCCCCCAACCATCAGAATGTCCGTCCACAGATTGCCCATGTCCTACATTGAAGACAAATAATAATAAATGAATACTGTTGAGGAAAACTTCCAAGTCGACGTCCTACATTGAATACATATAATAATAAATGAATATTGTTGGGGGAAACCTCCGAGTCGATGTCCTACATTGAAGAAATATAATAATAAATTAATATTGTTGAGGGAAACCTCCGAGGCGATGTCCTACATTGAAGAAATATAATAATAAATGAATATTGTTGGGGAAACCTCCGAGTCGATGTCCTACATTGAAGAAATATAATAATAAATTAATATTGTTGAGGGAAACCTCCGAGGCGATGTCCTACATTGAAGACATATAATAATAAATGAATATTGTTGAGGGAAACCTCCGAGGCGATGTCCTACATTGAAGACATATAATAATAAATGAATATTGTTGAGGGAAACCTCCGAGTCGATGTCCTACATTGAAGACATATAATAATAAATGAATATTGTTGAGGGAAACCTCCGAGGCGATGTCCTACATTGAAGACATATAATAATAAATGAATATTGTTGAGGGAAACTTCCGAGGCGATGTCCTACATTGAAGACATATAATAATAAATGAATATTGTTGTATGACCCAGTCGATGTCCTACATTGAATGATCTCGTTGCGTTCTTTTTTTCTGAGGATGCTTTTCTTGTTTTCGTTCGTTGTCGTGCCTTGTTTCTTTATTCGATTGACATGTTGATTATCATCATCTACCGTGTCACCATTCTGTGAGAGTGCTGCTACAGTGGTTAGATTTATGTAGAAAATGAACACAATTTTTGCCAAAATTGAAATAATATTAAAAAATACTTTCTGAAAATATCCGAAAAATACTATTCTCTGTTGGGCGTGCCCTTTCTTTGGAAAAACCAACGTGTCGGGGTATTTAATTGGTGGATACAGTACTGAAGAGTTCAGCGATACAAATATCTTTTAAGTTAAAAGGTCGGATCAAATGTCAGACCTCCACGCTTTAACCTTTGACCTCTAACTTGGGGGTAATTTGAATTCAGTAAAGCAAATAACACATAAATCTGTATTTGAGATATTGTTATCGTATCACTTGTGTATTCTCTGTCAGTGACGATCATGCGAGTTATACCATTTAAGGCTTGATTATTATTATTATTATTATTATTATTAATAGTAGTAGTTGTTGTTGCAATAGCTGTAGCAGTATTGTTAATAGCGGATGATCCAATGAATAAAAATCAATAGAAAAGAGCTGATTCAAATCGCGGTAGATCGGAAACGTTTTAAATAATAATAATAATACCACATTGGGAAAAAAAATTGTTGTAGGCCTTTGAAATCAATTAGAATCCACAAGTAATTTTCAATAAAAGTGCAATGGTGGTTAGATAGCACGAATTCGTGCGAGAAATCCATGCAAATTACGTTGCTTTGTTTTTATTACGTGTATAATGTTGACCGGTAGAAACTGTAAACATGCTATTTGATTAATATCATTATGTGTATTTGTTTTTATATACCTCAATTAAAACAAAATTAAAACCATCTGTTTCCAATGAATTTGTTTATAACGTGTGTCATTTTTTCCGAGTGCTAACACATACCTTTTCCTTCTGTTATACCTTATGTAGTCTATGCAGTAAGTAAAGTAAAGAGCCCCGTCACACCAAGTGGCGTATAGAGAATATGGTATTAATGACCATGATTTAATATGGTATGAGAATATAGTATTAATGACCATGATAGCCCCGTCACGCCAAGTGGCGTATAGAGAATATGGTATTAATGACCATGATTTTTGAGGTAATATGGTCGGTATTACGCCCATGCCGCTTTACTTTCCCAGACAAAAATCCGGTACCCACTTAAGGGTTGGGTGAACCTAGCAGCCGTCGGTCAGGATCGAACCCGGCCTCTGGTTCTTTGTAGTCCAGTCACTAACCACTGAGCTATCGCAGCTCCCATGTAGTCCATGTAGGTAATAATCAATAGGGTAGATAGTACGCTCCCTTGTTTAACTCCTGTCCTAACTTCAACGCGATCTGTGTAGTCTGTTACTGTTCTCACGGAGCAGCTGTTGTTGGTGTAGAAACTTCTACATAGGTTGGTTCGATGCGGCAACTATATATATTCTTAGTATCACCCAAAATCGTTCTCTATGTACCATGTCGAGTAATTTTTCTTTGGTCTATGAAAACTACATACAGATTTTGATTAAATTCTGTCGTCCTCTCTGCTTGGCTGTTTAAAGGTGAATAGTACTGTCAGTACATCTGCTCTTCCAGAAACCCATTTGGAAGTTGCTGATCTGTAGCTCTATGTTTGGTCTTAGTCTTTTCTCTACAATTTTGGCATATAGCTTACCTACATAACTGCGTACATGGCTTACCTACATAACTGCGTACATGGCTTACCTACATAACTGCGTACACAACTTACCTACATAACTGCGTACATGACTTACTTACATGGCTATTGGTTGTTGTCTTTTTTTCTACCTTTATTTCTGTCAAGTGTCTCTGCATTCTTTCGTGGTTTAATTGTTTTGTTGGTAATTTATGCTTTGTTCAGTAGATCTTAAAAGTATTCTTTTTTTGCCCGTTGCAGTTTTTGGTTATTTGGTTATTTGGTTATGGAAGGCCCCGGTATCACTGCAAACGAATTAAAATCCATAATTGCTCAACCGCCCGTGCCAGCGTAATCATCCGAATCTCATCTCCCAAACAAAGAAAGGTAACTGTAGTCCCCATCATAGCAGTCTATGTTTTTGGTTCTTTAATATTAGTTGTGCTTTTTTGTCGTTTATGAGTTCATTCGGGTCGTAGTTTTCCTTTCTTGCTTTCATTGCATTTGCTGCTTAGGAGAAGCTCTTGCTGCTGTCTAAAAGTCCCAGCTCATCTCTTGACTGATCTCTGTCCTAGTATTTTGCTTTGCTTCTTAGATAAGAATTTTAACTTGTGTTCCGTGCTAAAGCATATTTTTCATATTCTTGTTGCTTCTTCCTCTCATATATATTTTTTCATAGTTTCTTTTTTTTAAACTGCTTTATTAATTGTGTCATTCCACCACAACATATTCTTCACAACATATTCTTTTCTTTTTTCTTCCTTAGTTTTAATCCACATACTGTTTTTTTGTAACTGTATCCACTCTTCTTCTTCTGTTGTGATCACCTCGTTTTGTAAGGTGACCATATTTTGGAAACCCTAATCCGGGACGGATTAATTTGATTTAAATTTTCCATCAATAAAATGAAATTTCTTCGTCTTTTTCAAGTAAATAATACATACATTTTAAAACTAATTAAAACACCGAACAATATAGGCTCACAAAACGTTATCAGGATATAAAAAACATTAGTGATACTTAAATGGAAGGTAAAGCAGAGTTGCCGTACTTTTCTGATGAGTGGATTTTTTAAAAAAAGATCTTTCTTTATTTGGAGCATCTTAACAAATTCAACACATGTTTGCTCATTGTTCACTTTGGTGATCAACATGGCCTTTAAAGTGTCCACACTTAAATATGTTTTATTATTTGTCCACAAGCTGTTCATCAGTGAAAATAATCTTTCCGTTGCAGCATTTGTTCCCTGCAGACACAAAAAGAACTTGAAGTGGGAAGCCACTTCAATCCAACGCTGCCCTGGTAATGTTTTATCAACACTCATTAATATTCTGAGAAGTAACAAACTGCTTCATGTAAACATATTCGTCATCAATTTCATTTTCTGGAAAGTCGACTGAAGGTACTGTTTGACTCACTAATTATGAAGATTTTTATGAATATCTTCCCAAAGTTGGTGTTCTGTTCAACATTACCCAGCTGTAGGCCTCAAGGTTTTGAAAATTATTTGCAGCCCATGTCTTCAAATAACTCGTAGTTTCGTAGAATGAAACAACACTGGCTTTAAACTTGTCCACATAGTAGCAAAGTAAACAGCCCCGTCACGCCAAGTGGCGTTTAGTGAATATGGTGTTAGTGACCATAAATTTTACAGACCATCAGCACATGATTTTTGGGGTAATGTGGTCGGTATTATGCCCGTGCCGCTTTACTTTCCCAGAAAAAAAATCCGGTACCCATTTAAGGCTAGGTGAACCCGGAAGCCGTCGGTTGGGATAGAACCCTACCTCTTGTCCTTTGTAGTCCAGTTCACTAACCACTGAGCTATCGCGGCTCTTTGTTAACTTTGTTCCTGTTGAATTCCTTCCATTTCCAGCTTGTCAAGAATTAGCTGAACTCTTGATGGCAAGAAACCATCTACCAATTTGGACTCCAATATAGTTCTCAACCTATTGATGTTGTCAATGACTTCAAAAACATTGACCACCGGTCCCTCTAATTTCTGCACTGCTTCGTGGAAAGAGGATGCCTGACTGTGAACAAAAATATGCCATGTTTCAGACAGGATGTTTTCAAAGAATTTCTGTATAAAGACTGGGCATCTGTCTCGAGACTGAAAATATTATTTTAAAGGCAGGAACATGTGAAGAACCCTTTCAACAGCGGCAACAGTGCACGCCACCTAGTCTGTGCGATCTGGAAGTCCACAAACTGGCAAAACTCCTTGAGACTTTCAACTCTAATTGTGTATGATTTGAAGTGCAGATACATTTTAGCAATAGTCATCTCAACATCCTCATCAGGCCAGCTCCTTGTTGTGGTGATGGGGCTTCACAGTCACCAGGGACTGAAAACAAAGACTGGCCAGGCCTTCCAACAACCGTGCAAGATCACAGTCTACTCTAGCAAGTCTAAGTGCTGAAGTCGGAGGCAACCAGCCAAAAGGCGCACTACAACAATTAGAATGCCACGCACTCACGCCAATGGGAAGTATATCTATAACCGCAAATCGATAAGGCACTCGCCCTGTGATGGACACTTAGGCAGGTGCAGCGCCGGGCTCTCAGCCTCGAAAGGGCCCAACCACTATTACTGGATGTCCTTATCAACCGCTCTGTGAAGTCAGGGGGCGAGAGAATAGAACTACTGGCCAATCTAAAATAAGTCCACTCAAAATAATGCAATGGAATGCTGAAGGCATCAACAGCAAAAGAGATGGGTACAGTAAAAAGATAGAATTAGAAAATATCCTGCATGAAGAACAAGTAAGCATATGATGTTTGCAGGAAACCCATCTAAACAACGACATAGCCTTGAAGATTAGGGGATACCAATGCTACCGATCTGACAGAAAAAAACAGACAAAAGGGCGGAATATTGGTACTTGTAAAGAACAGCATCAATGCATGTCAGATTGAAGTGTATATGGATGGGGCGGAATATCAAATACTGCACCTCAGGACGGAAAATACAAACTTCCACCTACTTAACTACTACTGTCCGAGTGACCGCCACTAGCACTAGACACAATTACATTAAAAGGAAGAATAATTGTATGTGGAGACTTTAACAGCCATTCACAGAGCTGGGGCTATGAACATATGGACAAGAGAGGTGAAGAACTTGAACATTGGCAGGTTGACAATGGCTTATACTATTAAACCAGACAACAGATCCACCCACATTCTATTCCAGATCATGGCATACCACATCTACACCAGACGTTGCTTTACATTCAACAGACCTGGATTGGAATATCACACGAATTGTTGGGAAACAACTTGGAGGCAGCGACCACCGACCAGTCTTTTTGTGGTGCAAAATGAGGCCGTCAGGGAGAGCAGCACTCTCTCCAAATGGAATTACAAAAAGGCAGACTGGATAATGTACCAACATTACACCAGTGTACTGAGTAAAGATCTAAATACAGACAGATACATCAACAAAATAGTTAATGAATTCAGCAGACAAGCTGCCAGTGAAACAATACATAGAGGGGCACGGAAACACTACACACCATACTGGAGTAGTGAACTACAACAACTGCACTATGACATGGAAACATCTCGAAAGCAAGCAGAAAATAACCCTTGCCAGGAACACCACAATAACTATCAGCATGCTAAAGCGACACATTTCAATGGGCTAAACTACAAGCCAGGCGGAGAAGCTGGAAAGAGTCCTTGAATCTTGAACGAGACACAAGAAAAGTGTGGAAGCTTGTAAAACAGCTGAATGATGAGGGTGCAGAAAGGAACACCAAAATTACACCGAAGAAGGTTGGAAACATCCTAACAGGTAAGCATGCAGCAAATCACTTTGCAGACTCCTTTGCAAATGACAATAATATTGAAATTAGCCTAGCAAAATGACAAGAGGCCCGTTTAAAACAAAATGCAAGACAAGAAGAGACCGCACATGAAGTCATGGAAATACCCGTTACACAAAGAGAGCTAGAGCTGGCAATATCCAAATTAAAAATGAAAAAGTCACCAGGCAGTGATGGAGTGTCCAATGAAATGATTAAGAACTTGGAAACTGCAGCTAAAGCAAAACTACTGCAGATTTACAACATTTGCTGGATCACAGGTAGAGTGCCACAGGCACGGAGAGAAGCAATTATGATACCATTACTAAAGCCAGGAAAAGATGACTCAACGACATCCAGCTATAGACCAATCAGACTTACATGCTGTTTGTGTAAAACAATGGAACGTATAATCAATCTCAGACTACAGTGGTACCTGGAAAGTGAAAATCTCATTGTCCCACAACAAGCAGGCTTTAGACAGTGTTCTATACCGAAGATCAGGCAACATATCTTTCCCAGGAAATTGAGGATGCGTTTCAAGAAAAGAAACTGGTACTATCAACATGGATAGACCTAAAGAAAGCATTTGATAAGGTATGGAAGGAAGGGCTTTTGAAGAAACGGAGAAATTATGGAGTAAATGGCAGGATGTACAAACGGGTCAAAGCATACCCGCATAACAGGAGAGCCAGAGTGCAACTGGATGGTCTTAAGAGTAAGAAGGTCTTATTGCGCCAGAGCGTTCCACAGGGAGAGGTACTATCTCCAACACCTTTTCTTATCTACATCAATGACCTAGTTACTGAACTACCACATGGTATCAAAATAGCAATATATGCAGATGACTTGGTAATGTGGTGCACAGATGAGTATGCAACAGTGGCCTCCAAATTGCTACAAAGAGCTATGAATGCACTGAATTCATGGACAAATAGATGGTGTATCAGCATCAATACAGACAAATGCAGTACAACACTTTTCACTCTCTCGCCAAAACAAAAAGCAGGAGTCATCTACATAAACAATGAGCCTGTGAAAGAAGACATACAAGCTACGTGTCTCGGAGTTACATTTGATAACAAACTATCTTGGAAACAGCAGATAAATAAGGCAACTCAAAAAGCATGGAGGAAATTGACTATTCTAAGAAAGATGTGTGGAACCACATGGGGTGCGAGTGGGAAAATACTCAGTAAAGTTTACCAACAGAGTATACGCCCACATTTAGAATATGTATCATCCGCTTGGTGCTGAGCATCAAACACAACACTGCAAGAACTGGACAAAGTACAAAACCAGGCACTTAGGGTCATCACAGGAGCAATGAAATCAACACCAACATTGGAGATGGAGAAATTGTGGAGGATACCAGCACTGAGAGAATGGAAGGACACAAAGGTGCTGATACAGGCAGAAAAATGTGCATGCATGCCAAGACATCCAATTAAGGACCGATTCCAAAATCTTGCATTGGACGACTTAAGAGAAGCAGTTTTATCCACCAAGCCAAGCGTATTAGTAGACAAACACCAGACATGCCAAGAGTTGTTAGCCCTGATTGCTCATACCAGAACAGACTCCATGGACAGAGGAATCAGGATTGTCAATACAAATACGGACAGAAGTGAAAGGAATAGTTGACAAAGAGAAACAGAATATACTACAGCGAAAAACTTTAACTTTCAGTTTCCTGGATGAAGAATACCCACGGGACCTATGGATTTGTGTGTACACAGATGGATCAGCACAGAATGCAGTAAAGAATGGGGGAGCAGATGCATATATAGGGTACCCAAATAACACTAGGGATATGAATAAAATAGTAATAGGGAAATATTGTCACAATTATGATGCAGAAATACAAGCAATAAAGTTGGCAATAGAAAAACTGCTGAACAGTAATCTTAGCCCACAGCCTGTAGTGTTTTTGACAAATGCAAGATCAGTACTCCAGTCACTACAATCCAGAAAATTACCACATCTGCAGACCTTATTGACTGAACTCTGCAAGCACCACAGGGTTGCCCTGCAGTGGATCCCATCTCATTGTGGAATACCAGGAAATGAGAAAGCAGATCAGTTGGCAAAGGAAGGTTCAACAGGCACACAACTAGATACACCGGTTACCATCATAAGAGACAGATAATCAAATCAATCAGAGGACCACAAGCTCAAAATCAGGAAGCCTTTCATAATATGAATAGATATGAACAAGTTATCATTATACGCCTCAGAACAGGACACAATCAACTCCACAGTTACATGTATACAAAATTCAAGATCGGTACCTCAACTACTCGTACTTGTACATGTGGTCAGGCACCCCAGACTGCTGAACACATACACATACTTCAAGACTGCACTGAATTTAGTAGAATGAGGAAAATCCATTGGCCCATAGATACAATACTACAGACAAAACTATATGGGCCACTGCAAGAATTACAAAAGACAGTAAAGTTTATACAGGAAATGACATTGCGGATATAGACAATGCTTCGGGCGAACGAAAGATAGATAGATCTCAACACCAATAGGTAATACATCTGCAGCTGCTCGAACAGTGTTGTCAAAAATATGGCATGCACAACCAACTCCTATCACACCATGTCCAAGGTTTTCTTTCAGCTTTATGAAAACATTGTCCTTTCCTTTCCTTTCAGCGCCCCCAACATTAGAATTTGTGTTGTCTACACATAATGAAACTACTTTCCTTTCTAAACCTTTTTCCGTTTGACAGTCATTAATAAAACTACTAACAATATCAGATGTTTCTCCTGGCAATGACTCCAGTTCTAATATTTTAACTTCCAGCCCCCTATTGTGATCAAAGTATCTAATAAACAAAGGACAAATATTGATTTCCTTATGGTTGGAGGCATCTGCCAGTATGGAAATAAATTTTGAGTTTTGTAGGTTACATCTAAACACGATTTGAATATGGGATGTGAACATATTTCGAATAATGAAAATATGCATAGCATAAGTTCTTAAACATTAAAATGTCAAGTAACTGAATAATAGCACAATGTAAATAAAATATAATGAATGTAATAACCTGTATCACTAAACAACACAATAAAAAAGAATTAGTTCATCTCGGTAAACGGAAGTAACACAATGAATGTACAAGAATATGAAATGTCGTGGCCGCAAAGATGCTACTTGTTGTGTTTCAGTTTCAGTATACAAGATTTAAAACTTGAAGCGAATTTTACTGTTACTGTTTCGTCATATGAACAGCCAGTTCAAATTTTTAAACATTTTCTACACAACAACGGAATAATGTATATTTTTAAGTCGTAGAGACGTTTACCATATCGGCAAAATTAGTAAACGTTTGTATCCCTAATGTATTTTAACAAATCGGGGACAAAAGCTAAAAATTCGACCAAAATAGGGACAAATCCGGGACAGTAACAAATCCGGGACAAAAGTTGAAAAAACAGTAAAAAAATTGGGACTGTCCCGGAAAAATCGGGACGTCAGGTCACCTTACGTTTTGAAATTTCTTGACTTTCACTTTTATTTTCTCTTCGAGATTTTCCTTGATTCATCATCTTTTTAAAAATTGTTTTAGTTGTATTATCTGTTCTTTTCATATCTCCTGTTTGTTTGTGTATCTTCTGTTTGCTACTGGTTTTCTAATTGTGATCACCACGGTATGGTCTGCAGTTCCAGTAACATTAGCTCTGCTGTCGATTATTCTCATCTTTTTCTGTCTTCTTAATGGTAGGAATTCTATCTAGATTCTGCAGGTTGTATCGTTCCACTTGTATCAGGTATATATATTGGTGTTTGAAGTAAGTGTTAGTGTTGTACATATCACTTTAGCTATATATTTCTAATAGTCTAGTTCCTTTTTGTTTTATTTTCTTTAGCTAACTAGACTTAAAAAGACCAACGAGGACATCTTCAAAAAGGCCAACACAAAAAGAGAGCTCATAAAAATAATCAGAAAGAAACAATGAACATTTTTAGGCACATTGTGAGAAGAGGAAAGTTGGAATACTTGTTTACAACTGGCAAAATACAGGGAAAGAGAGATCCAGGACAACAAAAAGAAAAGATGCTAGATAGCTTGGAAAACAGTCAACACCAGAATTGATACGATGCACTATGGATAGAAGATTGTACAAGGACACGATCGCCTACGCGAACAGGTATGGCACATGATGATGATCTAGAGCACAGAACGGGAAATCAGAGTGCGGGAAAACACAGACAAGGTCTTTACTTCCCCTTTTACACAAACCGAACCATCATTCCCTGTGTTTACACTAGATTATGGAAGCCCCGTCCGTCCTTGAGACTGTGCGGATGTGCTCAGGTGGAGCGCAGTTGAATAGAACAAGGGGCGATAGTTGGGGGCCTCAGTAGCCTAGTTGGGAAAACCATCCCCCCCCACCCGCGGCCGACGCAAAAATGGGTGCCGGGTGTAGTACTCTGGTAAGGTGAGGAATGCCGCATCGTGAGTTTCAATGCTTGAAGCGACACTGTCCAGTAGTCTCCGAACACGTCAGGATAGTCGACCGAGCGCTTATGGGTGAAAACTCGCGTGTTAAGACGCCGATTTAAGTCTCGTACTTTACCTTTATCCTTTTAGGGGCGATTGTGGCAGTTTGAATGAAACAGTGTGATCTCCGTCTCACCTTTCAGTGTCCACGGATTATGCCATAGAGTTACGATGAATAGTGGCTGGACAACGGGAATATTTTTAATATAATCCACTGACAATCTCTTCCCACCGCCCCGTATCTGAGGATTTCGTTAGATTGTTAGGATTGGTGTTGTGATGAAAGAGAAAATGGAAATAGTTAACCCTCCCCTCCCCCCCCAACTCCACTCACCACACACTTCAAATATTCAGTTTCTGCGAGCCAGATCGTGGGACTGGGAGGGGATCAGGGCTTGGAGACAACAACAACGGGAACATGGCACTGGAACACGGCAATGGAATAAGGAGGGAGCATGGCTACGTGACAGGGAAAGGAACATGGCTATGGCTCAGGGAGGGGAACATGGCTTGGAGACTTTGAACTAGTCTAAGAGGACTCGAAGAACGAGTCCTCTTAGACTCTAGAGGGGAACGTGGCTGTTATACAAGGAGGGGAACCGGATTATGGGACAAGGAGAGAAGCCTGGTTATGAAATCGGGTGAGAACCTGACTATGGGACAAGGAGAGAAGCCTGGTTATGAAATCGGGTGAGAACCTGACTATGGGACAAGGAGAGAAGCCTGGTTATGAAATCGGGTGAGAACCTGACTATGGGACAAGGAGAGAAGCCTGGTTATGAAATCGGGTGAGAACCTGACTATGGGACAAGGAGAGAAGCCTGGTTATGAAATCGGGTGAGAATCTGACTATGGGACAAGGAGAGAAGCCTGGTTATGAAACCGGGTGAGAACCTGACTATGGGACAAGAAGAGAAGCCTGGTTATGAAATGGGGTGAGAACCTGACTATGGGACAAGGAGAGAAGCCTGGTTATGAAATCGGGTGAGAACCTGACTATGGGACAAGGAGAGAAGCCTGGTTATGAAATCGCGTGAGAACCTGACTAAGGACAAGAAGAGAAGCCTGGTTATGAAATCGGGTGAGAACCTGACTATGGGACAAGGAGAGAAGCCTGGTTATGAAATCGGGTGAGAACCTGACTATGGGACAAGGAGAGAAGCCTGGTTATGAAATCGGGTGAGAACCTGACTATGGGACAAGGAGAGAAGCCTGGTTATGAAATCGGGTGAGAACCTGACTATGGGACAAGGAGAAAAGCCTGGTTATGAAATCGGGTGAGAACCTGACTATGGGACAAGGAGAGAAGCCTGGTTATGAAACCGGGTGAGAACCTGACTATGGGACAAGAAGAGAAGCCTGGTTATGAAATCGGGTGAGAACCTGACTAAGGACAAGGAGAGAAGCCTGGTTATGAAATCGGGTGAGAACCTGACTATGGGACAAGGAGAGAAGCCTGGTTATGAAATCGGGTGAGAACCTGACTATGGGACAAGGAGAGAAGCCTGGTTATGAAATCGGGTGAGAACCTGACTATGGGACAAGGAGAGAAGCCTGGTTATGAAATCGGGTGAGAACCTGACTATGGGACAAGGAGAGAAGCCTGGTTATGAAACCGGGTGAGAACCTGACTATGGGACAAGGAGAAAAGCCTGGTTATGAAATCGGGTGAGAACCTGACTATGGGACAAGGAGAGAAGCCTGGTTATGAAATCGGGTGAGAACCTGACTATGGGACAAGGAGAGAAGCCTGGTTATGAAACCGGGTGAGAACCTGACTATGGGACAAGGAGAAAAGCCTGGTTATGAAATCGGGTGAGAACCTGACTATGGGACAAGGAGAGAAGCCTGGTTATGAAATCGGGTGAGAACCTGACTATGAGGTTGGGAAAAGGTCATTGATATAAGAGTGTGTTGTGTTCCTGGCTATGGGACTGTGACAGCTTTCATTGTGGAGCTCCGAGGTATCCTAGCCGCCAAATTGGGAAGGGAGCCTGGCTATGGGAGGTGGTTTAGACTATGGAAGTGGGGGAGTCTAGATATGGGAGTGGGAAGGGATCATTGGTTTGGGACTAGGGAAGCGTGGCTGTGGGAGTGGGTGGACAGACTGGCTACGGGAGTGGGTGGTCAGACTGGCTATGGGAGTGGGTGGATAGACTGGCTATGGGAGTGGGTCGACAGACTGGCTATGGGAGTGGGTGAACAGCCTGGCTATGAGAGTCGGAAGTGATTATTGGTTTGGGACTAGGGAAGCATGGCTGTGGGAGTGGGTGGACTGCCTGGCTATGGGAGTGGAGATGAAGCCTGGCTATGAGAGTGGGTGGAGAGCCTGGCTATCGAACTGGGATGGAAGTCTGGCTTTGAATCTGGAAGATTGTCCTGACTATGGAGTGGGAAGTGTTCTTTGCTGTCGGGGTGGGGGTGGGGGGACGGGCTATGGGAGTGGGTGGAAAGCCAGACTATGTGAGTGAAACCTGGTTATTGGACTGGGAGAGTAGTCTGGCTTTGGATCTGGGAGATGGTCTTAACTATGGGAGTGGGTAGGGAGTCTGGCCATGGGAGTGGGAGTCAAGCCTGGCTATTGAACTGGGAGGGAAAACTGGCTTTGGATCTGGGAGATGGTCCGGACAATGGGAGAGTGAAACCGTTTAATCGTCCTCGTCATATCTATGTCCCGATTAGTGGGTTAACCTAATGCTGAAGTTCCTTACTTTACTCACCTCTATCATTAAAAAAATAATGCCAGGCCTATGATAGTCAGGGAGGGAGATTCAGTGAATCTTTCTATGGGGAGGTGCACGTGGCCGTGTGGCTAAAACCACTGTTTCACTGGCTGAAAAGCCGACGTACGGTGTTCGAAACCCGCGGTAGATAGAACGGTTTTTTTTTTCTATAGGGGGAGTGAAATAGAAATCCTGAGTCTCACACGACGTGGCGACTGCTTTGACCACGAGGCTTTTTTCTCTTTGGTTCTATTATGAGCCCCTCGGCATACACCAACAATGGTACTATGTGTCGTAATATTTTTGTGTTTCTGTGTGCCTGCTGTGACGTGCGAAGATTGATATTATCATCTTTTCTCACTTCCCTATGTATACGACCTTGGCTGTAATACTCTTTTACTCTCTTTTTCTAAAGCAAACATTTCAAGTTCAGAAGCAGATTTGGAGTTCCTTCCACGCCCCTTTACCCCAGGCTCATCCGCTATAAAAATTAACATCCTTGTGTAAACTTCCCGAACTACATTTTATGGGACGACGCGCACGTAGACAGTGAGCTGATTCTGACCAATGACAGGAGTGGTCTCATGGCAGACATGGCACTCATCCTTGTTTTGCTCTATTTGTTTATTCCGTCGGAAAATATAGTTTACCTGTCTGTGTCATCGTTACCTCCGTTCAGGTAAATAAAACACAGGCTACAGTCCACCTGGAGCACCTTAGAGCTTCGATGTAATTATTATTTTAATTCCCTGTTAAAGTACCTGGCGTTTAATCTCATTTCCTATTTATTTTGTATTCATTATTTGTATTTAACATTATTTCGTGCTACTACCTCTATTTTTCAGTCCCTAAACAACTCGGTGTCTCCTACATATATAATTTCTTCAACTTCTCTCTCTCTCTCTCTCTCTCTCTCTCTCTCTCTCTCTCTCGCTTAGATCTCTATCTCTATCACTATCTGGTTACCCTCACTTCCTTCCAGCTTGATTATTCTCTCAATGTCTGTTCCTCTTTTTTTCTTTCATATTCTAGTTCTTCAGATCAGCATGTCCTTTCTTTTATATATTTATCATTTTCTTACTCCTTTTCTCTCTTTTCATTGCGTGTCTGTTTCTTTTTTTTTCACACTTGGCTGTCTCCCTCTCACTTTCTTCATACCTGACTATCTCCCTCTCACTTTCTTCATACCTGACTATCTCCCTCTCACTTTCTTCATACCTGACTATCTACCTCTCACTTTCTTCATACCTGACTATCTACCTCTCACTTTCTTCATACCTGACTATCTACCTCTCACTTTCTTCATACCTGACTATCTACCTCTCACTTTCTTCATACTTGGCTATCTCCCTCTCACTTTCTTCATACCTGACTATCTACCTCTCACTTTCTTCATACTTGGCTATCTCCCTCTCACTTTCTTCATACCTGACTATCTACCTCTCACTTTCTTCATACCTGACTATCTACCTCTCACTTTCTTCATACCTGACTATCTACCTCTCACTTTCTTCATACTTGGCTATCTCCCTCTCACTTTCCTCATACCTGACTATCTCCCTCTCACTTTCTTTATACTTATGCTTCCTCCTCTCACTGTTTTCATATTTGGTTATATACCTCTTACTTTCTTCATACTTGGATAACTTCTTCTCACTTTCTTCATACTTGGATAACTTCTTCTCACTTTCTTCATACTTGGATAACTTCTTCTCACTTTCTTCATACTTGGATAACTTCTTCTCACTTTCTTCATACTTGGATAACTTCTTCTCACTTTCTTCATACTTGGATAACTTCTTCTCACTTTCTTCATACTTAGATAACTTCTTCTCACTTTCTTCATACTTAGATAACTTCTTCTCACTTTCTTCATACTTAGATAACTTCTTCTCACTTTCTTCATACTTTGTTTATCCTCTTCTCACTGTCGAGCCGAAAGACGGAAATATCGCTTGCGACATAATGTATCAAAGCTCATAAAATGGGTTAACGATTAAGAGTTTTTACCCTCCCTTGGTTTCTGGGTAATGAGATTCGATATCTAACCCACTCAGAAAACTGAAGACATAAAGGTAAAGGTAAAGTACGAGGCTTGAATCGGCGTCCTAGCACGCGAGTTTTCACCCATATGTGCCCGGTCGCCTATTCAGAAGTGTTCGGAGACTTCTGGGTAGTGTCGTTTCAAGCATCGAAACTCACGATGCGAGACGGCATTTCTCACCTTCCCAGAGTGTTATCCTGGTACCCATTTCTGCCAGCGGCTGGGTCAACGACTGGGGTATTTTTTTTCCAACCACGAATACAATTCACACTGCTCCCAGAGGGAATCGAACACGGGTTGTCTGAACGTCGGTAGCCCAGTCGGGTGGTTTTCACAAATAGGCTACCGAAGGCCCCCCCCCCCCCCAAAAAAAAAAAAAATTTCTATCGACAGTGGTTGGAATCGAACCCCGTTGCCTTCTTGTCCAGTGGCCAACGTCTTAACTCTACACCACCCAGCCTCTCCATGAAAACACAGCTTGAGGCAGACATAATTTGAGGCAGATATAATATGAGGCAGGCATAACTTGAGACAGACATAACTTGGGGCATACATAAATTTGGGATAAAAATAACTTGAAGCAAACATAACTTGAAGCAAACATAACTTGATGCAGATACAGATTGAGGTAGACATGACTTGAGGCAGTCATAACTGGAGGCAGACATAAATTGGGATAAAACATAACTCGAAATAAACATAACTTGAGACAGACATAACTTGAGACAGACATCAATTGGCATAATCATAACTTGAGGCAGACATAAATTTAGACAGACATAAATTGGAACAAATATAACTTAAGGCAGACATAATTTGGGATAACCATAACTTGAGGCAGACATAAATTGGAATAAACATAACTCGAGATAAACATAACTTGAGACAGACATAACTTTATACAGACATAAATTGGGATAACCATAACTTGAGGCAGACATAAATTGAGACAGACATAAATTGGAACAAATATAACTTAAGGCAGACATAATTTAGATAATTATAACTTGAGGCAGACATAAATTGGAATAAACATAACTCGAGATAAACATAACTTGAGACAGACATAACTTGATACAGACATAAATTGGGATAACCATAACTTGAGGCAGACATAAATTGAGACAGACATAAATTGGAATAAATATAAATTAAGGCAGACATAATTTGGGATAACCATAACTTGAGGCAAACTGCACAATCCAGGTAGACACTACGCCGGAATTGATTGTCTCCCAGGAAGGACGCCAAGCATCACTAAATGTAAATAGCAGGTGGAGGAAGTCATGTAATATGACATCATCAACTGTGCAGATAAATATTTACGTAACCAAATATGAACAACAGCCCGTCCACATACGTAAGCGAATGTACATGTTCACATACACTTGATTAGGAAATCACAAGCACCAGATATTGAAAAGTGTTTCACAGTACATTCATCTATGGCCATTGATCCCCTAATTTATTGGACATTTGTTAAAGAGCACACTCATCTCTTGACATATATGCTCCAATTTATTGGATATTTGTTAAAGAGCACACTCATCTCTTGACATATATCCTCCAATTTATTGGATATTTTTAAAGAGCACACTCATCTCTTGACATATATCCTCCAATTTATTGGATATTTGTTAAAGAGCACACTCATCTCTTGACATATATCCTCCAATTTATTGGATATTTGTTAAAGAGCACACTCATCTCTTGACATATATCCTCCAATTTATTGGATATTTGTTAAAGAGCACACTCATCTCTTGACATCTTCTTCTTTCTTTCTTTTACCTTTTAGCTCCCGGTGGAGCATAGGTCTTCAACAAACACTTTCCAAGTCGTTCTGTTTTTTGCCATTCTTTTAGATCATTCCATGTCTTCCCCATCATCTTCATCTCTGCTTCTATCTGTCTTCTCCAAGAATTCCTTGGTCTTCCTCTTTGTCTTTTCCCCTGGGGATTCCAAAAAAGGGCTTGTTGTGTAATACTCTCAGTTGGCTTCCGTAGTGTGTGTCCTATCCATCGCCATCGTCTTCGCTGTATCTCTTTATCCACTGGTATTTGACCGGTACATTTCCATAATTCCACGTTAGTGACTTTGTCCTGCCATTTCCATCCCTTTATTCTGCGCAAGCATCCATTAATGAAAGTCTGTACTTTCGTGATTGTCAATTTTGTCATTCTCCATGTTTCGCAGCCATATAATAGGACCGACTTAACATTTGAGTTGAAAATTTTTATTTTTGTATTTAGCCTAATTTCTTTGGATTTCCATATGTTTCCCAGTGCAATGAAAGCTCCTCTTGCTTTTGATATCCTTATTTTGGTATCATTTTCTGTTCCTCCCTCATCTATATTACGGCAACATTTAGACTAATAAATGTGACCTAACTGGTAGGACTGTCAGGACGGCAACATTTAGACTAATAAATGTGACCTAACTGGTAGGACTGTCAGGACGGCAACATTTAGACTAATAAATGTGACCTAACTGGTAGGACTGTCAGGACGGCAACATTTAGACTAATAAATGTGACCTAAATGGTAGGACTGTCAGAACGGCAACATTTAGACTAATAAATGTGACCTAACTGGTAGGACTGTCAGGACGGCAACATTTAGACTAATAAATGTGACCTAACTGGTAGGACTGTCAGGACGGCAACATTTAGACTAATAAATGTGACCTAACTGGTAGGACTGTCAGGACGGCAACATTTAGACTAATAAATGTGACCTAACTGGTAGGACTGTCAGGACGGCAACATTTAGACTAATAAATGTGACCAAACGTATGGGACTGTCAGGACGGCAACATTTAGACTAATAAATGTGGTCTGACATGTGGGACTGTCAGGGACGGCACCATTCTTAAACAAGAATATGCATTAGACGAATTATTTGGGATCCAAAAGATAAATATCGGAGTTTGACGTAAACCTGAACACAACACATCTACGTCCATTTAACGCCATTTTAAGTGAGAGCGACCAGATGAGTAGTCGATGAGAGAAATGTAGTGTTAGTGTTATTATGTTGTGTTTTTCACAAGCAAAATTAATGTAGTTGCCGTTGTTTAGTCATGTGCTATACATATATGTATCCAGTCAGGTACCACATATATCGGAACCACTGCTGATATCTATATCTACGGCGCAATGTCCACTCTTCTTCATTTAGGCATCGCATTATGTTACGGCTGTGCAGCCTTCACGTTGGTACCACTGTTTTTCCCACTACGTTTGGTCAGCGTGTACGAGTACTTCGAGATGAGATTCCATTCCAGCTTCGTACGGAAGATGGTTCTATTACTCTCAATGCTACAGATGATGTGTCAAATGGCGGTTGGTCTACTGGCTCCAGCATTAGCGCTACAGGTATTTACTTGTTGTATCCGCACTAATATCCTCGTTCACATCTTCCTTATCATCGTGTAAGCGACTTGATGTAAACACGTTTTCCTAAACATTTTGTATTATTTCCTGAAGTGTTTTTTCTTCTTTTTTTTATGGAGGGAGAAAATCCCCTAGTGATCAACATATATTGTAATATATTGTCTTAATGGAGTGATACAATTATCTTGTGATCAACATATATTGTAATATATTGTCTTAATGGAGTGATACAATTATCTTGTGATCAACATATATTGTAATATATTGTCTTAATGGAGTGATACAATTATCTTGTGATCAACATATCATCAGCAAGTACTGGGCCTGCTGGCGTAGGTGATCATGTCTCTCCACAACTTTCGATCACGACAGTTATTTATCATTTCTGTTGTTGACATTCTGCCAAGCCATTCTTTTAAGCTCTCTGGTATCTTTTATCTTTGCTTCCTCTATCTCATCACATGATATAGATCTATATATTGACCTTTCGAGCTGTTGCCGGCCCATAGAGCGTAGACCAAGATACACCTTCTCATATCTGAATTTTTGTTCTAACAGTTTTATTTTAAAGATATTTTATCAAATCTCGCCATTTGTCTCTGTTCTGTGCAAGCAGCTCTATCTCATTGAGGGAGCCGAATCCCACTGCTCTTGCCTCTCTCATCAATTTTCTTCTCAGTGTCTCCCTGGGTCTTCCTCTTTTTCTCTTACCTGTTGTTTCCCATATGAGGGCTTGCTTTGCTATTCGATTATTATCTCTTCTCATCACATGTCCAACGTATGACCATCGTCTTTTCTTTATTACTGAAGATATTAGTGGTTGATTGGCGATTTCTCTAATTTCCTCGTTTGTTTTGAATTCGTTCCACGCTATACCAAGTATTTTCCTTAGACATTTATTTTCGAATGCGTTCAACTTTGTTTCTATATCTCTTGTTGTTTTCCAGCTTTCACACGCATACGTAAGGGTTGATAGTACATTTGATTTGAATAGCCTAAGTTTTGTGTTTGTGCTGATTAGTTTTGATTTCCACAACTTTTCAAGGCTTCTGAAAGACATTGCTGCTTTAGCTATTCTGATTCTAATTTCTTTACTTGTATCCGCTTCTCGATCAGTGTGACTTCCAAGATAGATAAAGTGATCGATCTCTTTAACTGTTTTGTTTTCCATGTATGTTCTGTCATCTGTTGGAATTAAACTTTTCATGACTTTAGTCTTTTCATGATTGATCTCAAGCCAAATTTTGCTGGCTATTGCTGATAGTTCATTTGTGTTTTCCTTCATCATGATATAGATAGATCAACATATATATTAATATATTGTCTTAATGGAGTGAAACAATCACCTTGTGATCAACATATATATATATATATTAATATATTGTCTTAATATCATATTATGGACATACTTGATAAGATGTAGCATCAATACTAGTTCCCATTCGTACGGCTGCTATCGAATTGAGTGGCACTGGTCTCAACAACTTGTCATCCAGTTCATTAATTTTCAGTAAAATTTGTTCATAACGTACTGAAAACAAAATACGAAAATGGATGTTCTGTACCTAAATGAGTTATGTGTATTTTATGTCAATTATGCCGAATTCAATTATTCAGTCTCTGGGTTGGGTCCATAGACCGTATAACATTAGTTTCGATCTAAGACCTGTAGAACACAAGACTGATCTTGCAAGCCTTTGCTTACAGTGCCCTAGCATCAAACCGTTTGGACAAATGGCGCTTTCAATTGGTTCTTTGGTTCTTTGGTTATGGAAGGCCCCGGTATCACTGCAAACGAATAAAAATCCATAATTGCTCAACTGTCCGTGTCAGTGGAATCATCAGAATTACTATCTTATCTCCTAAACAAAGAAAGGCAGCTGTATTCCCCATCAAAGCAGTCTCAGCACACGCCAAAAAACATAAGGCGAAACCGTACAGAAAGTGAACAAACTGTTCCCTGTCAAACTATATCATCATTCATCGTAAACAACTGGAATATCGAAACTTGGTCAAAAACGGATGAAACACACAGCTCACGGTGTGCACATAGCGCCTAACTCAGTAGCTCCTGCAACAAGCCGGACTTGGAATATGAGGAAACTGCAACAAGGAACACTTTCATACATAGCCTTCAAAAGTACCTACCGCCTATCCGCCATATTGACCAGAAGTTCACGTCCTCTTGAAAATGATGATAAACATATTTTTAAAAATGTATAGCACTTGACTCCAAATCCGAATACACAAAACACAGTTAGTCGTCAGATAATTCCCGTAGCCCATCAAACAACAGACCGTAAGATTAGCGTATGGCCAGTCTTGGAATATACGATGAGCCATTATGATGTCGGTGCACACACACCAATGGCTGCACCCTTAGATCCCTGATTACTCTAGTGAATGCACCTTACAGCGAACAAAACACGGTGCAAATTCCCTAAAGAGATAAAACTGCGGCTGAGTTGTAACATATATATAACTTGCGTCAAGCAATTCCAACAACGTTCATGAACAGCACTCAATGTGACGTAAAGCGCAGATCAACTCTAGACGGTGGAAGGTCGCAATTACAACACTTGATATGTCAAAAAGGAATATTGACGTGCGTACTACTCTGCTTCATCGGCGCAGATGTGTTAAGTAGACCATCATTTTGACTTTAACGCAGAAAAGTGCAATGGAGAGCCGAAATTAATCAGACCCCAAATGCACTAACTGCAGCGATCGAGAGAACTTAAACAAGTTCCACCATCTTGGATACGGAAGTCTTTCCTTCAATTACTTTCTATAAACATTTGTAATTCTGTTTGAAATTATGGTCAGTTAATATATTAGTATATATATATATATATATATATATATATATATATATATATATATATATATATATATATATATATATATATTATAGTATTTCACACTAACAAATCGCTCCTTGTCTGAGTGAAATAATTTGTTTTCTTCTTGTGAACGTTTCATTATCTCAGTCGGCTGCAGCTCTGCCTCTGTGGGTATCTATTGGTGTTGTTGGATTTGTCGGAACTGTCTACACATCGATTGGGGGTATCAAGAGTGTGGTCTGGTCAGACGCATTTCAGAGTGTTATCATGCTTGGAGGTGTTCTCTTGATTATCATCAAAGGTACTTCTCACGGCGGCTGATCACTTGCATTTTAGTCACTATGCTCATTTGGACAATCTAAATAATATATAACAAGTTATTTTTTTTTTATTAGTCTATTGAGCATTGAATTTGATTAAAAGATATTATAACTTACATTTTGATACCATTTTTGTGTACTTTTTATTAAATATCTTACACTAGAATGTATCAGTTTTTTATCATACCTTATTTTGTTAAAATATCATTCCTGTTCAGATCATCATCATCATGTGCCGTACCGTTTGACGCAGGCTACAATGTCCTTCCACAACTTTCTATTAACATCACCGTATTAATTCTGTTCTTGACTGTTTTCCATGCCATAATACCAAGCTATCTAGTATCTTCTCTATTTGTCGCCCACAATCTCTCTTTTCCTATAATTTTCCAGTTGTTACCATGTAATCCAGCTTTTTTCTTCTCATATGTCGTCCTTTTTGTCTAGTCAGACGATATAATGCGGGTCATTGGGTATTTTTTGGGAGGTTTTTTTTTTTTTGTGGAACAGCTTCTCTCGTGGTTGATTCTGCAATGTTTGACAAACATATACGGCCACACAATGAAAAAATCAGGCCCTCTGTTCCACAGTGTTTCCCATTTTTTTCATGAATCTTTTCTCTTCCATGTTTTGCCATAGTACAGCCTCAAATGATGGTATGCCTTATGGGAGGTGCGATCTCTTGTCTGATGTTGTCAGTCATTATCACAGATGGAGAAGTCATTCAAAGATGATTTACAAATATCTCTATATCTGAGTTGAAGTGTGACGATTTGTATGTTTCCGTGTATTCATCATCCTCATCAAGTAACGGGCCTGCTGGCGTAGGTGATCATGCCTCTTCACAACTTTTGCTCAATTACAGTTATTTATCATTTCTATTGTTGACCTTCTGCCAAGCCATTCTCGTAAGCCGTCTGGTATTTTTTCTCTTTGCTTCCCTCTATCTCTTCGTCCCTCAATTTTTCCAGTTGTTACAATATATTCCATTATTCCGTGTATTAGCTCACCAGATAGTATTTGCTTACGAATGCGATTTTTTTTTTCATTTGCTGGAAGTGCCAAGCCACCTTAACTTTCGGCTTCTGAGCATTGCGATGATTGTTAGGGTCTAAGCACGTTGTAGGACTGTTAAGTTGGTTATTTTGTCCTGCCATTAACAGACGTAATGGTTATATCGAAGAAACAATCACCACCATCATGCAGTATAAAAATAAACGAGACAAATCTGAAACAAGTGCAACGTTTCAAATACTTGGGCACAATAATATCATCAGATGGGAGATGGACCACAGCAATAAAAAGCAGAATAGCTCAGGCCAAAATAGCATTTCAGAAAATGAAAAATATCTTATGCAACAAATCTATGTCAATAAAAATGAGAAAGAGAGCTCATCGGTGCTATATAGAACCAATTCTGACCTATGGAAGCGAATCACGGACAGTAGACAAACAAATGAAAAGACGATTAGAGGCCACAGATATGGGATTTATAAGAAGAATGTTGAAAGTTCCCTGGACAGCTAAAAAGACCAATGAGGAAATTCTCAAAGAGGCCAACACAAAAAGGGAGCTCTTAAAAAACATCAGAGAGAAGCAATCAACATTTTTCGGGCACATCATGAGAAGAGGATATTGTAATACTTGGTTACAACTGGCAAAAGAAAAGGAAAGAGAGATCGCGAGACAAAGAGAGAAAATACTGGATAGCTTCGTGGCATGGCATGGAAAACAGTCAACAACAGAACTGATACTATGCACCGAGGATAGAAGATTGTGGAGGGACATGATCGCCTACGCCAACCGGTATGGCACATGATGATGATGATTAATGATCTTCCCAAATTATATGCCTGAAAAATGTTGATTGTCTGTATGATGTCATTGGAGCTCCCTTTTATGAATATATAGATATATTACACAAGTTAATGAAACACAAGATTCACTTTTTGTTAAGTATTAGAAATCAAACTATTATTTCTTTTAAATGATCACTCTTATGAATAATTCACAAATCATCATCATCATCATTATTGATGGCCGTCACCGCATCGAAGATTGGCTACCATGGAGCGCCATCCCACACTGTCTCTTGCTTTGATGGTGCAGATTGTCATAGGCTGACTTGTCCATCTGTTGATGTTACTCGTCCATGTTAGTCTTGGTCTGCCACTGTCTCTTTTATCTTGTATTTTCTCTTCCAATATTACTTTTATTAGGCTATTGTGTCTTTTAACATGCCCCAAAAATGTATTTGTCTTGTTCCAATTGTGTTTAGTGGTTCTCTTTTCATTTGTAGTTGTTTTAAAACATCATCGTTTGTTTTCTTTTCTTTCCATCCAATTCTATATATTCTTCTATAGATCCACATTTCAAAGGCTTCAATTTTCTGTTCTATTTTCTGGTCTAAAATCCATGTTTCTGCACCATACAGGAATATTGAGAAGATGAAACATTTTGCTTTTCTTAGTTTTAGCACTGGTGCTATTTGTTTTAATGTTAGCATATATTTTATGGCTTTAAAATTACTTTTTGCCATTCCTATACTTTTGTTTATTTCAGTTATACATTTTCCATCATTGGTTATAATACGTCCCAGGTAGTTGTAGCTCTGAACTGTTTCCAGATGTATTCCTTCAAATTTGATATTTAATTGTAGGTCTCGACAATTTTCTTTGTTTATGATCATAGTTTAGTCTTTTTTATATGCATATCTAGTCTATATTTTCTGCTTGACATGTTTATTACATTAAGTAATTGTTGTAGATCTTTAGGATTTTCTACTAGTAGTGCAGTATCATCAGCATATCTTAGGTTATTGATTATCTTTCCATTAATGTTTAGGCCTGGCATCTCTGTGATGTTTTTAAAGGTTTGCTCAGTGTATAGATTGAACAAGCTTGGTGATAGGATGCATCCTTGTCTTACTCCTCTTTTTATATCAATGGGTGTAGAGTTCTGGTATTTATATTGTATTATTGCTGTTTGCTCCCAGTACAAATTACATATTAGTCGCCTGTCTGTATTAGCCAGATTTATATCTTTAAGCAGTCTGTAAGTTTATCATGGTGAATTCTATCAAATGCTTTGGTGTAGTCTATGAAGCAGGCATGTATTAGTTTGTTTACTTCTATGTACTTTTCAATCAATGTTGTCATGCTGAATATGGCTTCTTTTATACCACTGTTTTTCCTGAATCCAAATTGCTGTTCATCTAATTCAGTATTAATTTCATTCTGAATCCTTCCTCGTATAACTTTTAGTAAATTTTGGTTATTTGGTTCATTATGCTTATTGTTCTAAAATTGGTGTATTCAATTGCACAACAATAAAAATTCACAAATAATTGTTGTAAAAGTCTTTGTTAATCGTATTAGGCATTTAAAATGTATATATGTGTACTCATTATTGAAATTAAGGGAGCCACGATAGCTCAGTGGTTAGTGAACTGGACTACAAAGGACAAGAGGTAGGGTTCGATCCCAACCGACGGTTTCCAGGTTCACCCTGCCTTAAATGGGTACCGGATTTTTTTTCTGGGAAAGTGAAGCGGCATGGGCGTAATTCCGACCACATTACCCCAAAAATTATGTGCCGAGGGTCTGTAAAATGTATGGTCACTAACACCATATTCCATATACGCCACTTGGCGTGACGGGGGTACTTTACTTTTACATTTTACTTTGTTGATTTTTTTTTTTAATTAGGTTGAATGGCAGGTTCTGTGCAGATTTGTTAATAGTGCATTATAATGCATACATCAATATTTGAGTTGGAAGAACGTTGCAATTCATTTCTTCTGACTGTTCTCCTCATGATGAATTAACCAGAACTGAGCAACAGGTCAGCAACAGTAGAAACAGCAAAACAAGTAATAATAGGAAGAATGAAGAAGTGGGAAAATTACTGGGAAATTAACAAAACACGAAGTATAGTCCACAACTATATGGTCACTTCAAACTCAGATGATGCAATACACAATTTAGATAGACAAGAGCAGGTAACTAACTTCATAATGCCCACAAGGATGTCTACTCACATTCCCATTAAATGAAACAGCACGACACCACCGTGACTATTTTATGACTGTCCAGAGGACACAATTACTTATCACCTTTTTAAATGCCATTTTCTTGCTGACTTGTGGTCGAACTATTGTTCTAAGGGCACATTTTATACACAAATACTATAACTAAAACAATATTGTTATTTTGTATGGTCATTACGTCAATGGGTTGATTCTCAAATAACTGCTGGATAAGAAAGATGTCAGATGCTGTCTGTGCTAAAACAATAGTAAGCTCCTATTTGTCTGCAGGAAATGTAATATTGTTATATATCCCAATAAAAATAATTGGTAGAATCAATTACAATAGACTGTTTTTTTCCCGGCAGGTAGCTCTGTTGTTGGTGGAGGAGACTCAATCTGGACAATATCTCGAGCAGGAGGACGAGTTTCTTTCGACGAGTCCAGTCAAGATCCAAGAGTCAGAAACACATGGTTGGGAGGTGTCCTCGGAGGATGCGTATACTGGTAGCTTTTTTTTCCGGTTTCCGCAGCAAAGGCAATAGATTAAAAAAATAATAAAGTAGATGGAGCGTTAACCTCAGTGTAAAATAAAGATAAGTGGAACAATATTAAAACAGGTAAATGAATTTAAATATTTGGGAACTTTGTTAACATCAGTGTAAAATTAAAATAAGTGGAACAATATTAAAACAGGTAAATGAATTTAAATACTTGGGAACTTTGTTAACCTCAGACGGAAGATATGCATAAGAGGTGAGATGCAGAATGGCTCAGGCAAAGGCAGCTTTCCAAAAAATGAGGAAGATACTACGCAATTCATTTTTGACAATAGAAACTAGAAAAAGAGTTCTTAAATGTTATGTAGAGCCAGTCTTAACATGTGGATGTGAATCATGGACAATAAGACAACAGACAAGAAAATCACTGTAGTCTATAGAAATGTGGTTTTACAGAAGAATGTTGAGAATACCATGGACAGCTAAGAAGAGTAATGAAACCGTTCTAAAAGAGGCCAAAGCAAGAAGATAGCTAATTTCCAATATTAGGAAGAAACAATCATCATTTTTTTGTCCATGTTTTTGGGTCATGTAATGAGAAGACAACAACTGAAGTATATTGTAACAACTTGGACAATTGATGATCGAACAGACATTCTGATCGGTAATTGTAATCATTCTTTTCAATTATCGTAATTTTCTCTGGCTTCCTTTAATAGCACTTCCTTCAATGCAATAATATTTCTTTGTTGTTTGATTCACACATTATAATCATTATGATTAACTCCCACCTCATTATTATCTAGCTCGGTGGTTAGTGAACTGGACTACAAAGGACAAGAGGTCGGGTTTGATCCTGACAAACGGCTTCCGGGTACACCGACCCTTAAATGGGTACCAGAATTTTTCTGGAAAAGTAAAGCCTCATGGGCGTAATACCGACCACATTACCCAAAAATCATGTGCCGAAGGTTTGTAAAAATTAGGATCACTAACACTATATTCCCTATAAGCCTCTTGACGTGATGGGGCTCTTTACTTACTTACCTTTTTTTTTTCATTTTAATGAACTATAACACGACACTACTGTTCTATTTCAATTCTTTTCTCAGGACGGGAATGATATGCAACCAGTCTTCCCTACAGCGCATAGCTGCAATGAAGTCAATCAAAGACGCTAGGAATGCCTTCCTGATATCTGCTGTAATGCATGCTGCCCAGACATGTCTTCTGTCGACGCTGGGGTGGCTCATCTATTCTTACTTTACCAACATTCGCTGTGATCCCATTCAGGTTTGCTGAAATATTTGTTCAAAGACAATGTTTGTCTAATTCTTGACAATGCTACTACATCTTTTGTATTTCAGAAAAAGAAATAATGTATGTAATTAAACATCAGAACAATAAGTGAGACAATCAGTGAGGTAATCATTAAGACAATCAGTGAGACGATCACTAGGGCAATCAGTGAGACAATCAATGAGACAATCAGTGAGACAATTATAAGACAATCAACGAGACGATCACTAAGGCAATCAGCGAGACGATCACTAAGGCAATCAGAGAAGACAATCATTAAGACACTCATTTAGACAATCAGTGAGACGATCACTAAGCAAATCATTAAGACAATCATTAAAACAATCAATGAGACAATCAGTGAGACAATCATTAAGACAATTAGTGAGGCGATAACTAAGGCATTCAGTATGACAATCATTAATCTATTCAGTGAGACAATCATTAAGCCATGCAATGAGATAATGAGTGAGACAATCAGTGTTTCAGCGCTAGCAGTACAAATCTATGTATCACATTAAAACTACCAGATCTTCAGCTTTAACGGAGTTGTGGACTTTCTAGTGAATGCATTCTTTGGCGTCATCAATCTATTAGCAGGAAGGTGTCTGGGTGATAATTCTGTAATGGTAAACATATTGTTTAAATGCGATCCTTTTAGTAATAACCACATGTACTATGACCGTTTTGCTGGTTTGCACCTAAATTCTAATTGTTTTGTTGATTTGCATCTGTTTTTTTTTCTTGTTTGAAAATATATTTTGCGCGTGAAATGTCAGACCAAGCTGTACATACTCTCGCAGCTCTGCTTAAAAGAATGTTAATTTTCTATTTCAATTTTAAAAGATCGTGTCAGACCTTGATACTGCATGTCGTTATATATGTGACCAACATGTATTTCCTGTCAGGAAACAAACTTCAATTTCCTGACCAACACTGGAGAACTAATTTAATTTTCTATGGTTCTATGATGTCTAAAGGCTGCATTTTTGAGCAGACTAACTCGTGTTTCTTTCTCAAGTGTCGATTATCCGATTCGTGAACTTAAACGTAGAATTTTGATGAAACTAGGGAGCCACGATAGCTCAGTGGTTAGTGAACTGGACTACAATGGACAAGAGGTAGGGTTCGATCCCAACCGACGGTTTCCGGGTTCACCCAGCCTTAAATGGGTACCGGAATTTTCTGGGAAAGTAAAAAGCGGCACGGGCGTAATATAGACCACATTACCCCAAGAATCATGCGCTGAAGGTCTGTAAAATGTATGGTAACTAACACCATATTCCCAATACGCCACTTAGCGTGGTGGCTGCTTTTTTACTAAGATGCAGCTGACAGATCTGTAAATGATTGAGTCTAAACCTGAGATGACACTTTCAATTCTAAAGGATTGCATTAATTGTTGCATTGTTTCATATGCTTGCGATGCATTAGACGTCCAATAGTAGATTGGAAGTTTGAAAAGTGTTTTTTGTAGTGAGATAAGATCCGATGTCTAGCCCTGTCAGGGTAGTGAGATCCGATGACTAGCCCTCTCTGGGTAGTGACATCTGATGTCTAGCCTTCTCTGGGTAGTAGATCCGATGTCTAACCCTGTCAGGGTAGTGAGATCCGATGTCTAGCCCTCTCTGGGTAGTGACATCTGATGTCTAGCCCTCTCTGGGTAGTGAGATCCGATGTCTAGCCCTCTCTGAGTAGTGAGATCCGATATCTAGCCATCTCGGAAAATGGTAATCAACAGCAGGTCCCGTGAACAGTCACGCAAATTAAAATCGTCTTGAAAGTTGAAAAAGTATACCACAAATGGCTGTTGCCGGGACAAAAATGCTAAACAAAAAAATACCCATTGCCAAAATCGAATGTGTGTAACCTGAATTAGCACATGTCGCAGGTCTGCCCTAAACTAGCGACACAACGCCCATTTACGGGGTGAAAGTTGAAAAAAAAAAGATTTTGATAGACACATATTTATATAGAGCTCTGCAAAAGGAGACAATCTGATCATCAGAAATTAAAATTTATCGAGAAAGTGTTTGGTTCATTTAACTCCTGAACATGTCTTCTTCTTATTCTTATTCTTTCCTTCCTCATCTGCCTTTCAGCGTCGAGGGGAGATATAATTTGCGGTCTTTTGCTCTTCTGTTCGCCTCTGCTGCTGTTATGTTTCCTAGTGCTTCTAATATTCCATTGACCCATCTTTTTCGTGGTCGATCTTTGGGTCTGGTGTTCACTCAACGTTTGTTGAAGGCTCGTTGTGTTGTGTTTTGTTCTTGAAGACCTATGCTCAACAATGAGTTCAGTTGAAGAAGAAGAATGAACGATCAATGGGTTGAAAGCATCGGAAAGAGGAAAAGAGATGGAAATATAAAAGAAACCAGGCTATCAACATTAATTAATTGTTCTTGTCTGTTGTTAAAATCAGCTCACAAGAATCTACTATTATAGTCACATCCACCACCGTAAAGAGAAAAACAAATAAATTGTAAATCTAACTGAACTGCTTCCAAACACCAACAGGCTGGCTATATCTCTAACGGAAATCAGATATCGGTTTATTTTGTGGTGCACGCCCTGACTGACTTGCCAGGTATCGGAGGTTTATTTATGGCTTCAGTTTTTAGTAGCACTCTGAGCACAGTCTCAACTGGTAAGTATTCGTCGCTGTTAAAGTAATACGGAATGAATACCCCGATGTTGTCTCATTTAAAATGTTAATGAATATGTCAAAATAGTTAGGACATAGGTTGTTTGAGTACATACCTTTTTTTCTAACGTATGTTTCTAAAAATAGATCAGTTTGGAACTTGAGTACATTCTTTATTGTACGTTCTATATGTTAAAATTGTATTGAGTTACATTGGGTACAATACGGTGAGGCGTATCATAAGCAATGATTAAACACATTTATTTAAATTTAAACTTTGGGGCTTTGGCTATTCTAGATGTATGATGTCATCAGCCGTGGACAAGAAGGTCCGGATTCAAAGATCACCATAGGCAGTCATGATTTCTCAACATTAGTCAGTTGTTTATGATGGGGAAGACATAGACTAATCTTAAAGGAATGACAATAAACAGAAAGGCTTGGAAAGTGTTTGTTGAAGACCTATGCTCAACAATTAGTTCAAATGAAGAAGAAGAAGAGGAATATGATGACAAAGTAGAAGAATCCGCTGTTTCTTTCCGAGGCTATGTGTTACCCCCGAATTCTTTAGTAGAGAGATCCGATGTCTAGCCCACTGGGATAACTGCAATAAACATGGGGTAATGTGTGAAAGATCATTAGATAAAACCAACCATATTGTGGATCCTAGGCAAAGTTACAGAGTTCGTGCACGTGGTTCTCCTAGGATTTTCTCGAGGTTTCGAGGGTGACATAGAAACATCCTCTGGATTCGACCGATGTGTAATGATGATGGTCCTAACAGCAACAACAACACCATTATTTAAAACCTTTACTTTCAGGCTTCTATAATACCAATCTTGAAAAAAAAACACATGATTTTTATTAAGAAAATTAATGAAGATATACATCCGTTAGACGACTTCTTCTTACTTCAATACTGAGAAATAACTTACAGAAACTAGAATGTCAAACACTGGCCACAGCATGATATCGAATATATAGGGACTCTAAATGACGTGCTAATAATTGTAGGACGGCATAAATCACAACTACTTTTAACAGGACAGCAAAACTTCATAAATTTATACGAATGCTGAGAAGTTATAAACAAGGAAAATAGTTCTTAAATGTTATGTAGAGCCAATCTTAACATATGGATATGAATCATGGACAATAGGACAAGTCAATCACTGGAGTCTGTAGAAATTTAGCTTTACTGAAGAATTTTGAGAATACCATGAACAGCTAAGCAGAGTAATGAAAATGTTCTGAAAAAAGACAAAGCAAAAAGAGAGCTAATTTCCAATATTAGGAAGAAACAATCATCATTTTTGGGCCATGTAATGAGAAGGTAAAAGTTGGAATATATTCTGATACCTGGGAAAATTGAAGGACAAAGAGATAGAGGGAAGCAAAAAGAAAATATACCAGACAGCTTAAGAGAATGGCTTGGCAGAAGGTCAACAACAGAAATGATAAATAACTGTCGAGACCGAAAGTTGTGGAGAGACATGATCACCTACTCCAGCATGCCCGGTACTTAATGATGATGATGATGATGATGATGATGATGATGAGAAGGTATGCACGAAGATCCACTTGGGTCGCTTACGTTCCCATCAATTAGAAAATTGATATTTTATTGAATACAATATCTGACACAACACTAATATCATATTTTCTTGATTAATTATTTCTTGCATTAGTAATATCTAGCAGAGTAATGATTGTGATAGGCAAACTGTGTGCACGTGTAAAAGATCTTTTTCTCTGCTAAATATTAAATTATTGAAATCAACTCACTGGCCGTGTGGTATTATAAATACATCATTGGCCACCGAAGAGAAAGAAAAAACTATATATTTTAAAACTTAATTAATATTAATTTTTAGTCACGAAAGTTTGTTTTGTTTGTACATATGCTATTAACATAACAATAATAACATCTTCTATTCATCTTGAATTTACCACATAATAATTACATTAACCGTATCTTTACGAATTGAAATACGGAAATCAACTAAATTAATTGTTACAAACAGATATCAAAGACGAATAATACCAACGTTCTGTTCTGGTCATGGAATTAGTATCACAGCAGACGAGAAAAACTCTCATATTGTCCCCGCCAAGGTGGGTTGGCAGTTGACATGGTCGACAAGAGTGAAGCCCTAATCTCGGCGCACAGGCGACGATTAAAAAAAACGACTTCCGTTCAATAAAAGTAAAAAGTAAAGTACCCCCGTCACGCCGAGTGGCGTATAGGGAAATATGGTGTTAGTGACCCTATATTTTACAGACCTTCAGCACATGATTTTTGGGGTAATGTGGTCGGTATTACGCCCGTGCTGCTTTTACTTTCCCAGAAAAAATCCGGTACCCATTTAAGGCTGGGTGAACCCGGAGCCGTCGGTTGGGATCGAACCCTACCCCTTGTCCGTAGTAGTCCAGTTCACTAACCACTGAGCTATCGCGGCTCCTACTAATTTTTAGGGAATTAGTAAAACCCAGGTGTCCTCGCCAGGGTACGAACCCCGGCTGTTGCCGTGGTAAGCCAACCGACTTCCGTTCAATAGAGACAACAAAACTGCAAATATTTATACGAATGCTGAGAAGTTATAAACAAGAAAAAGAGTTATAAATGTTATGTAGAGTCAATCTTAACATATGGATGTGAATCAAGAACAATAGGACAAGACACAGTCACTTCCTTAATGTAGTTTTCTCTAAAACACACATTTAGAACAAAGTAACCGAAACGGTTTAAGCGACTGCTTAAGACTTATCTCTGTAAAAACTTTGCGACGCGGGACCATTTTGATTTTGCATTGACAGTTGGCAACCGTTAGTATGGTCGATCGCCATTGCGAGCCACGTCGTCTGCGTTGAGTGACAGTTTCAAAAAACATTATCTAAAAGAAAGTGCACACCGTCGCTTTCAACTCCAATTCACTCGAATATCTCGAAAAAAAAACGGAAGCCAGTCAAAACACACGGAAGCCAGTCAAAACACCATAATAACAGTTTCAGTGTTGGCACTTTCCAACGGGACCTGAAGCAATTTGCGCCAATTTTCCCTCCAAATCCTCGAATAGCGATGTATTATTTGTGCATGGAATACTCATACCGTTATGGATCGCTCGGAGCCTGAGAGCAAGGTCCACGACATAAAACCTCTACAAATATATTTATGTATAAAATGTCTACTGTAAAAGCAGTGCTAGCTTTTATTATCATTTTCGTAATTGTTGTAAACTGTTTCTCTTTTTTTAAAATTTGAAACTATTTTTTTTTCCAATCCTACGAATCTTATCTCTAGGAATAAACGCGCTAGCAGCCTGTACCACCGAGGATTTCCTCAAGTCGCGACTACAGAAGGTCACTGAGAGCACCGCCACTTTAGTTACAAAAGTTCTGGTATTTCTCTACGGCATCCTCATAATTGGACTCACTTTCGGGGCTTCCACGTTCAAAGGCTCAATTCTACAAATAGCAGTTGCCAGCACTGCAGCTTGTTGCGGAACGGTTCTTGGGGTATTCCTGCTTGGTGCTCTGATTCCCTGGGCTAATAAATATGGAGCGATCTGTGGAGGTCTTGTCGCCGTTGTATTCAACATGTGGATGGCTTTAGGGCACCAACTTTACGGAAGGAAGTGGAAGACTTTACCGCCTCCACCCTCAGATATGTGCTATTTGAACAGGTCTGTCTCTGAATTCATCAACGTCAGCTCAGTACAGACATATGTTCATAATGAAACTCTTATTAGTTCAACAGTTAACAAGTCACAGATTCTGAACACCAACGCAGATCACGATGACCTACACAGTTATGGTTTCTTCCTCTACGACATCTCATACGAGTGGTACGGCTTTATTGGTACTCTTATCACCCTCGTCCTGGGTATAATCATCAGCTACTTCTCTCGTAGATATTCTGATCCGGTTACAGATACAAAGCTGTTGTTTCCTTTTATCCGGCGGTTGTGCCTAGGGAAGTCGCTTAACACGAGCAGTAAAATTAATAGAGATAATGATGATGATGGTAGGCAACTGATGTTGAAGGGTTGTGAAATGAGTGGAGACATTCTCTCTGAATGTGTAGATACAAGAATATAAAAGATAGCGTATACGTGTAGTTAAGAAACAATCTAACAACCTAAATAACGTTGAATGTTGCTACATACTAATTGGCTAGATTGTGTTCTGTTGCAAATTCCCAAGACTAATTTTAATTGCAATCTTTTCAGTAACCTTCCACACGAAAGTAAAAAAAAAAATATTAAAAAAAATAAAGTGAGTATAATTAATTATAATTATAATTTCCTCTCCACCATAACGTTTGTTATCATCTGTACTTGAATAAATTATTGTCTTCTTATTGATGGATTTGTTCCCTATTTTTGGCCACCTAGTTAATGCAGATTCTAATATAGTAGGGTGATTTTTCTATATGTAATTGACAGTTGCGCCCCGCGCTACTTCGGTCGGATAAGCCATTGTTTGAAGCCTACACGAGCTTGTTTCTTATTAACAAAATATAACCTGCATTTAATTAGTTCATTGTGCGTGAAGTAGATTACACAAATGACACGAGTTAGGATAATCTTTAATCAGATCCGTAATGCAATAATGATGATTTTACACAAGAGAAAAATCAGGTTTGTCAGACTTGAAATGATTATTGTCATGAACATGTATAAGTCAAAGATGTCATTTACACAAACTTGGAGAATATTTGGAGAGCCAAAAATTGATGCACAGTTTCAAGGATTTCACAGAATATTGGAAATAAAAACAGAGAGCTGTGCTCTCATTACCACAATGATACTATAATACTTAGAATCTATGCTAATATAGAATTAAAATGTTCAGCACGATTTCATTGCTCTTCAGATAATGTTATACATTCGCTTTAAATGCCCAGTATAATTTAATTATATGAACTTACGATGGTCAAACATTTATACATACTAACAGAACATGAAGAAGAAAGAAAACACATGCACATACAAACATAAACTTACATAATAAGAAACATTGAAAAAAAAACTGTCAGTGAGGCTATTTCATTTTAAAATTGCTCGAAAAATAGAGCATCACTGTGAACAATATAGCAAACTACTACAAAAGGTCAATTTGATGATACATTTTCTTTTTTAAGAAGACCGGGTGCGCGAAACGATAATTTATTGGACTCCAGATCAGAACAACCTGTGATCGAACCTCGGAACGCTCAACAGTTTTTTTTTTTTTCTCTCGCTTGTGGAACAAAAATTAAGAATCCAGCACCTCGCAGAGACTGCAGTGGACAATCGGCCCTTATACCTCATCCAATTAGAAATAGGGTAATGCCGACAAGAAAAACTCTTTTATGTTGAGTTCAATAATTCAGTTTACTACTAATTGTAATGGTTTTCTGTGTTTTCATTAACCTCATCAATACGTTAATTCATACTTTAACGTACTAATACTTCAGTGGACAGGATTAACATTAGTAATCCTTAACCATTTTCATTTTCGTATGCTACGAAACTAAATTTAATAAATTACACAATTGATATTAACAAATGATCAAAAAGTGTCCTCACGGTTGTCTTCTAAGACCTTTGACGCATCTTAAAATATTCTTTGTGATTGATCACATATCGGCATGATGTTTGTTGCTTGTTAAACATGTCCGTTTGCAATCATTCAATTATAGTAGTAGGAAACTCTTTGTACAGAGCTTCGCAGCAGGAGGCAATCTGATCATCAGAAGTAGAACTCCCGTCGAGCGAGTGTTTCGGCCCTTTAGCTTCTTGACACTCTAGGGGAGGTGGGCCCGCCTGGGTCATGACTTCCAGGCGTCGACCTCCTGCTGCATTGCCTCTAAGGCTTACACCGATGTTCGGCACAAACTAACTAAACGTAATACACAAAACTTTCTAAAATAGCTTACCTAAACTAAGCTTGGCACAAAATAACTACCACTTAATACATAAAACACTCGAAAATAGATTACCTAACTTAAGGTTACATTTCATGTTCGGAACAAAATAGTTACATTTAATAGGCTACGCACTCGAGAATAGATACCTTACCTGACTTGGTTTAACCTAGCGCGTTACTGTGCTTTCCAGTTGAAATAACTTGGCTGCTACTGCAATGATATTTCCTAGACCCGTCAGTGTCTGACTTCCGTGGGAAATCGGCATCCGCTGGTTAAGATTGACGCCTAGTTGTCTGGTCTTCTTGTTGTTTAGGCCTGTTGTTTGTATGGTAGTTGCCCCAAGCATCTGGTCTGATGCTCACCTCCGGTCGATTATGCAACTTCTTATCTCTTCGTCTCGGGCCCTACTTCAATTCTCCCTACTCTGTTGACTTACGTGGGAGCAATAAGTGGTCAAGGTGTAAAATAGTCGCCCGATCGTCTGGTGTGGACATAATATTATTTGGCTGTTGGTCTGTCTCGACTCTGCCACAGCTAGCACGACGCTCTTTCTGCTGACTCAGCAATAGTCTTCATTGTTCTTGACCGCATCCCTCCCTTAATTCCTAGCATTTTTAAGAGATCGTAGAGGGATGGGGTTGTGAGTCCTCTGGCACTAACCACCACCGAAAACACTCTACTCTGTACTCCCTGCTTTCTCAGCTCGGTGGCAAGATCCTTGTATTTAGATAGTTTGAATATATGTTGTTCCTCTATCCTGGATTCAAATGGCACTGTGAGCTCTATTAAAATGACATGGGTCATATTTGACGTGTAGAGTGCAATGTCTGGACGCATTTTAGATCTCGTAATGCACTCTGGGTACTTCCCTCGCCCTGGGAGGTCAACCGCCATCTCCCAATCGTTTGCTATGTCCAGGATAGTGAAGTCACCCCAGTGGTTCTGCTTGGGCCGTGCAGCCTGTCCCGCTCTCAAAAAGTAGGTGTTAGTCGTAGCTGGTCGAACTTTATTGTTGGCCTTCATCCGCGCCCCATCCACGGTGGCAGCCAGTTCATGCAGCACTCTGTTGTGTCGCCATGTGTACCGCCCTTGGCCTAGTGCTGTCTTGCATGAGGAAAGAACATGCTCCATCGTCTGTCTTCCTCGGCAAAGAGGACATCAATTGTCATCTGTCTTCCCCCACTTCACTATTCACTAGCGGTACAAAAATCCTGCTCGCAAAACAGTCAACAGTCACATTGTGTCAACAATAAAGATGCACATTTTCCTATTTTCAACCACCTGTTAACATTTAGAGGCTGTATATGCCCAAATTATGATAAAACCTATGACGATGACAAATATATGGGTGAGAACAAATCTTAAAGAACCATGTCATTTAACAATGTTATGTCATTAAACAATTATGACTGCTTGAAGAGTCAGCTCTCCTATGTACCACTACCGATTCGACAGCAATCGAACGTTAAAAAATATGAGGATACTGAAGCCTCAACCTGTAAATCTGTGTGCATACGCTTTGAGACGATATTAATGCATCACAATATATTCAGATGGAGTCTTTACTATTTTCCAACTATACAAAATAGACTGAACGAATATATTTTAGATAGTGTATTGGAGAAAATGCAGATTTATGTCCGGTTCAAACACTTCTGTTTTATGAACTTGTTGCTGCCAATCTTCATGTTTATTATCATACCTCTGAATGCAATATGAAGAAACAATGTTTTGTTACTAAAACAATAGTTATTAAAACATATATGGCTTTTAAAAGAAAATAATAAGCACCTACTGTGTTCTGGGAGTGAAACATGTTGTATCGGTAGCAAAAATAACAAGCGAAAACTATCGTATCGCACTTTTACCTCTGATATAACTGTTATCGGTAAAGGATACCGTCTTGGAGAGTCTCTAGAGAAGGAAAACATGTTTATTTAGACGAGTTTCGCCTGGATTGAAGGGACATAACCAGTTGGCCGGGAGGTATCTTTGAAGGAAGGATATACTGGTACTTTTTAAAAATTTGAATCTTCATTATTATAATTTGTACAGTAATTGAGCAATACACTCGACGATAATTATTAAAATAATTGATATGTTAAATGCAGAAGGTATTGTAACATTTACAGATCGTTAGTAAAACAAAAAGGTGCCCCGGTGCCTGAGGAGATAGTGCTCCTGCTTCTAGATCACACGGATTTCGGTTCACTTCCAAGAAGTGATGGATTTCTTTTTCAGACCGACACGATTCCAGAGCTCACCGAGCCACTGAAATCAGGCACCAAATTTTTTTTTAAAGTAAAGGCGGCCTGGCATGATACCGACCACATCAACAAACAATGTGTCGTGGTAACAGAAAAAAAAATTATTTTCACTAGCACTATATTCCCCAAACTTGAGTAACGTGTAAAGAGAACCATTTCATTTACTTATTAAATGAACCGTCAACAAATAAGGAATGAAGTTATGATTTAACTTATATTCTTGATACACATCCTTTAACAATTTACTGGCACTACCGCGCCCATGCGTTCTATTCCCATTCCCTTCTCATCATCGACGTAATGAAGTCTATTAAAGAGGCTAAGAATGCCTACCTGATGTCTGATGTCATGGACGCTGTTCAGACATGTCTTCTAAAGAAAGTGGGGTGGCTCATCTAGTCCTACATTACCAGCATTCGCTGTGATCCCATTTAGGTTTGCTAAAACCTATGTATAAAGACAACTATTTTAATGTATCTTAACAGTAAAAACAAGTAGAGCTCCATCACGCCAAGTGGCATATAGGGAATATGATGTTAGTTACCATAATTTTTACAGAGCTTCGGCACAGAATTTTTTGGGTAATGTAGTCGGTATTACGTCCGTGCCGCTTTACTTTCCCAGATAAAATATGTTACCCATTTAAGCCTGGGTAAACCTGGAAGCTGTCGATCAGTATCGAGTCCGACCTCTTGTCCTTTATAGTTCAGCTCACTAACCATTGAGATATCGCGGCTCCCTATCTCAACAATGCGCGCGTACAATTGTTGTTGTAGAAAAGGAATAATTTTATATAAATAAATTTCAGGTCTATACGGGAATCAATAAATGAGGCAATCTGTAAAATAATCAGTAAGACAATTGATATGACAATCACTGAGACAATCTGTAAGACAATCAGTAGGACATTTAGTGACACAATAAGTGAGAAAATCAATAAGCCAATCAGTAAGAATGAAAGTAACACAATCAGAGAGACAATCAGAAAGGCAATCAGTAAGACCACAGTAACGCAATCTCTGAGATAATCAGAAAGACCAGCAGTGAAACAAACAGTGAGTTTAGCGTACTCATGCTAGTAGTACAGATTTGAATTATCATCACCATCATCAAGTACCGTACCTACTGACATAGGTGATCATGTCTCTCCGCAACTTCCGATTTCGACAGTTATTTATCATTTCTGTTGTTGACCTTCTGCCAAGCCATTCTCTTAAGCTGTCTGGTATCTTTTCTCTTTGCTCCCCTTAATCTCTTCGTCTCACAATTTTTCCAGGTGTCAGAATATATTCCAGTTTTACCTTCTCATTACATGACCCAAAAATAATGATTGTTTCTTCCTAATTTTGGAAATTATCTCTCTTTATGCTTTGGCCTTTTTTAGGGCGTTTTCAATATTCTTCTTAGCTGTCGATGGTATTCTCTACGTGCATCTGTAAAACCACATTTCTACAGACGCCAGTGATATTCTTGATGTGTATACATAACATTAAACCGACTATATTTTTAACGTTTACGGAGTTGTGAACTTCATTATGAATTCTTTCTGTGATGCCATTTATGTAATGGAGTGTATTTGTAAGTGTTAGAATTATGTAATGTTGAACATACTGTTTGATTGTAATCTTTTCGCTAATAAACATCTGGACGATGGAAAATTGTGTTGATTCGTATCTTATGTCTGATCGTTTAGCTGATTCGCACCATGCACAACCAATACATTTATCTCTTGGTTTTTCCCATGTAAGTTTTAAATTTCAATTTTATAATAGAAATAAATTCTTCATTATTATCAAGGCAACCTGGAGTAATGCATTGCTGCACTAACAATGACGGTTAATAGCTTTGAATTATGCAAAAAATATAATTTGACGCACAAACCGAGATAATTGTCTCAACCTGTCGCTTGCTTAACGTTTTGTGTATTCTCCCTTCTCTCTCCTTTTCTCGCCGGCCCAACAATCCACTCACTATCCTATCTTATTTTTATCTCCCTTGCAGCACGAACCGCACATCGTTACCTACTAAACCACCATCTTTTTCTTTCTTTCCTGTCTTTCATGTCATTCGAGATTGATTGAATCCTAGTCTATGTTTTCAGACATTATTGTCTTTATTGACTTTTGGTGATTTTACACCGTTTAGACATTTCTTCATATTTTCAAATTTTTCTTATATTAACTCTTTCCATACGTTTGGATGCACCATGAGCCATGCCGATTTCGGTCATGTGTAACAGCGTGGAGAGAGTTAACTTGTTTATGTCACAACGTAGTCAACACAACCAACACTGAGTCTGTTAATTATTCATATTTAATAATCATTAATTTGCACATGACGTATTGTGGTGTACGTAATTTGTAATTACCGTTCTTCATTGAGATTCTCTCTAGGCAACCGCCGATCTTGATGTAGACATCTCTAGTACTTATTGTTGGTGACAATCTATATTCTACCTCTCTCACAACTGTATTACATTACACTTCTATGCATCTCCTTACTATTAGTTTTTTTCGGCGCACAACTTTGGAATACTTTTGGAAACACCGCATAACTGAATTATATTACTGTACTTAGATGATCTAATCTGGACTGTTCTTGGAGTTAATAATTAACTCTTCCCTTTCTGCTTTCTTCAAGGGCTAACTGTGTTTTACTCTAGACTAACTAGCTCGGGGTTTCCTATCTCTGTCTATATATCTCTGTCTATATATCTCTGTCTGTCCTACGTGGCTATTTATCTGGCTATCTTTCTGCCTAACTGGGTGCCTATCTGTCCCTAGTACGTTGCTATCTATCTGGCTCTAATCTGGTCTAATCTAGTTCTGGCCTAGTCTGGTCTAGTTCTCCTCTCTCATTCTGGTCTAGTCTTCAAGTTCTCGTCTAATCCCCGTCTGCCTCCAAAGACTCTCGTTATATCCATCTCTTTTGAACGAAAATTAACCTGACTTCGTCTTCTGTTTGTCCACTTATTGTGACAGATTTTAGAATCCAGACATGGGCTTTCCCAGAGTTCGGTCGGTCAGGTTCACATCTGTTACTTTCTGAGCTGGACACAACTTCCTAAGCAAGGACTTTGTCCGTTTTTTTTTTTTATTAGGTAACTCGATATCCGTATCTTCCTCTCCTGTTTCCTATTTCTTGTTAAACTTCTACCTCCCCGTTAACTATTCTTTCTCCAGATAAATTACATCTAATACTACCCTACTCTTCTCTGAAATCGAAGGTGACTATTTTCGGACTACCTGCTACCGCGTGACTCGCCTTTAGTTTGTGAGTTCAACATTCCTTACAGACAGATAAGGTCATTCTCATTTTACGACCTTTTGGTCAGTCACAGCGGTTTTATTCCTTAACATGGTCTTTTAGTTGTCCCTATATTAAATTTGTCTGGTCGTTACTTTGTCCTATGTCCTCGCTTAATTATGATTTAAAAATGTATGTGTCATCATTCACGGTTATATATGCACGTTCAGTGTTACGGACAGTGTGTCACTCTTAATTTGATTAATATAAAGTGTCATCAAGCAAAATTCTTTTTACAGATCTTGGTCTTCGTGAAGTCTAATTCTTTGTTTAATTATTTAAAGATTATATTATAATATAATAAGTGTTAGATAAATATAAACATGAAGATTGATATTTAAAACAGATGAAAAATTTCGTCTCTGAAGTCTCTACCGCTTAATTTATAAAAACCGTCCGTACTGATGGACTTAAGTTTGTGTTTAGTTGCAAGTATGATTACAAACCATAATCAGTCTGAGACAAATTATCTTGCTATAAGAATGGCGAAGAAAAAAGAGTCTACTAAATGCATTTATTTTCACATATTTTTACAATATTTCTTCAGTCAGAAAATGAAAACTCCGATAAATGTTTGCATATATCAACACAAATCTACGTCAATGATATTTTTAATCAAAATGAACTCATAAAAAACTGGAGCTGCATATAAATTATTTGTATTTTAAGAAGGTTCACAGAAAAGTTAACTACAGCAAGAACTGTGTTTAGTATCTGTCGACCAGGAAAGGACATTTGATAAATTAAACGGACGACAAGGACATATTGTTAATGTTATTGAGGAAATATCAACCTTATTCGCATGTACAAAAGCCCTTGGCAGAATTGTTAAAGTAAAGTAAAAAGCCAATCTGGATACTCCGATAATCGTACTTGAGAAGAGCAATGTTGTCCACACCCACTTCCCTGGAAAATAAATTATTTGGGGCAATCGATACACTTAAACAGACAGCTGACTTCATGAGAGAGTCTGGAATCCTACTCTGATTGAGTCTTGATCGCAGAGAGAGAGAGAGAGAGAGAGAGAGAGGGAGAGAGAGAGATAATCGTACAATCAGCCCAAGAGTACAACAATGTGTGCACATAAACCACGTATATACATCATGTGACACACATGAATTCTCGTCATAATACTCATCTTTGTGGATGACCCAAAATCAACACCAGAAAGCCGTGCTGAAGTCGGATGTGTTGGGCCGAAAGGCGCAAATATAACAGTTATACTGCAAACCACAACACAACGCAGACACGCCACTTAACGTCCTTTTAAGAATGGATGACGAGAGGAATTCTACAGTCTTCGAATACTCTAGAATACTTTGGTCATCGGGCGAACGCAAGCAAGCAGCAATACCACAAAGCGAAATATAACAAGTCATCGTTAAAACAAAAGAAGAAAAGGAAGCAGCGCAAAGTTAAATAACACTTCTTTGAAAGCAACAAATTAGGGTGAAGGACATGCATCAAACGCTAATGGAGTGCCATATCAAACAATAGTAAAATACAAGCAGAAAATTATCACAGAGGCCGTGAAAACAAAAACCAGGTGCTGGACATATGTCTCTAATGTAACAGAAGAAACATTTCACATCTAATAAAGAGAGAGCACTAGATGACACAATACTCCTCCCAATATTCTGCTGTTGATGCAAGATCGGGACGTCAAAGGAAAAGAGAAACGATACCAATATAAAAAGAAAAAAATGCTCAACGTGACAAAAAAAGTAGTGGGGAAATCGGAGAAAGAGATAGAGAGTAACACTTGTGCTGGATCATAATACGAAACAGCACATTAAATGGCTTAAACACATAACACGATCTCAGTTAGATAGACTTCGTTCAGAAAAACAAAATATGATGAAGCGAAATCCATCCTCAAGGGTCAGTTCCGTGAAAAATGGAAACGAGAACACCCAAAGCATATAGAGAGTGACGGATACCACCAACTATCAAGGAGGGATCAAGTCATCATACTTCGCCTACGCACTGGCCACAATAGAATGAGAAATCACTTGTTCACCAAATTCAAAATAGGTACAACCAGCCTATGCCACAGTACACTGGACAATATGCCTACAAAACATGTTCTACAGGATTGCCCCAGTACACAGACCTGAGAAGAGAAATGTGGTCCACATCCACCTCCCTGGAAGAGAAACTATATGGGGCAATCGATTCGCTTAAACTGACAGCTGATTTCATGAGAGAGTCTGGAATCCTCCTCTGATTGAGTCTTGATCGCAGAGAGAGAGAGAGAGAACAACAAAAAAAGGTAGAGGTGGGTGGGAGAGGAATAAAAGTCGATGGGGAATAAAAGCAGACATCGTGATGGACACCATGCAGAAGCTATCACAGATCATTTACTTGACTTTTCCTTTTCTCCTCGACGCTATATGGTAACAAAGCCAGGAAAGATAAAGTAGAGACAGTATTTAAATTGAAAGCAATGTTTAAAATCTATCTATATGGATAAAAAACGTGCATTAATAGATCACTGATTGACCTAAATCGTAGGTTAACAAATTATCAGACTCAGTGGATCTGTCAGATATCGTTAATAATTGATACAACTCATCATTTTTAATTATTTAAATCTCAAGGTAGATCAACAACTGATACTTGAATTGAGTTATTGTGTTATTTGCTGGTCATCATCATTGCACTCCGAACATGTCCATATGTGCTCAGATCCCCTCCTCAGCAATTCCTTCAGTGTCCAGCGCCTGACGACTCCAGTTCTATGTTGGTTGATAAGTCTTCTTACACGGCCACTAAGTATCTCATTTCTGGCTGTGCCCATCTTAACTCCTATTTCCATCATCCGAAGAAGTGACGTGGATCTGTGTTTGTCGAAGTCCTATGCTCTTTACGTTGATACTTGAATTTCACGAGCAAGTTGAATGTTTCCGGATTAAAAAGACATTTTGGGAACATAGCCTATCTGACTTCATTCTTATCAGATTATAAAATATTTTTAAAAGTATGCAAAATAAATTGACTTTTTTTTGGCGACATCGAATTTTATTTATAAATTGGAAAAACTTCTATTGTAGTTTAAAAACGTTAAATTATGAGCTGGTAATTTGTAGCCCGCTAGCAAGAACCAAACACGTTTGATCTAATTGCTTGGTTAATTAAACATTTCAATACACTCCGAACGCAAAGCTATTACCAACAGAATATATTACAAAATAACACACACGAATATACAATAATTTGTGTGTGAACATGTTACCCTTTTTGTTAATAAACCAGCTGGAAGAAATGAAAATGGAAACAGACAGGCAGAATTGCATAAAATGCAGGTGAAATGACGCGCCTGGTGTAAGATAAGCGAACCAACCTGTACAAGTTAGATGTCATACTAACAAGAACAGTAAACTGAGAGTGGAGCCAGCCCCAATGTTACAGATGACACAGGTCATTAAGTGGTGAAAAACACATTCAGAAAAGCAATAGCAAAGAAATAATACACAATTAAGCAAACACAATACAAAGAACAAACAATAACAATAAAAAGACCAAAAGTGAATCATTGAATCAAAGAAAAATATCGAAGAAGACGTAAACGAAAACCTGAAAGTAACACCCTAACGAAGAAAACACAAAAGAAGAAAATATAACTTGTGACAACAAGAATCAACATAACAACAACACTTTCTAGAAACATCCATTAATTAATGAGCATGTATTGTTATAACTTAATGCCTTAATCTATCTTCCACTTTTTTAAAAATGTGGCAGTGACATCTTCTATATTTGCAGCACACCATCCCCAATATTTCGTTCAAATGTTCATTATTAGCATCCACACAAGCTCATTCTTTGACCGACGTCCTTGGCATGTACTTCTCTGAACTTTTTATAAACATTAAAAAAACCTGCCCTCTCCACCTCATTATACTCCTCTCCATTATCGGGCCAATTAATGCCACAGACAAATGGTGTCATCAATAAAGGGTTTGCCACTTCCAAGTAATGTCGAAAAGTTTTTAATCGTCTAAAAGTAGTCCACTTCACATAGGATGATTTCAAACTTGTATTATGCACAATAACAGCTTGTAGAGCTGTTACTTTAATAATAATTTTGACAGCTAAAGTATAATACTTAATACTTTTTAATGATGTTCATGCAATTAAATATACATATATGTACAAATAAAAAATATGTTATATTCATATGTAAAAATGGGAGCCGCGATAGCTCAGTTATTAGTGAACTGGGCTACAAAGGACAAGAGGCAGGGATCACAAACGACGGCGACCAGTCTTAAATGGGTACCGGATTTTTTTGCTGGGAAAGTAAAGCGGCAAGGGCGTAACACCGACCACATTGTCCCAAAATTCATGTGCCGATGGTCTGTAAAATGTATCGTCACTAACACCATATTCCCTATACGCCACTTGGCTTGACGGGGGCTCTTTACTTTCTTTTTCTTTAATTGTACTATAGAATTTATATCATATTCCAGATAATAAATCCCTTAATATATTTTTTCCTTCCACATTTGCCTTTCACCGTCGTGGTGATATATATATATATATATATATATATATATATATATATATGGTCTTTTGCTCTTTGATTGATCTCTACTTCTGTTATGTTCCCCAGCGTTTCTAATATTCATCAAACATTTTTTTTTTTTTGGTCTTGGACCCTTCAGTCCAGTGTTCTCGCTATGATTTTTTTTTTTAAAGACTCTCTGTGTTGTGCTTTGGACTTTCTGTCTTATCACGTGGCCAGCCATTTTATATATTGTTTCATTAGGTATTCTATGACGGGAATTATTTCTAGTTTTATTCTCATTTCTTAATTTCGGATCTTATCCCTTAGGCATTCCTGTCATTCGTCAACATATTTCATATAAGTAATTGTTATTTTTCTTGCGGAAGAGTCCAGTTCTGGCGTGGGTAGCATACCGTTAGAATGAAGATTTGATTGTAGAGTTCCCGTTAGTAGTAGTCAAGGGTGTTTTGAGCTAGGATTTGAACATTTTTCGCTTGGTGCATTTTGGCTTGGTGCAGCCCGATACAGGGCTTGGTGCAGCCCCAGGTAGATAAGGGGGTGGTCTTATCTCAGGTGACCTCGTTTTTCGCGGCCTCGTGGTCGGTCGGCGGGGTCTTATCTCAAGTGTCTTATCTCAAGTGAGCGTGCTGGCGACCAGTGGTTCTAAAACTTGTGTGTCAGGGGTTCTAAAACTTGTGGGGGGTCGTGTCACATCATCAATGTGTGAGGATTAGGCAAAAAAGGCAAAGGGGTGTGCGTGTTAGTAACCTTAGTGCCACGCGTCGATCATAATGGGCCACATCATGTGCCACGTCGGTCATCATCATCGTCGCTGGGGTCGTCGTCGCTGGTCGTCGCTGGTCGGCTCGGGCAACATCATCATGTGTAGTGATTAAATAGTGACGCTCTCTCTCTTATCATCATCATCATCAAGCCACACCCTCTCCCTCTCTCTCTCTTTCTCTCTCTCTTTCACATTCACGGTAAAGCAAAACAAAAAAGTCGCTCTATGTTTCACATATATTTATTAATACAACAAATACACAAGACATATGAGAAAATATATATATTACTGTCCGATTGTTGATAATTTTAAGCGTCCGCGGGTCCCTCGAAGCCGAATTATCCACGGGGCGAGCAGACGATAAATGATACGATCGTTTATGTGCTGTCTCGCTGAAAAAGGCATGAGAATTCTGTTAAGTTTCGCGCCTCGACACTTAAGAAGTATATAATAAGCACAATATAGACCGCACGTGTTGATAAACAAATCTTGCAACACCCGCGGGTTGTAGACGAATGGAGCGTGTGAATTTTTCTCCATAAAGTTTAAAATATCCACATGTCTGGGAGGCAAACCGTAGGAATCGAAATACTCACATTCGCCGAGCCCGTTGTAAAAGAGGGCCACCCAATGCTCACCGGGTTCGTGTGCCGGGTCGGTGTTTATGACAAAGGCTGCGGTCGCCGTTGAGTCGATGCTGGGGGTAAGTGGTTTCGTGGAATGACACTAACAGGGAACAACGTCGAACGAAAATATCCGACATCAAAAGGTTGTAAATCTCCCTCGTGTTCATCTTCTCTCTCGCTCAAACGGTGAAGTCTGTTAGAATCTGCCTTGTCTTGGACACCTCGAGCACCGAGTCCAACTCGGCGTAGACGATGACTTGTAGGGGAGTAGTTGTGGGAGCGGCAAACTTGAGTTCTATCGACAAGGGTCCGCTTGTGGCTAGCTCAAAATGGGAGCCGTCCAGTAGACTAGACGAGAGGTCAAAACAAAATAGACAATATCCGTCCTTGAACTCTCTATAATCAACGTTACTCCCGGCGTCTTTACCAATCAGACCCATGGCCAGATTTGTACCGAAAAAAGCTCTCGCGTATTGATTTCGTTCAAAGTCCATAGTTAGAGGCTTTCCCGAGATGCATTTCCCGTCGACCGTCAGGTTCATATAAATCAGACCAAAGTGTTGAAAATTGAACCGTTAGCTGAATAAACGCCATTAAACGCACTGGCCGTAATCAGACCTATCACTACACGGGTCGGTGTTTGAGACAGAAATAAATTGTCTTGACTGTGGGAGAACATCCCGCTAGCGATGGAAAATGTCTTGATGGTAACCCTCTTAATCGGGTACCGAGCATTCCCGCTTAAGAGAGCCTTTTCGTGAGCCAGAGAAATCGCGGGGTTTAGCTTAGCTTTCCTGACCACGAGCGCGGCGTAGGTGATAACACTCTTATAACCCGCAGACCTATCGTGAGTCATGAGGCTGAACAGATCCTTAGAGGGCGTGAGTTTTATCTTCACGTCGACTCTGTTTAACATGTAACGATCCTGCACAAAGACATCAGAGTGCAAACGACCCATCATTTCAACCTCTTTACTACCCGAAGTCAAATCGCGCCGTGTTTTAAAACCCTCATTTTCTTTCAAATCGTCATGGTGGCCAGCTGTGTCTTTGTAGAACAGAGCGGCCGTCAAGTATCCCGTTTTCGCATCCTCCCCGTAGTTTAGCGTAGCCTCAAACACCGCTCTAAAAGGATAGGTATTCTCCGACGGTGTAACCAACGTGTCGTTTAACGATACGTCGACTTGTGAAAATAGACTGTGAAGATAATTGTTGACCGGTCCTACCTCAGCATCGGGTGGTACACTGTCACCATTCGAGAGGGTGATCTTGACCCGCAGCTGCAAAAACGTGTTGAAAAGATCTAGATACTCCTCGCTGTTTCCAGAAATGAAAAACTCTATGGGTGCGCTATGCGACAAGGCTGCGATCGGACGAATTTCAATAAACTGGCCAGAGTCTAGAGATGTCTGTGTGGGTGGAACGCTAAATAAATCCAAACCAGAGTGAAGACATTCGCACGATTTGGGGTGAACGAGGGACATTATTAGTCGAAAATATCCTTTGCCACCCTCGTCTTCTTCTTCTTCTGCTGGTTGTACACCGAATGAAGGGGGACCTGTCTAGCTGTCGATTTTATCATCTTCGTAACCGGTTCTCCCGGCGGGGGTAACTTCATAACTCGCTTTCTGATTTGTCGTAAACCACTTCCTGATTGGTTGTTATCACGCAGGTGGTCTACGGCCCCGTGTAGCAACCGCTGACCGGCCTCCTTAGCTCGGTCTTTGAAAGCTTCACCGACATTTTTCCCGGCTAATGCGTCCTGTGCGACCTGCAGACCGGTCCCCAATCCTTCTCTGAGCAAGGCCTTACCGCCGGTTTTTAACCAGGGTAAAATAGCCCTCCCGATTCCACCGAAGAAACTACCGATTCCTCGACCGCTCTGACTTCGACCTCCTATAAACACGGGCATCCCATCACCCGCCTGACAACAGTAAAAGTCTTCGTATAACTCAACATCGCGATGAAGGGGGGTGTGTCTCACCATTATACCAGCTCGAGATGTTTCTTCACTCGAAAGTGTACCGTTAGCACCGACGTTCCGCTGGTGAATGGAATGGTTTTTCCGTGTTCGTTGGCTAAAAGGATCTCGACGGTATCGAAGGAAAATCTACTCAGGGGTAGGTAGTGAGGCTTATCGTAGATCTGAAACACCGAGGTGTGATTTCTATTAAGAACAGGCACGCTCCTTAGGAGAGGTACCATCACATCCCCGACCGGTCTGGGGGAAACGAGATCGCAGTAGACGTAGACTTTCTTTGCAACGCTTTCCAAGTCCATTACCCCCACGCTGAAGATATCGGGAGCCGTGTCTGATATAGAGGTCGTGGCGAAGGCTAACATGTTTTTCAAAGTGTCGCTTGTGGTAACACTGACTCCTTTTTCGTAAAGTTTCAAGATGGCTTTATTCATTTCTTTTGCGTAAATGAATCTCATTTTCTTCCCTTTCGCATCCCCGTTCGACTCATCCTCCGCTTTTATGATCGATGCATTCAACGCGCCGATGAACGCATCGGGTTTCGTGTATAACCCAGGCTCCAATGTCACGTTGAAATAAAATCTAGCGTCGCAGATATCGTCGTTAGCGAGAGATTCGTACCGAATCCAGACATCACCCTCTATTACATTGAAATAATTTAGCGGAAACTGTATCTCCACCAGTGCGATCTCATACTGCGCCGAAATGTCAATGGTCTGAGGGAGTTTAACGAAAAAGTGGCCGGGGTTATTATCCTTAAAAAGGTCCATAGATGCATTGCTGGGTAGGGTGACATAAAAACTCATTTTTTTAAAACTCGTTTCACCGTACGCCTCTCCAAGTTTGGATTCGGTAGCATGTAACCCAAACAGCTGGTCAGTAGGGCTATCCACAGTTTTCCCTCCTTGGCGTCTGACTTTTCGGTGGTCAGATTGAACAGCGAAACCGCGACAACGGTATATATAACTACAACTTGACAAATAAAGACAAGTTCTAAATAGGGGGATAGTTTCCCAAACACCGATCCCCTGCGTGGTTCGCTCTCTATCCTCACTCCCGAGTTTACGGCTCGCAAATCGGGCTCTCCGTCAAAAGTTTCCACTTCTTCATCTTCTTCTGCTCTCATCTCTAGTTTTTGTACCTGACAATGTCCTTGGACGGTATCCAAGTGTTAAATGAGGAATCGTACCCGAACCATTTGACTAAACTCTCTCTTCGCCCGAATGATGTGCGTCGCTCGGTTATGATACTCTCGATTCTGTACTCGTGCGTGTCTCCAACTTTTTGAATTTCCGGTGTGTAGAATGACCCCTCTATCTCATCACCCTTATCGTCTTTCAACACATAGGTAACGGGGTTTGTTTCATTTACTCGACTGATGGAAAACAGTTCCTCCGTCCAAGCCGGGGCATAACCCTTTTTAAAATTGGCTCTGCCCAGGACCAGTCTAACTCGATCACCGGGCTTATACGGGGTCTTTGAAATTTTAAGTTGCGTTTGTTATTATACAACGTGTTCCATACCTGTTCGTGATTGTCTGCGTTGACGTCGACCGGTGCCATTTTTATACTTCTGTGATACGAATGGTTATAACTTCGAAGTAGGGCGGGTAGGACTCGGACATAAGACAGCTTATTGGATTTCGTGAAATATCGCCACATCCGTTGTTTTAGAGTCCTATTAAAGCGTTCTACCACGGCGGCCTTAATATCTTCGTTCTGCGTAGTGAAAAAGTGAACGTTGTTATCGGCGAGGAATTTCTGAAATGTTCTGTTCAGAAACTCTGACCCCTTATCCGTTTGAAAACTCGCAGGTTTCCCATCGCGAAATATCTTTCCGACGGCTTCCACTAAGGATTTTGGTTCGTATCGGTACAGACCACGCGAATTTACTGAAAACGTCCGCGCAAGAAACCAAATAGGAATAGCCGTCGTTGTGGTTTTTCAAATGTCTCAAATCAATTAGGTCTGCCTGATATTGCTGTTGGGGGCCACTCGTTATAATGGGACGCCTTTCAAATCTGCGACGAATTGGTTTATGAAGGGTATAGGTATCCTGATGACTCAACCATTGTTTGATCTTTGCGAGTTCCAGTTTGGTGTTACGTTGCAGGGCCGTTGCACCACTATAAGCCCCTGGTCGACTAGGGTCAAAGTAATGACGTCTCAATATTTTCTCCACCGTTCCCATTTTGGCGTTGGGATTCCGCTCTTTCTTTTTTAGGTCTCAGTTTATACGTGGTTACGGGTGGAGTGGTTTCATTACCTAGCTTTGGGGTTTCGGCTGCTGGTGGTATTGGTGGTGTCTTGGTCTGCGCTGGTGATACTTCGATTGGTGGTGGTGGTGGGGAATGTGTTTTTTCTGTTGTCGTGTTGTGTTGAATGAGATCGACCGAACCCAATGGGCGACGTTTATACTGCTCCAATCTAGTTAAATATTGATGCAGGGCACGTTGGTACACTCTGGCCTTATCGGCGGGTGCTAAATCATCTCGGAATAGGATACGTTGCATTTCATCATCTAAATCTCTCAAGTTGTCATCGATCGCCTCGGGAGGGCTATACGACGGGCTAGTAGTCTGTGTAAGACCCTCGAGGAATCGAGGATCCATCAATATCATTTTTTTGGCCATTGTTATGCACCTAGTACGCCCCCCGAGAATACTTAATATAGGACGGAGCAAAGCCCCTATGAACCCACCGGTTTGTAGAATCTCTTTCCGCCGCTTAAGATTCGATTTCTTTTTAGTGAGAAGTCTCAACTTGTGCTTGTGTCGACGTAGCTCGCACTTCTGTCGCTGAGTGAGTCTAACATTACCTTTTAATATGTTATGACAACACTCGCACAAAAAGTTAATGAGTTTGGGAGAGGCTGTTTTTAATATGGTTCTTAAACCGCTCGGCAAGGCGGCGCGCATACATTTCAATATTTCACCGTACCGTCTAAGTGATTCATCACACATGATTCTTCTCTACTTTGGTACGTAGACGATTTGTCTCTCCCATGGGAATATTTTTGTTCTCACCCTAAGATTATCAGGTGTGTCCTGACGAAGATCGATCAGCAAATAACCGTGAGGAGACGCTGTCGCGTCCTTAAAACTATCTTGGAGGTACCCCGCCTGTCCTGGGTACATTTGTTTGGACAGATTTATAATTTGACTCCCATCTCTCGGGTTCTTGAAAAGGACTAAATAGTGCGTATTGAGACTTATGGTTCGATGTTCTTTATTTTTTTCCAAATAGGTTTTGAACAATGTACATCACACTAATATCTCTGTGATGACTACCTTTGGTGAATAATTTTGTTACTCGCTCGTCCGTCTCAGACATCAAGTCATCGATGACGATCAGTCTTCTCTTCTTACCACCTTCCAATTTATCGACGTCTGGTAGACCCTCGATAAATCTCACTGACCTCATAGTCTCGTATATCGGTTGCCATTCCGCATAACACCATATAACTTCCTCCGGTACGGGGACAGCTAACTTGTGAAGGTTCTGTATAAACTTTTGTACAAATTCCGTTTTCCCACACCCGGTAGGACCGGCTATCAGAGCTGTGAAAGGATGATTCCATCGGGGATCCATCCTCACAAGTGCTACCAACTTTAGTGATTATACCACCCACAAAGATAACAAGGAGTGATTTTAGGTCAGCACGCCAGGTTTCACTTCTTCAATTAACACTTATTTTAAAAAAACCACATCCTATATAAAATTATTTTACACACACCTCATATTTCCCACCTATCACCCTGTTTGGACCCTTCCTGAAGTCACGGAACATGTCGCAACACGACTGATAACGTATTACCTCGCCTGATAACATATTACCTCGCCTGATAACATATTGCGTTAGCTACTATAAATAAACGGTCCTCGATACGATAAACGTAGCAGGTATAAAAACCCCCAGACGAGCAGTGTACACACATAGATAACCAGCGTCTGTTGCCAGGTGGCTTGTGTTTTGTTTTTGCTTTGACTATGGAGTCGTGTAGCTTGAATACGCCAATTTCGTTTGATGCCAGTGATCAGCGCATATTTATGTCACGCGGAAATGAGACTGTAGTTCCGTTGTCTAAAGATGGCGTTAAGGCAGTCTCGGTTTGTGTTTTTCGTAACAGACCGTTGATAAATATAAGGACATATAGCGGTGAGAGTGTTTTTAAGTTTCCTACCCGAACTGGGATAACACTATCGATAGAGGAATTTATCACTTTAGTTGATATGCGAGAAGACATTTTAACCGCTTATGCTAACCTCAATCACACGCCACCTGTTGTTAACCACCAGATCAGCTACACGCCACCTCTCCTTAACCAGCTCAACTACACGCTGCCTGTTGTTAGCCAGATCAACTACACACCATCTCTTGTTAACCCGAATCTCATCAACTACACGACCCCTCCTTTTGTTAACCAAGGGAACCTCGCTCTTGTTAATCAGACGACAGATCCGGCGGCCACTATGGATGTCCCGGGTGTTTCAGCTGAGTCACCAATTACCTATTCCAGCTTTGATCAAGGTTTTGTCAAAATGGAGGGCGGTTGTGTTGTGAAGGCTAATGAAATTTCCAACGCCCCTGTGTTTGATAGACATTTAACACAAACAGACAGTACCGCCAAAACAGGAGGGAGGAAACCCAGGCGCTTAAAATTATCAACAATCGGACAGTAATATATATATTTTCTCATATGTGTTGTGTATTTGTTGTATTAATAAATATATGTGAAATATAGAGCGACTTTTTTGTTTTGCTTTACCGTGAATGTGAAAGAGAGAGAGAAATAGAGAGAGGGAGAGAGAGAGGGTGTGGCTTGATGATGATGATGATAAGAGAGCGAGCGTCACTATTTAATCACTACACATGATGATGTTGCCCGAGACGACCAGCGACGACCAGCGACCACGACCCCAGCGACGATGATGATGACCGACGTGGCACATGATGTGGCCCATTATGATCGACGTGGCACTAAGGTTACTAACACGCACACCCCTTTGCCTTTTTTGCCTAATCCTCACACATTGATGATGTGACACGACCCCCCACAAGTTTTAGAACCCCTGGTGTCACCGCGCACCGACACCGCGCACCGACGTCACGAGCGGGCGGGATCATGTGATAAGATGGCGGTCGGGCTCACGTGACAAGATGGCTGCCGGAGATGGCGGTCACCGGGGCGACATAACAACAACATTGCATCGTGCGAAATATGATGCGTCATACTTTGCACCAAACCAAAATGCACCAAGCAAAAATGTTAAAATCCTAGCTCAAAACACCCTTGACTACTATTCCCTTTTTATCTCTAGTCTTATTTCCTTGTTTGGCAATAGTGGTGTTATCTATTGACCTTTCGAGCCGTAGCCGGCCATAGGGCGTAGACCAAGATACCCCTTCTCTTATCTGAATTTTTGTTCTAGCAGGTTTCAATTCTATTAAAGATATTTTATCAAATCTCGCCATTTTTCTCTGTTCTGTGCAATCAGCTCTATCTCATTGAGGGAGCCGAATCTTGCTGCTCTTGCCTCTCTCATCAATGTTCTTCTCAGTGTCTCTCTGGGCCTTCCTCTTTTCTTCTTACCTGTTGTTTCCCATATGAGGGCTTGCTTTGCTATTCGGTTATTATCTCTTCTCATGACATGTCCAACGTCTTTTCTTTATTACTGAAGATATTAGTGGTTGTTTGGCGATTTCTCTAATTTCCTCGTTTGTTTTGAATTTGTTCCACGCTATACCAAGTATTTTCCTTAGACATTTATTTTCGAATGCGTTCAACTTTTTTTCTATATCTCTTGTTGTTTTCCAGCTTTCACACGCGTACGTAAGGGTTGATAGTACATAGTATAGTGGTAATAGTTGTCCGAAAATTAGGCATTTTTTTTTTGCATCTTAATTCTGTTTCTGTATCTTGCGAATTCTCTTATGTCACTAGATTTCCGAGAGTTTCAAATTACTCCACTTGTTTTAATTGTCTGCCGTCTATCGTTCTGTTGGTTTTGTTCTCTATTGCGATAATTCATGACACTTGTTTTGTTGTTTTGCATGTTGTATTGATACCCTGGCTTTTAATTCGATTTAATGCGTCCCTTAATCCCACTATCCCTTAATTTTTAATGAACCTGTTTAACGATTAATATTTAATGATAATATTAATAGCAATAACAATAATAATATATTACTCATGAGCAGGGGAATACAGCCGGTACGTTGTTCAACGGGACCCATGGAGCACAAGGGGTCCCATGAAAGGAAATTTTTAAAAGGAAAAACAATATTGGACGAGAGTATTCTGACCAGACCGAGCACCGGAAATCCCGCAGGAACTATTTGTTTCTCGCCTTGTTGGATAACCACTGGCCACACCTAAATAGTTGTTTTTTCAGGTCTGGTAAAAACCTGTTACTTCCATTCTGATAAGAGAACGTATTGCGTGCATCCATTTGGATAATAGTAATTACCTTAGGCCAGACAATGTTAACATTCTAAGACATTATTGGACAAACAAGGCAATCGGAGGTTGTTTCTGCACGCCTTATTAGATTAACAAGAACGTGTTGTCAACTGATTTACAATCATCATCTTCAAGTACCGTGCCTACTGGCGTAGGTGATCATGTCTCTCCACAATTTTCGATCTCGGCAGCTATTTATCATTTCTGTTGTTGACCTTCTGCCAAGCCATTCTCTTAAGCTGTCTGTAAATTTCCTCTTTGCTTCCTTCTATCTCTTCGTCCCTCAATTTTTCCAGTTGTTACAAATATATTCCAGTTGTTCTTTTCTCATTACATGGCCAAAAATTATGATTGTCTCTTCCTAATATTGGAATTTAATTCTCTTTTTGCTTTGACCTCTTTCAGAATGTTTTCATTGCTCTTCTTAGCTGTCCATGGTACTCTCAAAATTCTTCTGTAAAACCACATTTCTACAGACTCCAGTGATTTGTTTTTGTCTGTTGTTCTATTGTCCATGATTCGCATCCATATGTTAAGACTGGTTCTACATAACATTTAAGAATTCTTTTTTCTTGTTTCTATTGTCAAAAATGGATTGCATAGTATCTTCCTCATTTTTGGAAAGCTGTTTTTGCCTGAGTCATTCTGCATCTCACCTCTTTTGTACCTTTTTTGATTTACAATACCATGGTTATAAATAAGAGATGGGTATGAAATCTTAGTTTCTGAATTGTATGACACGCAGTTAGCTACAATAAGTATTTAGAATTACTAATTCATATTGGACACATTCGATATTTACGAATCATATACACAGCGAATTATAATTACTGTTGTTTAAAAAACACAGCAATTTGTACATGGTTATTGTGTACATTTTATTTCAATTTATGTTATTCATAATTATTATTAAATAATATAATTATAATATCTGTCTAATAATCCTTGGTAAATTGTAAATAAGGCTTATCTTAGAAAACAAATTGTTTAAATAAGACAAATGAAAATAAACTTAGTTAATTTTATTTGTATACTTATTATTTACAAATTTCTGATAAGACAAAGAGTTCAATCGCTTTCTGCTTCATACTGAAGTTCTTTGGCTATCAAAGGGGTCTGTTGTTGGGTTCAGTTTTATCAACTCTTTGACTCAGTGCTAGAGTACTGAAGATGTTTGCTTTACGACTATTTACGAGCCTACAGATTGACTCCAGAACTAACAGTGCATATTTTACAGATTTGATTAATACATGTAATGAAACATATCTACAGATTCAAGGAGATGACCTACATTGAGTCAAAACAAAAACTATTATTTCCACGTTTGTAGCAAAACGTCTTCTGTACAAACGTAATTTAAGACAAAGTGAATTCAGTCAGTTTTGTAATTGATAAACTGTGGTAAAACGTCATGAAGATATGCTTATCTATTGCCAGCACTTGTGGGATTGGAAGCTCTTTATTCAGACTTCAATCAACAATTTAAAGATCGTCTTAATTCTTACACTGAATATACCACATTGAGTTTTCAACGCAGAAGAACCTATAACATGACATGATGAACTGACTGAAGGAACAGAAATGAGGATTTAAATTTAATGACAGCTACCGACAGTTCTAGCAACCAATAGTGGATACCAAAACTTTATCTTGGATTATGGACAGTAGCACAAGTTCAAGGTTGGATTTCCTTCATATTGAGTGGAACGTTGATTGTGAATTATGTTCAGTTACATACATGTTAACTAAAAGTAGAAACTGACTGCAAATAGTTAATCGTGGTGGTCTAGTATTACTAATAACTTTTCAAGATAAACTGTGTTTTAAAAAAAAAATGAAATAAACTAGAAAAATTGACATTTTAACAACCTTTTCTTTTTTCTTATTTTATTGTAGTGGAGCTTTAGATTATATCTAACCGTTCGGAGAACAAACTCTTCCTTTAGCAATTAATGGACATTTGAACAATCTGTTCACTGACTGTTCTTAATTCTTTCAAATGTAACTTTGGATTACGTCATGCCGTTCGCAGAACTTGCACCTACCAGAACGATAAATAGATATTGAACAACCTTTTGTCACTCTAATTTCTTTGGAGTGGAGCTCCAGGTTTTACTAAACCTTTCGGATAGTTGACGCCTTATCGTGTAAAGTACGAGCATATGTAATTCTGCTTGAAATTATGATTAGTTTACTTTAGCGACCTACCACAACAGCACACAGATCCTTGCCTAAATGTAATAACAATTGTTTTTCTCTTCTATTAAACATTTTCTTAGATCAGGCGGCGGATACTTTGCCACTGTGGATGTCTATTAGTGTTGTAGGAGTTATTGGAACCATCTACACATTAATCGGGGGTATCAAGAGTGTCGTGTGGACAGTCGCATTTCAGAGTGCTATTATGCTTGGAAGTATGCTCTTGATTATCAACAGAGGTACCTCTCACGGCGACTTATCATTACTATAATAGAGTTCATGTTCACTTGTGCTATTAAAAAATATAACCTGTTCAACTTAAAATTGTATATGCCTTTTATATTCGTTGACATTTATTATTTACATCAAAATGTATTAGTTTTGACTACCATATTCTGTTAAAATTATCATCATCACCAGGTAGCATTTTCTTTGCAGAACACCAGAGTTGTATCGGCCATAGCTCAGTGGCTAGATAACTGGACTACAAAGGACAAGAGGTAGGGTTCGATCCCAACCGAAGGCTTCCGCGTTCACCCAAGCTTAAATGGGTACCGGATTTTTCTGGGAAAGTAAAGCGGCACGAGTGTAATACCGACCACATTACCCCAAAAATCATATGCTGAAGGTGTGTAAAATGTATGGTTACTAACACCATATTCCCTGTACGCCACTTGGCGTGACGGGTGCACTTTACTTACTACTTTTTTTTACTAAGATGATATATGTTAGACGAAACAGCCTGAGAGATAAGATCAGAAATGAAGAACTGAAAAAAGGCTAGGAAAAACCCCCACTATAGAATATATAGAAACAACAGATAAAGCCCGTCTGAAATAATTTCTGTCACCAGCCAGATCTCCTTCTTTTTTTTGTCTAGTTCAAGGTCTCTTTGATGTCTTTAAATCATCTTAATCTTGGTCCATCCCTGATTCGTCATCCAAGAACCACGCCTACCATTATCGTTCTGTCTTGTCTTAGCAAAATCAGACACAGGAAACAGAGCGCTACTATATGAGGCAGGAGAGATGGACGCAGCCACCCTGGTGGAACGTAGAAGTCGCGGAGGCTTGGTGGAGCAAGAGACAAACGACCAAGCACAGGCCGGATATGGCACAAATCTGATGAGAGAAAAGGGACTGCTCTGCTTGCCTGCTACATTGATCAGACGGACCAAAGAAAGGAGGCTGTAAGAATGAGGATAAGAGGATCGCTGTCAAAATTGTGTAAGGATGTAGTGCTGGAAGAAGATCTCACAATCATAACCGATACCATTTGCACGACACTTAAAGGTCACACAACTGCTCCTGGTCCAGATGGTGCTCGGTACGATGAAATAGGCGATTTAGCTGACGACGACTTGACAAAACTGGCCAATGAGTATAATGCCAGCATTCGGAGTGGCCAGATTAAGGAGGAGTGGCTACACAGCTACTTACTGCCGCTACCGGGTGGGCCGAGCAGTTGTCATCAAACAGGTCTGTGGGCTTACCAATATCAGCGTTGGTGAGGAGTGGATACCGGTGCCTACGTCATTCAAGGGGACTTTCTCATGTATTGTACTCGACAGGAAAAGTAGGGAACAGAACCTGGTTGTGGTTAATGCTGAGGTCAACGGTCTCATCTGCGATAACACAGATGAGAAAGATGCAGTCATCTATACAGACGGATCTGTAAGACGACACCAAAGAAGCATGGGCATTTACAGCACGCTCGGCAGGCAAAATAGTCTACGAAGACAGTGGTGCATACGTCATGACCACGAGTAGCATGACAATGGAGGTGATGGCAGTGACCAAGACATTCAAATGGTTAGAGTCACAAGACTACACCCACGCATGTATACTGAGTGATTCGATGATCACGATAAAAAAAGTGGAGGCGATCTCTGTACGCATGCAATGGGTAGAGTCTTTGCAGAAATCCAAAATACGTAAGGTCACCTTTGTCTTTGTCCCTGGTCATGCGGGAGTACGGGGAAATGAAAGAGTGGACAGGTTGGCTAGCCACGTTGTCATTGAGGACGGGCAACCGATGGATCGGGCGGACATCATCAATGCCCTCCGAGATGTGGGAAGAGCACAGGACTTCGACAAACACAGATCCAAGTCACTTCTTCGGATGATGGAAATGGGAGCTAAGGTGGGCACAGCTAGAAATGTTAAGCTTAGTGGCCGTGTAAGAAGACTTATCAACCAACATAGAACTTGTGTCGTCAGTCGCTGGACACTGCGGGAATTGCTGAAGAGGGGATCTGAGCACCTATGGACATGTTCGGAGTGCAGTGATGATGAATCGCAAATAACTCAACAACTCAAATACACCAATTAACAAAAATACAACGCTCACTTTTTTATGATAAACTTGGCCACTATTTCATTTAAATTATTACTTTGAATAAAAAGCGATAAATACTTGTCATAAAAGTGTAAGTTTAGGATATCAGACATTTTAAATGCGCAAATGTGCATTCATTTTCATATTATTATTAATAAAGATGAATACGTGTCAGTGTAGTTTTATTACTAATGGAGATTGGTATTTGGCACACTGTCACCTACTAATAGAATTAATATCCTAACTTGATATGAGTCAGTAGATGTGTCTGACATTTATCATGTTACTGACTTGGGTTGGAAAGGAACATACTTGCCAGCTTAAGGACTATGATGGAGAGAGCGCAAATAACGAATCATACGTGCTCGGATGTGGCATCATTAAATGTATCCCGGACCGGACAATGTTTCTCAAGTTATTGGTGGAACGTGGACCACTGAAGAGTTTACTTTTCTACAATTAGAAACATAATTAAACATATGTGGAGTATCCACTACGAAAATAGAACTGATTATACATGATACTACAATAAATGAAAGTACATATTGTCTGGCTACAATAACTTTCTTTTAACCACAAATTTATATATTTCCGGCTAGATTCACTGAAGCTTCATATATATCTTCTGCTGTGGATAGTTATAAAATAAATTAAATAGGGTGTCAGGTGGAAATCTTTACGTCATGCAGGTCCAATGATGTAAACGAATAACAATGTGGCAAAACGATAAGAAATATCAACTGTTATAATGCGCGCTATACAGTTCTCCCCGGTACAAAGATCAACTTCTCTTATGTCAGCAGCACAGTATGATCAATATACATTCTAGCAGACGGTTTCAAAGGACACAATGAACTATAATTAATCAAAAAAGACTGTTAAGCTATTTTAAGGGGCATCGTCATTGCACTTCGAACATGTCCATAGGTGCTCAGATCCCATCTTCAGCAACTCTCGCAGTGTCCAGCAACTGACGACTCCAGTTCTGTGTTGGTTCATAAGTCGTTTTATTAGTCCACTAAGTTTCTCGTTTCTGACTGTGCTCATTTTAGCTCCCATTTCTTTCAATCGAAGGAGTGGCGTGAACTCATGGTTGTCAAAGTCCTGTGGCCTTCCTACATCTCAGAGGGCATTTATGACCTCCATATCTATTGGCTGATCGTTTTCAACGACACCGCAGCTATACAACCTATCCGCTCTTTCGTTCCCCCGTAATTCCGCATGTCCAGGGACGTAGACAAAGATGGCTTCTGCAAACGACTACCCATTGCCTGCGTTCAGAGCCCGCCTTCACATTTTTGTTTTATCATGCTCATCGTATAACTAAGTATATGGATGTGGCTGTAGTCTTGTGGCTCTAACCAGATGGATGTCTCGGTCACCTCCAGTGTGGACCACACACTTTCTATTGACCAAAGCACAATATATCTTGGCATCATGCAGAATGGCATGGATAAATAAGATAAACAAAGCACACAAAGGAGACAGAAAAAAGAACAGATATTATGAAAAACAATTAAAAGGAACGGACTGGGGAGCAATCAGCAATATCTTTAAACGACTATACACAGGAAGAGTAAGACCAGTCCTAGAGAATGGGGTGACAACTTGGGCTACAACATCCAAATCACAGCTTAGTAAAGTTAGCAGAACACAAAACCAGGCTGTCCGTATCATCACTGGTGTCATGAAATCTACACCTATCGATATGGGTGTAAACTCGCGTGCTAAGACGCCGGTTCAAGTCTCGTAATTTACCTTTACTTTACCTACACCTATCGAGACTCTCGAGACGGAAAACTAAAGTAAAGAAACAAGCGGGGTAATAAAACACGAACCCTAACCACCCCATGCACCAAAGAATAACCAGCTTCCGAAAAGGAAGACTAAAGAAGAGAAACTTCAAGACAATGTTCAAAGAATTGACAAGTAGCGATCCAGTACTGTCTCAAACAAAGCCAAAACCCATATATCATCCAGTATGACTCTAAACTTGAAATATAAAATGGCAGAACTTAGGGAAGACATAATAGGAATCATGAAAAAGACCCCCAAACAAACATAAAGAGAAAACATATAGCAGAAAAAAACACATAGAGGGAAACTACTCACAGGACTCCTGTTCTCACATAAACTGATGTATAGGCTCTGCTAGAAACGCCATCAGAAATGGAGAAGATGTGTTCTTTGAGGCTGATTAACCAGGAAGAGATTACCATGCCAATTGATAAAGGATACTCTCAAACAAATATCAAGCATAAATTGAAGCCCTAAAGGATGCTGCAAAACTGGCAATTCAACACAAAAATAGCGTGCACAAGAAATTGGTTTTTACTGATAGATACAGTGTCAGTCCTACTAGCTCTAACACCGCACAGGAACAGCGAGCTAGATGACCTGAGAACAACCCAAGACCAATTTTGCACAAACTTCCATAGAGCGGACATACAATAAATACCATCACAATGTAACATGCAAAGAAACGAATGCGCGGAAACAATAGATTAAAGAGGAAGTGAGATCACCGCACGGGAACCATTGAATAAGCTACAATGAAGCCAAATCCATCATCAGAGGCAAGCATTTTGGAAAATGGAAACAAGAACAATACCTCCAACTATCAAGGAGAGATCAAGTTATCATAATTCGCTCACGCACTAGCCACACCGGAATGAGAAACCACATGTTCATCAAACTCAAAAAAAACTACCAGCCAGTGCCGATGTACCCTGGATAATATGACAACAAAACACTTTCTGCACGGTTGCCCCAGTACATAGACCTTAGAAGGTCAATGTTGAACATGCCCATCTTCATGGAAGAGAAACTCTACTGGACAACCGAATCAATGAAGTCATCACAGGGTCCAGAATCCTAGTCTGAATGAGGCATGATCGCAGCAGAAGGTGAAGAATGGCTGACTCCGTGAGTACTTGATGTTCTCAGTTTCCATGTAAGAAATTGACAGTAAACATAAAATTGTGTATCAAGTGGCCTATCGGTGCGTGAACAAATTTTTCACGACAAATTTGAAGGAATTAAGGTTAGTACATGAGAACTAGTATCAGGTCCCCCGCAAACAAATGTACTTCTCACTTGATTTCTCAATCTTCATGATGCCATGATTGCCGAACTCTTCAAAACTGCTCCTAAAATGATAGCTCCACATTAGAAATATTACATTCTTACTTTCTCTTTCACACGTGAACCAGAGAGCGTCACGTACTCGCGAAAGTCAAACAATAGTTTAACAATGATAACTTCGTTATTCTGTCTGCCTTAACGTTTACTTAGAGAAGGGTAAAACTCGTTGACCGATCCTTGTATACACACACTAACACACACATACACATGTATATTTTAAAATTCAGATAAATTAATATATCTGCTATTGAATGTAGCTAATAATAAAACCTTATAAAAAAAACCTCAATGAAAGGTAGGCAGGAGCAACAGTCGTGAGCCCTTGTATATCCGTGCAGCATCAAGTAATGACATTAATGCGGAGTGTAATGAAGCAAAATGGAGCTTTATGTGCTATTAAAAAAAACACACTGAAAACAAGAAAATAATTTATAAAGAAACATGCTATGCTAGGATTTTATTGCAAAATGGAAAAAAAATATATAAAACACCAAAAGAAAAAGAGTAGAGTTGGTTATAAGTTATTATTACTTTGAGATGAGACACATTGTCAGTCAAGATGCATTCTGATGAATACAAAATAATCAGAGATGAGTGCAACTCAAAATTATATTTTTAGAAAGAGCAACTACAGTGAAATGTCTGTATGCAATATGCTAGTACAACAGAGTCATTTGTATTAAATTAAATGAAAGGCTATTAGATTGTAATAATAAAGAAACACAATTTTGTATCGACAGCAGTCAGTTTAAAGAAAGCAATGGACATATTTTACAAAGAGTTTAATGTGACTCTATTTAACAGTATAAATAGAAACAGTATATATAGAAACAAAGTTGAACGCATTCGAAAATAAATGTCTAAGGAAAATACTTGGTAAAGCATGGAACGAATTCAAAACAAACGAGGAAATTAGAGAAATCGCCAATCAACCACTAATATCTTCAGTAATAAAGAAAAGACGATGGTCATACGTTGGACATGTCATGAGAAGAGATAATAACCGAATAGCAAAGCAGGCCCTCATATGGGAAACAGCAGGTAAAAGAAAAAGAGAAAGACCCAGGGAGACACTGAGAAGAACATTGATGAGAGAGACAAGAGCAGCAGGAATCGGCTCCCTCAGTGAGATAGAACTGCTTGCACAGAAAAGAGACAGATGGCGAGATTTGATAAAATATCTTTAAAAGAAAACTTCTAGAACAAAAAATTCATATAGGAGAAGGTGTATCTTGGTCTACGCCCTATGGGCCGGTTACGGCTCGAAAGGTCAATAGATAGATTTAACAGTGCGAAAACTATAAATTAACCATAGTATTTTGATGCTAAAAATGGAAAGGAAAATATTTATGAAGTAGTTGGTATATTTATTTATGAAGTAGTTGTGGTGTCATGGCGGCTTCGTGTAGTCGATTTTTATAATTCGGCAATTGCTGATATATTTAAATGATTTACGCGACAGTCTAGTTGCGAAATGATGTGTTGCTATTCTCCCGTTTGGTGTATGTTTTACTTCTGACGTGCGGATGGACTGTGATTGCCGATATTTAAGTGGGATATGATTTATTCTTCTTTGTGTCGTGTGTTCGCGGTTCGATAGGCAAGCACATGGTTCGACAAAATGTCGCCGGCAAACCGAGTATGTTCAACCCGTATGTGAAAAGTCTGTGACGGTGGATGGAGGCGGAGGAATCAAGAATGATCAACGGCCCAGAAAGCGAAAACAGCAAAGTGTGTGGTACACAAGATGCATGTTCAGAACACGAAAGACGAACATGGCTGACCACCGTGAAAGAGATTGGAGCCTCATCACGTACTAGTCCAGAGGAAGCCATGGAGAGTCGGAGAAATTCGAACTTATGTCGGGGGAAAGATCTTAAAATAAGTACTTGGAATGTTAGGACTCTATATCAACAAGGGAAATTGGAAAATCTGATTCATGAAGCAGAACGAATAAATATAGATATTTTAGGCATATCAGAGACTAGATGGAAAGAATGTGGGTACATTGAAGACGAAAAATATACATTTATATACTCAGGAAACACAACGGAACATCAAAGAGGGGTAGGAATACTGATAAAAAGAGAGCTACAAAAATATATAAGTACCCACTGGACATACAGTGATAGGATTATACTACTCAAGTTGAAAGCAAAACCATTCGACATAGCAATAATACAGACATATGCACCTACTCAAGACTACACAGATGAACAAATAGAGGCATACTATGAAGACCTAAATAAAGTTATGAAGCAAGTGAAATCTTCAGACATCTTGATTGTAATGGGTGACATGAACGCTAAAGTAGGAAAAGGTAGATATAAGATAATTATAGGAAATCATGGTTTAGGAAAAAGAAATGACAGAGGAGAAAGATTAATACAATTATGTGAAGAAAACAGGCTGATAATATGTAACACCTACTTTGAGCAAGAGAAAAGGAAACTATACACATGGAAAAGCCCTGGAGATAGGTAGAGGAATCAGATTACATAATGATAAAAGAAAGGTTCCGTAACAGCGTAAAGAAAGCCAAAACCTACCCAGGAGCAGATATTAATTCTGATCACAATCATGTAATGATTAAAATGAAAATCAAACTAAAGAGAAACAAGCAAAAATCTAATTCATCAACAAATCCACTCGATATAACAGCTTTAAATCAAAAAGATATTAAAGCAAACAAGACCTAAGAGGAATGCACACAGAAATAAAGAGAATGACTAATAAAAATAAAAAAGCCACAGAAGGTGGATGCATTGCAGACAAAAAGGTAAAATGCTAACAGACAATAAGGATATCATAGATAGATGGCAGGAATATATAACAGAACTATTTCATGATCAAAGGGACAAGAAACCAGTTATAAAATGTACATCAGGCTATAAAATCTTAAAATCTGAGGTGGAAAAAGCTATAAAAACAATGAAAGGGGAAAAGCAGCAGGACCTGAAAGCATACAGATAGAGATGACACAGGCACTTGAAGATTTTGGCATTGAAGTGATTACAGCAGACATATGCAACGACATATACCACACAGGATACATACCAAATGAACTAAAAACATCAACTTTCATTGCATTGCCTAAAAAGAATGGTGCAGTTGAATGCAGTGACTTTAGAACAAATTAAGCCTAATGAGCCATGTTACAAAAATCTTGCTAAAAGTTATACAAGGAAGGATTCAGAATAATACTGAATTGGATGAGCAGCAATTTGGATTTAGGAAAAATAGCGGGACAAAAGAAGCCATATTCTGCATGAGAACATTAATCGAAAAATACACAGAAGTAAACAAACCAATATATGCCTGTTTCATAGACTACACCAAAGCTTTTGATAGAGTACACCACAAACAACTTATAGAATGCCTAAAAGAGATACATCTAGATGACATGGATATACGACTAATATGCAATCTATACTGGGAGCAAACAGCAATAATAAAATATAACAAAGAGTTCTCTACACCCATTGATATAAAAAGAGGAGTAAGACAAGGATGCATCCTATCACCAAGTTTGTTCAATCTATACACTGAGCAAATCTTTAAAAACATCATAGAGATGCCAGGCCTACAGATTAATGGAAAGATAATCAATAACCTAAGATATGCTGACGATACTGTACTACTAGCAGAAAATCCTAAAGAAATACAACAATTACTTAATGAAATAAACACGACAAGCAAAAAATATGGACTAGATATGAAAATCAAAAAGACTAAAACTATGATCATAAACCAAAAAAAATACTCAGAAACCACAAGTGGATATCAAAATTGAAGGAATAGACCTTGAGACAGTTCAGAACTATAACTACCTTGGACATACTATAACCAGTGATGGAAAATGTACAACTGAAATAAACAAAAGAATAGGAATGGCAAAAAGTAATTGTAATGTCATGAAGGACATACTAACATCAAAACAAATAACACCAGAGCTAAAACTAAGAATAGCAAAATGTTACATCTTCTCAATGTTCCTATATGGTGCTGAAACATGGACATTAGACAAGAAAACAGAACAGAGAATTGAAGCCTTTGAAATGTGGATATATAGAAGAATAGGTAGAATTAAATGGAAGGAAAAGAAAACAAACGATGAAGTCTTAAAACAACTAAAAATGAAAAGAGAACTTCTGAACACAATTAGAACAAGACAAATGCGATTCTTGGGCCATGTTAAAAGACACAACAGCCTACTGAAAGTAATCATGGAGGGGAAAATACAAGGTAAAAGAGGCAGAGGCAGACCAAGATTAACATGGACGAGTAACATCAAAAGATGGACAAATAACCGATGACAACCTGCACCATCAAAGCAAGAGATAGAGCAGAATGGCGCTCCATGGTAGCCAACCTTCGTTGCGGAGACGGCACTCAATGATGATGATGCGTTGGTATATTTGGTCTAGAGTCTAGAGTTTTGATTCTTCATTCTTCTCGCTCCTTTAGATGTCGCCCTAACAAAATACCAAACTGTAGGGCTGTTCCCTACCAGACATGTTGGCTATGGGACTGGCTATCCTGTCCTGTAAAAAAATAAGCCACAACAACTTCACAAATATGAACAAGTCAAAGAAGCTAGTAATACAGATCTGTATACCTAATAATGAAACAACAATATTTGTAATTTTCACGGAGTTCTGAACCTCCTTGTGAATATTTTCTGTGACGTCATTTATGTATGGGACGGAGCTTGTATGTGTGAGGATTCTGTAATATTGAACATGCTGTTTGATTGTGATCTTTTTGCAAATGAACATAATATTGATTATGATCAAAGAAGCTTGGAATGATGCACGGATGCCCTAATCATCATCGGCATGTGCCATACCGGTTGGCGTAGGTGATCATGTCCCTCCACAATCTTCTATCTACAGTGCATCGTATCAGTTCTGTTGTTGACTGTTTTCCATGCCATGACACCAAGCTATCCAGTATTTTCTCTTATTGTCGCCCGCGATCTCTCTTTCCTTTTATTTTGCCAGTTGTAACCAAGTATTCCAACTTTCCTCTTCTCACGATGTGCTCGAAAAATGTTGATTGCTTCTTTCTAATGTTTTTTAAGAGCTCCCTTTTTGTGTTGGCCTTTTTGAGAACTTCCTCACTGGTCATTTTAGCTGTCCAGGGAACTTTCAACATTCTTCTGAGAAATCCAATCTCTGTGGCCTCTAATCGTCTTTCCATTTGTTTGTCTACTGTCCACGATTCGCTTCCATACTTCAGAATTGGTTCTATATAGCACCGATGAACTCTCTTTCTCATTTCTATTGACATAGATTTGTTGCATAAGATATTTTTCATTTTCTGAAATGCTATTTTGGCCTGCCCTACTCTGCTTTTTATTTCTGTGATGCATTTTCCATCCGATGTTATTACTGTGCCCAAGTATTTGATGCGTTGCACTTGTTTCAGATTTGTCCTGTTTATTTTTATGCTGCATGATGGTGGTGATTATTTCTTCGATATAACCATTACATCTGTTTTCTTACTATTCAGACTGAGACCTTTCTTGTTGCTTTCCTTTACTATTATGTCTATCATTTCTTGTAGTTCATTCTCTGTCTCTGTTATTAAGACTGTGTCATCCGCATATACCAAATTATTTATGTTGTGACCGTTGACTTCAATTCCTTTTTTGTCTACTATTAATCTCATAATATATTCGCTGTAAAGTGAAAACAAATCCCGTGACAGAACACAGCCTAATGAAGAACCGCCCTAATGAAGGCGGTTAATAACCTGGAATTATAAAAAATATAATTTGATGCACAAAATGAGATAATTGACTCAATATAACCACCTGTCGCATACTTGATCTTGTGTACATTCTCCCTTCCATCTCTCCCCTCCCCACAACTCATCCATTCACTAGATATCCTTTCTAATTTTTCTTTTCCTTGCAGAAACCAACTTTTCCGCCCCTCCCACTTTTTCCTTTCATTTATGTTTTTCATGTGTTTCATGTTTTGCAGCATCCTAATCCACATTTTATGACATCATTGTCTTTATTGTCTTTATCTCTTTGATGACTTTTGTGTCTTCTACTGTCAGGCTATTAAAAGCATTTCTACATATTTTCAAAGTTTTCTTATATTAAATTTATGTCTATTTGCAAGTTGGTTACAGAACTAAAGTCGTTTTAGCCATGGTTAACTGTAAATTATCTGCCTCTAAGAGATGGCTAACAAACGATTTTACCAAGCACAGTTATTTTCACAATTTAGAACTATTACTTTAGTCAGAAATCATTGCTTTGATAATTTTCTGCACGTGTACACGAGTCTGCACATATAAAAAAAACAGACTTGCGTGGAAACTATCCTTGTTCGTTCTAAGTCATGGCACTGAGTAATTATATTAAGTATAACAAGAACTGTATTTAGAATTTTCTCGACCAGAAAAGGACATTCGACAAATTAGACTGACAAGGACAGATACTGAAAAATTAAAGAAGTATCAACCTTATTCGCATGTACGAAAGTCCTTGACAAAATTGTAAACGGAAAGTAAAACGCCAAGGTGAAGTTTTAAAACAACTGAAAATAAAAAGAGAACTACTAAATACAATTAAGACAAGACAAATGAAATTTTGGGGGCATGTTAAAAGACACAGCAGCCTACTAAAAGTGACATTGGAAGGAAAAATACAAGGTAAAAGAGGCAGAGGCAGACCAAGACTAACATGGACGAGTAATATCAAAAGATGGACAAGTCAATCTATGACAGCCTGCACCATCAAAGCAAGAAACAGAGTAGAATGGCGATCCATGTTAGCCAACCTTCGTTGCGGAGAAGGCACTAGATGATGATGATGATGATGATGATGAAAAGCCAATCTACCTACTAAGAAAACCTACAATAGCTGAATAGTGCAACAATCTGTATACATAGGCCACATATATGCACCACGTGACACAAATTAATTCACAATTGTCCACTTCCCGGGTGACCTAGCACTAATATTAACAGCAGAAACCGAAATAAAACAAGTCATGATTATAGCAAAAGAAGAAAAGGAAGCAGCGCAAAGTTAGGTATATCTTCTTTCAGAGCAACAAAATAAAATGAAGAACATACATTAAAAGCGTATGTAGTGTCATTATCAAACAATAACAAAATGCGACTCGACCTTTCCATTTTTCCTCGATACTAGAAGGTAATAAAGCCAGGAAAGATAAAGTAGAGACAATATTTTAATTGATAGTAATATTTTCTATATATGTCTATCGATATCATCATCATTGAGTGCCGTCTCCGAAACGAAGGTTAGCTACAATCTGGCGCAATTCCACTCGTCTTGTGTTTTTATAGTGCAAATTGTCATAAACTGACTAGTCCATCTTTTGGTGTTATTCGTCCATGTTAGCCTTGGTCTGTTTCTTCCCCTTTTTACCTTGTATTTTCCCTTTCAGGATTACTATTAGCAGGTTGATGTGTCTTTTAACATGCCCCGACAATCTCATTTGTCTTATTTGAATATTGTTCAGTAGATATCTTTCATGCTTAGTTGTTCAAGACTTCATCGTTTATTTTTTTTTCTTTCCATCCAATTCTTCATATTCTTCTATAAATCCAAATTTCAAACGCTTTCAATTTTCTTATCTGTTTTCTTGTCTAATGTCCATATTTTTGCACCAAACATAATGTTAAAAAGATATACCATGTAGCTATTCTATCTATATAGAACTTCACATTGTTAGATCACTGATGAACTGAATGGTAGACAGACACAAAATTATCAGAATTACTGTGTATCTGCCAGATATCCAGATCAAATGTATCTCTCTCTCTCTTACTCTCTCTCTCTCTCTCTCTCTCTCTCTCTCTCTCTCTCTGCGATCAGGACTCAATCAGAGTAGGATTCCAGACTCCCACATGAAGTCAGCTGTCAGGTTAAGTGTGTTGATCGCCCCCACAGACAGAACATCACATTTAGAGTCTGCCAGATCCACTCTGACTGAACACCCGTTAATACGCTGCACTGTGTTCTGCGCCAGTAGGCCCAGTGCATCCGATTTCAGCCAGCATTTTGTTTTGGTTCGCTTACTTTAGCCTTTGATTGTCCCCAATCTTCCTGCAAGGCAGCAGATTGCCTTTTCTGTAGGGGGATTCTGCCATTAGATGGTCTGCCCTCCCAGGTTTACGAGCACCATCTGCCCGAGTCACTAGATGTGACTAACACAGACATGCACACACAAAGATATGAGATGTGAATATCACAGACATGTACACAGCGATACGAAACATGACTAACACCGACACACAACAAGATATATGACACATTAATAACATAGACATGCACATAAAGATATGAGATATGACTGACATAGACATGCACACACAAAAATATGACACATACCTAACATAGATCAAATGTATATCAGATTAAAATGACACTTTCCGGCCGTGGCCTGTTTGACCTTATTCCTACGACAGTATATAATGTTATTATCAAAATGATGCAACAAATATGGAGTTTTGCTGTCAGCAATAACTTTTATTTTTAACTTGTGAAGACTTCTACTGCTGTAAACAAGCTTTAAATGGCGAGTGGGTAACTTGTAGCCCGCAAGTAAGAATTACACATTTTTGACCGAATCGTTTTGTTGATTAAACATTTCAGTACACTCCGACCCCTAAGCTAATACCAACAGGTTATATTACAAAATAACACAAACGAATAAACAATAATTGTGTATGTGAACCAATGGCGATATATTTTTTTTCAATAAACCTGTATGAAGAAATGAAAATGGAAACGTGCAGAATTATATAAACATCTGTCATGTACATTACCAACATATTCTTCAAGCTAAATTACAGACTAAAATAAGTTTCTGATACAAATAGAGCAACCCAATCTGGAAAAGTTATAAATTACATACTAACAAGAACATAGAACAAGAACAGTGAACTGGGAGTACAGCTAACTCCAATGTTACAGATGGCAGAGGTCATTAAGCGATGAAAAACACCTTCAGGAAAGCAATCGCAAAGAAATAATACATAATCAAGCAAACAAATTGCAACGAACAAAAAATAACAATACAACAAACTAAATTTCTTGAGTCAAGGAAAACTATAAGAAATCATTATCGACAAACTCAAGTAACTTCCTAACGAAGAAAACACAATAGAAAAAAAAAAAAACTTAAGAAAACAAGAATCAACAAAGCACCAATTATTTATAGAACCATCTATTAGTTATTGGCCATTTATTGTTGTAATTTAATGTCTTAGGATATCTTCCGCTTTTTTTTATTTTGGCAGTGACATCTTCTATGTTTGCAGCACACCATCCCAGATATTTCATTCATTTGTTCATTATTACAACCCACACAAGCTCAATCTTTGAGCGATTTCTTTGTCATATATTTCGCTATTCTGTTTACGAACATTGTTCAAATCCTGCCCTCTCCATTCTCACTATGCCACTCTCCATCTACGTGCCAAATAAAATAAGTCCATATACAGATGATAACAGCTGTTACTAATCTTGCAAACTGTATTTTATTTCGATATAAATGTAGGCACCATTTGTTGAAGCAGTAACTATTATACTTATTTGTCATTTGAATGACTAGACAGAGGTAAAGATAGTCATGATGAAGGCAATTTCTCTTCAAGCCGTTGATTATGTTGTGATCGCTGCAGTTCTACTGATCTCCTTAAGTATAGGAGTTGTGTTTGCTGTGAAAGATTTCAGAAATGCCACTAGACTGGAATACTTGTTTGGTGGAAGGCGAATGTCCATGCTTCCTGTTGCCCTGTCTGTGTTTGCTTCGCTAACTGTAAGCGCAATGTAGTTTACATGTGCTTTTGGGAAATAAAATGTATAAATAAATAAATAACATATTTCAGAAGGCATTTAATAAATAGTGAAACGATGCTTTATTTATGAAAGATTACTAATTAATGCACATACAATAAAGAACAACACTAATAAAATGAACACATAATTTCCTTTCAAACAACAGCAAATTATTGATTTGTCCTATATTTTAAATAACAATTGATATTGTAATATTGTGTGCATAAAGTGTTAACAATTTCAGGCCCGTCTTGAGCCATCATTTCCGTTTCTGTTTGAAACTTATCCTTCCTACTCGTGTCTCAAATATCTGTTTCTTGCTTCTTCTTCGCCGAGAATTCCATATCAATGTGCGCCTTACAGTGCTTGGATTCCATATCAATGTGCACCTTAGAGTGCTTGGATTCCAAATCAATGTGCGCCTTACAGTGCTTGGATTCCATATCAATGTGCACTTTAGAGTGCTTCGATTCCATATCAATGTGTGCCTTACAGTGCTTGGGTTCCACATCAGTTTGCGCCTTACAGTGCTTGGATTCCACATCAGTTTGCGCCTTACAGTGCTTGGGTTCCACATCAGTTTGCGCCTTACAGTGCTTGGATTCCACATCAGTTTGCGCCTTACAGTGCTTGGATTCCACATCAGTTTGCGCCTTACAGTGCTTGGGTTCCACATCAGTTTGCGCCTTACAGTGCTTGGGTTCCACATCAATGTGTGCCTTACAGTGCTTGGATTCCACATCAATGTGTGCCTCACAGTGCTTGGATTCCACATCAGTTTGCGCCTTACAGTGCTTGGATTCCACATCAATGTGTGCCTTACAGTGCTTGGATTCCACATCAGTTTGCGCCTTACAGTGCTTGGGTTCCACATCAATGTGCGCCTTACAGTGCTTGGGTTCCACATCAATGTGTGCCTTACAGTGCTTGGATTCCACATCAATGTGTGCCTCACAGTGCTTGGATTCCACATCAGTTTGCGCCTTACAGTGCTTGGGTTCCACATCAATGTGTGCCTTACAGTGCTTGGATTCCACATCAATGTGTGCCTTACAGTGCTTGGGTTCCACATCAATGTGTGCCTTACAGTGCTTGGATTCCACATCAATGTGTGCCTTACAGTGCTTGGATTCCACATCAATGTGTGCCTTACAGTGATTTTATTTCATATCAATGTGCATCTTACACTTATTAGATTCCGTGTCAATGTGCGTTTTAAGTGGTTAGATTCCATATCAACGTGCATCTTACACAGATAAGAGTTCCGTTTCTTGAAGCAGCTGCAGAATGCTGAGAGGTATTTATATAATGGAATAACTACCGGGTGGAGGTTACCTGTTAGAATGAGTGGTAATGCATATGCTGTCGAAAAAAAAAACTGATTTTCAACCTGGAAATAGAGGCTCAGTTGATTGCTGTCTCTTTGTTCTTTCTACTGGCTTTTTAGAAAACAGTAATTTTGTCAAACTCTCAGGTTATGCTTCTGTTAAGCTCTTTGGAATTTAAATTGTTTATTAAGCTTCACTAGCTTTAGTAAAGATGACAACAGCAATGGGGAGTCAACTGTATACAAGAGGTTAATATATTTTTTTCAAGTGCCGTAATTGCATGCATGAGACTTTTGAAAGATAACTAAAAAATGTCTGACGTAGTGTTTCAGCAAATTTTATTTAAAATATGTCAATTGTAAAATAATATGGAGACTAATACCATAATTCATGTTAGCCGCGCTAATAGCGTGATTAACTCATTTTTCCTTCTTCTGCAATTGTTTATTTAAGTACAAAACAGAGACAATTGTGTAGATCGAGGTATGGGATTCTGATTAGTAGAAGTTGATCTCGGTACAAGTTTGACAGTCCCAGGGTTTGGACAGGAGGTGAATGCAATTAGCATGCCCCTTTAAATCATAGACTATTAATACTCCCTGAGACACTTCCACCAATCCAGTCTTAAAGTCCTTATACCCCTACCATGACAAGCATTTTATTTTTGTTTTAAACTAAATTAAGTAAGTATAAATCCCCTCTTTAGAATTTAAATTGTTTATTAACAGTGCTAAAACATACTTTGAGATATCCCTCTTTATCGACTGGATTGCTAGGTCACTCATTTACACATTATAGTTCTCATATATGTTTGGATTAATGTGAGACATTCCTCACACAGTAACATTTCACACATTATAATGTTACAATAAAGTTATACAACTTTCTAGCAGCTTGTACACAAACCACTACTTCTAAGCCAGTGCCCTGTTCAACTACACCGTTTGACTATTAAACTGTAATAACCTCTTATAGCTGCAGTTCTGGAAGCAGTTTTTGCTTGATTGTTTCATTTTGTCAAAATATTCTGACAATTTTCTCTGACAGATAAACATTATTTTTAAATCTCACCTTTTTAAAACACGGTTTATCTAATACAATAGCTATATGACCATGCAATCATAGGTTTGTCTTCTCACTGACACACCTCTGGTGTTAATCTGAAAAATGTGGAAGAGAGATTTCTCTCTTGAGACCACCACGCTACGTAATTCATATTTTTTCCTAAAAGCAGAGCACCAGTTCTATATTCTTCAAGCACCACGTGGATCACACTGTCAACTCTAACTTAAACCACTGAATAATGAATATCATATTGTCTATTCATATTTGTCATGCTATTTCCTGTTTTCTGAAGAGTTGTCACCGACTCGTGTTGTCGTACAGTTGTGACTAGTTAGGATCCATTCTCATGAATTGATTGACATATTTCTTTTAACTTTCATTATGCCCAGTACAAGACGTGTTATAAATTTTCTTTTGGGAACTATCCATTCCTAATTAACTTAGTGTCTTCTAGCAATTAAGTTTTTTTTTTAAATTTCATTTCAAATTCCCTAACTTTCTCCTCTTAAGCGTTATGTATGGTTTATTTTTGGATTTGGTATAAGAAAAAATAAAGAATATAGAATTAGTTAAGAATCTTCATTCGTATGTCAAAGATCATTTCATTTAATCCAAATATTGAACTAGTTTCAACATAAATGTTAATTGTTCTAGTTATCCCCATTAGTCATCTTACAATATGCTATTGTGGGACAAGACTCTAGATAATAGTTTGTATGAATGAGGTTATTGACCTACCTGTAGATGAACACTTATGTCAGGATCGGTGGGAACATTGACAGATTTCTTACACTACCTCTCTCCGGTAGTTACAGTCTGGCAAACCATTAACTCTTTCCGTACGTTTCGTCGCACTGTTGTACCATGCCGATTTCGGCAGCGTACGTTTCGTGGCATAGTGCGCCACGTCCAATTTGATTAGTATGAACGCCATCAAACCATATTCTTTTTTACATGTCTTGTATTATCTTGATATTGGTGAAATCTAATACATTGTTCAATTATCTAAAAGTGCATATATAATATGTTATATGTTAGATAAACATAAATATGTAGATTGATTCTTAAAACCATGAACAATTTTGTCTCTGAAATTTCTTCCGTTGCGTCGATAAAAAGCTTCCGTACGGACATAGTTAATGATTGTCAGAGACGGTCACAGTTCGACTAATAAATCTGGCCAAACTAGTAGGGTGAGTCAGCGGTGACGACATTCTCAAAACAAATGCAGAAGACGGATGTGTTGATCACAAAGACACAAATATCGGAGTTGGCACCTATAATATAATGCACCCATGTACACTTCACGTTTTAAAGGCGGTGTATGAAGATGAATAATCGTGGATAGAACGCAGAAGAGGAAGAATGTTCTAATTTTAATTTTGTGTTTTTCATAATAAAAACTAATGTAGCTGCGAATGTGTGATCATTGTTTTGTTTCTAGTCAGGTATCACGTACATTGGAACGACTGCTGATATCTACACCTACGGGGCAATGACCATTCTTGTACAAATAGGGGCAGCACTAAGTTACGGGTGTGCAGCTTTCACTTTGGTTCCATTATTTTTTCCATTGCGTTTGAACAGCTTGTATGAGTACATCGAGATGAGATTCAACTCCACCCTCATACGAAAGATAGTTCTATTAATGTCCATGCTGCTTACTTTGTTCTACTTGGCGATGGGTCTGCTGGCTCCATCATTATCGCTACAGGTAGGTATTTACATGTTATAACCACACCAATATCCTCATTCGCATCGTCCTTATTATCGTATGAACTTCTTGATGTGAAGATACTGTCACCAACATATTCCATTTGCTGAAGTATTTTGTTTTTATAAGAATGAGATAATCACAATAGCGCTAACACACACACACACACACACACACACACCACACACACACACACACACACACACACACACACACACACACACACACACACACACACACACACACACACACACACACACACACACACACACACACACACACACACACACGCACGCACACACACACACACACACACACACACACGCACGCACACACACACACACACACACACAATAATATATGTAGTAGTTTCCTTCCATACTCTATAGATTGCAACAATAATACTTTTTTTCTAATTCGGTCGCCTGTTATTATATTTTGTGCTGCACTGTTCTCCACACATTGTCATCCAGTACATCTGTCTTCAGCACACATTTCTTCAAAACTGATCACTAGCCTTTGACTTCCCTGCAAGGCAACAGTTACAGTCAGACTAACAAGACTTCTTGGACCACGGTTTATGATAACATGTATAGAGAAGATTACGAAAATCAATTTGCTGCACACATTTTTAATCGTGTTCCTTATATTTTATTTCAATTATATCAAATTAATTTGCTCAAATTTTGTTTTCTATTGTCAGAGTTATATATTGGCTTCGATGGTTTGACTAGAGCCCCTTGTTTGGTTTCTTGACCGTTGTTGACAGTGACCATTGTTTGTGGTTTTTCGTGTCAGTTTTACAAAATTAAAACTATTTAATATTTTCTAACAGATTTATGTTTTGTCTTGCACTGCGTGTTCCCTTTCTTTTTTTCCATATATCAACTTCTAATTGTGATTCTCAAATTACTACTACACTACGAACTACAGTAATCCGCTAAAGAGATTTAATAACTTTGTTGTTTGTTTTTGAAGATGGAATTGAACTCTTTTGTAACATATATATAAATACCACAAACCTAGTGTTTAATTAAGCACGTAAAAATGCCTCATCATTATCATCGAGTGCCATCTTCACTTTGAAGGTTGGCTACCATGGAGCGCCATTCCGCTCTGTGTCTTGCTTTGTGGTACAGGTTGTTATAGGCTGTCTTGTCCATCTTTTGAAGTTATCCATGTTAGTCTTGATCTGCCTCTGCCTCTATTGCCCTGAATTCTCCCTTCCAATGTTACTTTTAGTAGGCTGTTGTATCTTTTAACATTCCCCAAACATTTCATTTGTCTTTTTCTAGTTGTGTTTAGTAGTTCCCTTTTAATTTGTAGTTGTTTTAAAACTTAATCACTTTTCTTTTCTTTCCACCCAATTCTACCTATCCTGCTATAAATTCACATTTCAAAGGCTTCTATTTTCTTGCCTATTTTCTTGTCTAATGCCCCTGTTTCTGCACCATACAATATTAAAAGATGGCGTTATTTATATTGATGTTAGTATACTTTTCATGACATTAAAATTACTTTTTGCCATTCCTATTCCTTTGTTTATATCCGTTTTACATTTTCCATCACCGGCTAAGGTTTGTCCAAGGTAGTTGTAGCTCTGAACTGTCTCCAGGTCTATTCCTTCAACTTTGATATCCACTCGTAGGTTGTAAGTATTATCTTTGTTAATGATCATAGTTTTAGTCTTTTTGATATTCATATCTAATCCATATTGTTTGCTCATGGTTATTTCATTAAGTAATTTTTGTAGTTTTTTTTGGATTTTCTGCTAGTAGTACAGTATCATCAGCATATCTTTGGTTATTTGTTATCTTTCCATTAATGTTTAGGCCTGGCATCACTGCGATGTTTTTAAAGATTGAACAAGCTTTGTGATAGAATGTATCCTTGTCTTACTCTTCTTTTTATATCAGTATGTGTTGAGTTCTCTTTGTTATATTGTATTACTGATGTTTTCTCCCAGTATAAATTACATATTAGTTTTATGTAAATTTGACTTTTCTATCGGTATCATGCGGCTACGTGTTGGTCGGTTTATGACTCGGCTCTTGCTGGTATATTTAAATGATTTACACGATAGTCTTGTTGTGAAATTATGTGTTGCTATTCCCCGTCTTGTTGTATGTTTACTTCTGACGAGTGGATGGACTGTGAACTTTTCCGATATTTCAGTGGAATCTGATTTATTGTCCTTTGTGTCTGTGTTCGACAGGCAAACATATCTTTCGACAACAATGGCCCGGGCGGGTATATCCAACCCGAATGTAAAAAGCATGTGACGGTGGATGGGGCCGAAGAATCAGAAATGATCAACGGCCCAGAAAGCGAAACCAGCAAAGTGTGTGGTACACATGAGGCATATTCAAGACACGAAAGACGAATGTAGAAGACCACCGTGAAAGAGATTGGAGCCTCATCAAGTAATATTCCAAAGAAAGCCATGGAGAGCAATCCCACCCATTGTCATAAGAACGAGCTGAAAATAGGTACATGGAATGTTTGGACTTTATACCAAGAAGGAAAATTATAAAATCTTATTTTAGAAGCAAAACGACTAAACATAGATATTTTAGACATATCAGAAACACGATGGTAAGTAAGTGCAAACATACAAAAAGACCGGCTGCAGCTAAAAATGTGAAAAAAAATTAGTAACTCATTTGGAGTTAGATTTTAAAAATACACGTTAAATTAATATAAATCTTTCACACAAATAAATAGCTTAAGTGAAATTATTCCAGGGATCCTTATCGGAAAATGCTAGGAAATTCATACGTTACATTGTGACTTGCGTGGGTTTTTTTTTCTTCTATAAAGGATAGAGCACAAAATAGGAACGGTCATTGTCCGAGTATAAAGATACTGTTGGTAACTTAGACCAGTGTTCCATTGACTGCGAACAATGTCTTTGTTGTCTACTTTATCTTAATTAGCTGTCCGACACAAGTTACATATATATGTAATGGCCAGTTTGGAAGAGAAGTAAAAATAGAGAACCATTACTTAAAGAAAATAACAAAACTGAAAAACAAAATGGAAAGAATGCTTTAAAGAAATTCTCAAAAGACCAGAACCAGTAAACGAAGTTTCTATTTCCCAGCCACCTGCCCAATTTAAAATGAAGAATGGTGAGATTACATGACATGACATTGAAACTGCAATTTTTTTGCAGACATGTTAAAGGCAGATCCAGGACTGAGTGCAAAAGTCTTAGAAAAATTATTCCATAAAATATGGAAAAATGAAAGAGTACTAAAGGCATGAAAATGGAGTGTTATTATCAAAATACCTAAGAAAGTTCCTGTGTAAAAAATTGGGGAGTTATAAACCTGCTGTTATAAACCTGAGATGATATTGTGCCGAGCACTTCTCCAAAGCATAAAGATTTGTGAGGAACGAAAGCTCAAAGAAGGGCTGGCTTTAGAAGTGAGAGATTATGTAATGATCAAATCTTTCTCTTGCCAACTATTGTAGAACAGTCACTGGAATGACATTTGTTACAAATAAATTATAGGAATAAAAACAAATAATTTGAATGCGTCTAAATTATTTTATTCTTTTATGTTTCAATTTGCTGTTATACCGACAATTATATTACTAGCGGGAAATTGCTAAAATTAAAATATTATTTTGCTGCTAATTTGTTCCTTAAATGTAAATATAATAGCGATAATATTAGCAATAATCTGTTACTAAGAGTTTTCTAAAGAATTCAAGAACTCCAAAATATTTGATATTTCATAACACATTCGTTATTTAGAAAGTTTTCTCAATTTAAAAGGAGTATTAAACAATATCAGCATCTGACATTTATACGAGGCAGATTATGTGCAGTTTATTTTATTTGATCTGAGTTTCCTCATTTCCAGATATTGTAATATATAATTATATCGCGTCAGATGTGTTTCTCCGTACCCATTAACAAGGCCAAATCTTTCATGCTGTTGGAGCTTCACCTTCATGAACAAGTTTTTGTTTTTCCCCTCATGGGCAGCTATATATTTTGAAAACATTATTATTCTCCACACTGAGTGTAATTGAGATCTGAGGATTTCTCTTTCGTTGCCCTATCATCATCATACTAAAACAATGTAAGGCCTATCATTGCATTATTTCAATATTCTCATACCATGCTTTTCATTAAAACAATCACTTGACATTGTGTTGATATTGAATACTTATGTATTAAAGATTATTAAAAACTATTTTTTTTAAAAACATGGACATTTTAACAGCCTGCAGGTTTTTTTTTTTTTTTTGAGTGGAAAAAAATCAAAACAGTCGTTCAAGGAATAAACGGTTTGTCTAGCAACAAATGGAATTTTGAACAATCTTTTCACTTTTTACTTTGCTATTTAAAGTAGAACTTTGAGTTGTATCAATCCGCTCGGAGGTCAGGCGCCTAGAACGACAAGTAGAAATATGAATAACCATTTGTCATTCTTATTTATTTGGGGTGGACTTTTTGTTTGGACCTTTCGGATAACTGACACCTTCTCGAGCAATAAATATACAAGTAAAGTACCCAAAAAATGTAAAGTACCCCCGTCAAGCCAAGTGGCGTATAGGGAATATGGTGTTAGTGACCATAAATTTTACAGACCTTCGGCACATGATTTTTAAGGTAATGTGGTCGGTATTACGCCCGTGCCGTTTTACTTTCCCAGAAAAAAAAATCCGGTACCCATTAAAGGCTGGGTGAACCGGAAGCCATCTGTTGGAATGAACGCTGCCTCTTGTCCTTTGTAGTCCAGTTCACTAACCACAGAGCTATCGCGGCTTCCAATAAATATACAAGCATATGTAATTATGTTTAAAATTATGAACAGTTGTCTCTAGCGACCTATCACAACAGAACACCTTCCCTTGTCTAAATGTAATAACAGGATTTTTTTTCTCTTTTATTAAACGTTTACTTATATCAGGCGGCGGCTGATTTGCCACTGTGGATGTCTATTGGTGTTGTAGGAATTATTGGAACAGTCTACACATCAATTGGGGGTATCAAGAGTGTTATGCTTGGAGGTTTTTTCCTGATTATCATCAAAGGTACCTCTCACAGCGACGTAACATTTATATTTTAGTTAGCATGCTCATTAGTGCCATTAAAAATATAACCCGTTATTGATTAATCTTTTGGGCATTGAAGTTGATTAAAAGAAGTTATAACTTAAACTTTGATACGATTTGTATGTACTTTGCCATTGATTTTTTACAATAGAATTAAGAAGTTGATATATTATTCACCATCATCATCATTATCATCATGTAGTTTGGTGAATACCACATGGCGTCTGAAAGAATATCTACCTCCATCCAGATCTCCTATTTCTTCTGTTGCCATGATCAAGGTCTCTTTGATGTGAAACCACCTTATTCTTGGTCTGCCCCTATCTCGTAGTTCTGTAACCGGGTCTTCCATTATTGTTCTTTCCAGCCCGTTGTATCTTTTGAAGGGGACATATTATTTTAATTTCCTTAGTAGAATGTTATATATGGTTGCACATCTAGAGAGAAAACTTTAAGTGGAGGGAAAATGCAAACGCCGAATATAAAAAACACAAACAATATCCAAAGAATCCGCTTGAAGACTTACAAAAAACACTAGAAAATGCAAATATTGAAAGTCCGAAATATATATATATATATATATATATATATATATATATATATATATATATATATATATATATATATATATATATATCTTTAGCAGAAACCATTATCTCTTTCATCTATACACATCCTGTCAGACATACGCTTCAGTGGATACTTAAGCATAAAGATATAAACAGAATAAAGGTGTCACTTATGGCTAAACAATACAAAACGTCAACAACCAGTAGAAGCACCAAAACAAGTAATAAGAAGCAATAAAAAGTAGAAGTGCGAAATGAATAAAACCGAAAGTGTGATTTTCAACTATAAGACTTCTCCAAATTCAGAAAATCAAATACACTCTTTACATCGACAGGAACAGGTCACTAACTTCGGAATGCCCACGCGCATATATATCTAAACTCTCATATTCCCGTCATAAAACCACGCTCAAATCAACGTCCATATTTTGTGACTATCCAATGGAAACAATTACTCATTACCTTTTTCAATGTTCATCTCTTGTTGACCTGAGGTAGAAACTATTTTTCTACGGACAATCTTTACACAGATACACTACAACTAAACAAATATTAGTATTTTTGTCATGACAATAGGTTAAGGCACACATTCTCATTTGTCTGCTAGATTAGAAAGAGGTAAAACGATGTCTGTGCTAAAAAATAATAAGCAACTAATGGTCTGAAGGAAGTGCCTGTCAATCAAAATAATAGAATCATGAATAATACAATTATTTTCCACAGGTAGCTCTGTTGTCGGTGGAGGTGACTCACTTTGGAGAATCTCTCAGGCAGGTGGACGAGTTTCTTTCGACGAGTTGAGTTTAGACCCCAGGGACAGAAACTCATGGCTGGGAGGTCTCCTCGGAGGATGCGTTCTCTGGTACCTGATTTTGTTTCCGATATTCACAGCAGTGGCAATATGTGCGTTTTAAAAATAGTAAACAGAATGATAGCTGCAACAATAATATTATGATAATATTCATGTTATATATATTCGCAACAGTTGTAACATAATTATGTTATCTATAGCACTAGTTGGGAGCCGCGATAGCTCACTGGTTAGTGAACTGGACTACAAAGGACAAGAGGTAGTGTTCGATCCCAGCCGACGGCTTCCGGGTTCACCCAGTCTTTAAATGGGTACCGGATTTTTTTCTGAGAAAGTGAAGCGGCACAGGCGTAATACCGACCACATTACCCTAAAAATCATGTGCCGAAGGTCTGTAATATTTATGGTCACTAACACCATATTCCCTATACACCACTTGGCGTGACGTGGGTACTTTTTTTTGCTATAGCACTAGCTATATCATGTCTAGGAATGACAGATAAAAACATAGATTGTGATTTGTACAGACTCGATGGTTAATATGACAGTTATGACAATCCTTTACACTTGGTTCTTGGCTTTAAATGTTTGGTTAAAGAATCCTCTATTTTCACAGTTATTATAGTATTTACAGTCCACACGTCACAGCTATATAGTAATACAAGTTCTATGTAGCTGGATACGTTTTCTGATATTAATTGACAATACTTTTTAGTTGCAAATGATGCATTTTATTCAAGGAAATTCTGTCTTTGCTTGTTCTATTCTGTTTCTAACTTCTGTAGTGCATTTGCCAATTGATTAGAATAATCCTTAATTATTATTACAATAATATTTACTTGTTCTGAATTCACACCTCATCTTCATTATTACCACATTACCTCTACCACACCTTTTTATTTCCATTCTCTTCCCAGGACAACAGGTATATGCAACCAGTTTACCATGCAGCGGATCGTCTCTATGAAGTCCATTAAAGACGCTAGGAATGCTTTCCTGGTGACTGCTGTAGTACATGTTGTCCAGGCATGTCTTCTTGTGACAGTTGGATGGATCATCTATTCCTACTTTGCCAGCATTCGTTGTGATCCCATTCAGGTTTGCTGAAACATTGTACAAAGACAATTATTTTCTGTGTCTGGCACTACCTGTGTAAAGCTTCTATTTTAGAAACATAGCTGTTTTATATAATTAAATTTGAGGACCAGTAAGACAATCATTGAGATAATCATGCAAATTATGCTCGTAGTACAGATATGTATTCGAGGTATTAAAACGGCAAGATCTTCAGCTTTACAATGTTGAGAACCTCTAAGTTGCTTGCCTACGTTCGCCCGATGACTAAAGTATTCTAGAGTATTCGTAGACTGTAGAATTTCTCTTCGTCAACCGCCCTTAAAAGGACGTTAAGTGAGTGTGTCTGCGTTGTGTTGTGGTTTGCAGTATAACTGTTATATTTGCGCCTATCGGCCCAACACATCCAACTCGACTTCAGCACGGGACCTCTAAGTGAACGTGATTCCATTTATGTAATAGAGGGAAGGTGCAGGGACGAGGATTCTGTAATGAGGAACACATTCTTATACTGTGATCTTCTTGTTAATGAGCACCTGGACTATTATCGTTTTGCTGATTGCACCCGGAGTCTCTTGGTTTTTCCTAATGTGTACCTACTACTTAGATATCTTGAGCATGAAAGTGTTGGAACAAGATGCATATACTTTCGCAGACTTACAGTATTAACAAATTATCTAAGTAAATTGTGTTTTATCTTATCAGACCTTGATGGTCCATGTCGTTCGAGATGACCAACATGTATTTCCTGACATGAACAAATATCTCCAGAGCAACATTAGTGACCTCCTTTTCTATGACCCAACAATGTCTATAGCCAGCAATTTTTGAGGTACAGGAAAAACGTATTTCTTTTCTTGTTTGCCGCTTTTTCAAGAGTTGATTATCCTGTTAGTAACTCAAAGATGCAGTTAAAATGCAACTTATAGATCTGTAAATGGTAGCTCTAAGCTAAAGATGTCTTCCACAGGGATTGCCATCATTTTTGAATTGTAACAAGTCTGTGGTACAAATAACTTCACGACGTCCAATAGAAATTTGCGATGTTGAAAAGTTGTTTTGGCAGGGAGCTCAATATAGTTCATTGTTTTTTTTTTTTTTTATCAATTAAAAAAAAATATGTTTCTATTGTAAATGCTGACATTACAGTTTTTTTCGTTATTTTATAAGCGATTATAGACTTTTGGCATCAGTATCGATACTTTATTTTATACCTCCAACTATTGTTTTCTAGCATATAATACTATATTGCATAGTTTGTGCTCGTGATAAGATGTAGAGAACGAATTATGACACAACGATCCATCATCAAAGACTACGAGCTCACGAGACCAAACGGGCTGACCACTAAAAAAATTGAAAATTAGTGACCTTACTGAGATAGTTTCATATTAATATTCTAGTATTTATATAGAGCTTTGTAAAAGGAGGCAGTCTGATCATCAGATGTAGAACCCCTTCGAGACATTGTTCGCTCTTTCAACTTCCGAATAATAAATGGTGGGGCGGCGTAATTAGAAGAACAAGGGGGGGGGGTGTATGAACTAGGCTATCAACCCTAATTTATTTTTGCACAAGAATATTTGAATCACTCACACCTTTGCAAAAAAAAAAATTATAACAATGTTAATTTAAGTGATCTACTTCCACATATCAACAGGCTGGCTATATCTCAAATAGAAATCAACTTCCAGTGTATTTTGTGATGCACTGCTTTAGTAAATTGCCTAGTATTGGGGGCTTATTTATGGCTAGCATTTTTAGTGTCTGTCTGAGCACAGTCTCAACTGGTAAGTGATTTCTGTGAAGATACATTTAATGCAAAATGGATATCTAAGTGATCTTTAATTTGGACAGTTGTTGAGTCTGTCCCAATTATACTAAATAGGTGATTTGAGTATAAACTATTTTAGTAAAGAGTGGTTTAAGTAGAAAATCATTTAGCAAACTTTGTGGTTTAAGTACAAATCGTTTAGTTAAACTTGGTGGTTTGACTACAAATGTTATTGTAGACTAGGTGGTTTGAGTAGAAAATTATTTAGCAAACTTTGTGGTTGAGTACAAACTATTTTTATAACATATTGGTTTAAGTTCATTTCTTTTGAATAACTTGTATCTGTCAAAACAGACCTAGTGTGTGTTTGAGTACATTCCTTATGGTACTTTCTGACTGTTAAAGTTCCATTAAGTGGGGACATTCTCAAATGTTGAGGTATAGCATAAGCAATGTTTAAGTGTGTGTGTTGTTATTTGACTTGTTTACAGACCTCTCTCAAATTATTCATTGTTTTTACCTTCTTACTAAACACTTTATTTAAAAAGTTTACTTTCAAGCTTCTATTATCATTTATGGCAACATGATCTTTATTAATAGAATTAATGGTTACCAAATTCCTGTAGAAGACGCCTGTTTATTTCATCACTGAGAAGTCACTTTCAGTAGATGGCCCTAAGAATCTCAGATTCACAAACACTGGCCACCCTATAATACTGAACGTTGAAGATGTATAAATATCGTGCAAATAACTGATTGGGAGCATAAATCACAACTGTTTATTTTCATAGCAAAATTGCATTTGGCTTATATTTAAACAAATATAGCAGCAGTCCTGGGTGAAGATCTCCTTAGTCTGCTACAGTCCCATCATTCTTAAAATTGATATTTTATTTGAACAATTCCAATATCTCAGACCGCACTAAAATCAAACTTTCTAGATTAATTAGAGTTTGACTTTGTAATATCTAGTAGAGTAGTGATTAAAATAGTAAACCTGTGGAGCATACGTAAAATGTATGTTCTTATCACAACGTTGACCACACAAGAAAATGAAAATTATTTGAAAACATAATTTACATGGCAATTTTTGGTCTAGAAAATTCATTTTGTCTGTACATATGCCATTAACATTTTGATTATAACCTCTTGTAGTCAAATTAAACTTACCACAGAATGATTACACTAAGGGTTGTATTTAAGAATTATTTTTTAAAATCAGTGACAAACGGCTAAAAAACATAAAGAATGTCGAAGTAATAACCTCCGGAAGTCTTTTTTGACCATGGATTTTACAGCACACATAGAAATGTTATTTTTAAAATTTTCCCCGGCCGTGTATTCAATTTTTCTATGAATCTGTCAGCTTATTGCTTGAGTTGGAATTTTAGAGTGTTGCGAAAGAAAGCGGTGTGCAGCTATTTTTTCCCAGGCTGCACGGTTTTTTTTCATAGTTTTCATGTCACATCTTTACACACGTAAAAAAATCAAAGTTTTGGGCGACACCTGGTTCTTTTGCCATCTCCTAGTTGTCCATAAAGTATATCTTTTAGTAAGTAGCCATCTTTCGTACAGTGCAGGTCAGCGTAACCTACGTTATTTGAGCAGCGTGTAGATGTTCGGGAGTCGTGTTCGAGTGAGTGTTTGTCACTCCAGTGATAACAAGAATGCGACGCAGACATCGAATATAGAATGCATTTACATCGAAGCATCCACAAACTGTTTGTGCATGAAATACTCAAATCTTTTGGATCGTCCTGAACGTGACAGCAAAACGGTGCCAACATGGAAACTTCTTTAAATATACGTACATAATGTCTATTCAAAAGCACATTAGTAATTTATTTCTATTTGTTTATCTCACATTAATTAACCAAATTCTGTGTATCTTCTCTCTAGGAATAAGTGCGCTATCGACCAACACTACTGAGGATTTGCTCAAATAGCTACTACAGAAAGTCACTGAGAACACCGCTACTTTATTTACAAAAGTTATGGTATTTTGCTACGGTATCCTGATAACTGGACTCACCTTTGGGGCTTCGAGGTTAAAAGGTTCAATTATTCAAATAGTAGTAACTATTACAGGAGCTTTTGCTGGACCGATACTTTGGATCTTCCTGCTTGGTGCTCTGGTTCCCTGGGGCAATAAATATGGAGCAGTTTGTGGATGTCTTGTTGCCGTTGCATTCGACATATGGATGGCTATAGGACATCAACTTCATGGAAGGCGGTGGAGGACTTTACCATCTCCAGCTACAGACATGTGCTATTTGAACAGGTCTATCACTGAATAGATCAATAGCAGCTCAGTGAAGACTTATTTTGACAATGTAACTCTGATTAGTCCGACAGTCAACCAGTCACAGATTCTGAGTAGCAAAGCAGATCACAATGACCCATACAGTTATGGCTTCTTCCTCTACGACATCTCATACGAATGGTACGGCATCATTGGTACAGTACTAAGCCTCATTCTGGGTATAATCATTAGCTATTTCTCTCGTAGATATTGTGATCCGGTTACAGATAAAAAGTTGTTGTTTCCTTTCGTCCGGAAGTTTTGGCTCGGGAAGTCGCTTAACACGAGCAGTAAAAATGATACAGAGAATGATGATGATGGTGGAGGGGAACGAATGTTGCAGGAGTTGTGAGATGTAGATAGACATTGTCTCTGATTCTACAGTAAATAGAATATCGTATACATGTGTAGTACCAAAATCTAGTATAAATCGATTTGAGGATTATGAATATTTATCTAATCTCTGATGTTGTCTTTTCATATTTCAAGTTTCCTTTGTTCTTCATTTAAATATAGTAGAGCTGTGCAGGACGAGTATACTGAATACATGAACATATCGTATGAGCTGCCTATTTTTCACATTGGTCACATTATCTCCGTAGGGACATATTGATTATGTTTTAAATTCTTCAATGAGCTGTTTTAATTACAAAGTACAACATGAGCGATACTCTATAATGTTTAATAAATGCTCATTTTATTATTCGTAATGGAAATTAGCTTGTTATTTTTTTTTAAGATATGTCGACTGAGATGTCCAACATTTACATAATTTTTAAGTTTAATCAAACATATTTATAAGAAAAATAAAACAAAAGACAACATATTGAATAAGAATAATATCTAATTCATTGACTTTTAGGAAACAACAGATAGATTGCAAGAGAATCCTATCTAATGTAGAACCTTGTAGGAAGCAACAAGACAGAGTGAATTAACAGATACAAGTAGGAGAATAGATTAGACCCAATAGAGGATATATCAATTCCTAATCGCATTTTTGAAGCACAATCTTCATTCCAACGTTGTGCTACCAATGCCAGACCTGGACTCTAGATGCAAGAACAATAAGAAAAAATAACCTCTACAGAGATGAAATGTGTTAGACGAATGACAGGAAACAGTCTGAGAGATAAGATCAGAAATGAAGAACTGAGGAAAAAGCTAGGAATAGCCCCAGCCATAGAATATATAAGGAAACAACAGATAAAATGGTTCGGCCACGTGACAAGGCAGAAAGAACAAAACACAACACAACGAGCCTTCAACAAACGTTGTGAGAACAACAGACCCAAGGGTCGACCACGAAAAAGATGGATCGATGGAATATTAGAAGCACTAGGAAACATAACAGCAGCAGAGGCGAACAGAAGAGCAAAAGACCGCAAATTATATCTCCCCTCGACGCTGAAAGGCAGATGAGGAAGGAAAGAAGAAGAAGAACAAGAAGATTTTTGAAGCATAGAAAAATGTGGATTTCTTTGAATTTAAAGACTGTCCGTAGATCTACTGTCCTAGACACCCACTCAATAAATAAGTGGCAGCTGGCTTCATGGACACCCATGGGTTGAACGTTAAAGATAGACAATATTAAGTCTGCGCGTTTTGTTCCAGAATCGTTAATTTTGTGCGCTTCTGGCACCGATTTCGGGCCTTGTAAAAAAAGTGAAATACACTACTAGTAAGTAAAGTAAAGCGCCTCCGTCACGCCAAGTGGCGTATAAGGAAAATGGTGTTAGTGACCATAAATTTTACAGACCTTCAGAACTTGATATTTGGGGTAATGTGGTCGGTATTACGCCCGTGACGCTTTACTTTCCCATAAAAAAAATCCGGTACCCATTTATGGCTGGGTGAACTTGGGATACACTACTAGTGCTTAATTTAATTTTTGAAACTAATAATTTCCATAGGCGTTTTTTAATACAGTTTGAGATAAGACTTGCGCTTAAATTTAATTTGTAAAATTCAATATATTCCTTTGCAGGGGCGTATCCCCCAAAAAAAATATTTGTGGTAAGAAACCGTAATTCAAATTTTAAAACACGCAAATTCCAGAGTAATCTCTAAATAAAATTCGGCATAAGATTCTAACGACCTCTTGAGTAATAGTACCATCTTTTTATTAAAGATAGACTTACGGCAACAGCGTAACCTTCATGAGTGCTAGTACCATTTTCTTTTAGAAGGGTTTTGGCAGGGGCGTAGCCTTCATGAGTGGTAGCACCATTTTTTTTAGTAGAGTTATTGGCAGAGGCGTAACCCTCATGAGTGTTATTACAATTTTTTTAAATTTTTGGTTTAACTTTTTTGACTTTGCAACTAACTTTTTTTGATGTTGCGTCTGATTTTTTTTTTTTTAACTTTGAATCTAAGTTTTTTTTACTATATCTTTAACATTTTTTTTATTTTATGTCTACCTTTTTATTACTTTACATCTAACATTTTTGCCTGTCTGTCTAACATTTTTTTGACCTTGCGTCTATCTTTTCTCACTTTGAGTTTAATTTTTTTGACTTTGTACCCAACATTTTTGACATTGCGTTTAACTCGTTTGCCTTTGGGTCTAACTTTTAAAAAATATTGGTTCTAATGTATTTTTACTTTGGGTCTAACTTTTTTGACTTTGCATCTAACCATTTTAACTTTGCATCTATGTTTTTTTTATACTTTGTGTCTAACTTTTTCACATTGCATCTAACTTTTATTTTTACTTTGGCTGCAACTTTTGTTGACTTTGCATTTACATTTTAGATTATGCCTCTAAGACTTTTTAACTATCCCTATAAGTTTTTTCTTGACTTTGTTTCTAAGATTGTGTTAATATGCATATAAGATTTTAACTATGTCTATAAGATTTCTTTGACTACGCCTTTAAGATTGTTAACTATCCCTACAATATTTTAAACCATGCATCAAAGACTGTTAACTAAGCCACTAAGAATTTTAACTATGCCTATTAGCTTTATTTGACTACGCCTCTAACATGTTTGGCTATGCCACAAAGGTTTTTGCCTACGCCTCTAAGAATTTTGACGAAGCGTCTAAGATTGTTAACTATGCCTATAAGATTGTTAACTATGCCTACAAGATTGTTAACTATGCATATAATATTGTTAACTATGCCTATACGATTTTTTACTATTCCTCTAACATTTTTATTTTAGTTTGTATCTAATATTTTTGAGTTTAATTCTAAGTTGTCTGAACTACAACGACCACTTTTATTGTTGCCTGTGATGTTTTTATTAACCACCCTTTGATTGTTATCTCACATTTGGTATTACTTGTGCACATATCACTGAAGATATATTTTGCTTATCTGTATTGATAAATATTGGTTGTTTATATTTCTAAAATTATGTAATTCGGCATTTGCCTGGTGCTATTTTAAATTTCTGTTCCACGTCTACCACTTGGGGTTAATATAAAATAAGAATGATCGAACTGTTCTCATTATCACTCTAGTTGGAGTTGATGGTATTTCTAGTTGGTGTTGATGATATCTCTACTTGAGGTTGGTCATCGTTATTACCCATAATGACACCAATATTCATTATACAATGCCATCTCTGTCAAATTTTCAGCAATTTTTTCCCCATATGAAACACTTGCTGTAGGAAAATTTAAACTGAAAAACTTCTACCCCGCTAAAAAATGTTGACCACTTTTCATATTTTCTTCCAATATCCCATATAATCAGTGGAAAACTATTACTTTTTCCCAATATGTCTCTGCAGAACTCTTTCGGTTTATTCATACTTTTCCTGTTTAAAACTTTTGCAGCGGGCACATCTAAACTGAAAATCGCCTACCTCATTAAAAAAAACCCTCTACTTTTCATGTTTTCTCTATATCACCATCTATTATTACTTTTCATGTTTTCTCTATATCACAATCTATGATTACTTTCATATTTTCTCTATATCACAATCTATGATTACTTTCATATTTTCTCTATATCACAATCTATGATTACTTTTCATATTTTCTCTATATCACCATCTATGATTACTTTCATATTTTCTCTATATCACCATCTATGATTACTTTCATATTTTCTCTATATCACCATCTATTATTACTTTTCATGTTTTCTCTATATCACCATCTATTATTACTTTTCATGTTTTCTCTATATCACAATCTATGATTACTTTCATATTTTCTCTATATCACCATCTATGATTACTTTCATATTTTCTCTATATCACCATCTATGATTACTTTCATATTTTCTCTATATCACCATCTATGATTACTTTTCATATTTTCTCTCTATATCATATGCCAAGTAAATTTAATAGTAATATTCATATTTATAAAATTCTTGCAACACCGTAACTCATTTTCCTTTTTCTACATCTAATTCCAGGTCCATTCAGATAACGTAACAACATCCCCTTTACCTGTTTAAGAATGTCATGAATTATATTAGTAATATGTATATATATATATATATATATATATATATATATATATATATATATATATATATATATATATATATATATACATATATTTTATATAAACTGTTTTTTACAAATATATGAATATGTATGTATTATATTGGTTACCTAATATGTAAGCATATTTGAATAAAATTGCTTTAGCATAAGAATATATTGTTGTGTATTATGTAATGTATTTGAATATAAATATAAACTTGATACGCTTTGTTTTATATATGTCTTCAGTATGTATAGAGAGAATAGTGTATGCTAGAGAAAGTACCAATAACACAGATGAAAGACAACTATGAAAAAGCATGACATCCCAGAAAGGCCGTAGATATGATGTCAACAAATTACGGCGACAGTGGCTGCAGAAACATACCCCTTAATTTTTTTTTTAATTACTAAATAAAAAAAAAAATTAAGTGAAAATGCTTATAATCACACATTCAATCAATGAGATCAGAAAAATAGGTTACGAAATGATGACGTCACCACATCAAGACTCGCTATGGCGCAACAAATTTTTAGTTTAATATGGGTCTAATTACTTTCTATACTACTAATGTACTTCTCATTTCATTTCTCAACCTTCATGACGTCCTGATTGCAGACCTCTTCAAACTGATCCCCAAATGATTCCTGCACATTATAAATATTAAATTCTTACTTTTATCTATCAACGCACCAACCAGAGAGCGCCACGTACTCGCGAATCTCAAACAATAGTTTTACAATGATAACTGCAGTATTCCATCTGCCTTAACGTTTATTTAGAAAAGGGTAAAACTTGGTGACCGATCCGTGTGTACACACACACACACATACACACGCACACACGCACGCACACGCACACACACACACACACACAACACAAACACACACAACAAACACACACAACCCACACACAACACACGCACACACACACACAACACACGCACACACACACACAACACACGCACACACACACAACAACACACACACAAAACAACACACACACGCACGCACACACACACACACAAACACAACAACAACAACAACAACACACACACACATATTAAAAAATGCAGATAAATTAATATATCTGCTATTGAATGTAGCTAATGATACAACCTTATACAATAACCTCACTGCCTTGTAAGACCTTTTACTGGAAGACTAGATGAGACAACCGTAAATACACCAACGAAAGGTGGGTGGAAAAATACGTCAGAAGCACGTGTATATCCATGCAGCATCAAGTAATGACATTAATGCGGAGTGTAATGAAGCAAAATGGAGCTTTAGGTGCCGCTAAAATAAATAAACAGTAAACAAGACAAAAATATCATAGGAACATGCACTGATAGAGTACTATTGCAAAATAAAAAATAAACACCAAAAGAAAAAAGTTGGTTATACGTTATTATTACTTTGAAATGAGACGCATGATCAAGCAAGAAGTTCTATAATACATACAAAATAGTCTATTTTAGAGATACAAAACATCAAAAATGAGTGCGTCTCACTATTATATATTCAGAGAGAGAAAATACAGTGAAATGCTTGTGTGCGATATGCTCGTACATCTGAGTCATTTGTTTTAAATTTAATGGATGGCTAATAGATGTTAATTAAATACAAGTTTGAGAATCAAAAGCAATCAGTACAGCGAAAGTAGTTGACATATTTTACAAAGAGATAAATATGACTCTGCTGAACAGTGCAAAACATATGAATAGTATTTCGATGCCAAAAATGGAAAGGAAGACATTTATGAAGTGGTTTGTAAATGTCGTCTAGTCTTGATTCTTGATCCGTCCCGCACCGTTAGACCTCGCATAGGGCTTGTCGTGATTTTCGCTACCCATCTCTGTTTCATGCGAGATGTTCGATCTTGTCTAATGAGTCTGTGTCTGCCAACTTTGCTTCTCTTATAAGTGCGTAACTTTGGAGGTCACGATTAACATCAAAGGTATCTCTCACGGTGGTTTGCCAACAATGTCTTAGTTGCCTTGTTCACGTTTCTCTTTAATAAAAAAATAACTTGTATTTAGTTAATTTATATTGCGTCCAAGTCGATTACACAAACGTTACAACGTAGATTAAACTATAATCAGACTGCTTTAATACTGATTATCTCATACTAGAGAGCACCATGTTTGTCAGTAATTAAACCACAATTGTCGTAATTAGTCATTGAGGTAATTAGAATTAATCAAACTGACACTTCCACAGACTTGCAAAATCTTCGCCAATAATGTTGGGCATTATCATATTGTTAATAATATAATTTTAACTTATGCTAATATGGAATTAAAAGGTTTAGTATGGTTTTATTGCTATTACAATAATATTATATATTCACACTCAATGCACGGTATAATTCAATAATATGAACCTGAGAAGTCATACATTTATACGAGACATGCTAACAGAAACATGCAGGAGAGGAGAACACACAGGCACGTACAAAGAAACATAAACTCACATCTAAGCGTAAAGTCACTAGTTGTTTTTTTTTCTCTCGCTGATGAAACAAAAATTCCGACTAACCCCTTCTCAGCGACTGCTCTAGGCATGCGGCCTTTATTTCCCAGTCCTATAGGTTCCCCTTCGGATCTCTGAAATGAGATAATGCACTAAAGATGACTTTTTTTTAAAAAAACATCGTTTATGTTATGCTTAGTTCAATAATTCAGCTGACTACTTATTATAATAGTTTTCTACATCTATGTTAATACATCTATGTCAATACATCTATGTTAATACATCTATGTTAATACATCTATGTTAATACATCTATGTTAATACATCTATGTTAATACATCTATGTTAACTTTATCAATATGTTAATACATCTATGTTAACTTTATCAATATGTTAATACATCTATGTTAATACATCTATGTTAACTTTATCAATATGTTAATACATCTATGTTAACTTTATCAATATGTTAATACATCTATGTTAATACATCTATGTTAATACATCTATGTTAACTTTATCAATATGTTAATACATCTATGTTAACTTTATCAATATGTTAATACATCTATGTTAACTTTATCAATATGTTAATACATCTATGTTAACTTTATCAATATGTTAATACATCTATGTTAACTTTATCAATATGTTAATACATCTATGTTAACTTTATCAATATGTTAATACATCTATGTTAACTTTATCAATATGTTAATACATCTATGTTAACTTTATCAATATGTTAATACATCTATGTTAACTTTATCAATATGTTAATACATCTATGTTAACTTTATCAATATGTTAATACATCTATGTTAACTTTATCAATACGTTAATACATCTATGTTAACTTTATCAATATGTTAATACAACTATGTTACCTCATCAATATGTTAATTCCGCCCATGATCTGACGGAGCTCGAAAGGGGAGGATACAATTGTAGCGCTATTCCCCTACCAGGCATGTTTTTAAGACACGACTAACGAGGGTTGGGTATGGGACTGGATATTTTGTACTGTAAAAGTATCATCATCATCATGTACCCTGCCGGTTGGCGTAGGCGATCATGTCCCTCCACAATCTTCTATCTACAGTGGGTCGTATCAGTTCTGTTGTTGACTGTTTTCCATGCCATGACACCAAGCTATCCAGTGTTTTCTCTCTTTGTCGTCTGCGATCTCTCTTTCCTTTTATTTTGCCAGTTGTAACCAAGTATTCCAACTTTCCTCTTCTCATGATGTGCCCGAAAAATGTTGATTGCTTCTTTATCATGTATTTTAAGAGCTCCCTTTTGGGAAAAGTAGAGGCCACAAAAATTTCACAAATATGGAGAGCCAAAGAAGCTAGTAGTAAAGATATGGATACCTGACAATAAAAAGGCAATATTTTCAAGTGAAAATGGACCTTCCGGTGAATGCATTCTCTGACGTCATTTATGTATTTGAGAGAACTTGCATGTGTAAGAATTATGTAATGTTGAACATATAGTTTGATCTTTTTGCTAATAAACACATTGACTATGGCCATTTTCATCGATTTGCACCATAAAAAAAGTAAACAGCCCCCGTCATGCCGTGACGGATAGTGAATATGGAGTTAGCGACCATAAATTTTACAGATCTTCAGCACATGATTTTTGGGGTAATGTGGTCGGTATTACGCCCGTGCCGCTTTTCTTTCCGGGAAACAAAATCTGGTACCCATTTGAGGCTGGGTCAACCCGGAAGGCGTCGGTTGGGATCGAACCCTACCTCTTGTCCTTTGTAGTCCAGTTCATTAACCACTGAACTATCGCAGCTTCCTGATTTGCACCAGGCACAACCAAAATATTTATCACTTGGCTGTATATTCTTCCTTATATATTAAGCATTACACTTCAATAGTAAAATAGAAAAAAATGTAGCATTTTGATCAATGAAGCCTGGAGTAATGCTTGGCTGCACTAACGAGGCCAGTCAATAATCTTGAATTATACAAAATATAATTTGATGCAGAGAACAAGATAATTGACTCAATATAACCACCTGTCGCTTACTTGGTGTTGTGTTCATTCCCCCTTCTATCTGCTCCCCCCCCCCCCAAATCCCCCGCCATAACTCATCCCTTCTTTCAATATAATCTCTCATTTTTATTTCAGTTGCAGAACGAACTGCCCCTCACACTTTGTCTTTGCTGTCTTTCATGTGTTTCAAATTTGATTGGGTCCTAGTCTACATGTTATAACATCATTATCATGATCGTCTTTATCTCTTTGTTCACTTTGATTACTTTTGCGTCTTCTACCGTCAAGCTATTACGGCATATTTACATATTTTCACAATCTTCTTAAATTAAGTTTATGTCTAGTTACAAGTTGGCTACAGAACCAGAGCCAGTTTGAGACAAGTTAGCAGCAATTTATCTGGCTCTAGAATGGCTAAGAAAAGATTATACCAAGCGCAGTTATTTTTACACTTTGGAAATATTACTTCAGTCAGAAATCATTGCTTTGATAACTTTCTGCACGTTTACACGATTCTGCATCATTGATAATAATATTTAATTTAAAAAACACATTAAAAGGAACAGGAGTTACACAGAAACTATCCTTTCTAAGACAGGTCACTGAATAATTATATTAAGTATAACAAGAACTTTATTTAGCATTGTCTCGACCAGAATAGGACATTTGACAAATTAGACTGACGACATGGACAGATGCTGAAATGTTACAGAGGAAATATCGACCTTATTCGCATGTGTGAAAGACCATGACAAAATTATTAACGCAAAGTAAAAAGCCGATCTAGCTACTCAGAAAAACTTACATTCAACTCAAGAGTACAACATTGTGCATACATAGACCACGTATATACACCACGTGATACAATTTAATTCATAATTCTCCACTTCGTGGATGAACTACAAGTAATATTAACAACAAGAGGCGAATAAAACAAGTCATGATTATAAGAAAGAAATAAAAGAAAAGGAAGCAGTGCAAAGTTAAATAAAGCTTATTTGAGAGGAGCAAATTTAAGTAAGGGACATACATAAAATGTTCATGAAGTGTCACATCAAACAATAGTAAAATACAAGCACAAAATGAACACAGAGGCCGTGAAAACAAAAACCAGGTGCTGGGCGTATGGCTCTATTGTAACAGAAGAAACATTTAATATCTAATACAGAGAGAACCCTAGATGACACAATATTCCTCCCAATATTCTGCTGTTCATGCAAGATCGGGACGTCAGGCCCCCCCCCCCCCCCCACAAAAAAATAATTAACTTGATTTTAAAAAAAGGCAGAAATGAGGCTTTCATAGAAAGAGATTTGTGTTGAATCATAATACGAAACAACATATTAAATGGTTTAAACACATAACACGATCTAATGTAGAGAGAAAGACTTCGATAGAACAACAGAAAAATAGGGCAGAGGATGATAAAATACAACAGAATAAAAAGATAAAGCAGACATCTTAATGGACACCATGTAGAAACTCATCACAGATCATTGATCTAACCTTTCCATATTCCCTCGACGCTAGAAGGTAACAAAGGCAAGACAGAAAAAAGAGCGTAGGGTCATCATTTTAGTTGATAGCAAGAGTTTAAATATACTTTTATCGATATCATCATCATTGAGTGCCGTGTCCGCAACGAAGATGGAAAATTGGCTACAATGGAACGACATTCCACTGTCTCTTGCATTTAAGTGCAGGTTATCATAGGCTGATGTGTCCATCTTTTAATTTTGCTCTCCATGTTAGTCTTGGTCTGCTTCTGCCACTTTTACCTTGTATTTTCCCTTTCAACATTACTTATAGTAGGTTGCTATGGCTTTTAACATGACTCACAAATTTCATTTGTTTTCTTTCAATTGTTTTTAGTAGTTATCTTTGTACTTTAATATGTTTAAGACTTCCTCATTTGTTTTCTTTCCATCCAATTTTTGCTAATCTTCTATGAATCATCATTTCAAAGGCTTCACTTTACTGTTTTGTTTCCTTGTCTACTGTCCATGTTTCCTCACCATATTGTAATTTTGAGATGATATACCATTTAGCTATTCTATTTCTATAGAACTTGCATTATTAGACCACTGATTCACCTGAATGATAGCCCGGTAAAAAAAATTATCAGACTATGTAGATCTGCCAGATATCATTTACACTTGATATAACTCATCAAACGAATACACAATAACTTGTGTATGCACCTAGGACACTTTTTTTAAATAAACCAGGCCCAAGAGTAGTAGTAAGTGTAATAATATAGAGATTTAAGGTAATAGTAACTGAATAAGAGCAAGTCAAAAGTGGAAATTCCTGAAGCGCGGAGAATGTGGAAAACGTGACTATAGCTCGTTTCAAAACATTTGCCCAACTTCAACACGCTATTACTCTCTAACCGTTTGTTAAATACTTTTGAAATTTTCCAAATGTTATTAGAATGCAACCTCATCAAGGCCAGCTCCTTGTCGTGGGGATGGGGCTTAACAGTCACCAGGGACTGAAAACTAAGACTGGCCAGGCCTTCCTACAACCGAGCAAGACCACAGTCTGCCCTAGCAAGTTCAAGTGCTGAAGTCGGAGGCAACCAGCCAAAAGGCGCACAACAATCAGGATGCCACGCACTCAACGCATATGGAAGTATGTCTATAACCGCAAATCGATATGGCACTCGCCCTGTGATGGGCACTCAGGCAGGTGCAGCGCCGGGCCCTCAGCCTCGAAAGGGCCCAACCTCTACTACTGGATGTCCTTCTCAACCGCTCTGTGGAGTCAGGGGGCGAGAGAATAGAGCTACTGGCCAATCCAAAATAAGACCACTCAAAATAATGCACTGGAATGCTGAAGGCATCAACAGCAAAAGAGATGGGTACAGTAAAAAGATAGAATTAGAAAATATCCTGCATGAAGAACAAATAAGCATATGCTGTTTGCAGGAAACCCATCTAAACAACGACATAGCCTTGAAGATTAGGGGATACCAGTGCTACCGATCTGACAGAATAAATAGACAAAAGGGTGGAATACTGACTCTTGTAAGGAACAACATTAATGCATGTCAGATTGAAGTGTATATGGATGGGGCGGAATATCAAATACTGCACCTCAGGACAGGAAATACAGACTTCCATCTACTTAACTACTACTGTCCGAGTGACCGCCCACTAGCACTAGACACAGTTACATTAAAAGAAAGAATAATTGTATGTGGGGACTTTAACAGCCACTCACAGAGCTGGGGCTATGAACATATGGACAAGTAGAGGTGAAGAGCTTGAAAATTGGCAGGATGACAATGGGCTTATACTATTAAACCAGGCAACAGATCCACCAACATTCTACTCCAGATCATGGCATACCACATCTACACCAGACCTTGCTTTCCATTCACCAGACCGGGATTGGAATATCACACGAATTGTTGGGAAACAACTTGGAGGCAGCGACCACCGACCAGTCTTTTTAGTGGTGCAAAATGAGGCCATCAGGGAGAGCAGCACTCTCTCCAGATGGAATTACAAAAAGGCAGACTGGAAAATGTATCAACACTACACCAGTGTACTGACTAAAGATATAAATACAGACAGAGACATCAACAAAATAGTTGATGAATTCAGTAGACTGATAATACAAGCTGCCAGTGAAACAATACCTAGAGGGGCACGGAAACACTACAAACCATACTGGAGTAGTGAACTAGAGGAACTGCACAATGACATGGAAACATCTCGAAAGCAAGCAGAAAATAACCCTTGCCAAGAACACCACAACAACTACCAGCATGCTAAAGCCAAATTTCAACGGGCTAAACTACAAGCCAGACGGAGAAGCTGGAAAGAGAAAACAGAGTCCCTGAATCTTGAACGAGACACAAGAAAAGTGTGGAAGCTTGTAAAACAGCTGAATGATGAGGGTACAGAAAGGAACACCAAAATTACACTGAAGAAGGATGGAAACATTCTAACAGGTAAACATGCAGCAAATTACTTTGCAGACTCCTTTGCAAATGACAATAATATTGAAATTAGCCTAGAAAAACGACAAGAGACCCGTTTAAAACAACAAAATGCAAGACAAGAAGAGACCACACATGAAGTAATGGAAACACCCATTACACAAAGAGAGCTAGAGCTGGCAATATCCAAATTAAAAATGAAAAAGTCACCAGGCAATGATGGAGTGTCAAATGAAATGATTAAGAACTTGGGAACTGCAGCTAAAGCAAAACTACTGCAGATCTACAACATTTGCTGGATCACAGGTAGAGTGCCACAGGCATGGAGAGAAGCAATTATGATACCATTACTAAAGCCAGAAAAAGATGGTTCAATGACATCCAGCTATAGACCAATCAGCCTTACAAGCTGTTTGTGTAAAACAATGGAACGTATAATCAATCTCAGACTGCAGTGGTACCTGGAAAGTGAAAATCTCCTTGTCCCACAACAAGCAGGCTTTAGACAGTGTTACTCTACCGAAGATCAAGCAACCTATCTTTCCCAGGAAATTGAAGATGCGTTTCAAGAAAAGAAACTGGTACTAGCAGCATGGATAGACCTAAAGAAAGCATTTGATAAGGTATGGAAGGAAGGGCTTTTGAAGAAACTGAGAAATTATGGAGTAAATGGCAGGATGTACAAATGGGTCAAAACATACCTGCATAACAGGAGAGCCAGAGTGCAACTGGATGGACTTAAGAGTAAGAAGGTCTTATTGCGCCAGGGCGTTCCACAAGGAGGGGTACTATCTCCAACACTTTTTCTGATCTACATCAATGACCTAGTTACTGAACTACCACATGACATCAAAGTGGCAATGTATGCAGATGACTTGGTAATGTGGTGCACAGAGGAGTATGCAACAGTGGCCTCCAAATTGCTACAAAGAGCTATGAATGCAATGAATTCATGGACAAATAGATGGTGCATCAGCATCAATACAGACAAATGCAGTACTACACTTTTCACACTCTCCCCAAAACAAAAAGCAGGAGCCATCTACATAAACAATGAGCCTGTGAAAGAAGACATACAAGCTACATATCTCGGAGTTACATTTGATAACAAACTATCTTGGAAACAGCAGATAAATAAGGCAACCCAAAAAGCAAGGAGAAAATTGGCTATACTAAGAAAGTTGTGTGGAACCACATGGGGTGCGAGTGGGAAAATACTCAGTAAAGTTTACCAACAGAGTATACGCCCACATTTAGAATATGGATCATCCGCATGGTGCTCAGCATCAAACACCACATTGCAAGAACTGGATAAAGTACAAAACCAGGCACTTAGGGTCATCACAGGAGCAATGAAATCAACACCAATATTGGAGATGGAGAAATTGTGGAGGATACCAGCACTGAGAGAACGGAGAGACACAAAGGTGCTGATACAGGCAGAAAAATTTGTATGCATGCCGAGACATCCAATGAAGGACAGATTCCAAAATCTTGCATTGGGACGACTTAAGAGAAGCAGCTTTATCCACCAAGCCAAGCGTATTAGTAGACAAACACCAGACATGCCAAGAGTTGTTAAACCCCTTCTGCCCATACCAGAACAGACTCCCTGGACAGATGAATCAGGATTATCAGTTCAAATACGGACAGAAGTGAAAGGAATAGTTGACAAAGAGGAACAAAATAGTCTACAGCGGAAAACAATTGCTCTCAGTTTCCTGGATGAAGAATACCCACAAGACCTATGGATTCGTGTGTACACAGATGGATCAGCACAGAATGCAGTAAAGAAGGGGGGAGCAGGTGCATATATAGAGTACCCAAATAACACTAGGGATATGAATAAAATAGCAACAGGGAAATATTGTCACAATTATGATGCAGAAATACAAGCAATAAAGTTGGCAATAGAAAAACTGCTGAACAGTAATCTTAGCCCACAGCCTGTAGTGTTTTTGACAGATGCAAGATCAGTACTCCAGGCACTACAATCCAGAAAATTACCACATCTGCAGACCTCATTGACTGAACTCTGCAAGCACCACAGGGTTGCCCTGCAGTGGATCCCGTCTCACTGTGGAATACCAGGAAATGAGAAAGCAGATCAGTTGGCAAAGGAAGGTTCAACAGGCACACAACTAGATACACCAGTTACATACCATCATAAGAAACAGATAATCAAATCAATCAGAGGACCACAAGCCCCAAATCAGGATGCCTTTCATAATATGAATAGATATGAACAAGTTGTCATTATACGCCTAAGAACAGGACACAATCGACTCCATAGTCACATGTATACAAAATTCAAGATCGGCACATCAACTACTTGTACATGTGGACAGGCACCCCAGACTGCTGAACACATACTTCAAGACTGCACTGAATATAGTAGACTGAGGAAAATCCATTGGCCCATAGATACAACACTACAGACAAAACTATATGGGCCACTGCAAGAATTACAAAAGACAGTAAAATTTATACAGGAAACGACATTGCAGATATAGACAATACTTCAGGCGAACGAAAGATAGATAGATTAGAATGCAAAAGACCCTTTAAATGTATGTTTAACAAATATCTTGCAGCTGCAGTTTTCTTAAAGCGGCGATATTTCTTTGATGTTTGTCAAAATTGTAAATTGTGAAGCCCTAAAGAATAGAAATTACCGTAGTTGCTGGTCTACGATTAATTTTCACTAGGTAAAGGCGTGGCCGTAATGGGGAAATAACTGGATAAAACAAAACACCAGGAGAATTATTGTCTGCTCAGTTCGAGGACGGATGATAATAATATCAAGGTATACCTGTATGTCCAATTTTCATAGTTGTGTGGTCCTGAAAAAGGACCGTTTGTTGAAATAATTTAAGGTAATATAGGGGCCAACATTGTGGGGGCTATATACTTTCATTCTGAATTAGACAAGTCTAAAAGATTAATAACTGTTTGGGGTTGAACATTCCACAAACCATCATTTTTCCAATATTCCTCTTCCTGTTTTAAGACGTGGTCTTCACATTTAGCCCAATAATCTTTGTCTATATTTAATAAAGCGAGATTAGCAAGAGTCTTTACATCGCATATTTTGAATGTTGTATTTTCATCTGCCACTTGTCCTTTTAATTTTGCCCAGATTAGTTCTATTGGATTTAAATGAGCTTGGTAAGGTGGCAGCCTCAAACTTATATGACCGTGCTCTTGGATAATCTTATCTATTTGAAAAATCTTTGTCCTTTGTTTTTGCTTTACTAGAGATAGTAATTCAGGTTTTAAGTACATGTTATTAAATTGTATGTGCTCCTTTGTGAGCCATATCTTAATAGCATATTTTGTACTGGATGACGTCGGGACTTTATCTTCAAGTGCAACAATGTTGTGGTACGCTGCATTGTCCATTATTAGGCAAGATGGTCGATCTAGTGCTGGGAGAACAGAATTTTCAATCCAATGTCTAAATATGTGACCATTCATCTCAGAGTGATAATCCCGATTGTCTATGGATTTTGAAAGAAAAATGAGCTCTGCATTCTGTATTAGTCCATGTTGTCGACTACCTGCATGAGCAATTATCAAGCGCTGTCCTTTGCTGCTAGGTATTAATCTCTTAATCTTTCCATCTGATGACTGCCATTCCCTTTGGTTAGTGTGGTGAGCATTGATCCATGTTTCATCCAAGTACCCAATATCATAACCTTGCTTGCGCACCTCTTTTACTTCACGTAAGTACTTGCTTCTCATGACTACTATATGTGGCTTCTCACAGATGATGTTTCGTCCATTGGAATACTTTCTGAATGTAAAGCCTGCAGCTCTCACATTCCTCCATAATGTAGACTTTGATATTTCAATACTGTTGTTATTTTTCAACGATACTTTTAATTTTCTTATTGTAACAGTTTCATTCATACCCAACATTTTGCGAATTTCACTTCTAATAAGTTCACTGTCGAAATTATCCAACATTTTTGCTCTTCCTTGTGATTTTGTATATTTGGAACATTGACGGTCACGTGCTTGAATCCAGCGATTAAATGACCGTTTAGATAAATCCAAAATGTGTCTTGTCCTATTCTCTGGGTTTTCTAAAGAATGAAATAATCTTCCTCGTTTAGCCTCTTTGCAAAATTAGTCATACATTTTTATTGCGATATTTTGTAAACTGCAGAATTTCATTTTAAGACTCATGATAAATGTTACTGTTCCACGTTACGCCGCTGAATTAACGGAAATGGAAAACACAATGTCTCGTGTTTACTACAAGTCTCTAATTGTGTCAGACAATTCACGCGGAAAGCGTGCACAATCGTAAATTGGACCGTCTATAGATTTGTAATCGCTATTTTTAACTTAAATACTGTAAACACTAAGTTTTGACTACATCAATGGGTCGTTATAAATTTATATAAGTCAAATAAGCAATAATAATAACCAAATGTTTGTTTTTAATGAAATTAATTCCCTGTTGGGTTCTAATCATTATAACTATACATGCAAATTTTGAAAAAAATTACAAAAAGCGGTTTAAAAGATATTGATTTTTAAAATTGGGCACGACTTATGAAACAAGCTATAGTAACAGGTTAAGAGTTAGGTCGATAACAAATTCTTAAGCAGACTAAATCCATGAGATGATCGAGGCCAAAGGTTCAAGGTAAAGCAATTCGGAAACTTTGAGAGTTGAGCAGTGATTTGTTGCTTTTGTATATTGGAGATACAGATAATTATCGTGCCCAATTTTGATTGGATGAGCAAAGGAGCCTAGGAGAATGAGACAATGGTTATTTAAACTTAAGCACTGAAGGATTTTAAGAGAGGAAAGACCCGATATAGAATAGAAGAGAGACCAGATTTAGAATAGAAGAGAGACCAGATATTGAATAGATACAGCAGAGAGTCGATATCTTTTTAAGAGTTACGTTCTAATCTAGATATGTATACGAAAGATGAATTTATAAAGTTCGACGGTAGCCAAACATTTCATCTATTTGAGGCACGACGTTATTTTGAACTGCCGCTAATGAGATCACGTGCAAGACGAATAAACGGAGTTTATTGTGACTGTAGATGTGCAGATGTGACTGTTAGAGTGAATTCATTTACCTAAGACATTAATGTGATATTGAAAAAAAACATTAGATAATCGCAGTTGTGAATGTGTGAATGAATGAATTCATTTATTGACGACATTTATGTCATTTTTTATAATGTGACCTTGTACTAACGTGTCAAGGTCAAGAGACTAATTTAATAAACAATTTTAAAACTTAAGTGAAGTTGTCTGTCATTGTGGCTACAACTGTTGCGATGTGACGCTACCTAGAACTATCAGTTGTCGAGATCTGGTTAAGTTATTGTGCTCAGTTATAGAAAGTGAATCACACTAGCACATAGGAGAAAAAAGGGGGGGGGGGGGAGGGAAACTGTGTTATCAGTCTGAATTTATTGTTGTTGTTTTGTACAAAGCAATGCACAAGAATCTGCTAGTCACTTACACCGCGGTAAAATAATAATTGCGATGTAAATCTAAATGGGATATATATATCTTAAACATAAATCAACTTACCGTGTTTTTTTGTGTGTGATACACTCCTTGACTGATTTGCCAGGTATGGGGGCTTATTCTTGGCTACTGTTTTTAGTGCCTGTGAGCACAGTCTCAAATGGTAAGCGATTTCTGTCAAGAAACATTTAAAGCAAAATTGAAGCTCTCTGTGTGCTCTCTAATTTGGAACGTTGTTAAGTCTTGATATAATAGTAAAATAAAGCAACAAGAAAGGTCTCAGTCTGAATAGTAAGGAAACAGAAGTAATGGTTATATCGAAGAAACAATCATCACCATCATGCAGCATAAAAATAAACAAGACAAATCTGAAACAAGTGCAACGTTTGAAATACTTGGGCACAGTGATAACATCAGATGGAAGATGCAACACAGAAAAAAAAGCAGAATAGCTCAGGTCAAATTAGCTTTTCAGAAAATGAAAACTATCGTATGCAACAAATCTATGTCAATAGAAATGAGAAAGAGAGTTCATCGATGCTATATAGAACCAATTCTGACCTATGGAAGCAATTCATGGACAACAGACAAATGAAAAGACGATTAGATGCCATAGAGATGGATTTATCAGAAGAATGTTGAAAGTTTCCTGGACAGCTAAAAAGACCAATGAGAAAGTTCTCAAAGAGGCCAACACAAAAAGGGAGCTCTTAATAAACATCAGATAGAAGCAATCAACATTTTTTGGGCACATCATGAGAAGAGGAAAGTTGGAATACTTGGTTACAACTGGCAAAATAAGGGAGCCGCGATAGCTCAGTGGTTAATGAACTGGACTACCACGGACAAAGGGTGAGTTCGATCCCAACCGACGGCTCCGGGTTCACCCAGGTTAAATGGGTACCGGATTTTTTTCTGGGAAAGTAAATCAGCACGGGCGTAATACTGACCACATTACCCCAAAAATCATGTGCTGAAAGTCTGTAAAATATAGGGTCACTAACACCATATTTCCCTATACGCCACTTGGCGTGACGGGGGTACTTTACTTTTTTACTGGCAAAATAAAAGGAAAGAGAGATCACGGACGACAAAGAGAGAAAATACTGGACAGCTTGGTGTCATGGCATGGAAAGCAGTCAACAACAGAACTCATACGATGCTCTATAGATAGAAGATTGTGGAAGGACATGATCACAAACGCCAACCGGTACGGCACATGATAATGATGATATTGAGTCTTTACAGGTAGTACGAAAAGGGTAATTTAAGTAAAAACTTTTATATTAATGAGTTGTTTGAGTACAAATCTTTTAGCAACTTTGTCGTTTGAGTACAAATCATTTTTAGCAACTTTGTTGATTGAGTACACATCATTTTTAGCAACTTTGTTGATTGAGTACAAATCATTTTCAGCAACTTTGTTGATTGAGTACAAATCATTTTCAGCAACTTTGTTGATTGAGTACAAATCATTTTTAGCAACTTTGTCGTTTGAGTACAAATCATTTTCAGCAACTTTGTTGATTGAGTACAAATCATTTTCAGCAACTTTGTTGATTGAGTACAAATCATTTTCAGCAACTTTGTCGCTTGAGTACACACTATTTAAGCAACATGGTGGTTTGAGTTGATTTCTTTTGAGTAACTAGTGTCTGTTAAAACAGACCTAGTTTGTGTTTGAAAGTAAGTAAAAAAAAGTAAAGAGCCCCTGTCACGCCAAGTGGCGTATAGGGAAATATGGTGTTAGTGACCATAAAATTTACAGACCTTCAGCATATGATTTTTGAGGTAATATGGTCGGTATTACGCCCGTGCTGCTTTACTTTCCCAGAAAAAATCCGGTACCCATTTAAGGCTGGGTGAACCCGGAAACCGTCGGTTGGGATCGAACCCTACCCCTTTTCCTTCGTAGTCCAGTTCACTAACCACTGAGTTATCGCGGCTCCCAGTTTGTGTTTTAGTACATTCTTTATTGTACTTTCTGTATGTTAAAGTTCCATTGAGTGGGGACAGTCTCATAAGTTGAGCTGTAGCATAAGCAATAATTAAGTGTGTGTTGTTTGACATGTTTACAGACCTCTCTCAAATGATTAATTGTTGTTACCCTCTTACTAAACACTCTATTTCAAACGTTTACTTTCAAGCTTCTATTATCAGTATTGGTAACATGAACTTTATTAATAGAATTAATGGTTACGAAGATCATGTAGAAGACGTCTGTTCATTTCGTCACTGCGAAGTCACATACAGTAGATTGCCTTAAGAATCTCAGATTCACAAACATTGGCCACCTCATTTGACTTTGTAATATCTAGTAGAGTAAGGTTTGTAATAGTAAACTTGTGAGCCATACTTAAAATATATGTTCTGAGCACAACACTAACCACACAAGAGAATGAAAATTATTTCAAAACTTAATCTACCTACGAGATTTTGGTCTAGAAAGTTCATTTTGTCTGTACATATGCCAGAGATTTTGATCGAATACACCATAGGCAACTTATAGGAAAGAGAACTACTGAATACAATTCAAACAAGACAAAAATATTTTGGGGGCATGATAAAAGACACAACAGAATACTAAAAGTAATATTGGAAAAGAAAATACAAGGTAAAAGAGGCAGATGCAGACCAAGACTAACGTGGACGAGTAACAACAAAAGGTGGTCAGGTAAGCTTAATACAACCTGCACCATCAAAGCAAGAGACAGGTCGGATTGGCGCTCCATGGTAGCTAATCTTCGATGCAGTCACGGCACTCAATGATGGATATGCCCTTAACATTTTGGTTACATTTTCTAATCAATTGAATTTACCAAAGAATAATTACACTAAGGTTGTATTTACGAAAAAAAATGAGCAAACTATTTTTTTAACAGTGACAAGGAGCTATAAAACAAAGATATCGAAGCAATAGCCTCCAGAAGTAGCTTTGACCAAGGATTTTGCCGCGCCTCTAGAAATTCTTTTCTTTTTTTCTTTTCATCGCCGTGTATTCTCTTTTTCTATGATGATGTCAGCTTCTTGCGTGAGTTGGAGATGTAGAGTATATTCCAAAGATTGCGGTCTGCATCTATTTCTTTCCAGGCTGCGAGGTTTATGTTCAGAGTTTTCATGTCATGATTTTACTCACATCAATATATCGAAGTTTTGGGCGCCCCCTAGTTATTTTGCCATCTTCTAGTTGTCCATAAAGTATATATTTTGGCAAGCAGCCAACGTTCATACAGTGTAGGTGGCCTAGTCAGCGTAACTTACGGTGTTTGAGTAGAGTGTAGATGATCGGGAGGCGTGTACGATTGTCTCTCCAGTGATACCAAGAATGCGACGCAGACATCGCATATAGAATGCATTTACAACGAATATTCATAAACATTGTATGCATGAAATATTCACACGTCTTGGATCGTCATGAACATGACAGTAAAACGGTGCCGACATGAAAATGTAAATATACGTACATAATTTTTATTCTAAAACACATTAGTATTTTTTTTTGTTTTAACATATCAAATGAATTGAACAAATTATGTGTATTTTCTCTCTAGGAATAAGTGCGGTAGCGACAAACGCCACTGAGGATTTGCTGAAGTCGCGACCAGGGAAAGTCACTGAGAGAACCGCTACACTTATTACACAAGTTATGGAATCTCCTACAGCATCCTGATAACTGGACTCACTTTGGGATCTTCGAGGTTAAAAGTTCAATTATTCAAATAGTAGTAACTATTACAGAAGATTTTGCTGGACTGATACTTGGGATCTTCCTGCTTGATGCTCTGGTTCCCTGGGGGCAATAATTATGGAGCAGTTTGTGGAGGTCTTGTTGCTGTTGCATTCAACATGTGGATGGCAATAGGACAGCAACTTCATGGAAGGCGGTGGAGGCCTTTACCATCTCCAGCTACAGATATGTGCTATTTGAACAGGTCTATCACTGAATAGATCAATAGCAGCTCAGTGAAGACTTATTTTGACAATGTAACTCTGATTAGTCCGACAGTCAACCAGTCACAGATACTGAGTGGCAAAGCGGTTTGTAATGATCCATACAGTTATAGTTTCTTCCTCTACGACATCTCATATGAGTGGTACTGTAGTAAGCCTCATTCTGGGTATGATCATCAGTTACTTTTCTCGTAGATATTGTGATCCGATTACAGATACAATGTTGCTGTTTCCTTTCGTTCAGACGTTTCCGCTCGGGAAATCGCTTAACATGAGCACAAAAACGAATACAGAGAATGATGATGATGGTGAAGCGGAACGAATGTTGCGGGGGTTTTGAAATTTAGACAGATTTCGTCTCTGATTCTACAGTAACTATAATCGTATACGTGCGTAGTATCAAAATCTAATATAAATAAAATTGGTGATTATGAGTATTTATCTATTCATTGATAGTGTCTTTTCATATTTCATGCTTTCTTTGTTCTTCAGTTACCATACAGTAGAGCTTTACCAACTCTTCTCCCAAACAAAGAAAGGTAGTTGTAGTCCCCATCAAAGCAGTCTCGGCACACGCCAAAAGACATAAGGCGAAACCGCACAGAAAGTGAACACAGCTAACTGTTTCCTGTCATACGATATCATCATTGGTCGTAAACAATTGAAATATCGAAACATGATCAAAACGGAGGAAATACACATCTCACGGTGTGCAGAGAGTACTTAACTCAGTAGCTCTTGGAACGTATACTAACGAAAAAAAGTGGTAACCTGAGTATCAATGATTTAAATGACTATGTTGCCATCTTTTGCAGAAATGTTATCTGACCTATAAATAGATTATGTTACATCAATTATGCATTAAAGGAAAGGTGTAGGGGATGAGGATCATGCCATTAATATTTTATTTAAAATAATAATAATAATTTATTATATTCCTATATTTTTGCAACTGAAGTTCCAACATTGTGCTGTTTTAAACATGATATTTTTATGTTTTACACCTGATATTTTGATGTTTTATCAATCTGAACATATCCGGTTTGGCATGATGTTATAGACGCAAGTCCAAGAATGATAATCATCCACGAATGTTTCCAGATTTTCTTAAATGCATAGCGCCATAACGCCATAACGCCATAACGCCATAACGCCATACGCCAGAAACGCCAGAACGCCATAACTCTCCTAAAGAATAAGGGCTTTTTTTATTTTCCTGAAAACATCGTTAGCTTCATGAGTAACATCGGTGACACACTTTTCCATAAATGGACTGTTAAAAGGCGTGATTCCGAGAACATCATCCAGAAATGTGCTGTAGTCATAGTAAAATATAATCACTAACATATTCCCCATACGCCTAGTAATGTGTGGAAGGAACCTTTACTTTTACTGTCTACAGTTAACTTAATATATTATTCATTTTCTTGTTTGTGAGTTAGAAGGTGCAGTTAAAATGCTACTTTCTTTCACTCCATCTATTAATTTATTGTTGTTACCGGTCCCCCACAATGTTTTATACGTCAACATCATCAAGTACCGGGCCTGCTGGCGTAGGTGATCATGTCTCTCCACAACTTTCGATCTCGACAGTTCTTTATCATTTCTGTTGTTGACCTTCTGCCAAGCAATTCTCTTAAGCTGTCTGTTATTTTTTCTTTTTGCTTCCCTCTATCTCTTCGTCCCTTAATTTTTCCAGTTGTTGCAATATATTCCAGTTGTTCTCTTTCATTACATGGCCACAAAATGATGGTTACTTCTTCCTAATATTGGAAATTAGCTCTCTTTTTGCTTTGACCTCTTTCAGAACATTTTCATTACTCTTCCTAGCTGTCCATGGTATTCTCAATATTCTTCTGTAAAACCACATTTGTACAGACTCCAGCGATTTTCTGGTCTGTTGTCCTATTGTGCATGATTCACATCCATATGTTATGACTGGCTACACATAACATTTAAGAACTCTTTTTCTTGTTTCTATTGTCAAAAATGGTTTGCATAGTATCTTCCACATTTTTTGGAAAGCTGCTTTTGCCTGAGCCATTCTGCATCTCACCTCTTGTGTATATCTTCCGTCTGAGGTTAACAAAGTTCCCAAATACTTAAATTCATTTACCTGTTTTAATATTGTTTCACTTGTCTTTATTTTGCACTGATGTGTTGTCTTTTCTTTGTTGTTACCATTACATCTGTCTTTTTGCTATTAAAGCTGAGTCCTTTATTTTTGCTTTCTTTCACTATATGTCCAACATTTCTGTAACTCATTTTCACTCTTAGCGATTAAGACTGTATCATCAGCATACCTTAGATTATTTATATTATGACCTCCAATTATTATTCCAGGCATGCCCCTTATGGATCTTAAAATAATCTCACTATAACTATTAAACAAATCTGGCGATAGCACATAACCTTGTCTAACACCCTGTTTTTTTCTTGAAACATTCCCAATTGATTTCCAGTTACAGTTCTAGAGGTTATTTAATAATAATATAAAACTATATACGGGAGCGATGTGAAGGGAGATAACTGATCATGAGAAGTAAAGTCTAGTCTAGAAAGTGTTTTTCTTCCTTCACTTATGGACGCTCTGATTGGTATTCGAGCCCAGCAGGTGTATGACTCATCATCTTATGCTTATTTGAATGCTTGCGCATCTTCATTTAATAAACTGTATAATGTGCTTAGTTTAAGAAATTCAACGCAAATGGAGAAGAGGGAAAATAACAATTGAATAGGTTATAAACATAAATATATTGTTTTCTATGTTGTGAAACGTCGTTAGCTGAGTGGTTAATGCACTACTGATCAGAGAAGTCGAGTTTAAAAAAACCTATGTTTTTTTTGGATTGTTTAAGCTTCGGGATTTATCTGTTTTAAGAATAGATGATGTAACTTATTTCGGAAGTAAGGACGACCTGGTGTAATAGTTACCACATCAGCCACTAATGTGCATTAACCTTAACAAATATTAACATTAACATCATATTCCCAAAACGCATTAAGTCATGGAGGGGACATTTACTGTAATGTTTTGTTATGTTGTTAAATGAAGAGTACAAGAAATTACTGACCACTTACACCAACATTTACCAAATCGTGCCATAAATCTAAGCCTATCCCATCTATATATGAACATGCTGGCTATAGCTGTAGCAGAAATCAAGTTCCGGTGTATTTTGTGATGCACGCCTTTAGTGAGTTGAAAGGGATTGGAAGCTTCTTTATTGCGTCAGTTTTCAGTAGCACTCTAAGCACAGTATCAACCGGTGAGTTATGTCTGTTGATTTAGTTCTTGATGGGTGTTTGAGTACAGTATTAACTACTTAATTGTGTTTTGAATAGTTGTTATTTTAATTGTGTTTATCTGTTAAGTTGCATCTGTTAAATTAGCACTGAATGTATAGTTGAGTATATCTGGTAAGCTCTGTATGTCAAAGTAGTGTACACAGGATTTGTTTGAGTACATACAATACAATAAACAGTGTATGTCACGATAAACTGAGTACATTTGTCACGATAAATTACAGCATATGCAAAGAGTCTGTGTATATTTGAATTGTTACCATACTCTTCAAATAGGATTGACTGTCACCATAGACCTATAAAATCATGTATTCAAAATAAAAAAAAAGAGGGGAAATGCAGAATGGCTCAGGCAATAGCAGCTTTCCAAAAAATGAGAAAGATACTATGCAATCCATTTTTGACAATAGAAACAAGAAAAAGAGTTCTTAAATGTTATGTAGAGCCAGTCTTAACATATGGATGCGAATAATGGACAATAGGGCAACGGACAAGAACATCACTGGAGTCTGTAGAAATGTGGTTTTACAGACGAATACCAAGGAAGCTAAGAAGAGTAATGAAAACGTTCTGAAAGAGGCCAAAGCAAAAAGAGAGCTAATTTCCAAAATTATGAAGAAACAAACATCATTTCATGGCCATGTAATGAGACGATAACAGCTTGAATATATTGTAACAACTGGGAAAATTGAGGGTCGAAGATAAAGGGAAGCAAAGAGAAAAGATACCAGACAGCTTAAGAGAATGAGCAAAATGTTGCTTCTTCCTAGGAATAAATGCACTAGCTGCCAACACGGTTGGGGATTTGCTCTAGTCACGACAACAGTGTCACTGAAAGCACTGCCACCATAATTACACAAGTTCTAGTATTCTTCTACGGCATCCTGATAATTGGCCTTTTATTTGGACCTTCCATGTTCAAAGGTTCAATTATTCAGATATCAGTAACCAGCACAGGAGCATATGGTGGGCCCATAAAGGGGCATTCCCGCTTGGTGCTCTGGTTCCTTGGGGTAATAAAAATGGAGCAGTATGTGGAGGTCTTGTTGCATTCAACATATGGATGGCTATAGGACAGCAACTTTTCGGAAGGAAGTGGAAGACATTACCGCCTCCGCCTTCAGAGATGTGCTATTTGAACAGGTCTATCAATGAAATCATCAACCGCAGCTCAGTACAAACATATTTTGGCAATGACACTCTGATTAGTTCACTATTCAACCAGTCACTGAGTGGAAAAATACAGATCACAATGATCCATACAGTTATGGTTTCTTCCTCTACGACATCTCATACGAGTGGTACGGCTTTATTGGTGCTCTAGTAACCCTCGTTCTGGGTATAATCATAAGCTACTTCTCTCGTAGACATTGTGATCCGGTTACAGACACAAAGTTGTTCTTTCCTTTCGCCCGAAAGTTGTGGCTGGGGAAGTCGGTTATCACTGGCAGTAAAACTGATACAGATGATGAAGAAAGTGGGCAACTGATGATGTAGTTGTTGTAAAGTTCATGGGGACATGGTACTAAAAGATCCAGCAATTAAAAATATCTTAAACGTGCAGTACAAGTAACAATCAAAATTCCTGAAGCCGCAATTCCCAAGTTTCCCTGGAGTTCTTGATTTCAAAATTATTTGAGATGCTTTTTTCCTGGGAAATATAGAAAAAAAAACTATTTTAAACTGCAATCATGTTTATTGTAAATCTCTCAACAAACATCTGCAAAATACAACTCAGAATACACTGCAACATTTTATTTAATCTTTAAAGGAATCCCTGTCACTTAATTACTTTTACTTTCTAATATCGGACAGAGAGATCCATCCACAGAAGGAACAGAATGTATTCAGAGTACCTGGCCTCGTCTCTTTTCTCCTGCGCCTATTGTCTTCTGAGTTGATATCAGCGCTGCCTCGAAACTTGCTGTGTAATTTTTTTTTAACTTTTGTTCTCCATGTGCTAGGATCTTGAGCCAGATTTTCCGAGTTTCCTTCACTGATAGAGAAATTCCCCCAAGGAAGACCTGCCCAATATCTCAGCACTGGTCTGCTCTTTGATCTCTTTCCGTCTTTAAGTTCGCAATGCAATATTTGATTGGAAATACGAATGATTGCTTTTATTTACATACCTACATAAGGCCAAACTACCTTAGTCCACGACTCCTAAATGTTGCCATGATGGATGGGAGTTTGCCTTGTTGTAAGACAATAGATTTGATTACTTTGTCCTACTGTCTCATGTTCATAATCTTTAGAAGGCAACGCACATGAAATCTGTTTCACCTTTTCTCATGCCCTACATACGTAGTCCAAGTTTCAACCGTATATAAGTGTACTAAGCCCACAACTCTGGTAACTTTGAATCTTAGTCCTGAGTCTTAATTTGGTGTTTGCCCATGCTCTGTCATATAGTCTAACAAATGTGGCAGCTGCTTTTCCGATTCAGAAATTTATTTCTTCTTCTAGGGAGACAGTGAGTGATTGCGACCATAGAACCGAGATAAGTGAATTATCTCACAGATTCAAGGCGTGTGTTATGCTGTTGGACTGGTTACACCTTGTTGAAGCACCACAGTCTTCTGAATATACTTTGACAAAGAGAATAAATCACAAGATCCAGTTAGATTACTACTCATTGACTGCATGACGGATTCATTTGTGCATCATCAGCGAATAAATGCTCCTTGATTAAGGTCTCAATTGTTTAAAATGTTGACTTCAGACGTGCAAGATTGAATAAGGAGCCGTCAGATCTTGTACGGATGTAGATATCTCCAGAGACTGTTTTAAACGCATTGTGTAGAAGGGCAGCAAAAATATTTCGAATATAGTAGTGGCAAAAGAAACATTTTTGTTGATTCTATAGCACATCTCAAAGGGCTGGGAAGATCTACCGTCGAACTGGATGGTGGCAGATATATTGTTGTGAAACGACTTGATCAGCTTAAGTAAAGTAGTAGGACAGTCAACATTTTCCAACACCCTGTATAGACCTGCTCTGCTCACTGTGTCAGAAGCCTTGGTGAGATAACGAAGGCTATAAAAGAGGTCTTCTCTGTTCCTTTCGTTTTTCCTGCAGTTGGCGGAGAGTAAAAATCATATCGGTGGTTGACCACCCATCTATAAACCAGCACTGGGACTCAGGAAGAATTCGTCGCGAGGTGGGTGTCATCATCATATCAAGTACCAACCCTGCTGGCGTAGGTGATCATGTCTCTCCACAACTTTCGGTTACAACATGTATCATTTCAGCTGTTGACCTCCTGGTATCTTTTCTCTGTGCTTCCTCTATTTTTACGTCACTTAATTTTCCAGTTGTTACAATATTTTCTAGCTGTTCTCTTCTCATTACATGACATTAAAAACGGTGATTGTTTCTTCCTAATATTGACAATTAGCTCTCTTTTTGCTTTGGCCTCTTTCAGAACATTTTCATTGCTCTTCTTAGCAGTCCATGGTATTATCAACATTCTTGAAGCTAGTGTAGGCGTTTTAAAACAATCCTTGTGAATGCTTTCCTAGTTATACTCATGGAGGGATACACTCCTATAGTTGTTTTTTTAAAACTAGGACAGAGTCCAACTGGTGCCAGTGTCCGGACCATAGGTGACGCCATGTTGCCTTTTGTTGATACTTAACGCTGAAAAGATTTTGGTAGTACACATGTTGAGTGGATACCGGCGCCTACGTCATTCAAAGGGACTTTATCATGTATTGTCACACTCGACAGGAAAAGTAGGCAACAGAACCCGGTCGTGGTTAATGCTGAGGTCAACGGTCTCATCTGCGATAACACCGATGAGAAAGATGCAGTCATCTATACAGACGGATCTGTAAGACGACACGAAAGAAGTGCATGGCATTTACAGCACGCTCGGCAGGCAGAATAGCCAAGGAAGACAGTGGTGCATACGCCATGACCACGAGTAGCATGACAATGGAGGTGATGGCAGTGACCAAGGCATTCAAATGGTTAGAGTCACAAGACTACATCCACGCATGTATACTGAGTGATTCGATGAGCATTATAAAAAAAAGTGGAAGCGGGCTTTGTACGCATGCAATGGGTAGAGTCGTTGCAGAAATCCAAAATACGTAAGGTCACCTTTGTCTATGTCCCTGGACATGCGGGAGTACGGGGAAATGAGAGAGCGGACAGGTTGGCTAGCTGCGCTGTCGTTGAGGACGGTCAACCAATGGATCGGGCGGACATCATCAATGCCCTTCGAGATGTGGGAAGAGCACAGGACTTCGACAAACACAGATCAACGTCACTTCTTCGGATGATGGAAATGGGAGTTAAGATGGGCACAGCCAGAAATGAGAAACTTGGTGGCCGTGTAAGAAGACTTATCAACCAACATAGAACTGGAGTCGTCAGTCGCTGGACACTGAGGGAATTGCTGAGGAGAGGATCTGAGCACCTATGGACATGTTCGGAGTGCAATGATGATGACCCGCAAATAACTCAATAACTCAATAATATTGGGGGGGGGGGGGGGGGGGAATTTGTAGAAATCTCTGACCATTATCGTTCATTTTGTCAATACCATAACTTTTATAAGGACAGTCATATATCACATGATTCAGCCCTTACCATCTTAACATTGTACAGTTCTGGTGCATTGTACACATATTTGAAATGTCTCCCACCTGTGCTTTTCCTAAATTATGGAAATGATACCGTCTATTATAGTTGATGAAAATTAATTGATATAACCCAGGCCGTCTATTAGCTGATGGACATGTTATGTTATAGCTCAAGTCGTCTTTTAGCTGAGAGAAATGTAATGTTATAATTCAAGTCCTCTTTTAGCTGAGAGAAATGTAATGTTATAACTCAAGTCGTCTTGTAACTGAGAGAAATGTAATGTTATAACTAAAGTCGTCTTGTAGCTGAGAGAAATGTAATGTTATAACTCAAGTCATCTTTTAGCTGAGAGAAATGTAATGTTATACTTTATACTGTCTATTAGACAAAGGACATTGTCTTAGTTTATCTGCAGCTGTAACAATGCGGCAGTGCCATTTTGTATATTAGCATCACCCCACCCATCGACATATCTAGTTCGTGTTTCTACTATAAAAATGTATTTATTAAGCAGAAACTGCCGGGGTGTAACGTACATAAGGTATGATGACAGCTTTACAAAAAAGAAACAGAACACAATGTTGACGTTTCGGTCTACATGCGAGCTTCTTTGAAAGGAGAAAACACAAACGGACAACGCAATGAAGAAACCTCTAATACATCTAGTATAAGAGGGAATAGTGAATCATGGAGAAATAAAAAGTGAGATAAGCAATGAAATGATAAAATAAAAGGGAGATTACTACATTATTAGAGAATAACAATTGATCATTAATAACAATTAGTAAACTAAAAAATGTTCTTAAAATAATTAAATAATACAACAAAAATGAGACGTAGCTTAGACCAAGAGTGTGAACAACTATGAGTCAAATATGTGATGAGAAGTGAGAGGGAAGGGGTGGGGGTGGGGGGGGGGGTGGGGTCGGTCCCGTGATTAGACAAAACGTCTGTAAGAAGTTGAATGTAGGGTTGGGAATGGCGGTCACGAATTATAGTAGTATCCACCGAGATAGAGAAATGTATACTAGGGAGTGAAAACATGAGCAAAGAAATCCAGACTGCCTCGGGCAACAAGAGGATAAGTAGTTTTCCGTACCTTAAAAAATAAATAATAAAGTGTCCCGTCACGCCAAGTGACTATAGGGAATATGGTGTTGGTGGCCATACATTTTACAGACCTTCAGCACATGATTTTTGGATTAATGTGGTCGGTATTAGGCCCGTGCCGCTTTACTTTCCCAGAAAAAAAAACCGGTGCCCATTTAAGGCTGGGTGAACCTGGAAGCTTTCCATTAGGATCGAACCCAACCTCTTGTCCATTGTAGTCCAGTTCACTAACCACTGAGCTATCGCGGCTCCCATTTCGTCCCTAGGATGATGACAATTTCCACCATCAAGCCCACTTGATGTTAGACTTTTTTCGCCGACGCCTCCATCTGGAATCGACTCATCAAACTGTTCTCTAGCTAGTACTCTACACCTCACGCCAGGTTGCCTTCACTCCCTCTACCCGTCCCCGTCTGACAGGATAGTACTTGCTCTTACCCATCATCTTCACAATATGCAGTAATCAGAATCATTCACCGCTATCTTCACATTCACCGCTAACTACACATTCACCGCTAACTACACATTCACCGCTAACTACACATTCTCCGCTCCGACTCCACAATCCTCTACTCTCCCTTGAAACAGCACACACACACACATACACACGCACACGCACACACCCCCCACCCCCACTATTTGCCTTCAAGTGCGATGGTAACCTTCGCGATATGCTTGTCGGGAGACACCTTCCGTCCACCAGAACCATCGGGGCACTATCCTCTGACATTGCAAACAGTTTAACACCTGCAGTCCGGTCTCCTGTCAGATACGGTTCTCTTTCCTAATGTTCCTTTTGAGATCAGAGGAGGATTCATTTGTGCACCTTGTAACTTTATCTAAGCCATCATATGTAAGTGCTTTAAGATGATCTGCATAGGTGAATCAGGTGCCGCCTCTTAAAAGGAACGCCGTTTACATCTGCATGACATCACACGGGATGCAGATAAACAATTAGCGTCCCACTCACTAAATCTAACGGCAATCAGGGTAAGGTGGATGTCAATGTCACTGCCTGGTGTCACGTTCTTCTAACAGCCGTAGCCGAATCGCCTTAGGTAATTGTCTAAGGTAAATTGGGGTCGCCTCACACCACAGGTGATCAATGTATCACTCTCTTACGATTAACCAATTACCACTCCCCTCTCCTCCATTTTCTTCCCTTCAAATTGTCTCCTTTTAGTCCTATCTCACTTTTGTCACCCCCTTTCATCTTCAATCCCCCATCCCCTCCCATCGTTCTCATGATATGGCTTCTTACGGTATTTTCCCAAACAATACTCAAGGCTTCATACTCTATATATTTCTACGTACATTAGCACCCATCTACAGGAGTCATAATCTCCTTGTACATTCTTATATCATCTTATATTTATAATCCTTATCAATATGTATTTTACAATATTCGTCTATTCCGCTGTATATTCCAGAGCAAACTTACTCTGTTTTTTCTTCCATCTTCACATATCTGCTATTATAGAATTACTTTCAGGCACACTTCTATCCCATTTCTACCCGTAGATCGTAGCCCGTGTTTACATACAGGTTTCCATGATCCCATATGACGCCGTATTTAACCAATTGTTGCCCTAAGCATGTCTGACATTTTTTCGCTCATGTTTTCACGCCCTAGTATACATTTCTCTATTTGAGGCCGATACCCAATCTAATTCTTCACCGCCATTCACATTCCCTGGTATCACCTCATCTTCCTACTAGATTTCTCGTCTAATCTGTGACTGTTGTTTTCCCGTCCCCCTCGCACTTCACACCACATCCACATTTTCGTCACAGTCATCCACACTCTGGGAACTTCTGGATCGAGTATAAACTTAGTCGCACATTTTTTTCTGTGTATTTTTAAATAATTTAAAAATATTTTTTAGTTTACTAATTTGCATTAATTATCAGTTTGTATTCTCTTATAATTTAGTACATGCTCTTTTTATTTTATCATTTTATTTTTTATCCTACTTTTTATTTTATCATTTTATTTCTTATCCTACTCTTAATTTTTTCATTTTATTTCTTATCCTACTTTTTATTTTATCATTTTATTTCTTATCCTACTTTTATTTTATAATGTTATTTCTTATCCTACTTTTTATTTTATCATTTTATTTATTATCCTACTTTTTATTGTATCATTTTATTTCATATCCTACTCTTTATTTTATCAAGTTATTTCTTATCCTACTTTTTATTGTATCATGTTATTTCTTAACCTACTTTTTATTTTATCATGTTATTTCTTATCCTACTTTTTATTTCTCTTTGATGCACAAGTCCCCCTCTTCCTAGATGGAGTAGAGTTTATTTTCATTCCGCTGTCCGTTTGATTTGTTCTCGTTTTCTGAAGAAGATCGCATGTAGGCCGAAACGTTAATATTTTGTTCTGTTCATTTAAAAAAAAATAAAGCTGTCACTATACCTTGTATGTGTGTTCGTTGTACACCACCACTTGCTCCTTGCTATCAACTTTACCGCAGCATTGCATTTATTTGCTATTCCCTACTGAGTTTATTAAGCGATGACTTTTTCGTGTGCCTCTCCAAAGTTGTCAATGATCATTGGATTAAAACTTACCCTTTGCCATGATCTTTACTATCAACTACAAGACTTTGCACACGACTTGAATCTATCACACAAGGCGTTCCTGTTCTGGACGACTCATTCAATCTGGACAATAAGATTGGTCCCACCTGTTGTTGCTTCTCGTTTCAGTATACTTGTTAGTGTTACTCTAGGTCGGCCTCTTTTCATTTCATTCTCTGGTTCCTATTTGAGGACTTGCTGTGAGATTCTCTTGTTGTCTTCATTGTACTAAGTATTAATAATTAAGAGATAAAGTCTAGAGGCTGTCCTCGATATCACCTACCACAACTCTTTGGAGCAGGTATCCATTTCCATCTGATTCCGTTCTAAAAGCACAGTCAAAAGGTCCATGTTGTGCAAATTTTCTTAAGTTAATTTGTATTTGTCCATGTTGATATGATCTCATTGAGTAACAAAACCAACAACACAGTTTGAAGACACTTACAGTTGACAAGATCACGTCTGATAATCGGCCGTACGCTAATCTTAAGGTCTGTTGTTTGATTTGTGACGGGTATAATCTGACGATGAACTGTGTGTCTAAATGTTCGGAATTGGAGTCAACAACGATGGCCTAACATCATCAAGCGCTATACATTTTTAAAAAATACGACGATCATCATTTTCAAGAGGACTTGAACTTCCATGGTATATGGTGGATAACCGGCGGGAACAATTGAAGGCTATACATGAAAAGTGTTCCTTGTTGCAGTTTCCTTATATTCCAAGTCAGGCTTGTTGCAGGAGCTACTGAGTTAAGTGCTCTGTGCACACAGTGATCTCATCCGTTTTGATCATGTTTCGATATTCCAATTGTTTACGATGAATGATGACATCGTATGCCAGGGAACAGTTGGCTGTGTTCACTTTCTGCGCGGTTTTACCTTATGTCTTTTGGCGTGTGCTGAGACTGCAACGATGGGGACTACAGTTACCGTTCTTTGTTCGGGATATGAAATATTGATTCGGATGATTACGCTGGCACGGGCGGTTGAGCGATTATGGATTTTAATTCGTTTGCAGCGATACCGGGGCCTTCCATAACCAAATAACCAAATAACCAGATCCACTGCGTAGTTTCATGGTGGGATTTAGCATGTTAACTCTACCGTCTAAAACTGTGCTTAGTGCTACTTTAATAACCTTTAACCTTTGTAATCGTGCCTTTTATAAAATGCTAATTTCGACATGACAACCGAAACAGCTATTATTTAATAGAGCTCATTGTAAAAAATAATAACTATACGTACATATTTTTAAAACATAATTAGTGCAACACTGATGCCGTTAATCTTGCAAACTGTTTCTAATTTTAATTTTGAGTTTAACTTAAATATATTTCCGTGGATGGCATCATCATTTTGCTTAGTTATATCTCAGAGGGAAAATAGATGTTGATATCGTAGTCATGGTTGATACAGTTTCTCTTCAAGCCTTAGATTATGTTGTGATCGCTGCAGTTCTACTGATCTCCTTAGGTATAGGAGTCGTGTTTGCTGTGAAAGATTTCAGAAATGCCACTAGACTGGAATATTTGTTTGGTGGAAGGCGAATGTCCATGGTTCCTGTTGCCCTATCTGTGTTTGCCTCATTTACTGTAAGTATTTGTTTGGTATAACTGGCAGGTAAGAGTGAACGAGTGAAATTGCTTGAGAAGACTATTAAATAGAAATATTAAAAAGATACTGTGTTAGTGACAAATAAAAAATAAATGATTGCAGGTGTATGTAAGAAGAAAAAAAAAAGCAAAATAAATATTGTTAATGTATCAACCATCAAACTATAAGTATATATATTATACTTAGAAGTCGTAGACTAATGTGGCTGGGTCATGTGAGACGAATGGCAAACATTCCAAACAAATAGTGTATGGCGAATTTAATGAAAGAAAGAGACCAAAGGGCAGACCAGTGCTGAGATACAAAGATGTTTGCAGGGCTTCCTTGAGTGAATTCTCTATCAGTGAAAGAAATTGGGAAACTGCCTGCAGTTCGTAGCACATGGAAAACACAAATTTAAAAAAAAGTAGCACAGCATCTTTGGAGACCGTGATGATATAAAATTCAGAAGACAAAAAGCGCAGGAGAAAGGAGACGAGGCCGGGCACCACAAATACATCTTGTTTGTTCTGCGGATGGATTTGTCTATCCAGTATTGGAATTGGGCCAGTCACTGACCTGGTGTTATGTTCTTCTAACAGCCGCAGCAGATTCACTTTAGAGAATCGTCTTATCGCCCAAATGGGCTGCATTTCCCAACGGGGCATCAATGTATCCGTCCTACCGGGAATTCCTCTCTATTTCTCCCGCCTCTTATCCCCCTCTTATTTTCCTTCTTTAACTCACTCTTCCCCTACACCTTTCCCCCACCAGTCTCTCCACTCCCATCTTCCGTCCCCTGCTCTGGTTTTGGACACTTACCATCAGCCATGTCTTCCGAAGGCAATTTTCTCGACATGTACTGCATATCTCAATAATCCTCCAATAATGTGATGAAAGATTCAAATAATTAACACGCTGAAGTTAATTCCAAGGTTTATATATTAAACATTATGTCCATTTAAGACATAACATTGTCTGCGAATGTGTCTGCAAACAAGTTTTGTCATCAGAAACATATATTTTTATTGTTCGCATGTGTGACACCTTATCTTACAATTCTGTATATATTTCTGTAAAATAACTGTGTTCGTGTTTTTCTGCTTTCTGTACATCCGCAGATATTGAATTTAATTGTAAAGATGTGCTTGGAATTAGCTTTTGGTATAATTCGTAACTGACATTCCTCTTTCTGCAAGCATTTGCTTTAATTAGAAACGTCTGTCAGTATTTTCACTAACAAGCAGAGTGTTAACACAGACCTTCTTTAATGGATACCAACGCAGAATAAAAGGATGAAAATGGCAGGATAAAATCACTAACATAGAATTATGGAAATATACCAGTCAAATACCAGTAGATAAAGCGATACAGCGAAGATGATGGCGCCGGATAGAAACACACACTGCGGAAGCCAACATAGAGTATTACACAACAGGTCCTTTGTTTGAATCTCGGAGGAAAAATACAAATAGGAAGACCAAAATATTCATGGAGACGACAGATGAAAGCAGACATGAAGATGCTGGAAACGACATGTAATGATCTTAAAAGAATGGCAAGAAACAGAAAGTGTTTGTTGAAGACCCATGCTCTACCTGGAGCTGAAAGGTGGAAGAAGAAGAATTAATCCACCAGACTCTCGAACTAGTTTTCACATGCAGTTCCAGATAAGATAACACCATCACAAGTGGATACGCAAAATGCAACCTCGGATATTGAAAATTAAATACACTGATTTTGAAAGTAGTGAGTTTGTCACAAGATGATCTGAGATTCTTGTCCTCTTAATGGAGAGTTTTCAAAACTGTACTTGGAGGCGAAGGCGTGCCTACCAGCACCAGAGCTGGAAGTTGTCAGCGACCCACAGCTCATGGCTTGCGCCAGGATCGGTGAACCAAAACCATCCATACCCTGCTCCACCTCTCCGCGGTGCCTCTAGTAACAGACTAACCTGTCTAGTCTGGCCAAGCGAACAGGGATCGAAGAGGGAAGACAACCCGGTACTCAAAAATGTCGTGCTGAAGTCGGATGTGTTGGGCCGAAAGGCGCAAATATAACAGTTACACTGCAAACCACAAAACAACGCAGACACGTCCACTTAACGTCCTTTTAAGGGCGGTTGACGAAGAGGGATTCTGCAGCCTACGAAAACTCTAGAAAACTTTAGTCATCTGGCGAACGTAGGCAAGCAGCAAAACTGAAATATATTTTGTGATCCGTCTATGATTATTTAAAGGTGCGGTATAGCAATTGTTAGAGAACTGCAGACAGATCGGTCATTCCATCATTTGACGGAAAGAACACTGTTCTGGAAAAAAAAACTGCGCTTTGCTCATCAAATTGTTCACACATATTCTTATGGTGAAATTATACATTCTCACTAATATCATGTACTTTATATGCTGTGCTTGTAGGGTCGGTTATGAAGATTTGGTTATGGTTATGGTTATTCGAAGGCCACGGTATAATTGCAAACGAGTTAAAATTCATAACTGCTAACCCGCCCGTACCAGTGAAATTAAAAGTAATATCATTGAAGGATACAAAGAAAGAGAGGCAGCAGCAGTCCCCATCAAAGCAGCTACAGCACACGCCAAAAGACATAAGGTCAAGCTGCACCGACATTGAACGCAGCTGAAGTGTTATTCGTCATACGATATCAACATTCATCGAAGAAATCGAAATATCGAAACACGAACCGGATGAAAAATGCAGCTCACAATGTGCAGAGAGCACTAAACTCAGTAGCTCATGTAGCAAGCCGGACTTGGAATATGAAGAAACTGCAAAAAAGGAACACTTTTCAGATTGAGCCTCAATGATTCCTGCCGTCCATCAGTCATATTGACTGGAAATCCTGGCTAAATACGGTTATGATTTCTTTATTATAACAAGTCAAGATTGCTTACGTAGAACAAGAACAGTGAAGTAAGGTTGAGCGCTTTTCTGAAGAAAGAACAGGAACAAATTATGAAAAATAAATGTTTTAATGCAACAGTGCTTGGTTGCTAATTAGTGAAGGCCAAAATATTCTGGAGATTTTTCTAGAAGACACGTCACTTTGAATTCGTGATAATTAATGCAAGTATTAGGTGTCTAAGAAGTCTCAGCAATTCATTTCTACTGACGATGTTTTTCCTCATAATCAAGCAAATAAGGCCAAAGAGATGGGATTTCTCAAAAGAATGTTGAAACATTTACCATCAGCCATGTCTTCCGAAGGCTATTTTCTCGATCTGTACTACATATCTCAATAATCCTCCAATAATGTGACGAAAGATTCAAAAAATTAACACGCTGAAGTTAATTCCAAGGTTTAGTTATTAAACATTATGTCCATTTCAGACATAACATTGTCTGTGAATGTGTCAGCAAACAAGTTTTGTCACCAGAAACATATATTTTTATTGTTCGCATGTGTGACACATTATTTTACAATTCTGTATATGTTTCAGTAAAACAACTATGTTCGAGTTTTTCTACTTTTCTGCTTTTACGACACATTGAGTGAAATCATTAACAAGATTGACGAAAGCGACGACATGTTAGTGATGGGAGATTTTAATGGAAGGCTTGGGAAACGCAACAGCGAGAACAGTGATATCTTAGGACCCTTTGGTGATAAAACAGCTGAAATAAACGAAAATGGAAGCAGACTGCTGGATCTATGCAATCAAAATGATTTATTTATCACCAACACATTCTTCAAACACAGAGAGTCGCAAGTATACACCTGATACAAATGGATTGACACAACACGCAGAAGCCAGATAGAATTTATATAACAAGAAAACATAACATGAAAAGAGTAACCGACAGTAGAGCAATCCCAAATATTACAGACGACACGGATCATAAGATGGTTATGATCACACTTAGACATCCAAAAATGAAGAGAATATACGAAAACAAGTAAAAGAAGCGAAAAGAACAGACAATAAAAATAAAACAATTAAAAGATCAAGAAACAAGGAAAATCCTAGAAGAAAAACTAACAGAGGAATTCACGAAACTCCCTAACGAAGTATGCACAGTAGAAGAAGAGTGGAAACAATTTAAGGAAACAGTAACCAACATCTCTAAAACAGTTTGTGGAACGAAGCTAAGAACAAGAGATGGGAAAAAGAGCACCTTGTGGTGGAACGAAACAATCAGAGAAAGCAATTAAAGAATACAAGAAACTGCGTAAAAATTGGAGGGAGAACAAGAACCAAGAAAAATATGCCTCAGTTCGACAAAGAGTTAAAATGTTGATCAAAGGAGCTAAGCAATAGAATTGGACAGAATACGAACAAAACATGAGCAGGGACTTCAAGATAGCCACAAGAGATTAGTACAAAGCAGTAAAAGCCACAAGAGCGAGACAAGAAAACCATGATCCCACTGAGCTGATAAATGACAAAGACGGACAGCCAATATCAAATAACCAATGTATGCAACGAAGATGGAAAGAATATTTTGAAGACCTGTTAAACAAACCAAATACCAATAAGACAACAAAAACCACGCTAGAACTCACAAATACTGAACCCAACATCGTGAAAGAGGAAATCGAAGAAGAAAGCAAATATGCACCAAGAAATAAAGCACCGTGGATAGATAACATACCAATAGAAATAATAGCAGCAGCAGGAGAAACATGAATGCAACGGCTGCACATAATATTAAATGCAGCATGGCACCAACAACATGCCCTGAAGACTGGCAACAGGCAATCATCATACCAATATGGAAAAAGAAAGGTAGCAACAGAGAATGCAATCAATATAGTGATATATCTCTTCTCAGCCATGTAGGAAAGCTATACGCCAAAATCTTGGGGAAAAGGCTGAGACCAATAATAGAACTATAGTTAAGCGATTCTCAAATGGGGTTCTGAAAAAAACAGAGGATGTACCGAAGCACCATTCACATTAGAACAGCTTGCAGAAAAAAACGACAGAACACAATCAAAACTTATACATAGCCTTCATTGACAAGGAACAAGCATTCGACAGAGTAAAGAGAGAACAACTGTGGGAGATACTAACAACATACGGAGTAAGCCAACATCTAACCAACCTTATTAAAAGTCTCTACGTCAACAGCAGCTGCAGGGTCAGAACAGCAGCAGGCTACTCAGACCACTTCGAAGTTAGATCAGGCGTAAGACAGGGGTGCGCACTATCCCCCTACTGTTTATTACATACATGGACCATATATGCAAGCTCGCCAACCCATCAGAGACAGAGGAGATCAACGAGCTGTTATTTGCAGACAATTAGGTACTATAATACATGAAACAACAGAAGACCTACAAGAATACTTAAACAAACTCAACATCTCAGGCACAAAATACAACATGAAAATCAACATCAACAAAACAGAAGTCATTAATGTCGCCAAAAATAAACAGAACATCAACATAACTATAGAAGTCAGACAACTAAAACAAGTAGAGGAATTCAAATACCTAGGAAGTCTAATGACAAACGATAATTCTCAAACAGCAGAGATAGAATCAAAATGCAATAAAGCTTGTCAAATCATCGGACAGTTATCACCACTATTGTCCAACAAGGAAATAACTCTGGAGACAAAACGAGCATTATACAATACAATCTTCATCCCAACGGTGTGCTACCAATGCCAGACCTGGACCCTAGATGCAAGAACAATAAGAAAAAATAACCTCTACAGAGATGATATGTGTTAGACGAATGACAGGAAACAGTCTGAGAGATAGATCAGAAATGAAGAACTGAGAAAAAAGCTAGGAATAGCCCCCGCCATAGAATATATAATGAAACAACAGATACAATGGTTTGGCCACGTGACAAGTCAGAAAGAACAAAACACAACACAACGAGCCTTCAACAAATGTGAGAACACTAGACCCAAGGGTCGACCACGAAAAAAGATGGGTCGATGGAAAGCAGAAACTTGAAAACTTGAAGCAATAGGAAACATAACAGCAGCAGAGGCGAACAGTAGAGCAAAAGACCGCAAATTATATCTCCCCTCGACGCTTAAAGGCAGATGAGGAAGGAAAGAGCAGAAGAAGAGGAAGAATGCTGAAACTTCCCTGAACAGTCAACAAAAACCAACGAGGAAATTCTCAGAGGTCAACACAAAATGAGAACTCATAAAATCTTCAGGAAGAAACAATCGGCATTTTTCGGGCACATTATGAGAAGAGGAAAATTGTAATAGTTGGTTACAACTGGCAACATAAAAGGAAATAGATCGTGGACAACAAAGGGAGAAGATATAGATAGTTTGATGTCGTGGCAGTAAATCGTTAACAATAGAATTGATATGATGGACTTTGGACAGAGAATTGTGGGAAGACATGATCGCCTACACCAACCGATATTTCATTAGATGATGATGATGCATTTTTTAATGAAAAACAATGCCACCAATTATTCAATGTTTATTCAAACTATATAATATAACATTTACTAATGTTTTGTCCCTTACACTTTAGATACGATTTCAGTTGTTTGATAATGGAGGCTATTAAGTTAACATTATTCAAATGTTGTTTCAATACCAGTTTAATTTCTTTTGGTAACGACATTTGAAATGTCAATTCATTGGCGTTCTTATTTTCTACTTGTATGCCATTCCATATGTAGGAATTCTGGAGTCTGTATATATATAGCATCATCATCATCGAGTGCCGTCTCCGCAACGAAGGTTGGCTACCATGGAGCGCCATTCTGCTCGAGTCTCTTGCTTTGATGGTGCAGATTGTCATAGGCTGATGTGTCCATCTTTTCATGTTACTCGTCCATGTTAGTCTTGGTCTGCATCTGCCTCTTTTTCCTTGTATTTCCCTTCCAGGATTACTTTTTTTTTTTAAAAACATGGCCCAAAAAAAATCGCATTTGTCTTGTTTGAATTGTGTTTAGTAGTTCTCTTTTCATTTTTAGTTGTTTTAAGACTTCATCGTTTGTTTTCTTTTCCTTCCATCAAGTTCTATCTATTCTTCTATATATCCACATTTCAAAGGCTTCAATTCTCTGTTCTGTTTTCTTGTCTAATGTCCATGTTTTTGCACCATATAGGAATATTGAGACGATGTAACATTTTGCTATTCTTAGTTTTAGCCCTGGTGTTATTTGTTTTGATGTTAGTATGTTCTTCATGGCATTAAAATTAATTTTTGCCATTCCTATTTTTTGTTTATTTCAGTTGCACATTTTCCATCAGTGGTTATAATATATCTATGGTTGATGTAGTTCTGAACTGTCTCCATGTCTTTTCCTTATATATATATATATATATATATATATATATATATAAAGTGCTCTACTTGTCTTTATTGGTTCCTTTTGAATGTTATAATTTATGCAAAATCGTCAGACAGTGTTTTGGTAATTTACTGCAGTAAGTTACTCATAGCTGACCGCTTTTGTCAGGATCGACTGTACCAGCTGACCAAGCTCCTATTACACCTTCCGTTATAGTTCTGGTGAAAAATAATCGATGTAGCCAAGAGAGTTGAGATTAAGAAGGATCTTTAAAAAAAAAAGCATCACAAGTAACACTGATGTGTTGGACCAATAGACACAGAGCTTGATGTAAACTACAACACGGCGTATCTACATCTAATTATCGCCCTTTAAATGGTAAGCGTAAAGAGGAGTCAACGAGCAAAGGCAGATGAAAGAAAGCTTGTTAATCGTGTTTGTGGTATTTTTTACAAGCTAATTAACTTAATGTAGTTGTTGTTTTTCCTCCGTGTCGTTATGTATCCAGTCAGGTATCGCATATATTGGATTGACTGCTGATGTCTATATCTACGGTGCAATGGCCATTCTGCTGCATGTAGGAATGGTAACCGGATATGTTTGTGCAGCATTTACGTTGGGACCACTATTTTTCCCATTGCGTTTGACCAGCCTGTATGAGTACCTCGAGATGCGGTTCCATTCAAACTTTGTACGGAAGATGGTTCTATCAATTTCAATGCTGCAGACAATGTGTTACATGGCGGTGGCTCTACTAGCTCCAGCATTGGCGCTTCAGGTAGGTATTTGATAAGCGTTATAGAGTTATTATCCACATTACAATTGTTATTATATTCATAAAGAGTAATATATTGCATTATTTTTTGTATTGGTGTTTTATTAGATGAGATCATCTAAAATGATAAAACCAGCGGGCAGAAATAGAAATCCTAAAAACAAGAAAATCTCCCCAATCGTGACGTCTTTAGCAATGAAGGCTACAGACGGCGGACATTATTTTACCGCAACCACTCCCTCTTTCCTGTCACCCCCCGCCCGAAGGAAAAGCTGAAACTGTCATCAAATTAGTAGTATTCATTTTTATCCACTGACCTTTCCTCTCAATGTGACTGTGTGTGAGTATATGTCGTATTATTGCTGCGACACGTTGAAGCTGGCTGCTGGACATGTCTGACCCTTCAAGGTCATTTGGTTAAGGGTGTCCACACAATACGGATGTTGTGCGTGAGTATTAGTGTATTCATGTGGTCACGCAGTATAGCTGGAAATTGTCCTGTATGTTCTGAAGGAATGATGATTGTTCATTACTTGCATTTATTTGAGAACGGGATCATGTCAACAGCAAATCCTGGAGAGGTATGGAGGCCTTCATCCGCCAAGTAGGTCTAGCCATATTTTTTTTGTATGGGGAGAAGGAGAGACTTTCCCTAAACAAACAAGGAGATATAAACATCCTGAAAGCAAACATCACATAAGATATTCTGGCGGCGACAGCGGCCGTACTGGCATGGACTTTCCAAAATATGGCGTGCCGGGTGTAATCCAGTTAAGGCACAAGTGGTGGTCGCTTCAAACACTTGTTATGTCGGCTTCACATTTCTCACAGAAGTGTGGTAAATGCGCTTTAAATTTCATTCCAATACACTAGTTAATGGTACAACCATTAAAGAAATGAAGGGTTCTGTAGCGAGTGAAACAACATATATGATAGTAGGCCGTGCTACGAAAAAATGTTGAACATTGACAGTGTTAACTTTTGAAATTTGGACCAGTTAACATTAACAAATCCTCCCTCTTTAAGCTCTTTGATTGAATAATTGTTCTTTTTTTCTGTTTAACTATTTACTTGTACCAGGCAGTGGCTGCTTTGCCGTTGTGGATATCTATTGGTGTTGTAGGATTTATCGGGACAGTCTACACATCGATTGGGGGTATCAAGAGTGTGGTTTGGTCAGACGCATTTCAGTGTGTTATCATGCTAGGAGGAGCTCTCCTTATTATCGTTAAAGGTACCTCTCATAGTATTTATCACTGATATCATAGTTATCTTGATAGTTTCGCTATTTAGAAAGCATAACCTGTATTTTATTAATCTACTGTGCATTGTAGCAATTTAGACATTAAAACATACATTTTGATCATTATCATCGCGTGCCGTCTCCGCATCGAAGGTTCGCTGCCATGGAGCGCCATTCCGCTCTGTCTCTAGCTTTGATGGTGCCGATTGTCATAGGCTGACTTGTTGCTCTTTTGATGTTACTCGTGCTTGTTAGTTTTGGTCTGCCTCTTTTACCTTGTATTTTACATTCCAAGATTCGATTTAGTATGCTGCTGTGTCTTTTAACATGCACCAAAAATCTCATTTGCTTGTTTTAATTGTATTTAGTTGTTCTCTTTTCATTATAAATTGATTTAAAGCTTGATAGTTTGTTTTCTTTTCTTTCCATCCAATTCTTCCTATTCTTCTATAAATCCACATTTCAAAGGCTTCAATTTTCTGTTGTGTTTTCTTGTCTAATGTCCATGTTTCTCCACAATAAAGGAATGTTGCTAAGAATGTGCTATTCTTAGCCCTGGAGAATATTTGTTTTGATGTTAGTATATTTTTCATGACATTAAAATTAGTTTTTGCCATTTCTATTCTTTTGTTTCTTTCAGATTTTACATTTCCCATCATTGGTGATAGTATGTCCAAGGTAGCTGTAGTTCTGAACTGGCCCCAGGTCTATTCCTTTAATGTTGATATCAACTTTCAGATTTGAGTATTTTCTTTGTTTATTATAACAGTTTTACTCTTTTTGATATTCATATCTCATTCATATTTTTCCTTGTCATATTTATTTCATTATGTAAATGTTGTAGATCTTTTGGATTTTCTGCTAGTAGTACAGTATCGTCATCATATCTTAGGTTATCGATTATCTTTCCATTAATTTGTAGGCCTGGCATCTCTGCTATGTTTTTAAAGATTTGCTCAGTGTATAGATTGAACAAGCTTGGTGATAGGATGCATCCTTGCATTACACCTCTTTGTATATCAATATGTGTTGAGTTCTGTTTTTTATATTTTATTTTTGCTGTTTGCTCCCAGTATAAGTTACATATTAGTTTATTACGTTTGTGTCATCTAGATGTATATCTTTTAGACAGTCTATAAGTTATGGTGTATTGTATCAAAAGCCGTGGGAAACTCAATGTAGCAGGCATATATTGATTTGTTTACATCTGTATACCTTTCGATTAATTTCCTCACGCAGAATATGGCTTCATTTGTCCTACTGTTTTTCATAATGAAAATCGTTGTTCTTCTAATTCAGTGTTGATTTTATTTTGAATCCGTTCTTGAATAACTTTAAGCCATTTTTTGTTAAATGGCTCATTAGGCTTATTGTTCTAAAATCACTGCCTTCAACTACACCATTCCTTTTAGGCAATCCTTATAAGTTGATGATTTATTTAATTTGGTATGTACCTTGTATAGTATATGTAGTTGCATATGTTTGTGATCACTCCAATGAGAAAATCCTCTAGTGCCTTTATCATCTCTATTTGTATGCTGTCAAGTCCTGCAGCTTTTCCCTTTTTCATTGTTTCTATAGCTTTTTACACTCAGAATTTACGATTTTATAGCCTGACGTACATTTTATAATTTGTTTCTTTTACCTTTCGTCATAAAATAATTGTTATATATTCCTGCAATCTGTTGTTTATATCTTTGTTGCCTGTTAGCTTTTTTCATGTTTTGTTTGCATTACATACACTTTATGTGGATTTTATTTTATTTTTACTAGTCATTCTCTTTATTCCTCCCAAATCTTCTTTATTTTCTATAGTTTCGATTTCTAGACATCTTTGGCTGACCCAGTCTTCTTTTGCCTTTGTACACATTTTACATATTTCAGTATCTATTTTCTTTAATGTGGCAGTGGTCTTCTTTCATCCATTTTGTCCACGATGGTGTCAGTTATTTCTTTAATAGAGATGTCGCAAGTTTCATATATGCTTTTCTTTCTTCATTGCCATTTGTTTGTAATTTTTTCATCAGGATTTTCTCTTCTGTACTGCTCAATCCCTTCTTCTAGCAGCTTCTGTTATGTGTTCTTTACTTGTATTATAAGTAACTTGAGAACGTTTTTTTTATTTAAAGCTGTTATGACTTGTGAAACTACCGCACACTCTACAATCCAATCTTCATCCCAACGTTGTGCTACCAATACCAGTCTTGGATCGTACATGCTAGAACAATAAGACAAATAACCTCTATTGAGATTAAATGTGCTAGAAAACAGCCTGAGAGATAAGATCAGAAATGAAATGAGAATAAACCTAAGAATAGTCCCCGCCATAGAATATATAAAGAAACAACAAATACAATAGTTTGACCACGTGACAAGACAGAAAGATCAAAACACAACCAACGAGCATTCAATAAACGTTGCGAGAACACCATGGGCTGACAACAAAAAAGATGGATCGACGGAATATTAGAAACAGTATCTACAACATCTGCTGGATCACAGGTAGAGTGCCACAGGCATGGAGAGAAGCAATTATGATACCATTACTAAAGCCAGGAAAAGATGGTTCAATGACATCCAGCTATAGACCAATCAGCCTTACAAGCTGTTTGTGTAAAACAATGGAACGTATAATCAATCTCAGACTGCAGTGGTACCTGGAAAGTGAAAATCTCCTTGTCCCACAACAAGCAGGCTTTAGACAGTGTTACTCTACCGAAGATCAAGCAACCTATCTTTCCCAGGAAATTGAAGATGCGTTTCAAGAAAAGAAACTGGTACTAGCAGCATGGATAGACCTAAAGAAAGCATTTGATAAGGTATGGAAGGAAGGGCTTTTGAAGAAACTGAGAAATTATGGAATAAATGGCAGGATGTACAAATGGGTCAAAACATACCTGCATAACAGGAGAGCCAGAGTGCAACTGGATGGTCTTAAGAGTAAGAAGGTCTTATTGCGCCAGGGCGTTCCACAAGGAGGGGTACTATCTCCAACACTTTTTCTGATCTACATCAATGACCTAGTTACTGAACTACCACATGGCATCAAAGTGGCAATGTATGCAGATGACTTGGTAATGTGGTGCACAGAGGAGTATGCAACAGTGGCCTCCAAATTGCTACAAAGAGCTATGAATGCACTGAATTCATGGACAAATAGATGGTGTATCAGCATCAATACAGACAAATGCAGTACTACACTTTTCACACTCTCCCCAAAACAAAAAGCAGGAGCCATCTACATAAACAATGAGCCTGTGAAAGAAGACATACAAGCTACATATCTCGGAGTTACATTTGATAACAAACTATCTTGGAAACAGCAGATAAATAAGGCAACCCAAAAAGCAAGGAGAAAATTGGCTATACTAAGAAAGTTGTGTGGAACCACATGGGGTGCGAGTGGAAAAATACTCAGTAAAGTTTACCAACAGAGTATACGCCCACATTTAGAATATGGATCATCCGCATGGTGCCCAGCATCAAACACCACATTGCAAGAACTGGATAAAGTACAAAACCAGGCACTTAGGGTCATCACAGGAGCAATGAAATCAACACCAATATTGGAGATGGAGAAATTGTGGAGGATACCAGCACTGAGAGAACGGAGAGACACAAAGGTGCTGATACAGGCAGAAAAATTTGTATGCATGCCGAGACATCCAATGAAGGACAGATTCCAAAATCTTGCATTGGGACGACTTAAGAGAAGCAGCTTTATCCACCAAGCCAAGCGTATTAGTAGACAAACACCAGACATGCCAAGAGTTGTTAAACCCCTTCTGCCCATACCAGAACAGACTCCCTGGACAGATGAATCAGGATTATCAGTTCAAATACGGACAGAAGTGAAAGGAATAGTTGACAAAGAGGAACAAAATAGTCTACAGCGAAAAACAATAGCTCTCAGTTTCCTGGATGAAGAATACCCACAAGACCTATGGATTCGTGTGTACACAGATGGATCAGCACAGAATGCAGTAAAGAATGGGGGAGCAGGTGCATATATAGAGTACCCAAATAACACTAGAGATATGAATAAAATAGCAACAGGGAAATATTGTCACAATTATGATGCAGAAATACAAGCAATAAAGTTGGCAATAGAAAAACTGCTGAACAGTAATCTTAGCCCACAGCCTGTAGTGTTCTTGACAGATGCAAGATCAGTACTCCAGGCACTACAATCCAGAAAATTACCACATCTGCAGACCTTATTGACTGAACTCTGCAAGCACCACAGGGTTGCCCTGCAGTGGATCCCGTCTCACTGTGGAATACCAGGAAATGAGAAAGCAGATCAGTTGGCAAAGGAAGGTTCAACAGGCACACAACTAGATACACCAGTTACCAGCGAATGACAGGAAACAGTGTGAGAGATAAGATCAGAAATGAAGAACTGTGAAAAAAAGCTAAGACTAGCCTCCGCCATAGAATATATAAAGAAACAACAGATAAAATGGTTTAGCCATGTGACAAGGCAGCGTAATCAAAAACACAACACAACGAGCTTTCAATAAACGATGCGCGAATACCTGCTCCAAGAATCGACCACGAAAAAGATTTATCGATGGAATATTAGAAATATTAAGAAATATAACAGCAGTAGAGGGAAACAAAAGAACAAATGACCGCAAATAATGTCTCCCCTCGACGCTGAAAGGCAAATAAGGAAGGAAAGAAGGAGTATTTAACTCGCTGCACTGTTTCAGATTTGTCCCGTTAATTTTTATGATGAATGGTTGTGATAGTTGATTCTTCACTATGACCACTAGACTTTTCTTACTACTTAGACTAAGACCTTTCTTGTTGCTTTCTTTTACTACTATATCTCTCATTTCTTGTAGTTCATTCTCCATTTCTGCTATCAAGATTGTGTCACCCGCATATCGCAAGTTGTTTATGCTGCGGCCGTTGACTTCAATTCCGTCCTTTTTTTGTCTATCGATCTCATAATATTTTCGTTGTAACGCGAGAACCAATCCGACGACAGAACGCAGCTTTATCTGAGACTTTGTTTTATATAATGGAACCGTCCTGTTTGGTTGCTAATTTTTTATGGCTGCTGTTTATTGTCAATACACTATTTTTATGATTCTCAGATCCTTGCCATTAATGTTTGATTTTTTCAGCATATTGATTATTTCCACATGCATTTACATTATCAAATTCTTTCGTGTCATTCATAGCTCTCATATATAGATCTTTTCTTATCTCTAAAGCTCTTTCTATCAATGTTCTCAGGATGTATATTACATTATTGTGGACTCTCCATGCACAAATCCACATTGTTCCTCACTTAATTCTGGTTCTATGTTGTTCCTTACACGTCTCATGATGATTTTTAGTATCGTATGTCTCATGAGACTAACAGTGCGATGGTTTTCGCAATCAATGGTGCTTGGCTTCTTTAGAATGATTAGAAATAATTAGTAGATCTTCGGGTGCGTTTCGTCTGTTTTGTATGTCATTACGTAGTTTTATTATGAAGTGTACTCCCAGCTCTTCTAATGCATCTGCCCGGTTCGTTTGTTTCATTATCGGTATGGAGATTTGCCTCTTTTCATGTGTTGAATTTCCTTCTCTACATAAGCATCAATTAATGAAGGTATGTATGATTGTCATTTTTGTTGTTCTCAATATTTCACAGCTATATAATAAAACTGACTTTATATTGGAGTCGGACATTTTTATTTTTGTATTTAACCTAATTTGTTTGGATTTCCATGTTTCGTAGTGCAACGAATGTTCCACTTGCTTTTGATATCCTTATTTAGGTATCATTCTTTGTTTTTCCTCTGCTTATGTTACTGCCCAGATATATATAAGATTATACGTCTAGTAAAGGTATTTCTCCTATTGTTATTTGGTTATTGCCAATGCATTAATTCTCATAACTTTAGCCTTATCTCTGTTTATTTTCAGTCCCAGCTATTGTGATCTCTTATCAAGAATGCTCACTTTATCTAGCATATGTCGATGATTGTGTGATAGGAGAGCTATGTCATCAGCAAAGTCTGAGTCATTAAAGTCTAGTCAGCAGTTGTTTGGTCAGTGACCACTGGATTCCATTTCTGTTGTTCTGAATTATTTTCATATTCAGTCTATGGCAGAAGAAATAGACATGGAGATAGAAGGCATCCCTGTATTGCTCCTGTTCCTATGTATTTTAAATGCATCTGTAAGCTGCCTTTCGTGTACCACACAATATGTCATTTCTTCATACATTGTTCTTCTCATGTTAATAAACGTTATAGGTATTCCGTAATGACTAATCACAATTTGTAGCACAAAATAGCTGTCGCGGAGAATGTTTAATTGGGATTGCCTATATGTTGTTGAAACGTACTTTCTGTAGATAGAATACTATTAATTATTGTATCAGTACACGACGTATTTAATAAAGTAGAAACATGAATTAATTGACATGTGAGTGTAAGTTACAACAGCACAGAACTATAAATACGAAATATATAACCAGGATTGAAAGATTGAATGATGAAGCGAAAATGAGAATGGCTTGAATTCAACATATGAAGGAATCTTTGCTAGTACTTAAACAAGTATCTTCACAACAAACAATCTGCGATATGCGGATAACACAGTCTTAATTTCAGAGACGGATAATTATTAATAAGAAATGATAGACATAATAGTGAAAGAAAGCAAGAACAATGTTCTCAGTCTGAATGTTAAGAAAACAGAAGTAAATGCGATATCGAAGAAACAACCTTCACACAATGCAACATAAAAACAAACGGGACAAATCTGAAGCAAATGCAGAGCGTCAAATACGTGGACATAATAATAATCTCAGACGAAAGATGTAACACAAAAATAAAATGTAGAATAGCTCAGGCCAAAACAGATTTTCAAAAATTGAAAAACGTCTTGTGCAACAAGTCTGTGTGAATAGAAGTGAGAAAGAGAGTTCAGCAGTGCTACATGGAACCTATTCTGACCTATGGAAGTGAATCGTGGACAAACCAATGAAAAGACTATTAGAGGCGACGGAGATGGGATTTTTCAAAAGAATGTGCTGAGAGTTCCCTGGCAGCTTAAAAGACAAACAAGGAAATTCTCAAAGAGACCAACACAAAAAGGGAGCTGCTAAGAAGCATCAGAGAGCGATAGTCAACATTTTTCGGGCACATTTTGGGTAGAGAAAGGTTGGAATACTTGGTTACAAGTGGCAAAATAAACGGAATGATAGATCACGGACGGCAAAAAGAGAATAAACTGGATTGTTTAGAGTCTTGGCACGGAAAACAATGAAGAACAGAATTGATACGATGTACTGTGGGATATAGAATTGTGGAAGATCATTATTGTCTATGCAAACCGGTATGGCAAATGATGATGATTTAAAAGAGAAAGAATCTTCAGTATGCTGTTAGAGAGCCAAAAGCGTTCTGACATCAGCGCGAGGAACCTTCTCATAACTCCATTGCATTTATTCTGGAGGGCAGGCACCGGGCTATGATCAAAGACCCTCTGTTATGGAATGAATGTTTGCAGATAACGATCTCTCCTTACCTTTGTATTAGAGTCTTAGTAACCAAAAGTGACGTGATGGAGTTCTTTTCCTCACAGTTTGGATGACAACTAATAGTTGACGAATTGATTTCATGTGGTTCTATTGTAAACTTTGGTTTAAATTTTATTTCTGAAATGTGTCCCGAAATCTCTTTAGGCTTTCGTGGAGCCGTAATTTTTGTTGGGAACGACTTGTCTAAGTAAATACCACACAAGGTCTACTTCAGTGATGCAAGTTATTTAATGTGTTGGGAACGACTTGTCTAAGTAAATACCACACATGGTCTACTTCAGTGACATTCACCTGGATGCAAGTTATTTAAAGTGTTGTTCATAAATAAAGTACCTGTATAATTCATCTCTGAAACGTCTTCGTTTATGATATCAATCGAAACATCTTACAAAACTAATCTTAATACTTTTTGCATCTACAGGTACCTCTGTTGTCGGTGGAGTAGACTCAGTTTGGAGAAGTTCTCGAGCAGGAGGACGACTTTCTTTTGACAATTTTAACCAAGATCCAAGAGACGTAAACACATGGCTGGGAGGTGTCATCGGAGTATGCGTTTATTGGTACTTTATTATTTTTTTTCGTAAGGGTTTTCATAACTGCTACATTCTTAATTTATCATAATTGTAACAATCATCATGTGCCGTACCGGTTGAAATAGGCGAACATGTCCTTCCCCAATCTTCAATCCACCGTGCATCCTATAAATTCTGCTATTGATTGTTTTCCATGCCATGACACCAGGCTATCTAGTATTTTCTCTCTTTGTCGGCCGCGATCTCTCTTTTCCTGTATTTGGTAGTTGTAACCAAGTATTCCAACTTTCCTCTTCTCATGATGTGCTCGAAAAATGTTGATTGTTTCTTTCTGATGTTTCTTAGCAGCTCCCTTTTTTGTGTTGGCCTCTTTGAGAATTTCCTCATTGGTCTTTTTAGCTGTCCAGGAAACTTTCAACATTCTTCTCTCTCTCTCTCTCTCTCTGCGATCAGGACCCAATCAGAGTAGGATTCCAGCTCCTCACATGAACTCAGCTGTCAGGTTAGGTGTGTTACAAACAGAACATCACAATTAGAGTCTGCCAGATCCACATTGAACACCCGTTAAAAAAGTTGCACTTTGTTCTGCGCCAGTGGCCCAGTGCATCCGATTTCAACCAGCATTTTATTCAGGTTTGCTTTCCCTAGCCTTTGATTGTCTCCAATCTTCCTGCAAGGCAGCAGGTGATCTTTTCTGTAGGGGGATTCTGCCCATAGATGGTCGGCCCTCCCAGGTTTACGAGCACCATCTGCCCGAGTCACTAGAGGTGACTAACACAGACATGCACACATAAAGATATGAGATGTGACAAACACAGACATGCACATAGCGATACGAGGCATGACTAACACTGACATACATCAAGATATATGACACATGAATAACATAAACATGCACAAAAAGATATGAGATATGACTGACATAGACATGCACCTACAAAGTAATTACACATGTCTAACATGGACATGCACACAATGATATGAGATGTGACTAGCATAGCCATGCAAACACAAGGATATGAGATGTGACATACACAGACATGCACACACAAAGATATGAGATATGACTAACATAAACATACACACAGAGATATGAGATATCACTAGCCCAAACATGCACACACAAAGATGTGACACATGACTAACACAGATACACACTAAGATATGAGATATGACTAAACACATACACACTTAAAGATATGAGACATGATTAACACGGACACTCCAAGATATGAGATATGACTAACATGACACACACCAAGATATGAGCCATGGCCAGCACACACACACACACACACACAAGCCAAGATATGAGCCTTGGCTAGCAGTGAAACACACCAAGAAATGAACCATGTCCAGCACAGAAAGAAAATATCCAGTACACATTAAGGTATCCATATGCTTGGGTTGTTGTAGTCGACATTCTTCTGAGAAATCCCATCTCTGTGGTCTCTAATGGTCTTTTCATTTGTTTGTTTACTGTATGTGCTTCGCCTCCATAGTTCCAGACTGGCTCCGATGAACTCTCTTTCTCACTTATATTGACATATATTTGTTAGGATGGTTGTTATTTTATGAAAAGCCTTTTTGGATGAGCTATTCTGTTTTTTTTTATTTCTGTGTTACATCTCCCATTTGATGTTATTACTGCGCCCAAGTATTTGACGCGTTGCACTTGTTTCGGATTTGTCCTGTTTATTTTTATGTCCCATGATGGTGATGATATTTTCTTCGATTTGACCATTACTTCTGTTTTATTACTATTCTGACCTTTCGTGTTGCTTTCTTTTACTAGTATGTTCTATCATTTCTTATAGTTCATTCTCTGTTGTGGCAGGGTTTCTGCATCCATAAAGTTCTATCTTCTTGATGATTTATCTTCTTTTATGGCTTCGATGAGTCTATCTTGTTTTATATATGTTGAGGAGTCTATCTTCTAGCAAGTAACTTCTTGATGAGGAATCTTCTTATAAACTTAGATAGCTTTCGTAGCTTCCCGCTGGCTTGACTTCAGAGGGACACATATACATATATAACACTCATCATCCTTTTTGAACAAGTATAAACACAGTTTTTATTAGTTACTTCTACATGGTTTTACAAAATCTGTTGTTACTTGACATAGCCAATCGGCGATGATGAATTGTCAGTAGGCGCGATCGTATAGTATTCTTAAGTGTATATAAGTTCATTCAGTTCTGTACGTTTCTAAGTTTACTTGTACATCCACGTTTCTCTCGGTGTGATTATCTCTGTCAGTTCTCTTAAAATCTCCTTTGGGACTTACTAACATCTAATATCTTGGTATAGTAGGACTACTTTAAACTGTTCTACTTTCTAAGTCCACTCTTGTCACAATATTCTCTAAACGTACTTGTACATCTAAGTCCTGACTAACATCTCATATCTTGAGGCAGGTATCTACTTCCTTCACTATATTTTCACCGTCTCTCCTATCTGAAGGTATGTTGTTATAGTGTGACTCAGTCATGGGCGATAATGGAAGAATAGAAGAATATGACGATAGACAGAAGAATAAAAGAATGAGGCGATGACGATGTGAAGTAGGATAGTTTTAGGCGGCGTAGAAAAGACACTCTTCAGAGGATTAGGAAGGAGACGTTAAGTCTACCCAACTCAGTCGCTGAGTCGTAATCAACTTGAAGATTACCAGTGAAATGCGTACAGGTGGTCAGCCTAAAGCCAGACAGATGTTTGCTCTGGTCGACAAAGTTGCGTAACGCAACGACACGGCCGCTGGTTCCTAGGAAACTCTTATATCGGCAGACGCCTTGAAGTCCAGTGAAGACCTGAGATGAAAGCGGACAACTAAACTGCCCCGCGTAATCAAAAGACCAGGTTATCTTTACGTTCAGCAGTGATTACTCTTTGAGTCTCTGAATTGGAAATCGCCTCGAGTTTTAGTTGTTAGGGGACGGACTTAGGAAGATGGACAGGTTCGACAGGACTCCTAAAGTAATAAGACTTTAGAGATAATTAAAAAAGGCGGAGCTAGAGAGATAGTGACGGTCAGGAGACGTAGGTTAGGCCGTATCAGTGGTCGGGGGGGTGTGGTCACCTGGGACTTAAACCCGAGACCCTGGGAACTACGGAGATTAGGAGAGGAGAGGCCCAGAATGCTTTTGGGGCGAGGAGCAGTAGCTAGAGAGACATTTAGCAACACTCGGGCAGACTCAGTTACACTCAGCCAGACTCGAGACAATTCGGCCACACTCGGCCAGACTGAGCACATTCAGATACTAGTTCCTCAGCACTATCAGAAAGAGACAGGCAGATGTACTTAAGAATACTATACGGAGTAAACAGTCAACAAGATAGATAGATAACTATCAGATAGAGACATGCCTGCAACATCACATTACTTTCTGGTGCCGTGACCAGGATTTTATTCTTTTAAAGAAGGACCTGGAAGAAAAAAAAAAAAGTAAGAATTTTCTCTTAACCAACTCTGACGTCCATCTACGCACTTCCAGCGTAAACCTACGCACTTCCAGCGTAAACCTACATACTTACAGCAACGAGTGCCGTCCTCATAATTTGCAAGTACCCATGAAGTTGAGCCTAGTAATGTGTTTGTGTACAACACACCAGCGAACCTTGTCTACAGAAGTTAATCAAGCCTAGCCATCTGTGTCCAAAATAGTACATCGAAGTCCAGCGTAAGAATGGCTGCCTGTTTGTGAGACTACACCCTGTTTATCTTAAAATCCCGAAGAAGCGACTAGAAGTGCCAACCCGCAGTGATCTTTCCCCGAGCTATATCAAAGTAGAAGTGAACATTCATATTCATAAAGTAGAACTTCCTGTAAGGAAAGAAGTAAAAGTGAAATAGACAGAGAGAACAAAATGTGAAAATGATGTCCACATTGAGAACCTGAAAGAAGACTAAGTAGTTAATTATTGTTTTAAATTAGTATATTATTGTGTAGTTGTTAGGATGTTATAAAGGTGTGTTAGGTATTCCATGGACTTCAGAAGCATGTAAGTTGGATTTTTCTTATATATTTTAGAGATGCATATGATATGTTGTAACAAGGTTGTGTGAAGTAAATAAGTTTTTTCTTGAGTGTTAGTGGAAGAAAGTAGAAATTCTTTGACTGATCTAAATAACTTGTGTGTTAATTTATACTTAATTTATAATTAATTAATTAATTATCAAGATGAAGAGAGGCATGACTCCCACGTTGCAGACCCTGCATGAAATTAGTAGAGTCATCACCGGTTTAGAAAATAGTTTTAGACAGCAAGAAGTGAGTGCCAGTATCTCAAATTACTCTGGCGATCCATCCAAGTTCAGACAATGGATGGCAGAAATTGAAAAGTATGCTCTCATTTTTCCTATAAATGAGGAAGACAAGAAATTAATAGCTTTTAAAACAAGTAGAGGCGAAGTATCTGACTTCATCCAGAGAAGGCTAAAGAATGAACCTTCAAGCACATGGAAGTCCCTCAAGATAGAATTAAAAACTAGGTATGCTGCTGTAGGAGATGCCTACACTGCTTTCATACTTTTGAGGAAGTTTAAACAAGAAAGAGGGGAGACAATAACTGCATACAGTAATAGACTTTTAGAGCTAGCAGAGGAATCTGGTTTAGATACCGACAGTTTTGGTAGACAATTAATAGAGATTTTTATAGATGGACTAATATCCACAGATCTAAAACTACACTTAGCGAGGCTGAACCCTGAGACGCTAGATGAAGCGATTAATATCTCTATTAAAGAAATCGGGTTCATGAAGAAATTGAATTTAAACCTACCTGAAGAAAGCCCAACCATCAGTGAATGGTTTAATAAAAGAAAAATAGCAGAAAAGCCTAGGGAAGTTAATCAAGCGAGTATTAGATGGAGAAATAAGGGACGACTAAGTGAATTGAGTAAAGAAGTATATGCAGTGAGAAGGGAAACAAGGCATGTTCACGGAAGAAGATTAGCACCCCAGGAATCTAGGTGGAGATGGAATGACAAAAGACAAACTGCTGGACGTAAGAGCTATGAAATAAATAGTGTAGACAGGATTGAAATGAATAAAGTGAATGGTAAATCAAACTTGTGGACACATCATGTTAACCCAACACCCAGGCGTGGTTGGCAAGATCCCTCTGGAGTCAAAGAGAAGCGCGCAACCAAGCACGTGGATGCGAGAACGACCAAGTGGTCCAAATCAAACGGCCCAAACATCAAGACAAACAGACTGTCTAGCCTGAAACAAAACAAATTAATCAGAAAGGAGAAGGAATTAGAGGGAATGGAACATAATTTAGAAGATAAGTCGAGTCATGCGATCAGCAATAAAAATGAATGTATGTTAGTGAGAATTAAAGAGACTGAGAACAGAATGATCGACAGTGCTACACAAACAGAAGGTACTGATAGAGAAGTATTGGTGACACAGGTAAGCTGTGCACAAACACAGACTGTAGAGGTTAGAGGACAAACTAAACATAATGATAAGATAACACAAACGAGGGAGGTGAAGAAACAAGTTAGAGACGCCTGTGTGGCTACAAACATCCTAGAAGATGTGATATCAAGAAAAGATGCCGAGATAAGAATTATGGAAAAGAGAAGTGAAAGAGATGAGTTGATGCTACTAGAGCTGAAAGACACAGTAGATAGGCTAGAGTGCAAAAACAAGTGTCTAGAGACAAGAATTAAAGAGCTTGAAGAACAAGAGTCTGAGACTGACAGACACAGTGTATGTATGATTCGAGAAGTTGATGAGATGAAAGCACAGAATAGCCAACTTTTAGGTGAAGTTAAAGTGTCCAAGGATTTAGTTGTAAGTTTAAGAAAGGAGAAATCAGAAGTAGATGACAAAGTAAAGAACCTAATACGAGAGAAGTCTGACTTAGAGGAAGAGGTAGCGTCTCTAAGGCGAAAGAAATCTACTACAGAAAATTTGAAGAAGGAAAACGAGAAAGGGAAACTTGATAGGATAGAACGCAACAGTGATACAAATAGTGTAGAGGTTGTAAGTAAAAGTGCTGAGAAGAAAATTAACGAACTAGCAGTGTTTCATGCATTAGAGAAAGCAGCTGATAAATATGCGCGTGAAATGGACAAGGAATTAGAGGATATGGCAGATGGGGTAAAAGGTAGCAAGAAACGTCCTGAAACTGACAGATTGCCTACAATACGAGAAAGGAGGGTTGCTGCCATAAATGAAGAGTTTGAAAAGACCCAAATAGAAAAGGCAGAGCAAGTGAAATTTTGGCCATTGGGAACACCAGAACGTGATGCCATTATCGCTGAAAGAAGAAGAAAAGACGATGAAAGAGTCAAAGTAGACCTGCCTTTTGCCATACGATTGGGACGACGGCAAGAGTTTTTTGACCACCAGAAAGAAATAGATAAAGGTAACAGATTCAGAGAAGATCATAGGTCAGGAAGAGGAGACCTGACAACCACTAGTGATGGAAGAGATAAAAGATACAAAAAGAAGAAACATACATATTAAGAATTGTAATTATTTTACTTGTGGATGTTGTAACTAATAATGTGTATGAGTCTACTAACTTTGAGACGAATTTTATATGTATAATGTCAGTGTGCACTGAATGATGAGTAGGAGTCTGTGAATGTACTGTTGCCATAATGAGGAGACAGAACTATATGTATGAAGATGTTAGTGAGTCACCTGAAGTAAACAAACAAAATGGTTGTAACCATGTTTACATTCGGTTAAAAAAAAGTTTGAGTCAAGTTAAGAGAACTTAGAATTTACAGGAAATAGAGTATGCATGGAGAGAGTCTTAGGAGACTAAGAAGAGACGAGAGAGTCAGTGACCCGAGATGGAGAGACTCTATGAGTTATATAGGAATTCCAAGTGTGGAACAGCATTGTGAGATGTACACATGTGTGTATGAAGTGTGTTGTGGATATTTTAATGGAAGTCTAGACAGACTAGATTCTGTATCAAATTTAAGTCATAATTTTGATTGCTATGTGTTTGTGATTACTCTATGCTTCAATGTTCGGTCTGTCCAAGACTGTGGGGTGTATGATTTGAGGAGAAACATGTTGTGAAATGCACATTTTTTTAAAAAAGACAATTTTATGAAAATGTAATTATATGTAGACGGAGAGAATTGCCTAAAATTTAGGAATATGTGGTGAGAGAGAACACATAAGAAGACTTTCGACCCGACATGAGTTGACCAGTAAATTAAGCCTGTGGCTAAGAGATTCTGTAAGAAAGCGGTATTGCTATGCAGACAACTTTATTAGCCGTGCCAGAAGAGCACGTGTTCAGGGAGAATAAGAGAACAGAGTAGACGGGTCTTGTTTCTTTTTCAGAAGTGGCACAGATATGATGCCGAAGAAAGACTAAACACGTCTTATTAGGCAATTAAGAGAGTACAGTGCGAAGGCCGATCGAGCCTTAAATATTTCAGAATTGATGTTTCCACAAAATGTTTTGTATACATGAGACACATGTCGTGTCGCAAAGATGTTTATTGAATGTCATGATATTGTTGTAGAATTATGAATGTTGTATATGTAAACACCAATTACAGAACCTACCGGTTTAAATTAATAGACGGAAACAAATGTGGGTTAGACATAGACAAAACAGACGATGACCTCAATTTAGCTGGCCTACATTCAGGCTAGGTCCAGAGTGACGTCACGTTAGTCAGAGGCTTCAAAGCAAAACAAAGTGGCATGGCAGAGCGATGTTGTAAGATGATTGTATACATGATGGATTTTTCTTTTGAGATTCCAGTTTATAGATGTTGAATTTGTATTTCTAATTGTTGTAATAATTGATGTACAATGAGAAAAAGGAAATTAGTTAGCCCATTAAGGAAGTAGAAAGAGAGCAGTCACACTATGTTTTTATTTTGAGTTAAATTGATCTATGAATATATCAATTCAACTGAAATGTTGACGGAGATATATGTTATAGTGTGACTCAGTCATGGGCGATAATGGAAGAATAGAAGAATATGACGATAGACAGAAGAATAAAAGAATGAGGCGATGACGATGTGAAGTAGGATAGTTTTAGGCGGCGTAGAAAAGACACTCTTCAGAGGATTAGGAAGGAGACGTTAAGTCTACCCAACTCAGTCGCTGAGTCGTAATCAACTTGAAGATTACCAGTGAAATGCGTACAGGTGGTCAGCCTAAAGCCAGACAGATGTTTGCTCTGGTCGACAAAGTTGCGTAACGCAACGACACGGCCGCTGGTTCCTAGGAAACTCTTATATCGGCAGACGCCTTGAAGTCCAGTGAAGACCTGAGATGAAAGCGGACAACTAAACTGCCCCGCGTAATCAAAAGACCAGGTTATCTTTACGTTCAGCAGTGATTACTCTTTGAGTCTCTGAATTGGAAATCGCCTCGAGTTTTAGTTGTTAGGGGACGGACTTAGGAAGATGGACAGGTTCGACAGGACTCCTAAAGTAATAAGACTTTAGAGATAATTAAAAAAGGCGGAGCTAGAGAGATAGTGACGGTCAGGAGACGTAGGTTAGGCCGTATCAGTGGTCGGGGGGGTGTGGTCACCTGGGACTTAAACCCCGAGACCCTGGGAACTACGGAGATTAGGAGAGGAGAGGCCCAGAATGCTTTTGGGGCGAGGAGCAGTAGCTAGAGAGACATTTAGCAACACTCGGGCAGACTCAGTTACACTCAGCCAGACTCGAGACAATTCGGCCACACTCGGCCAGACTGAGCACATTCAGATACTAGTTCCTCAGCACTATCAGAAAGAGACAGGCAGATGTACTTAAGAATACTATACGGAGTAAACAGTCAACAAGATAGATAGATAACTATCAGATAGAGACATGCCTGCAACATCACGTCCATCTCAATGTTTCTCCCCTGAATGTCAGAATCTGAATGTCTGAATCTGAGTCTGCCTGTCTGCTTCTGAATCGCCCGTATCTGTGTCTCGCGTTTAAGTCCCAGGTGACCACACCCCCCCCCCCCGACCACTGATACGGCCTAACCTGCGTCTGTTGACCGTCACTACTTCTGTAACTCCGCCTTTCTTGACTATGTCCATAGTTTATTACTTTAATCACTTTAGTCGACAACCTGTCAATCTTCTCAAACATTGTTTTCCCACAACTAAAACCCACAACTTAAACCCACAACTAAAACCCACAACTATAACTCCTCCCTTGACCCTTTGTTCACGTGCGGCACTCTTTGATCTCCAACTCAGAGAGACTCAAAGCGTTACTCACCGCTGAACAAAAAGATAACATTGTCTTATGATTACGCCCTTTTCCGGCTTAACTCAATGTTACAGGGGTGGGCTAGCCATCCCATATCAGTAGGTGTCCAGAAAGCAGTGGCCGCGTCGTTGCGTTACGCAAATTGTGTCGGCCAGAGCAAACATCTCCCCGGACCAACAAGCTCTGGCTGAACACCTGCGCGTCTTTTACCCGTAATCTAAGAGTTGATTACGACACAGCGACGGACTTGGTAGACTTAACGTCTCCTTGCTAATCCTCAAGACTTCACTTTAATTCTACACCGTCTAAAATTATTCTATCTTTCATCGTCGCCGCGTCGTTCTTTATTCATCCTCTGCAGATCGTCGTTTTTCTCTACTCCTCCCATTATCCTAGATGGATGAGTCACACGATCCCACTGTCTCTGCTATTAAGACTGTGTCATTCGCATATCACAAATTATTTATGTTGTAACCGTTGACTTCAATGCTTTTTTTATATCTACTTTTGATCTCATAATAATTTCGCTGTAAAGTGAAAACAAATCCGGTGACAGAACACAGCTTTGTCTGACTCCTTATTTTATAAATTGGAATTGTCCTGTTCGGTTGTTAGTTCGTATAGCTGCTGTTTGTTGCCTGTTTATGTTTTTTTTTTTGATTCGCAGATCCTTGCCATCAATTTTTATTTTAAATGTAACAATAACTTCGATAATAATGTTTATATTAAGCGATATTCGCATATTAAGTGTAGCAATAACCAGATAACACTATTTAAATTTGGGAGCCGCGATAGCTCAGTGGTTAGTGAATCGGACTACAAAGGACAAGAGGTAGGGTTCGATTACAACCGACGGCTTCCGAATTCACCCAGGCTTTAATGCGTACCAGATTTTTTTCTGGGAAAGTAAAGCGGCACGGTCGTAATACCGACTATATTACCCCAAAAATCATGTGCTGAAGGTCAGTACAGTTTATGGTCACTAACACCATATTCCCTATACGCTACTTGGCGAGATGAGAGTACCTTACTTTTCACTTTACTTTTATGCCCTTTGTCAACCCGCTAAAATATGAATTGATGAACATAACACACATGGGCACATCACTGTTTTGTCTCATTGTTATGTTACAATAATTTGATACTCGTTTGAATTGTAATTGTAATAATAATTGTGACAGCAATTATGTAATGTTAACTGCTTTGGAACATATAAAATGACATCGTGACTGCAAATATGTAATTTTAACTGCATTGTTAACATATAATATGACGTTATTGAGATAGGCACAAATATAAAATGATTAAAATATTAAATATCATGCAAGGCGCGAGTGGAGCTGAACAAAAAAAATAACAATAAACATAAAATGGTGTAAAGCAACTAAACCTGTAGAGCGACTAAAACGTTTCAGCAAAAGGCTTCATGGCAGTAATATGACAGTAATATAGTAGTAACATCACGGTAATATGACAGTAATATGACATTATATAGCAGTAATATATGACGGATGCTGTAATAGTCTTCCTAATAAAATGTGTGACAACAGCTGTATGAAGATTATAACATAATTATTTGTTGAACAATTGAGACAATCGAGTATTACACAACAGGCCTTTTTTTGGAATCAACAGGGGAAAAGACAAAGAGGAAGACCAAAGAATTCCTGGAGAAGACAGGCAGAAGCAGAGATGAAGATGATGAGGAAGACATGGAATGATTTTAAAAGAATGGCAAAAAACAGAACGACTTGGAAAGTGTTTGTTGGAGACATATGCTCCACTGGGAGCTAAAAAGTTAAAATAAGAAGAATTGAGACAATCTTTGTCTCAGGTAACATGCATCTGTATAGGAGTAAGTGAAGAGAGAAATAGTGTACTGTACTCGTGATAGATCTCGTGGCATTCAGAGTGAATGTAAAGACAATTATAACTTTAAACATGACACATTGTGTGACGCTTGTGAGGTTACATATCTCAATAATAAAACGATTTTATATTTGCAAAAGCTAGCACATCACCCAGAAAGTGTCCCATTGGTGATTGAAAAATATTGCCACTACAATTTATGCCCATATGCCGTTAGCAGTAGAGGAAACAAATTACTTACTTTTTTTCAGATGCGATCTCGTGTCGTTGTTTGTCATTTATCCCTAAAAAGCATGACTATTATGTTGTTGCAGTATATTGCGATTTTGTCACATTATTATTGTCAGATTAGTTTGCTTTATGTATATGATACTGATAACAGACTACTTGACAAGTATCAGAGTCTGTTTACAGGAAAGCAACTTTAGAACTAGTAGGATCATTGTCAGGTCTCGTTTTCTCATGGGGTGACCAGCAGTCATCTAACAGTGTTATCAGATAGTAACTGATTCACATAGATACTCATTCTCAAGCAGGTTTACATGGTCGTTGAATTGAGTGTAGAAAATACTAAGACAAGAGTTGTATTTGGAGGTTTTAGATCAAAATGCACGATATATTTGTGATATTAAGTCTAAAACCAACCAAATGAAACGTTTGCGTTGTAGTTAATCTGTTTATCGTGTTTCAAATATATATATATATATATATATATATATATATATATATATATATAGATATATATATATATATATAGATATGATATGTGTACGAGTATATGTGTGGTTTTTATCGTCGTAGTAGATGATCTGTAGCAAAAAAAAATCGATAAATAACGTATCTCGCTTCTGAATCTGCCAATATTGCAGTATTATCGTCTATGGGAAACGTTCTAATGATTTCGTCGTTTTCATTGGCCAACTGAGAGTATTAGGGCAATATACAAATCAATTTCCCTACCAACTCTGTGCTATCAGTGCCAGAATTGGACGCTGGACTCTAAAACAATAAGAAAGATAACGACCACCGAAATGAAATGTGTCAGAAGAATGACAGGAAACAGCTTAAGGGACAGAGTGAAAAACACTGACCTGAGGAAGAAACTCGAAAACTTGAACCAGCCATCGAATACATAAAGAAACAACAGATAAATTGGTTCGACCACATACCAAGGCAAAAAGAACTAATAATGAATCAAAGAGCCATAAACAAACGCTACAAAAACGCCAGATTAAGAGGAAGACCGAGAAAGAGATGGATAAAGGGAATACTAGAGTCACTAGGAGGGATAACATCATAAGAGGCCAACAGAAGAGCAAAGAATCGCAGATTGTTTCTCCCCTCGACGCCAACGGCGGCAGAGGAAGGATAGAAGAAGAAGAAGAACTGAGAGTATTACACATAAGGCTCTTTTTTGAATCCTCAGGGGAAAATACAAAGAGGAAGACCAAGGTATTATTGGAGAAGACAGATGGAAGCAGATATGAAGATGATGGGGAAGATATGGAGTGATCTTAAAGAATGGCAAGAAATAGAACGGATTGGAAAGTGTTTGTTGAAGGCCTATATTCCACAGGGAGCTGAAAGTGTTTGTTGAAGACCTATGTTCCACATGTGCTGAAAGTGTTTGTTGAAGACCTATATTTCACAGGTAGCTGAAAGTGTTTGTTGAAGACCTATATTTCACAGGAAGCTGAAAGTGTTTGTTGAAGACCTATATTCCACAGGGAGCTGAAAGTGTTTGTTGAAGACCTATATTCCACAGGGAGCTGAACGTGTTTGTTGAAGACCTATGTTCCACAGGGAGCTGAAAGTGTTTGTTGAAGAGCTATATTCCACAGGTAGTTGAAAGTGTTTGTTGAAGACCTATATTCCACAGGGAGCTGAATGGTAAAAGAATAAGAAGCTCCATAACGTGTCATTAATGTTATTTTTTTTAACAGGTTAGGATTTATATGCAATCAGTCCTCGCTACAACGCATCTCAGCAATGAAGACCATCAATGACGTTAGGAATGCCTTCCTGGTATCTGCCGTAGTGCATACTTTACAAACGTGTCTTTTGTTAACAGTGGGATTGATCATCTATTCATACTTTGTCAGCATTCGGTGTGATCCCATTCAGGTAGGTTGAATTAATTTTGTTCATGTAACAATTATTATCTCGGTCTTGAAGTGTCTAAGTCAAACTGTTGTTATAGAAGGAGAGCTCAACTTTACTGAATCTCACAACAATCTGCGAGATCACCATACTTTATTTCTGATACTATATATAGCAGGTCTTAACCTTTTACAGGATTTTAGACCCCCACGTGAATGTTTTCTATGATGTCATTAATGTATTATAGGAGAGTATAGAGGTGAAGTTTATGTGAAGAGTATCATATTGATCGATTGGAAATATGTGCATATATACACCAGAAAAATGAACAATTTGTTGATTTTCACCAATGATTGATAATTGTTTCCGTTTTGCACCAAACCTACAAAACCCACAAGTGGATATAAAAGTTGAAGGAATAGACCTGGAGACCGTTTAGAACTACAACTACCTTGGGCATACAATAACCAGTCAGGGAAAATGTAAAAATGAAATAAACAAAATTATAGAAATGGCAAAAAGTAATGTTAATGCCATGAAAAATATACTAAAAGCGAAACAAATAACGCCAGGGCTAAAACAAAAAAACTCAGAATAACAAAATGTTATATCTTCTCAACCGTTCATGTATGATGAAGAAACATGGACAGTATGCAAGAAAAAATAAGCAGAAAATGTGGATTTATAGAAGAATAGGAAGAATTGGATGGAAAGAAAAGAAAACAAACGATGAAATCTTAAATCAATTAAAAATTATAAGAGAACTATTAAACACAATTAAAACAAGACAAATGAGATTTTTGGGGCATGTTAAAAGACACGGCATTATAATAAAACTAATCTTGGAAGGTAGCATACAAGGCAAAAGAGGCAGACCAACATTAACATGGACGAGTAACATCAAAAGATGGACAACTCAGCCTATGACAACCAGCACCATCAAAGCGCGGTATGGCACCCATGGTAGCCAACCTTCGTGCGGCAATCTCACTCAACGATGATTTGCACCAAATAACTGATAATTTTTTTAATGCATTGCACCTGATATTTAGATGTGTTGTTATGAGTGTGTGTCTAGTAAAGATTTACATGCTTGTGCAATTTCTTTTATTAAAGCTCATTCATCTTCAGCATTGGTAAACATCATTGGTAACCTGTTCATCTATTGTTGTCTGAAACCTGCTTGTTGAGCAGCAGAATAGAGTATTTCTGTTCTTGGTTGAAATGTTTTCAACTGATGGTTATACTGCTCGTGAGCTTCAACGAACAGCTAAAATACGCTTGATAGGTCTATAGGTGATGGAGTCTACCCTCACTATGTCTGTTTTAAGGATTACGATCACAGTTGCATTGTTACAAACCTGTTACAATAACTTCTTGACTGACAAGAAAGATTCAAGATAATGAAATCTGCTGTTTTCGGCTTTCTCTTATTTCTTAGAGATCCAGAAAGTAACGGAGATCAAACTGTACTAAGAAGACTATTCTATACTTCCCGATGAAATTGAAGCAGCTGTTACAGTCTTGGAACAAGGAAAATACCTTGTTGTGGATAATGTTCCAGCTCAACTGGTTGAGGCAGTGGGAGAAACCCTTATAAAAATGCATTCACTGTTATCTACAACATGATCTGTCAGATAAGGCAGTGGTCATCCGCATGTGCCTAGTCCTTAATTATTACACTTCCAAAGAGAGGAAATCTGCGTCATTGTCACAACTATAAAACCATCATTTTGTCAGTCATCCAAGTAGAGAAAAGTTATAAATCATACTCAACCGATTAAAACCGCAGTCAGAAAGGATTAAAAAGTGGCGTCGAGTTTATCATATTCATTGCCCCAAGGTATTTAATTTCTAGATAGGAAATTAGCCGGAAATAAAAGAGAAAAATCTGAAAAGAAAGAACTGAATAATCTATCAAAGTAAATTGTTTTTAAAAACAGCGCACATGATACTACTAGTCATCCTGGTCATTAAAGAAAAATTACGACATAAATTTAAGTGATCTACTTCCTCAGGCTGGCTATATCTCTAACAGAAATCAAATTTCTGTGTTTTTTGTGGTTCACGCTCTGAGTGACTTGCCAGGTATTGGAGGCTTATTTATGGCGACAGTTTTCAGTGGCTCCCTGAGCACAGTCTCAACTGGTGAGTTGTGTTTGTTAGCATGAGTATTTGCGTTCTAATCTCTTCTATTATGTCTGCCAAAGTAGCAATGAATTGTTATGGCCTACTGTCAAGTCTAATGTTGTGAGGTACATTATACGTGGTAATTAAGTTATGTCTTTAAGTTACATCCAGACTCTTATTATCGCATTAGTTGGTGCTACAGTCTCATAAAATCTTCTACAATATAATGTTATTTTTAACTTTATATTGCGGGTTTAGCAATCCTATTGGTATTAATATAATTAATAGTCATCACTGGCCACCAAGATGGTTTTGCATTTTATGACTTTTGCTTACTTCATTAACACATTTTTTAAAAAGTGAGCTGCAGTAGATTCATTTTGAAATACCATCTTCCAAATTTGGGCCACTTCTGTGCTACTTTAAACTATAAACAGATTCATACAAATAAAGAACGTGCATAAAACACAACTGCTTAAATGAACATTAAATGACATTTGTCACACAATACTAAAATATTCAGCACCAGCATCATGAAGATTCTGTTATGCATACATTTTCCTGGTGGCACACAGGCGCAAGTCATAGTTCTCAATAACTTAAGCTCTGTTGTTAGTACCTTGAGGATGCATGGAGCTTATTCAATTCTCATCTTAAAACTATCTTTTAAAAGAGTCTGTCTATAGCCTGACAGGGTTAATGTAAAAAAATGCACAAAAAATACATAAAAATGCGAAGCTGCAGTGAAACTAATTGTGAGGTGAGATTTGTAAAATATACACTTGAAAAAAGGTATGGTTAAGCTTCGCTGAGAAGCTGCAGTGAAGTTAAATGTGAGGAGGAATAATATAATAATATAGGGGGAAAAATAAATAAATGGCTAATGCTTCACTTTTCCTTTTATTTATTCTTCTAGTTCGAAACTATTATATTTTTATTATTGTTTTTATTATTTTAAATACATAATTGTATGTGTGTTGTATTTTTGTTACTGCTGAAGACCTATTGTGCCAAAATATCGTTCTGGTTTGTGCTGTCCATCACTTGTTACATGAAGCTTTAACAAAACTGTTTTTTTTCTATATCTATTTTTGTTTTCATTGTTCATACTGTCTGACACCATACAATAATCTGCATTTCTAGATAACCTACTTTGTTTGTGTCTCAGTAATGAATGTAGAAAAATGAAGCTTGAGACATCAAAGATATGGGACGAAGTAAAGATCTATTTGGCTGTTGAAGGTGAGATTTATGAGGTCAGCTCATCTTCCTGTAGGAGATACTGATCATATCAGTGATCAGTCAAGAAGAAGAAATAGTACAGTGCTTTGTTAATGTGGCAGTATTTGGTTTTTTAAAAAAATCGACTTTCCACTACATGTATCATTAAAATTTAAATGATAACAACTTACATCAGCTTGTATAGAAAAATCATATAAGGTTCTATTTACTGAATATTGAAATGATATAAAGAGCATATCAGTGGGATATACACTATATGATGAATGCATTAGAGTTTGTTGAACAAACAAACAATAAATAGCAAAGTATCCATAACAAATAATCTTACTTGATTTACAGAGACCCATTTTGATCGACTGGACTTGTGAAATCTAAACGAAGCCGAAAAGATCATCTCTGATTTATCTCTATTTGTTTCTGGTTAAAATAAATTTGATAAACATTTCGTATTCATTCTCCAGGAATCAATGCGCTAGCGGCTAACACCACTGAGGATTTGCTCAAGACACGACTACAGAAAGTCACTGAGAGCACTGCTACTTTTGTTATAAAAGTTCTGGTATTTCTCTACGGCATCCTGATAGTTGGTCTAACTTTCGGGGCTTCCACTTTCAAAGGTTCAATAGTTCAGGCCGTGGTAGCCAGCACAGGAGCATGGGGTGGACCGATACTTGGGGTATTCCTGCTTGGTGCTCTAGTTCCCTGGAGTAATAAATATGGAGCAGTCTGTGGAGGTCTTGTCGCCATTACATTCAACATGTGGATGGCTATAGGTCACCAACTTTACGGAAGGAAGTGGAAGACTTTACCGCTTCCACCTACAGATATGTGCTATTTGAACAGGTCTATCACAGAACTCACCAACGGAAGCTCAATAAAGACGTATTTTTATAATGAAACTCTGATTACTTCAACCATAAACCACCTACAGGATCTGAGTAGCAAGGGAGATCAGAATGACCCACACAGTTATGGTTTCTTCCTCTACGACATCTCATACGAGTGGTACGGCTTCATTGGTGCTCTTATGACCCTCGTCCTGGGCATAATCATCAGCTACTTCTCTCGTAGATATTGTGTTCTGGTTACAGATACAAAGTTGTTGTTTCCTTTCGTCAGGAAGTTTGGGCTGGGGAAGTCGCTTAACACGAATAATAAAAGCGGTGATGATGATGATGATGATGGTGGCGGTGGTGGTGGTGATGGGCAGCTGATGTTGAAGAGTTGTGACTTCAATCTAGACAATGTAACTAGACGATACAGCAACTAAAATTTCCAATGTCTGCAGTACAGAAAAGAATCGAACTTCCTAGAGCATAGTTTTCAACCTGGAGATCTTGACACCAATGATGCAGCAGATACGCTTTCTGCGAAATTTCCAAGGCAATTTGAACTGCAAACATTTTTATGAACAACTTCCTTATAAACATTTTCAAAACTATTTCGGTGTGTCTTTACTGCTGCAATATGTTTGTTTCAACATGAACAAAATCTATATCCTGCAATTACTTTCACTCTCTGCATTTCAACATCTGCGACGGGCCAGTACGTCATTTAATCTTGAAGTATTTTTAACGAAAAAAACATTCCTTTTATTTAGATAATTACTGTTTGTGCTTGAATTATTAGTATTGATAAATACACCATCATCATCATCATCATCATCAAGTACCGGGCCTACTGGCGTAGGTGATCATGTCTCTCCACAACTTTCGATCTCGGCAGCTATTTATCATTTGTGTTGTTGACCTTCTCCCAAGCCATACTCTTAAACTGTCTGTTATTTTTTTCTCTTTGTTTCCCTCTATCTCTTCGTCCTTCAGTTTATCCAGTTGTTACAATATATTCCAGTTGTTCTCTTCTTATTACATGGCCAAAAAATGATGATTGTTTCTTCCTGATATTGGAAATTAGCTCTCTTTTTGATTTGACCTCTCTCAGAACATCTTCATTACTCTTCTTAGCTGATAAATGCATACAAAATAAAAAAGAAATAACTATTTAATTGCAACATTAAAGAACATATTCAATCTTTCAACAGTTTTGAGTTCACTCAAACACATTCACTACATCCTCTTGACATCTAATTCATGTCTTTCTTCTCGTTGTTATGCCTTGACACTTTGTAGAGCTGCATCCTTGAAGTTTTGCTTGAATTTCTTAGTTACACTTATTTATTTTTAGATGGAAATCTCTCTTTCACTACATCGATGTGTATTATGTTTGTAATATTGTTGCATGATAATTACAAGTAATAGTGCAAGGGTAAACGAATTAATAAAATTCAAAATACATTTTTTCTGAAGTAAATCTTTTTATAGCAAACTTATTTAGCAAATGCTCAATTTTAGAATGTGATTTCCAAAGTGAGAAAAACGGACATATTTCACTTCGTAATTTACTTGTTGGTCTTAGCGTTGACCCATTAAGTGGGCGTGGTGTTGTTCATGAATGCATTATGTCGCTAGTTTGAGGAAAGCCACAGTTATCTGCTCCTTTCGGCCTCACATCCATATTCGGCATGGGTAGATTTTAAAATTAATATTGTTGCCCTGCATTTGCCATCTCTGGACTACTCTTTTCGACTTTTAACTGCCAACTATATTTGTATACCACCTCCTTTTCTGTGCACTTTCACGAGAGTCAAACGTCATCTCCCAGCGACCAGGAAAGAGTAACGTCATGAAGAAACGATATTTCAAAAAGAAATATTCCCACCGTCAGTGGCAGGATTCAAACCCAGAACCTATCTGTCCAGAAGTCATTGTCATACCTCTAGACCACCCAGTGCCACCTCCCTTTCATCTTCTCAAGATGTACCCCGAAAAATGTCGATTGTTTCTTTCTTATGTACTTTTGGTAAGATAAAGTGAGTGTTATTTTTATCAGAAAGATTAACACATTGGGAAAATGATCATGATTAATCATTGTGAGAAAGATTACAAAGCAGATCTATAAGTAGATGTTCGTGGTAGGTGTACTGATAGTGTGCAAGTCATCATCAGGACGCATGTTCTTTGCAAAACATTGCATTCACCACGGCCCATCTGATTGCTCTGTCTCGTGCAAGATCTTCCACTTATTCTATTGTCATCTTCATAGTGTCCTTAATGGCTGGAAACCACCTTCTTCTTGGTCTGCCCCCGATTTTTTCCCGGAACAAAGTCGTCATTCTTTCCACCCCGTCGTATCTATTGACGTGACCATAGTATTTTATATTCCTCTGTAGAATGGTGTTTATAAGCCAGTTCTTTTTAGTGTTTAAATCTTTACATAAATCTACATTTCTATTTTTCATTATCCAAGGTAAATGAATGATTTTTTTAAATGAAGTAGATTATTTCTAATGAATCTTCTTTGCTGTTTGCGAGATTGTCCATGATTCACCGTTATATGTTGCTATCGGGAAGACCATGTCCTCAGTAATTTTAATTTTACTGCCTTGTTGGCATTGTGCCAGATGTTCTTCGTGGCGATTTTTTAAATATGTTGTATGGTGCTGTTGTTCATCTTCGTTTTATCTCATGTTGGAAGTCTCCATTGTTAGTTACTACACATCCCAGATATCCATAGTTTGTTACAATTTAAAGTTCTTCAAAGCTGATGATTTTGAGTTGGCTTATGGTTTTGTCAATGGGCATTATCATAGTTTTCTGTATTTTTAGATACAGGTTTTGCTCTTCACTGTGTTTTTTAACACCCAAATGTCTCTTTCAATCCTTTTGCACTGTTTGAGAGAAGGACTGTGTCATCAGCTTATCTGAGTTCTGGAATTATGTTGCCATTTATTGTGAAAGGGTCGAACTTCACAAATTCGTCATTATTTCTGACATTTCTCATGTTTTCAGTATAGATATTAAGCAGGTATTGGAAAGAGGATACGGCCCTGCCTCACCCCTTGTTTGTACTTCAAACCAAGTTAATGCTTCAGCTTCTATTATGAGAGGTGTGTGTGATACAATTATCCCATAAGTTGTATTAGGTGTGTTGGAAAGTACATACCGTTCATGATGTTTCATAGTTTGTGATGCTGTACGCAGTCAGAGGCCATGCTGTAATCGATGAAGCATGTGTGCAGTTCTATGTTGTACTTCCAACTCTTCTCAAGGATGTTTCTCTTGTTAAAGATGTGGTTTCGGGTACCTCTACTATGCTGTATTCCCTACACTTCTCAATGATGTGTCTCATGTTAAAGACATGGTCCCAGATACCTCTACTATGCTGTATTCCCTACAATTCTCAATGATGTTTCTCATGTTAAAGATATGGTCCAGGTACCTCTACTATGTCTGTAACCTGCTTTAACTATATGAAGTTCTTGTTCTAACTTTCTTGCTACCAGATTCAAGATGCCGGAGTATATTGCTGACAGCTTACTACGGCAATAGTTCTGTAGTTGGAACACAGTATCATATTTCCTTTATTTTGAATGGGGATGTACACTTATCTTTTCCAAAGCTTTGACCAGTCTGCATGTTTTAGATCGTCACACACAGTGCGCAGTAAATACGAACGCTGGCCTTCCCTCCGACCTGGATGGATTCAACTGGCATATCATCACTTCCTGGCGACTTCCCTCTTTTCAGGTTTGTTTCTTGCAAAACGAACTTCATCTAGAAAAAGAGCTGGTTCTTTTACTTCATTTTCCATAGATATACTTGATCGTTTTGTAGTGCCATTTCTTCAGTGCAGTAACTCCAACTTTCGGCCCTAAAATAATAACAAAAATCGGTTTCTGGAATGTCAGAACACTGGCTGCATCAACAAAACTGGCTCAAGTGGCGAGCAACATGGACAGGTAGGTATACTGGGCATCAGCGAAATGCGATGGCTGATAACAGGCAGAAGATCAGTTGATATCAACATAGTAAGTAAAGTAAAGTACCCCCGTCACAGCAAGTGGCGTATAGGGAATATGGTGTTAGTGACCATACATTTTACAGACCTTCGGCACATGATTTTTGGGGTAATGTGGTCAGTATTATGCCCCTGCCGCTTTGCTTTCCCAGAAAAAATCCGGTACACATTAAAGGCTGGGTGAACCCGGAAGCTGTCGGTTGGGATCGAACCCTATCTCTTGTCCTTTGTAGTCCAGTTCACTAACCACAGAGCTATCGCGGCTTCTGGATATCAATAGTTTTATTATATTCAAGCAGGGCAAAACGGAGAGGGGGTAAGAATGAATATGACCAATCTAGCTGCAAGAAGCCTTATAGAATGGGAGCCAGTGACTAGTCGGCTGATAAAAGCTCGTTACAAGTCTATTCATGAACAACTTGCAATTACAATTATACAATGTATACACCCACGAATGAGACAGAAGGTTTCATTGAAGATGAATTTTACCATCAATTTCAATAAACTTAATAGCATAATACGTAAACATTATATTTTCATTTTATAGACGAGTAGTGATGTAGAGAGAGTTGTCTTACATGGGACGAAGGGGATACGACAAGAACGAAAATTATCTGACACGTAAAGCAGGGAAGAGAATAGATAAGGTTATTTGAGAGTGGTCTTACTTGAGGGAGACAAAGAGAGTAAATGAACTTGTACTTAGGAATTTTACGGTTAGAGCGTGAATTTTGAGTTTCGACTGGGCTACTTACCTTGAGAAAGACAAATAGGTTTGGGAATTGGACGGCTCACGCTACAAGCTACAAGAGCTGTCAAGAAGAAACTTGGGAGGTAAAATGTAATGAGAGGATGTTTTCCAAAAGTCCGAGGTAAATGTACAGGGGGCTTATGGTAAATGTAAAGGGGGCTTAATTAATGTTCTCTTATAATAATAAATAACGTTACCGATAGAATTAAAAATCTCTGATAGAGATATAACAGCTGCTGGAAGATATTTATATATACTATAATTCTGTCTAACTGTTTTACTTCACAACTAACTTACTAAACTACGACAGGAGAGATGTCTCAGTTTACATATTTAATAACACAATTGTTTGTAACAACTTCACACACACTTTAAAATCACACGTTTATGCGTTCTCTACAATAGCAAGCTTCTTCACAATCTAACTCTAATAATCAAAGAAGATGTTCACAATACAAGTTCTCAGAATCTTCTTATCGGCAGATTCTCTATGCTAGAATAATATATTCCATATTTCAATAACTTCTACCTCATGGTTAAAAGTCTTAAAACGATTCTCACTTCTGACTTCTGGGTTAAGTCTATATTATATTTTAACACGATTATATAATATTTCCTGGAGGTACTGGTTGGTCTCGAGACAGAGAGGTTGTGAGTTCAAATCCCGGCTACACCGGATTTTTATTTATGATTTTTCTCTGCAGCAACCACCCCTGGTCTCAGCAGCGAGGCCCGGCTTGAAACGTCAATTACTCATGGACAGAAAAAAATATGAGTACCTCCGAAGTCGGAGTTATCTACCTGTGCGGCGAGGGACCCCTGTGCACACGACTGCCAGGGAAAAATGGAATTAACACGCAAAATTCAGTTCCTAGTCTCCAGGGACTCCGTCAGAGGTAAAAGCTGGCGAGCGAAAAATGTTTCCTGAATCATACATCCGTGGCTAAATTGTGTTTTAAGACATGTTGCCTTAGATAACACACATCATACATAGTTCTAAGTATAATCTAACTACATTTCTACTTCTCTGCAAATCCCAGCACTTGATAGAAACTTCGGGCCTGTTGGAAAACATCCTCTCATTACATTCGCCCTCACAGGTTTCTTCTTGACATCAACTGCTGCTTGTATCGTCATCTGTCGAATGCCCAAACCTACTCGTCCTTGTCACAATAAGCAGCGTAGTCAAACCTCAAAATTCACACTTTACCCGTGAGCTTTCTGAGTACATACGAGTATTAACCTAATTTTTACCTCAAGTAAGACCACTCTCAGTTATCTTTATCTAATCTCTTCCCTACTTTTCATGTAAGAAAATTCTCGTTATTGTCGTCTCCCTTCTTCCTATGTTAAACAATTCTCCCTATATCTTTACGTATTTATAATTGTATTGGGAGACTTCAATGCTAAAATAGGAAAAGACAAAAACGGGGGCTGAGAAGGCAAGGGGAAAAGAAGGAATTGATGCAAGCCAAAATGTGGAAAGATTAAATGAATTATGTTCAGAAGAATTGATTGTAGGTGGAACATTATTCCCACACAAGGAGATGCACAAAGCAAATTGACTATCTTCTGATGATAGAACCAAAATCCAAACTGATCACCTGTGTTTTTGAAGGACATTTAGAAAATCTTTGATAAACGTAAAAGCATATAGAGTGGTGGATGTTAACACTGATCATAAATTATGCATTGTAAACATACAATTAAAACCGAAAAGTCAACACAAATAAATAGAAGCTTCAGAAGATAGATAGCCACAAAATGAAAGACGAGAACATTAAAGGAAACTTCACCCTGGAGCTTAATAACCACTATGTAGTGCTTGACGAACTAGATGCGAAGACCGTAGATGAAATGTGGGAATTCCACAGCACGGCTCTTATGTCATCGGCAGAAGCAAGTGCTGGGTTTAAGAAAGTAGAAAGAAGGGCGTGGGTTTGTGAGATTACTTGAACAATTACCTGCTACTCCATGAAACGTTATGACCATCCAACTTCATGTATAATATCCATGTAATCTGAGATCAGGCAGTCGACGGTTGGTTCGGAACTTGCAGTTTTCTTACCTAGATTTCTTACACATTGCAAGGTCAATAGATGTCCTTGTACAGTTGCAAGAGTTTTGATCTCAGTAGACATTGAAGCCTATTTATTAGTAATGGCTGGAATTACCAGAACTCTGTCACGGCTATACTAAGGAATACGGTGGTTTGTTGTACATTAAGATTTAACTCATTCAGCTGGAATGTAAAAAAAAAAAAGTAAAGTACCCCCCGTCACGCCAAGTGGCGTATAGGGAAATATGGTGTTAGTGACCCTATATTTTACAGACCTTCAGCACATGATTTTGGGGTAATGTGGTCGGTATTACGCCCGTGCTGCTTTTACTTTCCCAGAAAAAATCCGGTACCCATTTAAGGCTGGGTGAACCCGGAGCCGTCGGTTGGGATCGAACCCTACCCCTTGTCCGTAGTAGTCCAGTTCACTAACCACTGAGCTATCGCGGCTCCTACTAATTTTTAGGGAATTAGTAAAACCCAGGTGTCCTCGCCAGGATTACGAACCCCGGCTGTTGCCGTGGTAAGCCAACCGCCTATCGATTGCGCTAACCGGACGCCGAATGTGATTGTGATAAAATATTAGTGGAGTTGTGGCTTACGTCTTTTGAATATCCGCTGTTGCTAAGATTCCTATAATAAAAGCCATGTAAACTATGGCAGTGACAAGAGTTAGGGTTCGATCCCAACCAACGGCTTCCGGGCTCACCCAGCCTTAAATGGGTACCGGATTTCTTTTTCTTGGAATGTAAAGTGGCACTGGCGTAATACTGACCACATTACCCCAAAAAGTCATGTGTCGAGGGTCTGTAAAATTTATGGTCACTAACACCAAATTCCCTATACACCACTTGGCGTGACCGGGGCTCTTTACTTTTTTTAAAAACTATGACAGTTATATAATAGGCAAGGTAACGTGAGACCAGTTTTACAAAAGCCACGTAGCCTACAACTCATTTATATGAGTCATGCAACCTGTACTGATTGTGTTAGAGACGTATGGTGTATCCTATTTCTTTACAATCCAAAACTTGACTCCCATAAAACATGCATGTGAACCCTCGACATGTGTTTATTTTTCACAAGATTTTATTTCCCTGCATTATTCATGTATTAGATTACTCATGAAATCGTGACAGAAACACATCTTTCTTGGTTCTCTGCAATCAAATACAACAGACGGGACAAAAATGATTTTTTAGAGATTGTTAGAGACCATCATCCAAAGAAGATGAAGGGATAGAGCGAAATGGGAGAATAATCCCCTGCTTTCATGGAATAAAAAAAAACAATCTTTGAGACGGGTTTTGAGCCTGGGAGAGGGAATTACAAACACGCTCTGTGGGTGGAAACAAATAACTCATCACATAACAGAAACAGCCAGTGTTTATACTTTGCTATTTCTTTTGGAAGAGCAGCGGAAAGGATATAGGAATTTCCAGAGTGTACCCCTGCAAACCACATTTAAAAAACAAATTAAAAAACACACCACAATGAGCACATCTCAATAGCAACAAGTAGTATCAGTACTTGTATCCTCTTCGGCTTAAAACGATCCAGAAACATTTCTCGCCATTTACTTAGAGGAAGAAACACCATGGACTATTTTCATAACGGTAATCGACAGTAAATGTGTTAATGCCGCTATTCATAATTATCATACATCTATAGTTCCAGCATATGACGTTTCATGTTTGTATATATTCAATGATACATCTGCTTTGCAGCCACACTTACGTCTCGCTTTCATTTCGTTTTTCTCTATAATGTGTGGTCTGTGTTGTTTGCTTGCGTGTGTATGTGCTTGTGTGACTAGAAGTCTTTTAAATTCGATACGGTGATTTATTCAGTCCTGTTGTATCCTCAAAGTTGAAATCAGTAATAAAAATAATGGGCTCTCTGTAGACTGTGTTGTCCAGGTCTCTGAATTCCTTGTATCCGTCACGATGGCTCTTTCCAAAGGAAGATATTTATGCTACATCTAAGACCAATCTTTGAGCCTTATACGCCACTATGTCTAATACCAATTTGGGAGCCCTATACGCCACTTGGCGTGACGGGGCTCTTTACATTCTTTTTTTACTTAATACCAATCTGATAATAAGGGAAGTCGGAAAGGATCTGTATTAGATCGCTTATCATCTTGAGGGGTCTCATCTTAGGGTGTCTAGTTTAGAGTTTACTTCTATAGAACTTGCTTCTCATGCAACTCAAATAAGGAAGCGGAAGCAAGACGTACAGCTCACGGTTATATGACATTGCCTATCCCAACCAGATTATAAACTTGCCGTGATGAGAAGTATCTCATGGAAAGATGAATGCATTCATAATTTAGCTAGGACATCATTGTGCACACTAACTAGATTATTTTGGTTAATTTGTTTAGCCTGTAGAAATATTTACAAAACCTGAACAAACTTTAGTATATAAATTATCATCATAATGTGCCATTCCGGTTGGCGCATGCGATCATGTCCTTTCACAGTTCTCTATCCATAGTGTATCGTATCAATTTTGTTGTTGACGGTTCACAGTGTCACGACACTAAGATATCTAATATATTCTCTCTTTCTCGATCGCGATCTCTTTTCCCATGCATTTTGCATGTTGTAACCAAGTGCTCCAACTTTCTTCAGCTCATGATGTGCCTATAACCTGTTCATCGTTTCTTTCTGATGTTTTAGGAGCTGTCTTTTTGTGCTGACCTGGTTGAGATTTTCCTCGTTGGTCTACTTAGCTGTCCAGTGAATTATTAACATTCTTCTGAGAAATCCCATCTCTGATGTCTGTAATCGTGTTTTCAATTGTTTATTTGCTGTCCATGATAAACTTCAGCAATTCTGAATTGGTTTTATATACCGTCGTTGAACTCTCTTTGTTACTTCTGTTGCTACTGACTTGTTACACAAGATGTTTGCCATTTTCTAAATACGAGTATCTAACAGCATCTGGAAATCCTCTCAGTGGAATTAAAAAAACACACATTAGTAATAATTAACTGATGTACACATCCGGTTTATATTGTGTGGATCTGTGTGCTGGAGAGCAAAACGTGATGACATAATATGACTGTAACTGTGTTTTCTTAATCTGAAGACAATTCACAAAATACTTTAACCATAGAAATGAAAGAACCAAAAACTGTTCAACTTCTGCAACGGAAGGGACCATCACGCACATGCTGGAACAGCTACATACTTTGAGGAGATTCCAAATACATCGGAAGAACATGTCATGGAGTAAACTCCATAGTGAAGATAAGAGCGAACAAATAATAAATTGGCACAAAGCTGTGGTAATGTAGGAGTAACTTACAGTTGGCAACATGGAAACTGTTTTTGTCTGTTGGCGACTAAAGACCAAAAAAAAAAAAAACGGAGCGTGGTATCAAAAGAAGTAGATCTTAGTTCTCCCATTGTAATGTGCAACATGGTTTTAATGTTGATTTAGCTATTCTTGCTTGTAAAGCTTCATTAATTTTGATATTATCAGAAATGAAAACTGAAAAACGCTAGGGACAAATCCCGTCAAAGAATGTAAAAAGAAGAAACAGATAAAATGGCTTTGCCATGTGACCAGGCAGAAAGATAGAAATACAGCACAATGAGCCCTCAATAAACGTTGCGAGAACACCAAGACACAAAGGCCGACCACGAAAAAGATGGATTGACGAAAATTTAGAAACAGTAGGAAACAACACCAGCACCAAAGGCGAACAGAAGAGCAAAAGACCGCAAATTATATCTACCCTCGTCGCTGAAAGGCAAATAAGGAAGGAAAAAAGAAGAGAAAAAAAGTAGAAGATGAAGAAATAAAAGAGGAAGAAGAAAAACAATAAAAAGAAGGCTTTATTTAAATTCATGATTTTGTGACACAGCAGATGTAGATAATGAAAACTCACGTGGCGTTAACTATGTAAATTTAAATACAAAAATCAATAAACTATTTTAAAATACATGATGGCACTTTTATTGGATCCAGCTCACGGATGACCTTACTTTACTGTCGTTTAAAAATGAAAGCTACACGAGATGCTATTAACAAGCGTAGCCAGTTGCTCGTCAAACATGGAGACTGCCTCATCCTTACTGACTGTGGATTACGTTGTGATCGCTCTCCTATTGTTCATCTCCTTAGTTATAGGCATCTTCTTTGCAGTGAAGGATTTTAAAAATGTCAACAGAGTTGAATATCTGCTTGGTGGAAGGCGCATGCAAATGTTACCTGTTGCCTTGTCTCTGTGTGCTACTGTGACGGTAAATACAACTCAACGTTATTTATTTTATTTATTATATTTATTATTTTTATCATAATTATTTCATTTAAATAAGGGATACATTATAGCACTGTTATAATTATAAAAATAACATCATTTTTTTTGTGGTCTCAATTGTAGGCTACCATGGATTGTCACTTCACTAAATCTCTTGCCGTGATTGTGCACGCTGTTAAGTTCGCCTGTCCAACTCATGATGTTTATAATTTTAGGTTTCGTCTACTTCATTTTTGGTTACTGTGTACTTTCCCCTCCAAGATGACTCTTTGTTGGTTAGTACGTCTCTTTGTGTATCCGTTAAAAGTTCATTTTTCTTCACTTGTGTTCAAGTGAGCACAAAGCTGAAAGGCAGCTCCTATAAAAACATCAGAAAGAAACAATCAACATTTTTCGGGCACATCATGAGAAGAGGAAAGTTGGAATACTTGGTTACAATTGGCCAAAAATAAAAGGAAAGAGAGAGCGCGGACGACAAAGAAAGAAAATACTATAGCTCGTTTCAAATCATGTGCCCAACTTCAAAACGCTATTACTCTGTAACAATTTGTTAAAAACTGTTGAAATTTTCCAAATGTTATTAGAATGCAAAAGACCCTTTAAATGTATATTTAACAAATATCTTGCAGCTGCAGTTTTCTTAAAGCGGCGAATTTCTTTGATGTTTGTCAACATTGTAAATTGTGAACCCCTAAAGAATAGAAATTAACGTAGCTGCTGGTCTGTGATTAATTTTCACTAGGTAAAGGCGTGGCCGTAATGGGGAAATAACTGGATAAGACAAAACACCAGGAGAATTATTGTCTTCTCAGTTCGAGGACGGACGATAATATCAAGGTATACCTGTATATCCACTTTTCAAAGTTGTGTGATCCTGAAAAGGACCGTTTGTTAAAATAATTTAAGGTAATATAGGGGCCAACATTGTGGGGGCTATATACTTTCATTCTGAATCAGACGAGTCTAAAAGATTAATAACTGTTTGGGGTTGAACATTCCACAAACCATCATTTTTCCAATATTCCTCTTCCTGTTTTAAGACGTGGTCTTCACATTTAGCCCAATAATCTTTGTCTATATTTAATAAAGCGAGATTAGCAAGAGTCTTTACATCGCATATTTTGAATGTTGTATTTTCATCTGCCACTTGTCCTTTTAATTTTGCCCAGATTAGTTCTATTGGATTTAAATGAGCATGGTAAGGTGGCAGCCTCAAACTTATATGACCGTGCTCTTGGATAATCTTATCTATTTGAAAATTCTTTGTCCTTTGCTTTTGCTTTACTAGAGATAATAATTCAGGTTTTAAGTACATGTTATTAAATTGTATGTGCTCCTTTGTGAGCCATATCTAAATAGCATCTTTTGTACTGGATGACGTCGGGACTTTATCTTCAAGTGCAACAATGTTGTGGTACGCTGCATTGTCCATTATTAGGCAAGATGGTCGATCTAGTGATGGGAGAGCAGAATTTTCAATCCAATGTCTAAATATGTGACCATTCATCTCAGAGTGATAATCCCGATTGCCTATGGATTTTGAAAGAAAAATGATCTCTGCATTCTTTATTAGTCCATGTTGTCGACTACCTGCATGCGCAATTATCAAGCGCTGTCCTTTGCTGCTAGGTATTAATCTCTTAATCTTTCCATCTGATGACTGCCATTCCCTTTGGTTAGTGTGATGAGCATTGATCCATGTTTCATCCAAGTACACAATATCAAAACCTTGCTTGCGCACCTCTTTTACTTCACGTAAGTACTTGCTTCTCATGACTACTATATGTGGCTTCTCACAGATGATGTTTCGTCCATTTGAATACTTTCTGAATGTAAAGCCTGCAGCTCTCACATTCCTCCATAATGTAGACTTTGATATTTCAATACTGTTGTTCTTTTTTTCAGCGATACTTTTAATTTTCTTATTGTAACAGTTTCATTCATACCCAACATTTTGTGAATTTCACTTCTAATAAGTTCACTGTCGAAATTATCCAACATTTTTGCTCTTCCTTGTGATTTTGTATATTTTGAACATTGACGGTCACGTGCTTGAATCCAGCGATTAAATGACCGTTTAGATAAATCCAAAATGTGTCTTGTCCTATTCTCAGGGTTTTCTAAAGAATGAAATAATTTTCCTCGTTTAGCCTCTTTGCAAAAATAGTCATACATTTTTATTGCGATGTTTTGTAAACTGCAGAATTTCATTTTAAGACTCATGATAAATGTTATCGTTCCACGTCTGCGCCGCTGAATGAACGGAAATGGAACACACAATGTCTCGTGTTTTTTACAAGTGTCTAATTGTGTCAGAAAACCCACGTTGAAAGCGTGCAAACACGTCAATTTGACAGTGTATCGATTTTTACTCGCTATTTTTAACTTAAAATACTGTAAACATTAAGTTTTGACTACATCAATGGGTCGTTATAAATTTATATAAATCAAATAAGCAACAATAATAACCAAATGTTTTTTTTTATGAAATTAATTCCCTGTTGGGTTCTAATCATTATAATTTTACATGCCAATTTTGAACAACTTACAAAAAGCGGTTAAAAAGATATCGATTTTAAAAGTTGGGCACGAGTTATGAAACGGACTATAGATAGCTTGGTGTCATGGCATGGAAAACAGTCAACAACAGAACTCTTACGGTGCACTGTAGATAGAAGATTGTGGAAAGACATGATCGCATACGCCAACCTGTACGGAACATGATGATGATATGTTCAAGGTTTCTTTATTCTTATTCAGCTATTTCAAAACTGCGTTATTTAAATATTAAATATTGTTTATAAAATATATTATATGAAGTACGCACAAAGGACAATCTTAATAGCAAGAACGTACATACATAAATGCATACATACATACATACATACATACATACATACATACATACATACATACATACATACATACATACATACATACATACATACATACATACATACATACATAATACAAGCATACATACATACATACATACATACATACATACATACATACATACATACATACATACATACATACATACATACATACATACATACATACATACATACATACATACATACATACATACATACATACATACATACATACATACATACATACATACATACATACATACATACATACATACATACATACATACATACATACATACATACATACATACATGCATGCATACACATACGTATAAAATGTTAGGGAAAGCAAAACGTAGAAATACTATACCAGTACTGTTTATTTAAAAAGAAAATGTGGAAGAAACCAAAATGAATTTCCCTTCAATCTTGTCAAAAACATCTGCCTTCATTTGTTTCTTTTCAAAGGTAAATGAAGAAGAGTAATCGTATAGTGAATGTAATAGAAAATAAACGACCTGCGTTTGAAATGATTGATTATCCTTTCAGTTTCGTTTAGTTAACATATCATCTTCATTGCACCACAGACAATTGTAATGTGCTGAGATCCATTCCTCAGAATGTCAAACACTCCATCAGTGATGATGGCTTCTGCTCAAATACACAGACTTCATGTCACCGGCGAAGACCTTAACCTCCAGGCTCCTTAGTAGTCTCTTACGACGAGCGTGGTAGGTGATAGTGGCTCTATTCTTTTCTTCTATATTCTTTTCTTCTCAATTCTTTTCTCTTTTTTTCACAGGGCGTGATGAATATAAGAGGGTAGGCTTGGTACTTGGTGATGGTTATAATGATGATGCAGGAGTTATAACAATAGCTATTATCAGTGCAACAATTAACTTTAATTAATTTTGACAACTTTACTAGTGCAAGCACTTTTAATATACATCAAATTTCAACATTGCAGTCAGCCATATCACTCCTCGGTACAATCACGGACAGCTACCTCTACGGAGTGATAGTTCTTTTAACTGGTGTTGGGATGGGACTAGTGTACATCATAGCAGCCTACACGGTAGTGCCTCTCCTGCACCCACTTCGTTTAACAAGCTTCTACGAATATCACCGGCTGAGATTCAACTCTGGAGCTCTCCGAATGTTTGTTTTAATAATTGGGATGCTACAAACGGTATTTCACATGGCAATTGCACTTCTTGCTCCTGCTTTAGCACTTCAGGTTAGATATGTTTATACATATTGTTATTTCTTAAAATATATAATGTATGATTGCATTTGCGTGACCTTGTTCTTTCTATTTTTTACTATGATGTGTATTTGCTTTTTAATGCTCCAAATTATCATAAAATATGAACTGTGCAGCATCATAGTTATGTTTCACGCATGAAAAGGGGAGGGACATTTTTACAATTTTAATGAAAAAATAATTGTGTAAAGTACTTTTTCTGGTTACACTGTTTAAAGTTTTGTGAGAGGTTCATTCAAGAACTGTTATCAATTGTGTTGCATAAAGTAAGTAAGAAAACCAACATTGAATAAGGTGTCCCACAAGGAGGATTACTATCCCCAATGCTGTTTTTCTAATCTTCAAAAAGACACCGTAGAAGACATTCCACCTAGAATAACTCTGCAATGTAAGCAGACAATCTGACAACATGGGCACGAGAAGAATCTATGTCTCTGACGGCTCTTCGAAAAAGAAAGACTAAAGAGGAGCAATTTCACTGCAGTCTCCAAAGAACTGCAAACTAGCGATCCAGTACTGTCCCAACCAATGTCATAACACATACGCCCATTCAGTATAACTCCCCACGGGAAATATAAAATACCAGAACTTAAGGAAGACATAATAAAAACCATGAGAAAAAGGCATCCAAACAAACACAGAGTGAAAGCACATTGCAGAACAGACACATATACGACAACTACCAACAGGACTCCTGGTCTCGCATATACATAGATGGCACTGCTACAAACGCCACAAGAAATGGGGAAGAAGATGTCTTCTTGAGGCTGTGTAATCTGAAGGGGATCACCAAATCAATAGCTAGTGGTAAATTCTTAAACAACTATAAAGCAGAAACTGAAGCCCTCAAAGACGCAGCAAAACTGGCTTTTTCAACTGAAAAATAACGTGCACAAGAAATTGGTGATACTGACTGGCGCATTGTCAGTCCTATCAGCTCTAAATTTCCCCAGGAATGCTGATCTAGTTAACCTGAAAACAACCCTAGACCAATTGTGCAGTAACTTCAAGAGAGTGGTCTACCAGTGGATACCATCATACTCTAATTTGCAATAAAACGAATATGCAGACAAACTAGCTAAGAAGAGAGTGAGATTACCAGAAGAGAACCATCTGGTCAGCTACGATGAAACCAAATCCGCCATTAAATACCAGTATCATGAAAAATGGAAACAAGAACATTTAAAGTATAGCGAGAGGGATGGATACCTCCAAATTATTGATGGATCAAGTCCTCATACTTTGCCTACGGACTGGACACAACAGAATGAGATGTTCACCAAACACATGTTCACTAAACTCAAAATAGGAACTACCAGCCAACGTCACTGTACCCTGGATAACATGACAACTAAATATTTTCTGCACGATTGCCCCCAGTACAGAGGCCTAAGGCGAACAATGTGGTCCACACCCACCTCTCTGGAAGAGAAACTATACGGGGAACCAGAAAGAAAGAAAGAAAGAAAGAAAGAAAGAAAGAAAGAAAGAAAGAAAGAAAGAAAGAAAGAAAGAAAGAAAGAAAGAAAGAAAGAAAGAACGATTCCTGTTTAAGTGGACAACATTAAAAATATCAATTCGTAGTAATTGTATGAATGTCGCGAGTATCTACAATGCAGTAGTTTAAATGTGTCTTTCAAAGCGGTATAAACTCTTGGGACGTTTCTTGATATTACGTTTAGAGTTTTTTTAAAGTTATTTTCTACATCTGTTATGAGGTCTAAACTAACAGAGTTGTTCACAAAAAAATATGTTAATGATGCTGAATGCTGCTGGAACCAGAGCAATTATTTGTCATTATGGTAAGTCAAAAGGGGTATATACTTATTTAAATACATTTCTTCATGAGTGTGTCTTCTTATGACAATATGAACCCCTCATGTCAGTTGTTATGAACCGTCTTTTGCTACTAATGTTTCTGTTTTTATTTTTATATATCAGAATGTTGAAAGAAAGATATTGTAATACCCTGCTGTATGTGCATCCATCTCACTTACCTACCTCGTAAAGTTGTTTACTTATTTGGTAACGGAATGTTTTTAGGTACTTTTCAAAATTTCATTATCATGTTTTCCTTTTTGATAATATTAAACTCCTAAAGTGTTTGAAATCCTCCATCTGTTTTAACTTCATTGCTTTAAACTCATTTCACAATTCTTCAGTTTTCTTGTTTCCCTAAGGTTATATATATATATGGCTTGTCTGTTTTAACTGTTACATTTTGTTCTTGTTCCTGACTGACGAAATCTAGGTCCATCCCACTTTAAATATTAACCGGATTGTTCTTGTAGAGGACAGCAGCAGAGCGGGGGTGGGGGTGATGCTGACCATATTGCTTTAAAATATATATTGTCCCACTCCCTACAGAACACGGCATTTATTTCATTGTTTGGTTTAAGCACTAATGAGAATGCTGCAAGGAAATTTGATGCGGAATTAACATCATTTTGTACGAAATATGATGATATAACATTCGCTTAAGTGACCATCATTTATTGAATGATTACAGGATGGAACTCGACCTGCCATATTATGACAAGTCCTTGCCTGTACTTCCCGTGTCACTGTCTGAATCTCGTCTGTGATGTTTGCTGTCAAGGCATCCATGATCTCAGTGAGCTCTCACTATGATATATCTCCATAAAAAGCAATCAGGCTAAGCGTGTTCCACGGATGTCAGCCTCCGAAGTTCTCCATGAATTGCTGCTGATATGACGTGATAGAGAAGAGTGTTTTCAAATATGTGCGACTTAATAAACACGTTCTCCTCCAGGAATATTCCGATAAACTTTCAATCGTCATGTGTACATTCATATGTGAACACAAACACCAGGGAATAACAATCGTATTGCGTTTGTCAGCACCCAGAGGTGCATTAATTCACAAACAGCAGAGATATTGATAAGAAAGAGATAATCACGATGCAGCAAAGCTTGTCAAACCATTGGGCAGTTATCACCACTATTGTCCAATAAGGAAATAACTCTAGAGACAAAACGAGCACTACACAATACAATCTTCGTCCCAGCATTGTGCTAACAATGCCAGACCTGGACCCTAGACCATACCTAGATGCAAGAACAATAAGGAAAATAACTGCTACTGAGATGAAATGTGTCAGACGAATGACAGGAAATAGTCTTAGAGATAAGATCAGAAATGAAGAACTGAGAAAAAAAAGCTAGGAGTAGCCTCCGCCATAGAATATACAAAGAAACAATAGATAAAATGGTTTGGCCACGTGACAAGGCAGAAAGATGAAAACGAGCTTTCAATAAACATTGTGGGAATACCAAACCCAAGGGTCGACCACGAAAAAGATGGATTGATGGAATATTAGAAGCACAAGGAAACATAACAGCAGCAGAGGCGAACAGAAGGGCAAGAAACCGCAAATTATATCTCCTCTCTGCACTCATGGCCAGACTAGACAGGTTAGTCTGTTACTGGAGGCACCGCGGAGAGGTGCAGCGGGGTTCTGGATGGTTCTGGTTCACCGATCCTGGTGCAAGCCATCAGCTGTGGCTCGCTGACAACTTCCAGCTCTGGTTCTGGTAGGCGCGCGATCGAAGAGGGAAGACAACCCGGTACTCAAAAATGTCGTGCTGAAGTCGGATATGTTGGGCCGAAAGGCGCAAATATAACAGTTATACTGCAAACCACAACACAGCGCAGACACGTCCACTACGTCCTTGTAAGGGCGGGTGATGAAGAGGAATATTCTAGTCTACCACGATACTCTAGACTATTTTAGTCATCGGGCGAACGCAAACCAATCAACCAACCAACCATGTCTCCCCTCGACGCTGAAAGGCAAATGGGAAGGAAAGATGAAGAAGAAGGAGCACCCACAGCCAAATAACAGAGGCACACCAGGCATGCATGTCCAGCTGCTACTCCAAGACTAAGTGTAGCAACAATTAGGCGCCACACACACACACACGCGTACTATGCACACATCATTTCACAAACAATGAACGTACAATTGTTCACATTTCGTTACACTATCTTCATTGGTGGTAGAATTATTCAAGAACTGTTAGGGTCTGCAGCAAGTGAGATAACTTATATAACATACCTAAGGTCTTTTTTTTTTAATGTTTCTTAAACACCTCATACCCTATGTCCCACGTGTGGTGGCGACGCTCTTTTGTTCTATTAAGCTCATCCAAATATTACTGTCGTTCATTTTCTGATTATGCTCTTTGCGATTTGCTGTCAGCACTCACTTCCATTCTCAACTTTAGAAATCCCATCTTTCCTATGTAGTTAACATACACAAGTTGGAAAGACATTTCCTTTTTCCATAGTCCATTTGATGATAAATGCAATTGCATAACCACAATTTGCTATGGTGGTAGATTTCTAAAGCAGACTACTTAAAATAAATAAATCAAAGTAGAAAGCAAATATTTACTGAGATGAGGGATCCATTTATTTTGTTGGGAAATTAATATTTCGTGCCGACCTTAGTGAATTTACTACAGGCTGTTAGACTTTGAAAAATCGTTACATTATTTTGTAGTGTTTTTATCGTGTATCATCATCATCAAGTACCGGTCCAACTGGCGTAGGTGATCATGTCTCTCCACAACTTTCGATCTCGGCAGCTATTTATCATTTCTGTTGTTGACCTTCTGCCAAGCCATTCTCTTAAGCTGTCTGTTATTTTTTCTCTTTGTTTCCCTCTATCTCTTCGTCCCTCAATTTTTTAATTTGTTACAATATATTCCAGTTGTACTGTTCTCATTACATGGCCAAAAAATGATGATTGTTTCTTCCTAATATTAGAAATTAGCTCTCTTTTTGCTTTGACCTCTCTCAGAACATCTTCATTACTCTTCTTAGCTGCCCATGGTACTCTCAATATTCTTCTACCGTGTATATGTGTTTATAAAAAATCGTTTAGACAGACAGAGACGCTGTGAATAAGATAACATAAACAACAGACAGAACAATTAACAGAAATGCTGACGTTTAAACAGAATGACTGGTAAATGAGTGCGCAAAGTGAGAAAATGTAAGCTAAAAAGTTTTTTTATTTTAATAATCTCACCTTTTTCAGACAGGGGCTGGGCTACCACTGTGGATGTCTGTTGGTGTGGTGGGGTTTATCTGTACAGTTTACACAGCAATTGGGGGCATCAAGAGTGTCGTCTGGACTGACACATTTCAGATTGTAGTTTTGCTGGCAGGTTTCCTTACAATAATCATAAAAGGTGATGACTAAATTAGTTAGTTTTTAAGTAACTTTAAAAAAAACATACTCATTAAATTCACATCACATTTCATTAATTATTATGTTAGGCAAAACATAGTGCTGCTTCTATAACTAAAATATGTAAAAAAGAAAAAAAATACTTAGATATGAATTACTAGACAAATGCAAGCAAGAATAAGAAAATTAGCTTTAATGTGTTGGGGTGCTGTGAGACAGATGTGGGTGTAGGACAAATAACGGAAATTATTTGCAGAAATTATTTTATATTCCTGGTACTCATAAGAATAGATAAATCCACTGTTTTGGTTTCCTTTATTTTTTTTCTGGGAAAGTGGAGCGGCACTTGGGTATTACTGACCACATTACCCCAAAAAATTAAATGCTGAAGGTCTATAGAGTTTATGGACACTAACATCGTATTTTCTATACGCCACTTGGCATGACGGAGCACTTTACTTTTTTTAAAACTATATATTTTTTTGAAATAATATACATTTCTAACGCCGGATTATATCAATAGTCACAGGAGCCACATTTGTATGTCGACCACGCCTTTTCAGGAGACCCGCGACATCAAATAAAATTAAGATTAATTTAGAAAATTAACAAAATTACCATTACATTTTCTTAAAGTGTTTCCAAAAGATAAAACAAATATAAACCAATTCGTAAAAAACAAGAAACTTTAGATGATGCACTATAGCGAAATTTACTATATTAATGTAATGTACCAAGTAAGTAAAGTAAAGTGCCCCCGTCACGCCAAGTGGCGTATAGGGAAATATGGTGTTAGTGACCCTATATTTTTTACAGACCATCAGCACATGATTTTTTAGGTAATGTGGTCGGTATTACGCCCGTGCTGCTTTACTTTCCCAGAAAAAATCCGGTACCCATTTAAGGCTGGGTGAACCGGGAAGCCGTCGGTTGGGATCGAACCCTACCCCTTGTCCTTTGTAGTCCAGTTCACTAACCACTGAGCTATCGCGGCTCCCAATGTACCAAGCAAAAACATTAAGTATGTATATTATAAATATCAGTTTCAAATTGCAGTTTGTCTCATATTCTATCAGCTGCAAGTGTGTAAAATATTTCAGTGCAAGCTATTAACGATTGATCATTTACTAGGGATGACCCAAGACCATGGCCGCCCAGGGGTTTACTTCGGTACTGATTATTACAAATGCTAAATGTAACGTTACCTGTCACCTGGTTGCGTTAAACCTCATTATTTTGATGTGATTATCTCAAATGCTAAATGTAACGTTACCTGTCACCTGGTTGCGTTAAACCTCCATATTTTGATGTGAGCGAGTTTAATTTTATTCCTGACTGTTAAGATTAATCATTAAATAGACCGACACAAAAAACTGGATATATTAGAAATAAATATGTATGTTTATTCACACAGGAACTTCTATTGTTGGAGGTGGGGACACAGTTTTCAAGATCGCACAAGCTGGTGGACGTCTTAACTTTGATAATTTCAGTCTAGATCCTAGAATCAGAAACACGTTCTGGGGAACTATCCTTGCGGGATTCATGTACAGGTATTGCTTTATTTGCACAGTGTCTGCTGCCTACATTAAAATTTATAGTTGTGAACAAGACTTTAAACATCTTTGTTAAATAACAACCTTTTGATTGAAAGGTGAAAGTTTAATGTTGCATTTATTGATAGATACATTAATTACACATACGCACAATCATATTTTTGACACATACATTGACGTAGTTATTTAAAAAGGGAAAAATGTATCGTTGCATTATATACGAACTATCTTAATGTAATGATATTTGTAGGTCAGGTCAGGTAATTTTAACTGCTACTGTATGCAGTAAACAGTACAACCTGTGGCTGCTCTGCTGCCTTACCGGTAAGCTCGGGAGAGTAAAAGGCTAAGGGAGGGAACCCTGAAGTAAAACAACCCCACTGCCTTGTGGATGAGACTTTTTAGTCAAAGGCTAGCGGAGCCAACCGTAAACAAACCGACGGAAGGCAACAGAAAACCACCGTCGTAATTTCTTTGTACAATCATGAATCGCCACAACAATAGAAATAAACAACAACAACGTTATGGGGGATTCCAACGGAAAACCCTCGTTCGGTAGGGGACATCATCTGCTACAGGTGATACCCGATCGTCATGAAGCTACTGTAAGCAAAATAAAGATAAAACAAACTCTGAAGATAGGTACTTGGAATGTGAGAACACTCATGCAGAAGGGTACACTAGAAAAGATCATACAAGAAATGAGAAGAATGGGTTTACAATTACTGGGAATTTGCGAAATGAGATACACCGGATCAGGGGAGATCTATTCTGATAAACATAAAATAATCTATTCTGGGGGATACTGAACACCAAAGAGGAGTAGGTATAATCTTAGATGCAGAAAGTGCAAGAGCAGTGAAAGGCTTTTACCCAATATCTGGCACAGTCCTTTTAGAGAAATTGAATGGAAAGCAATAAACATAAATCTTATACAAGTTTATGCACCAACAGCGGACAGTCTAGACGAAACAATTGATAAATTTTACAACGAGTTAAATGAGGCACTTCATAAATGAAAACACCATAGTTCTAGGGGATTTTATCGCAAAAGTAGGAAAGGAAAGAGTTGAGGAAGTAGTTGGTCATTATGGCTTAGGCGAGAGGAATGAAAGAGGTGAGAAACTTATTGACTGGGCGAGAACACACAACATGATGATAGGAAACACCTGGTTTAAGCAACATCCAAGACGTCTGTGGACATGAAGAAGCCCAGGGGACAACGCACGTAATCAAATTGATTACATAATGATAAGCAATAGATTTAGTAACAGTCTGGTGTGTGTGAAAACTAGACCAGGGGCAGATTGAAATAGTGATCATGTACCAGTTGTGGGAAAGCTTAGAGTAAAATTAAAAACAACAAAACGAGCCTCAGTTAACATAAAGTTAAATTTTGATTTACTAAATTCAGACAAGAAGCTGCAAGACAAATATAAAATCACAATTCAGAACCGGTACAATGCAATAGAGAAGATACAAAGCATTGATGAACAGTGGGAAATGCTAAAAGAATCAATGCAACAAACATCAAAAGGGTTCATACCACCAGTGAGGACAAATTCAAGAAAAAAATGGATGACAGATGATATTTTGCATCTAATGGATACAAGAAGAAGAAATAAAGAAAATAAAGGTGAGTATAAGAGATTAAATAAAGAAATTGTAGTAAAATGCAATGAAGAAAAAGAAGCATGGCTAAAAGAGAGATACTAAGAGATTGAAATGTAACAAAAAGGAGATGCTATAGCAATATACAAACACATTGAAGAATTAACAGGAAGAAAAACGTAATCAAAAAATAGATGTCTAAGATCAAAGGAAGGAGAACTGTTGATTGATCAAGAAAACATAAGGGAACGATGGACAGAATACATTAAAGATCTTTATAATGATGAACGAACCGAAGTAAATATAAAGGATAATGGAGAAGGACCAGAAATACTCAGAGAAGAGTTGGAAGATGCCTTACGCAATATGAAAGCAGGCAAATCTCCTGAACCAGATAATATAACTAAAGAAGAGGTTGAAGCCATGGGTGATTTGGAATAGAAATACTAACAAAAATATTGAATGATATCTACAACAACGGATATATACCAGACGACATGCTCAAATCAATATTCATAGCCCTACCAAAGAAATCGGGTGCGATTGAATGCGATGATCATCGCACAATAAGCCTTATGAGTCATATGACTAAGATATTACTAAGAATCATCATGCGAAGAGTGCGAAACAAAATCAGTCCAGAAATTAGCGATGAACAGTGTGGTTTTGTTAGAGATAAAGGAACAAGCAATGCCATTTATATCATAAGATCTTTAGTAGAAAGAGCCATAGAGGTGAAAACAGATCTATACCTATGTTTCATAGATTACACCAAGGCATTTGACAAAGTAAAGCACCAAGAAATAATCACAAGTTTAGAAAGCATAAACGTAGACAGCAAAGATCTAAAAATAATAAAGAATATGTAATGGCAACAAACAACGGCCATAAGAACTGGAAACCAATTGGGAATGTTTCAACAAATAAAACAGGGAGTTAGACAAGGGGGTGTGCTGTCACCATATGTGTTTAATAATTATAGTGAGATTATTTTAAGATCCATAAGGGACATGCCTGGAATAACAATTGGAGGTCATAATATAAATAATCTAAGGTATGCTAATGATACAGTCTTAATCGCTAAGAGTGAAAATGAGTTACAAGAAATGTTGGACATTATAGTGCAAGAAAGCAAAAATAAAGGACTCAGCCTTAATAGCAAAAAGACAGAGGTAATGGTAACAACAAAGAAAAAGACATCACTTCAGTGAAAAATAAAGACGAGTGGAACAATATTAAAACAGGTAAATGAATTCAAATATTTGGGAACTTTGTTAACCTCAGACGGAAGATGTACAATAGAGGTGAGATGCAGAATGGCTCAGGCAAAAGCAGCTTTCCAAAAAAATGAGGAAGATACTATGCATTCCGTTTTTGACAAAACAAACAAGAAAAAGAGTTCTAAAATGTTATTTAGATCCAGTCTTAACATATGGATGTGAATCATGGACAATAGGACAACAGACAAGAAAATCACTGGAGTCTGTATAAATGTGGTTTTACAGAAGAATGTTGAGAGTACCATGGACAGCTAAGAAGAGTAATGAAGATGTTCTGAGAGAGGTCAAAGCAAAAGGAGAGCTAATTTCCAATATTAGGAAGAAACAATCATCATTTTTTGGCCATGTAATGAGAAGAGAACAACCGGGATATATTGTAACAACTGGAAAAATTGAGGGACGAAGAGATAGAGGGAAGAAAAGAGAAAAAAATACAGACAGCTTGGCAGAAGGTCAACAACAGAAAAGATAAATATATAGTTGCCGAGATCGAAAGTTGTGGAGAGACATGATCACCTACGCCAGTAGGCCCGGTACTTGATGATGATGATCTTAATATAATATATAATATAAGAAAAAGAAATGCAATCTGAAATCAGGATGTAAGGAAATGAGTTAAGTTTGAAAATGTAACGTGATGTTCCCATTACATTCGGCCTCAGAGAGCATGAACATTTAGAAACAGCGGATAGAAGAAAACAAAAGGAAGGTTTAGAAGACCACGGGTATGTTTAACAATTTCTTAGACATTAGAACTAGAACTATATACGAATACCTGACAAAGTAACCTGAGCATTCCGTTTTCAGTAGTCGCTGAAAGAAAAATAGAAGCAGACGAACGTAGAGCGAAATAAAGTAGGAAAATCATACTAGCAAGAAAGAACATCAGCTGAATAACATACACGTGAACTAAAAAAGGCGCATGAAAAGTTTTGATCCACCACAGACTGATTTGTGACAGAAGATACAGAAACACATTCAAATCATCAGGTTTTATTCAATCCAGAAACTACAACTGTTTGGAGAGTTGTAAACCTTTCTTTAATCGCTCAAAGCTCAATGGTATGTTCAACATGTAACTATGAAAGAATGCGATATAGTTAAAGTCCCATACATGTTATCTTGTTGGCGCTGAACATCTTCCAAAATATGCGTCTCTCTATGTTAAATTACCATTGTTTTACATAACCTTATAGGTGGGATATAACCTAGGAATTGTCAGCATATAGTTTAGCATCTTTTAGTCTTCAAACAAACGTCTTGGAAATTGTTTAACATGCGACCACCAGGTCATGAAGACAGTGAATACAGGGAGATGTTTGAACTGGATAAACCGAATTCTCTGAAGAAAATTAGAAACCATCAGAAGATTTATTTCGAAAGCAGCAAAATTTAAAGGGAGTTAAAGTAAAAGACAACCATAAGAGAGTTGGTAAAGTATATTTTACACTGTGATACAGTGTCTTCCAGACATGGGACACTCCTTTATAGAAGTCCATTCATTGGCCAATGCAAACAGTGTTATATTGTTGTAAGCAAATGCTAAAATGTAAGTCGGTCAGTAACTACTTTTTTCTCACAAATCACGAATGTCACGAAAGAGAAAAAATAAAGGAGCAAAACAAAATTAAAAACAAAAAGATTTAAAAGATGAAGAAGAAATCGAAATAGTATTAGTAGTAATCATCATCATTATTAGTCCTGTAACCTTGGAGGTCATTGTAGCACTGAGCTATACATTCCTTCCAAATGTTGCGATTATGTGCTGCTTTCTGAAATGCGATAAATGTTAATCTTGTCCTTTCTCTATTATTATCTTCCTACCTCTTACTCATTCTGTAATATACTGTTTTGAATGGTAATGTAGGTTGTTGTAGACTGTTCGCTACCACATTGTCTGTAGATCATTTAACATGTAGGTACCATGTTGTGGAGCCTCAGTGGTTAGTGTGCTCTCTTCTTGATCACACAGGTCTGGGATCAATTCTCAGAAGTGGCGGATTTTCTTCAGGCCGACAAGGCTCCGAGGTTGACTCAGCCTCTAAATATTGGTACCAGAGTTTTTCTGAGACCCAAAGGTGGCCTGACGTGATACCGACGACACCACCCAAAAATGTGCCGTGATCATGCAACAAATATGATCTCTCTAACACCATAATTAGTATACACTTATCAAGATGTGTTGTGCACATTTACTTTCTTTTCATTATTTTCTCCTTAATAACTTTTAGATTAGTTAAGTGGATCTTAGTAGTATTTTTTAGGATTTTTTTCTAAAAAAAGTGTTTACTGAAACTCTATCATCCGGTCCTATAGAACAAGGAAGAAAATGCAATAAAACAGGTCTTTAAAACACTGGTGTACTTATATTTGTTCAATAATTGTTTAATATAATATAATATTGTTATATTATATTTAAAGATTGCAAATTGAAAATAGGCAGTATATAACAGTAATAGTTGTTGTTGTTCGTACATAACTATTAATATTGGCCGCTAACTTTATTCAGTTGATAGTTTAGTTCAGTCGTTCCCAAACATTTTTGGCTAGACGTCCCCTTTTGAGGACACAGATTTGCTCACCGTCTCTTCGGAAATTTACTTTCTTTAAGCAAAAAAAGAGAAAAAATATAGTGACAAATATATAATTCTAGTACGCAGTAATAGCTTAGTGTCCCGAAGACTAGCAGAGGAAAGGAGGCGTCTTACTCCTCCTTTGGTAGGCAGGACTCTACCCCGCTAACCACAGCGATACTACTACCGTAACATAATTTGTGTTTAAACATAAGCGAACGACAAATCCAAAAAGAATGTGTATAGCAAAAAAAGTAATTTTAATGCCATGAAAAATATATTAACATCAAAACAAAACAAAAAAACACGAGGGCTAAAACTAAGAATAGCAAAATGTTACATCTTCTCAATATTCCTGTATGGTGCAGGTACATGGAGATTAGACCAGAAAACAGATCAGAAAATTGAAGCCTTTGAAATGTGGATTTATAGAAGAATAGGTAGAATTGGATGGAACGAAAAGAAAACAAACGATGAAGTTTTAAAACAGCTAAAAATGAAAAGAGGACTACTAAACACAATTAGAACAAGACAAATGAAATTTGTAGGGCATGTTAAAAGACACAACAGCCTAATAAAAGTAATATTGGAAAGGAAAATACAAAGTAAAAGAGGCAGTGGCAGACCAAGACTAAAATGGACGAGAAACATCAAAAGATGGACAAGTCAAACTATGACAATCTGCACCATCAAAGCAAGAGACAGAGTAGAATGGCGCTCCATGGTAGTCAACCTTCGATGCGGAGATCGCACTCAATGATGATGATTAAGCAGTGTGTGCACAATATGTCTGACAATCTAATTCAGGCCCCATATAATCTTGAAAAAGGTGATCAAGTAATGGTTGCTTCTTATGAGGGTTTCAGTTTAGGTTTTTTTCTAGTTTGTATCCTTTGTTCAGCTGGTACTGTTTTTTTTATTTGTATTTGTCATAGGATGTAACCCCACGTAGAAGATATGCACACAAAGAGTAGTATAATAGTAGAGGTAGTGATAGTAGTTGTAGTATTTATAGCAGCAGTAGTAGTGATATTAGTCAAAGTAGTAGTTGTGGAAGTAGTAGCTTGTTAGTAGGAACGACATCATTAGTGATAACTTTAGTAGTAAGCTAGTGCAGGAGGTTGTTGAATGGGAGTCACACAGGAGGCTACTGCATGGGAGTCACACAGGAGGCGTTTGCATGGGAGTCACAAAGGTGGCTATTGTATGGGAGCCACACAGGTGGCTATTGCATGGGAGTCACACAGGCGGTTATTGCATGGGAGTCACAAAGGTGGCTATTGCATGGGAGCCACACAGGTGGCTATTGCATGGGAGTCACACATGACGCTACTGAATGGGAATCACACAGGAGGCTAATGCAAGGGAGTCACACAGGAGGTTACTGCATGGGAGTCACACAGGAAGCTACTGAATAGGAGTCACACAGGAGGCTAATGCATGGGAGTCACACAGGAGGCTACTGAATGGGAGTCACACAGGAGGCTAATGCATGGGAGTCACACAGGAGGCTAATGCATGGGAGTCACATAGGAGGCTACTGAATGGGTGTCACACAGGAGGCTACTGAATGGGAATCACACATGAGGCTAATGCATGGGAGTCACACAGGAGGCTACTGAATGGGAGTCACACAGGAGGCTAATGCATGGGAGTCACACAGGAGGATACTGCATGGGAGTCACACAGGAGGATACTGAATGGGAGTCACACAGGAGGATAATGCATGGGAGTCACACAGGAGGCTACTGAATGGGAGTCACACAGGAGGCTACTGAATGGGAGTCACACAGGAGGCTAATGCATGGGAGTCACACAGGAGGATACTGCATGGGAGTCACACATGTGGCTTCGCATCCTACAAAGCGTCAGGAAACTAAAGAAAGAAACACATGCGAGACGGAGGATTTCTGATGATCGTCTTCTGTTGTTTCCAATCACCAGTAGTAGTAGTAGTAGTAGTAGTAGTAGTAGTTATTGTTGTAGTAGTAGTAGTAGTAGTAGTAGTAGTCGTAGTAGTAGTTATTGTTGTAGTAGTAGTTGTTGCAGTAGTAGCAGTTTTAATAGTGATAGTAGTAGCAGTAGTAATAGTAGTAGCATTACAGGTAATACACAGCATACGAGATTCAAATTGTACTAAATTACTGATTAATTATGTTTGCTTGCTAACAATAGACTGTCAAGAAGCTAAAGGTCATATGTACATATTTATCTTTCATGGTATACGTCACACAGCTGTGCCAATGTGTGTAGCCAATCCTCATTACAGCGTATCTCATCAATGAAGTCAATGACGATTGGCCAGTGGGCATTCAATATCAGTTGCCTATTTTTTGTGGTCTACTCGGCCATGTTGGCTATGAAGGCCTGCGTCATGTATGCCTATTTTACCATCACTCGTTGTGATCCAATTAAGGTAGGATTTGTCGTTCGCTTATCTTTAAACAAACATTATGTTAAGGTAGTTTTATAACTAAGCCCTTATTATATGTTGAGACAGCAACATACTTCTTCAACAGTTACGAACCGTTTTAAACATTTTAATTTAGCTATTCATATACTTATTTAAAGGAACTGGCTTATAAACACCATTCTACTGGATAGCTTAGTGTCATGGCATAGAAAACAGTCAATAACAGAACTGATACGATGCACTGTGGATAGAAAATTGTGGAAGGACATGATCGCCTACGCCAACCGGTATGGCACATGATGATGATGATGATGATGATGATGATGACTACGTCAAAAGGCAAAGCGGATTGGAAAGAAAATTAATGGTGGCATGCTTCTTTGTCGACGCATCGGGGCAGACCAAGAAGGTTGTTTCAAGACATCCAGGAGACCTTGAACATGATAACAATAGAAGTGGAAGATATGGCTAGATTTCAGACGGGTGGTGACGGATGCAACGTTCTGCAAAGAATATACGACCTGATGATGATGATGATGATGATGATGTTGATGATGATGATGTCATATCCATTTTACTGGCACTGTCTCATTTCATCTAAGTTTCTACTATCTTCCTTGGTTTTTCCTATCTTCTTGTGATTATGATGTGGATAATTTCTCTTTGGTTCCACCAAATCTGGCCATATAATTATTTGTGTTTTTTTTAGATTATTATTATTTTTTTTTATCTTAAGCGACATTTCTACATTTGATTATTCTCAAGTAGATCATTAATAGGGGAGCCGCGATAGCTCAGTGGTTAGTGAACAGGACTACAAAGGACAAGAGATAGGGTTCGATCCCAACCGACGGCATCCGGGTTCACCCAGCCTTTAATGGGTACCTGAATTTTTTCAGGGAAATTGAAGCGGCACAGGCGTAATACCGACCACATTACCCCAAAAATCATGTGCTGAAGGTCTGTAAAATATATGGTCACTAGCACCATATCCCCTATACGCCACCTGGCGTGACGGGGGTACTTTACTTTTACTAGATCATTAATAATAAATGTAAATGTCTACGGTCAAGGTTAACTTGTAGTCGGGAGCCCCGGATGGCTATACGTTGGAAGATGATTTAATTAAACTGATTTGGATTGAAAGTTCTCCACGAAAGTTTTCAACACTTTTCATAAAGCTGTAACTGTTATCAAATGAAGTCGCAGGTTGCTTGGCTATTAAAAATAGACAGTAGTGGTTTACTTAAAGGTTATACAAGGGAGTTGTGAATATCTTGCTTATTATGAATGTTGGATGCAGTGACTGAACAGCATTTGATGAGTGTTGGATGTAGTGGCTGAACAGTTCTTGATGAGTGTTGGATGCAGTGGCGGAACAGTACTTGATGAGTGTTGGATGCAGTGACTGAACAGTACTTGATGAGTGTTGGATGCAGTGACTGAACAGTACTTGATGAGTGTTGGATGCAGTGAATTAACAGTACTTGATGAGTGTTGGATGTAGTGACTGAGCAGTACTTGATGAGTGTTGGATGCAGTGACTGAACAGCACTTGATGAGTGATGGATGTAGTGACTGAAAAGCACTTGATGAGTGATGGATGTAGTGACTGAACAGCACTTGATGCGTGTATGGATGCGGTGACTGAACAGCACTTGATGAGTGTTGGATGTAGTGAGTGACAAGCACTTGATGAGTGTTGGATGTAGTGACTGAACAGCACTTGATGCGTGTTGGATGTAGTGACTGAACAGCACTTGATGCGTGTTGGATGTAGTGACTGAACGGCACTTGATGAGTTTACATGTAGTGACTGAACAGTACTTGATGCGTGTTGGATGTAGTGACTGAACAGCACTTGATGCGTGTTGGATGTAGTGACTGAACGGCACTTGATGAGTTTACATGTAGTGACTGAACAGTACTTGATGAGTGTTGGATGTAGTGACTGAACAGCGCTTGATGCGTGTTGGATGTAGTGACTGAACAGCACATGATGAGTGATGGATGCAGTGACTGAACAGCACTTGATGCGAGTTGGGTGTAGTAACTGAACAGCACTTGATGCGTGTTGGATGCAGTGACTGAACAGCACTTGATGCGTGTTGGATGTAGTGACTGAACAGCACTTGATGCGTGTTGGATGCGGTGACTGAACAGCACTTGATGAATGTTGGTTGTAGTGACTGAACAGCACTTGATGAGTGTTGGATGCGGTGACTGAACAGCACTTGATGAATGATGGGTGCAGTGACTGAAAAGTACTTGATGAGTGTTGGATGCAGTGACTGAACAGCACTTGAAGAGTGTTGGATGCAGTGACTGAACAATACTTGATGAGTGTTGAATGCAGTGACTGAACAGCACTTGATAAGTGTTGAATGCAGTGACTGAACAGCACTTGATGAGTGATGGATGCAGTGACTGAACAGCACTTGATGAGTGTTGGGTGCAGTGACTAAACAGCACTTGATGAGTGTTGGATACAGAGACTGAACATCACTTGATAGTGATGGATGCAGTGACTGAACATAACTTGGTGAGTGATGGGTGCAGTGATTGAACAGTACATGATGAGTGTTGGATGCAGTGACTGAACAGCACTTGATGAGTGATGGATGTAGTCGCTTAACAGCACTTGATGAGTGTTGGATGCAGTGGCTGAACAGTACTTGATGAGTGTTGGATGCAGTTACTGAACAGCACTTGGTGAGTGTTGGATGCAGTTACTGAACAGCACTTGGTGAGTGTTGGATGCAGTTACTGAACAGCACTTGGTGAGTGTTGTATCCAGTTACTGAACAGCACTTGATGAGTGTTGTATCCAGTGACTGAACAGCACTTGGTGAGTGTTTCTCCGTGCTCAAATGAGTTCATGCTGTAATTCATCTCTCTACACTTTTGAGCCTTATTTTAGCTTTCTCAACTAAGACTAAACCAACTTTACATTTTAGGATTTTCTTTAAGAAAAGTCATCGTTTGCAAGTAGCATCAGAAGAGGAAAAAGAATGGCTTTTATTATCAGGGTTATTTCTTTCTTTGCCAGGCTGGACTCATTAAAAACCCAAATCAGCTCCCGCCATATTTTGTTGTCCACGCTTTGAAAGACATGCCAGGTGTTGGTGGCATATACATGGCTACAATCTTCAGTGCTTCTCTCAGCACTGTATCTTCAGGTATGTTTTCTCAGTATCATTTCTTATTATTGGTATAACGCAAAGCAGATAACTTATTTTAAAAAAAAAACGCTACATTACTACTATGTCAAAAAATGATATCTTCATTTTTTTTTTTTTAAATTAGACATTTTGACGCGCATAATTTTTTTTCAAAGCCATGGACGTTCCTAATTGTTCCTGTTGATAAGGTAAAGGTAAAGTACGAGACTCAAACCGGCGTCGAGGCACGGCCGCCTATCCAGAAATTTTCGGAGATTTTTTTATAGTGTCGCTTCAAGCATCGAAACTCACGATGTGAGGGTAATACCCTTTCTGCCAACGGCTGGGTCGACCGTGGGGGTATTTTTTTTCCAATCACGAGTATAACTCACACTGCTCCCAGCGGGAATCGAACACGGTTTTGTCCGAACGTCGGTAGTTCAGTCGAGTGGTTTTCCCAACTAGGCTATTAGGCACTCCGAGAAGTTTAAAAAATTAAAAACAGCAAAATTGATGGTAAGAACGATTGTTAAATCCTTGTGGGCTGTTGGCAAGTCATCAATCAAGCCTTCGAAGACTTTGGGCAGACAACAAACGATTGATACAGTACAGGTTCCAGATTAATAACGTTACAGGAAGGAAAGTGATGAAAAATAGCTGCATGAAATCGCGAGTCCAGATAGCGGAATAGGGCGTGTAACGAGCACTATCTTGTCCACACTACCCTACGAGGTTGATGCAAATATTCTAGTACACGTTGTATTATTTTTCCACATTGCATGGAGGTTTTAAAAGCTTTACATTTGCACATTTCGTCGAAATAATAAAAATAATGTGATTTATAATCGATAGTCGTAATCTAGAATTGCAAAATTCTGTTTCAGCGATACATTTTTGTGAGGTTTTACATGCGATGTGTGAAAATAATGGTAGTCTGCAGAGAAATGTAAGCCAGCATTTCTTCTGGTATACAAACATTATTGTACTCTGAATTACCCTACTCCGAGAGTTTTCATAAAATTTCAATGCCTTTCTTTATCTGCTATACCTGAGGAGAAGACTCTAAACCTGCAGTACCCACTATTTCTTCAGCTACTTTAATGTGTTAATTTAAATGAAATGTTAAAAAAAATTAAAATATTAAAATGTTACGGCCTTGTTACAAGATCTGCTAGCCTTATTATAATAGCATTCTAGAGCGTATTGTGTCAAGCAAAATAGGAACGCGAAGACATTGGAGTCGCTGATAATACAACATCAAAGAATAGCCAGGGTACAGAAAAAATCACTAGTTTAATTCATTAATGAAATAAAAATATATCGTTAATATGAATGGATTTTTAAAATGTAATATTAAAACTTGTACATTTTATTTATCATGAAACTAATTAAAAGCCACTTAGATTACTCGACTTAATTTACAGTGTTGATTTACTGATTGACCAGCAGAGATAATCTTGACGCTGACAGAATAATACGAAATGTAATTAATCATTATTTTACTATCTTAACTGCTTTATAATATTATCCTAAAGATTAATTGCTTCATAACATATCTCACTAGGTATACATGCCCTGGCTGCCAATACTATAGAAGACCTACTCAGGAAACCACTACAGAACGTCCTGGAAAGTACCATCACCAGCATCACGAAATTATTCGTCTTCATGTACGGCATCTTGATTATAGGTCTCGCATATGGAGCCTCTACACTGAAGGGTTCCTTATACCAAATCATCATTGCTATCTCTGGAGCTTGGGGAGGTCCAATGTTTGGTATTTTTCTACTCGGAGCCTTTTTTCCGTGGACAAATAAATACGGAGCCATATGTGGCGCAGTTTTGGCTCTTCTTTTTAATACGTGGCTCGTGTTAGGAAATTATTTCTACGGAAATGTTGCACAAACACTACCATTCGCACCAACAGACATGTGCTTTCCTAACATTTCCTTGAGCTTGTTTGACAATAACAGTATTCCACACTCACATTTAGAAAGCAAGCAGACATTTAAATCGGTCTTTAATATGTCAGCTGGTAATGAAACTGAGAAAACGAAAACAATCACACGCAGTTCTACTTTTTCCTTCAGCGATATTTCATTCCAATGGTACGGTTTCTATGGTACAGTCCTCACTCTTGTTCTGGGAATGATCATCAGCTTCTGTACTCGGCGATGGTCTATGTCAGTCACAGACGATAAGTTGCTTTTCCCTTTTGTTAAGAAGTTAAGGCGCTCGAAATTAACAACACAGAAATGTGATAACTCTGACGGTGAAGATGATAACATGATGAGTTTATATAACAGCGAACAGAACGACAAGATTTAAGTCCATTTAGTTGTAAAATGATGAGGGAAATATGTTTTTGAAGAAAACATCCATTGTTTGAGAGCTCAACGTTACCGGCGAATTAACTGGTAAATCTTAAGATCCTTCCCCTGAAAGAAAAAACGATAACTTTATTTGTTGGACAATTTCTCTTTTTTATTCCCCTCTTTCCATGTAAGCTAGCTCGCAAGCTTAGTGTATATATGGTCTTGTATTAATCTCAATTTGACATTCTCTAGTCGACCAATATAAAAATTATTGGAATCTATCATGTATTCACAGATTTAGAAGCGATATTAACAATGAAAATGGATACTTACCCGCTTCATCCAAAAGAGATAGTTTCAAACTTCAATCCTGGACTGTACTATTTAGGCAACGGACATAGTCTCTTTATTTTCCAGCTTTTCTGACACAATCTGCCGTCGTTAAGTTACAACCAGAGGTCCCCTCTGTGTCTCCCTTCCGTATATTATGTTTTGCATTCACATGGCAGAGTTATCAAGTCTATTTTGAAAGTAAGTATTGCTATGATTGTTGTTGCATATATTGTTCTGATTCATTCCTTCAAAACAGATATCACTTTTTAATTTGTTTCTTAATCGCTTAAGTCAGTAATTTGTATACGATTTACAAAATTAAAACAAAAATTATCTACGTACTGATTATATGAATCACCCTAGTCGAAGTGTTTTGATGTTTTGGTGGTGTTTTATTGATTTAGTCGTGTTTTAATTTATATATATATATATATATATATATATATATATGTTTTAATGATTTAGTCGTTTTTAATTATATATATATATATATATATATATATATATATATATACATTTGTGTTTAATGATTTAGTCATGTTTTAATGACATACATTTGTATTTTTATGATTTAGTCGTGTTTTAACGATACACATTTGTATTTTAATGATTTAGTCGTGTTTTAGTGATATACTTGTGTGTTTTAATGATTTAGTCGTGTTTTCTAGCACTTTAATTTAGAAAAATGATAACTCCAAGGTCTTGTCTACATCAATTTATGTCTAAATGAAATCAATGCCCTTACAGAGAATGATATCCCAGGCATGTCAAACAAATTAAATTGTTCCGTAAAATTATTCACCATGACTTGAAAATAAAGAAATATCCTACAAACTCGAAGAGTTATAGTTTTGTATGGTTTGCAATTATTTTTGTGCAGATCAATCAATGTTTTACTAAAGATCATAAGCACTCAAATCTCATTCACCTCTGATTATACAGAAATATATCTACACAATCCACAAATCCCATACATCTATGGAGCGCTCTTGTATGTTGACTCCGTCTTCAACCATTTGGTTATAAAATGATGACGCTATTCTATCATCATCATGTACCCTGCCGGTTGGCGTAGGCGATCATGTCCCTCCACAATCTTCTATCTACAGTGCATCGTATCAGTTCTGTTGTTGAATGTTTTCCATGCCATGACACCAAGCTATCCAGTATTTTCTCTCTTTGTCGTCCGCGATCTCTGTTTCCTTCTATTTTTCAGTTGTAACCAAGTATTCCAATTTTCCTCTTCTCATGATGTGCCCAAAAAATGTTGATTGCTTCTTTCTGATGTTTTTAAAGAGCTCCCTTTTTGTGTTGGCCTCTTTGAGAACTTCCTCATTGGTCTTTTTTATCTGTCCAGGGAACTTTCAACATTCTTCTGAGAAATCCCATCTCTGTGGCCTCTAATCGTCCTTTCATTTGTCTGTCTACTGTCCATGATTCGCTTCCATAGGTCAGAATTGGTTCTATATAGCACCGATGAACTCTCTTTCTCACTTTCATTGGCATAGATTTGTTGCTTTCTATAAGACACATTAAAATGGAGCATCTCTGAAACAGTAATTTGCTAATAGATGTGTGCTTTCCTATTTTTGTTTTTTTGTTTATACAATAACGAATTAAATAATACTGCTTTTAGTTGTGGGATCATAGCGGAAAATGTTTCATCCACTGCAGCAATTAAATTTTAGAAATGTTTATTTTTGCCACACGTTTTGATGATGTCTTTTGCGTACTCAACGCGTCGATGTATTTGGTCATCAGGAACAAATATATATATACACACGCACACATTTTTTAATTGAATAGTGATGAATTTGTCGACTTTTAAGGCCAGTCATGTTCTTGCTTTTTTAAAAGTATTTCACGTTCGATTAATTTTTTGAAACTAAGAAATTATTTAAATCTTAATTGAACGTCATACAGGAAAATAGAAGGCAGAAACCTGTCATACTGTTATGATAATGTAAAACAAATATGATGCCACTAACCATATTGTTTGTATTTTAAAACTAAATTTTTTTGAGAATATTTGTCTCAGGAAAATACAATGAAATGAATTCAAGTCTAGTGCGGACATAAAAAAGGGAGTGAAACAGCAACACAAAATATCAGCTATAACCATGAGAAGAAGGTTCGCCATGTGATGAGAAGAAACAACATGAGAATTTCAAAGCAGGCCCTCAAATGGGAATCAGTGGGTAAAAGATAAAGAAACCAATCAATAATAACATTAAAAAAATTATGAGGCAATAGGCAATAACAGCTGGCATCAACTCCTTCGCTGAGATTGAGCGATTCGCTCAGAACATGGATGTGTGACGCAATACAATGCGAGTCCTGTGCAAGGTCTAACACTTAATAACAAAGATCGTCGGACACAGAGAGTCTTAGCATTTATGTCATATGTGCCGTCTTCGGCTCGAAAGGAAAATAGTGAGATTGAACCATACTTTAACTACCTGGAGACGTATTTTACCTAATGCGACCAGCACTACGCCATAACGTCTTTTGTTTCTTCCCAAGAGATAGTAAACCAAGAAGCCATCGGAAGAGATGGAACCCATCAACCTGTCCTTCAGACATGTGTATCAACAACTGCTCTACCGTCACTCCAAAAGGCATCGTCCATTCGTCTCTTCATTAAATTGTTTGACCTAATTTTATCCAATGTTGTTGCCATATCATCAGTTTGTTTCTAAGGGAAAACGACTCGCTTCTATCCCATGTCATTTCAACATCAACTCTACGTTTCTACTGTTATTTTGATAACAGACTAACAAGTACGGCCGAAAGAGTTGGAGACGAAGAGGGAAGGTACAGCAGGTACCCAAAAAAATTGGTGCGCTGAAATGAGATGTGCAGGCCGGAAGAGTATACCTTAAAAATAAAGCTTATTGTGAAGTACGACATATCGTAACTACATTCATTTAACGTCTCTATTAGGTGAGCAAATAAGAGAAATAGTTTTGAGTTGAATATATAAACAAGAGCAGGCTGTCAGTGACCATTCTTCTGCCAACAAACTTTCCAGATGAACCTCCCATATACTCTAATGAAGCAAATATTGTGGTAAATATTAACTATATAGTAGGCTTCTTTGTGTTAATGCTGTTTTCACGGTTTATGAATCAGATGTTTTGTACAATCATTTAGTCAAATAATAAGGTCATTTATAATACCGTGACAAAGATGAAACATGTAAGAGACATAAAGCTTTAAATATCCGTGTTTGAAAATAATTTTAACATTATTTTTCTAACTGTGAAAGATCTGCCTTTTCAGGCTGCTAGAGTGGGTGAGTTAGATGTGCGTGAACGATCTTTATTCTATAATCGATAGATGAA